>WOXC01006691.1:62500-662500 GCA_011680675.1 Gymnobelideus leadbeateri
TTCATTACTCACAGAAAAACCTTCTTCAACTTTCTTACACAATTCGAAATTGGTTTCCAGAGTGGTTGGATGAATCTAGAGCTTGACCAGCAATGAATATTGTGCCTATATTCCCACAGCCTATGTATCCTACACTGATCCATTTTGGTCCTCTCTGCCAGCATTTAGATTGGGAGACAAAACTTCAGAGGTGCCTTAATGTACATTTCTGTGATTAATAATGATCTGAAGCTTATTTTCATATGATCATTCTCTCATTAGCTATCTTCTTAACTGAGTTAAGATTGAGTCAGACTGTAAACTTCCTGAGAGCACAACTTCATTATATCCTCCATAACATTTCAAATTTAGCAAACATTCAGTCAATGTTGGTTGATACCTTAACTGATTTGTTTGCCAGGAGCTGGTAGTTATATATAGCCCCATCAGATGACTTTCCTGAAGGAAGGCTACCCCCATGCCTCTTGTAGCATCTGTGGGACTTCATTTTGGGTATTCTGGTCTATTTCTTCACCTAGCCTCCTTACTAACAAGCTTACTGCTTAGCTGGGGTGTCTGCCCATGCATGAAGGTGAAAAAAACTCCAAGGTGATTCATGATTTTCCTTTCAAGCAGGAGAATTCAAAGCATGTAACAAGAGCGAGTAATAAGGGATAGACAACCCAACAACAGCACTGTTTTCCAAAAAATATTAGCAAAAGAATAAAATCAAAACCAAGAAGCATAAGTAAGACTCACTCAGGATGCAAAGGCATGGAGAGGCTGCAATTTGCCCTGTTGGAGGAACTACTCACACTGAGGAGGTCCAATTGAAATAAGTACACAGAAATCCATTGAAATAAGTACACAGAAAGAGCACTGACTTTGAAGTCAGGAGACCTGTGTTCAAATCCCACCTCTGACAACCTACTTGTCCTCAAATCTCAGTTTTCTCATCTGAAAGATGAGGAAATTAGATGGGATGGGCTCTGAAATTCCTTCCAGTTCTAGACTTCTGATTCCAGAATTTTTGTTCTTTGCTAACTCTCTTAAACTGGAGACACCTAGAAATGTTAATCAACTCCTGGAGACTCAGGATTGGCTTTTCTGAGTGCTTTGTCTCATCTCTCAACACCTCGGAGAGTACAGCATGCCCTGTTGGCAGGTTCCTACTCACTAAATGTTGCTGACTCACAGGCTGAATTGGCTTTGGAATTTTCCCCTCTATGGCTGCATTCATTTAAAAGGCCTGCAGATTCAGGAATTATTATCAGCTCTCTCAACTGTTTACTAATGTGGCAGCTATAGTGATTTGTGCTTTAATATTTTTCAAAGTTCATTTCCTTGTAAGCACAATTCTCAAATTGCTTATGTTGGCTCTATCTGTTTGACAGACCCGAGTGGCCCAGAGACTCAGACCCAGATCCAGAAGATGGCAGTAGAGACACGTTCATATGCTCCCCCAAATAAAGGAAGCCTCTCTTCCTATTCAGTGTGGCTGAGCATTTGTGACCTTGTTTTGTTAATTTTGATATTGTAATTGAACTTAGAGTTGGCTTGGGGGTAATGGGAACTTAGCTGGACTTAGTGATTGGAAGACCTTGTTCAAATCCTGTCCATGGCTTACTGAAGTCTGAACTCCAATCCCTGTCAATTCACCATATCATGTAAATTGTACTTACTTAATCTGTGTATATGTTGCTTTCCCTCAATAGAATTTTAAATACCTTGAGTGTAGAGACTGTTCCACTTTTGCCAATGTATTTCCAAGCACAAGTCCTTCATTAATGGAGCCCATGAACTTTTAAAAAAAAATTGATAGATGTATATATATATATATATGAAATATACACACATATATTATATATATATGAAACACACATACATATGTATATACACACATATGTCTATATACATTTCAGTATAATTGGTTTTCCGTGTCATTCATGTTATGCATTTGAAAACATTATTCTGAGAAGGGTGTCCACAGACTTCTTTAGACTGCCAGAGGAGTCCATGCTATGCAAAAGATTAAGAACCCCTCTTTTAGACCTTTCCTACTGTCATAAGAGGATTGCAATCTATATTAGTATAGGGAGTTACCACACCAGGAGTTCCCTACAGGGATGAAAGCACAACTCTTTTATGTGTTAGTAACTAGCACAATCTGTTTTATTTTGATACAACAAGAGAATTTTATAAACTTTCACATAATGAAAGGTTGAAGGAATTCTTTTGAAAAAGCCAACCAGATTGTAAGGTCCTTATGGGCAGTGTCTTATCTTTCTCCAGTATTCTGCATGGTGTTTATCACAGAGTATGTGCTCAAAACACTTGTTAAAAGTGAACTACTTCTGGAATTCAAGGATCAAAGACAAGCTTAGGCTAAAGGAGAAAGTAACCAGAGGATTAGATTTTAGACAGCATTTATCATCTTTGCCCCTTGCAGAGATACTTAGGCAAAGCAGAGGGATGAGAAAGAAAAATAAGGAGACCTTTTCCAACTCACTGGATGAAAATTAAAGGCATTTTCAAGGATTTGTCAATTATAAGGGAGATCATATGAAAAGAGAGGTTGGATTATGACTGTCAATATTGTGCACTTCACCATTTTTGTTCCCTTTGGAAAGGCAATAACAATATCCACGGAGGAAAGAGAAATCTCCAATCTCCTGTTTTTTTGGGACAGTCCCGGGCTACTTTAGAATATACCTCAATTGACACTTAAATCCTGCTCTTGCCTGTATCATGACTGGCTATGTAGTGAATTCATATAGATTTTTCTTTTGGTCATTGATTGAGGAAGGGAGCAGGAAGCATATGGAGTCAGAGACACCTTGGAGAACACATATTGTAGAAAGAGAGACAGACCATAGCAATGAAAGGAAATTCAGGAGTGATCTAGTCCAGCTCCCTCATTTTCCAGATGAGGCAATTGAGGCCAGACACGAACATACTTTTCACTTCCTCTCCAGGCATGCTCCAGTCTTTCCTAAAGGTCTGTTCAAGAACAGCTGGTCTATACAGTCAGTCCTATGGTGATCATGGAAAATATGGGTAAAGACGGGAAAGATGAGGGCTAGTCCACTTCTGTGTAAACCACAAAGGGAGTCCCTCTGGTCAAATTAAGTCTCTTCTCTCTTCACAAGATAGATGGAAATGGAAAGGGCAGAATGGGTGGAATTGTGGCTTGTTCATTTTTTTTATGCCACTGGTGATTTCATCAGTCCCTCGTGACTTCATCAGTGTGGGGAACTCCACTCCTAACATCCTCTCTTCCCTCCATCAATGCAGATAGAAAACCTGTTAGTAATATATAGTCTTAAGAATTTGACTGGGGCTAAATGCCTTGTTTGGGAGCCACACATCCAGTGTGAGTCTGAGGTAGGACTCAAACTCACCAAGTCTTCCTGACTCCATGGCCAACTCTATTAATCTATCACATGCTGCTTCTTACTCAGAATTTTTAAAAAAATCAAGAAGATATCTTCATTAATCTCTTTCTTTGTGTTCTCATTTATAGTCTCAGTTTCTTCACCTGTAAAATGGAGAAGCAAAGGAGTCATTTCAATTTCAGTATCCTTGTCTGTAAGTTAGATTAGATGGTCTTCAAGGTCTCTTCTGTCTCTACAATTCTGAATCTATCCCTTCATGTCCAGGGGGAGGAGAGGAGAAAGCAGCAGAAAATTTAGGCAGCATAGTACAAGCTGTGGCTGAAGAGTTAGTGGACTAGGGTTTAAATTATGCTTCTGAAACTTATGTGTTCTTGGGCAAAGCTTGTGTGATTTTAGACAAATCATGTAACCTCCCTTTGATGGAATCCTAGTAAAGCTGCCCCCAACCCCAATAGTCTAACTTCATTATAGACCTGGACCCACTGAACAGCAGGCCCACTGTAGCTACCTAGCCCCACCCCCTGACAATATCTTAAAATTTTCATACATGCCTCATTGCTCACTGGAACAAAACATGTGTCCCTGAACTCTTAGTTCTCACAAAAACAGCAGGTGTGTCCATGTGACAGGAACCCAGCTACTGCCTCTACCTAGTCCTGCCCCCAGACCCATTCCCACAGAAACAGATGTGTTCTTATATTCAATCACAACCACATCATCCATCTAGCTCAAGATAGGACCACAATACCTAACTATCTGTCTTGACTAGACAGGACCACAAAAGCTAGCCAATTGGAGGGCAGCATGACTAGAATGTTTAACCACAAAACCATAGATGGGATCCCTCCTCCATTACCTAATCTCTTAACAAACTCCTCCTGCTGTTTGAATATTAATGATATTCCTCTATTCTATGTAAATTTTAATTATGTCATCTTTATCCTATAAAAATCCATCTTGTTTTCTCTGAAGTTGCTGGTTCCTTTTGGAATTTAGCCCACTTCATGAGAGGTGTCAATCTCAATAAATGCCTATACTTGGATTAGAGGTGGTCTGACTGAATTCTTTGAGACAGTTCCACCACAACACATCATGGAACTGCAACAATTTTTGGCAGCCCTCAGTTTAAGCTACAACACCTCGACTTCTCTGTCCTCAAATGTAAAATCAGGGAATTAGATTAGTTGAAGTTGTCTTCCAAGACTTGAAACATCAGTTCTAGACTCTTCTTGCACTTCAGAGAAATTTTAACCGGTGAAAAGTCCCAACTATAGTTGAAGAGATAGCTCAATGTTTGATAATTTTTTTTGGCCTATGGAAACATGATGAAACCAATGGGAGTCAAGTTAAGTTAGCAAGCATTTAGTAAGGCCTTCCTTGAAATGGAGGGTTTGGAAGGAAGCAACTGATTAGAGGAAGAGATCCAATGAACGGAATGAATTTCCAGGGTAAGAAGACTATGGCATGGTGGAGAAGGTCTGGAGAATCAGGGGCACAGCCCAAAGTGGAGTGAAGATACAGAACCAATGTTTTGAGCTGGACATCCATCCAGAAGGGATAATGCAAGGGAGACTTTAAGCCACAGCTTATGGAGACATACAAAGAATGTCTTGATGTAAGTGGATGGATTTCACAGAGGAGCTCTGACATGAGTCCTGAAGACAAGGCAGCCTTGGAGTGGGGCCCTAAGTGGGGGGGAGATCCCAACGCCTTCTTGTAAGGGAAAGGGCTGGGGGTGGGGGCTGGCTCTGGGTCTTTGGCCTGCTAATTTGTTTTCACTCTTCAGTCTCTTTTTTAGCCCTTCATGTTGATCTTCCTCTTTAAACCTCGAGCATGAATAAGTCCACTTAGCCTGAGGGAAAGAGCAGGAAACATGTAGGGTTGTTTGTACTGTAATGAAATATAAAGTTGAAAGGCTGAGGGAAGTGGGAGCAATTGGAAAGAAAGAACAAACAGGGAAATGCACTTTAAAAATTGTCTTTGAAGAATCAGGGCTCCAAAATCTCTTGGTGGCAGGGTAAGGAAGGGTGGATTTTTCATGTGACTTATTCTGAACTTCTCCAAGCTATACTGTCTTGCAAGACATCTCCCTAAATCAAATGTCTAGTTCTGTTTTATCTCCTAATTTAGATTTTATTTTTATAACTCTGGGTTAAGTTCGTTGCCTTGAAAACTCTATGCTCTTGCAATGAAGTACAATGAGAAGGACGCTGGCTCTGGGAGATTGAAGACCCGAATTCAAATCCTCTCACTTTTGTTTAGTTTCAGGGTCCTCATCTGTAAAACCAGGGGTTAGATCAGATGGCCTTTGAGGTTTCTTCTATCTCTAGATCTCTGATCTATTCCTTCTATGTCCAGAAATGCACAGTTCTGTGGTGGGTTGGCTGGTGGTTGTTTGGTGCCAGTGAGGCCAAGCTTGTAGGTTAGATCATGGTGGCCCAGTGGATTGGGAGTCAGGAAGATCTAAGGTGGAACCCTGCCCTCAGACACTTAGTAAACTGGGAAAATAAATGTCACATCTTATCAGACTTAATTTTCTTGTCTGCCAAATGGGGATAACAATAACACCTACTTCAAGGGGTTGTTGTGAGGATCATATGAGACAAGTTTTATAAGGTGTTTTGCAAACCTTTAAGTGATATGTAAATGCTGTTTATCTACCACCACCACCACCACCGATCTGAGAACCAGCTAGCTTTATGACACTGTTATAGACTAGAAAACTTATTCTAGGCTGCTCTCTGGACTTTTTCATCACAACCCCAAAATTTCTTCATGCTAATGGAACACTTTAGCCCTGGATTCACACTTCAGAAGTGCCCTACTTCCCTGGAACCCCTCTCTCTGATCAGATAGTTTCTCTAAGAATTTCCATTTAAGGAAAACCTCCAGACTGACCACTTCTTCATTTCTCTGCAGGCTGTACTCAGGACTGCTCCAGCTTTACTCTTACCGGGACTTCCCCTTTCTTTTCCCCTTCCCCCAAACCCTCTTTCAGTTACCTGTTATCTTCCTTGTTAGATTGTAATAACTATTTAGGAAAGTGTAGGGATCCTTGGCCACAGGTTTCTCAAGGGCAGAAAGGCAGTTGGCAAGACAATGGAGGGCATGATTGAAGAGTTGATAGTAAATGTAGTGTTCGTACCCTTACACCAAAGTGTTGCTTCTTTTGTGGGGCATCACAAAATATCCCTATTATTGGAAAACAACTTAAATTACATGCCCAAGGATGCAAAAATATTATGTGTTACCAAAAAAAAACCCCAAACGAATCCTGTCCTTTCCATTTTTTGCAATTCTCTTTATTCCAATTAAGAGGCATTTAAATGGCTTAGTGGTTAGAGCATCATGCTGGGATTCAGGAAGATCTAAGTTTAAATATGGCCCCAGCTACTTACTATCTCTGTGACCCTGGGCAAGTCACTGAACCCTGTTTATCCCGGTTTCCTCATCTGTAAAATGAGCTGGAGAAGGAAATGGTGAACCACTCCAGTATCTTTGCCAGAAAACCCCAAATGGGTTCACAAAGAATTAGATACAACTGAAACAACAATCACCATTTCAATTGGTCATGGATTCTTCCTCTGTCCAAAGTTGTGAGAGATGTTTTCTTCCTAGCTCCTCAAAATTGTTTATGAGGTAAACTTTTATGTCTAAGTCATGTATCTACTTGGGGCTTATCTTGGTAAGAGTGTGAGATGTTATTCTCAGTCTAGTTTTTGTCAGATAGCTTTCCATTTTTTCCCAGTAAATTTGTCAAATACCAAGTTTTTGCCTCAGTATTTGCAGTCTTTGGGTATATTGAACATTATCCTAAGATGTTCATATGTTGTATGTACCCATTCTGTTTCACTGATCAACTTTTCTATTTATTAGCCAGTACCAAATAATTTTAATGATTACTGATTTAAAGTGTAGATTGAAATTTGGTACTGCCAGGGCCCTTTCCTTTACATTTTTTCCATTACTTCCCTTGGCATTATCAACTTATTTTTTGTCTTCTGCTTTATCTCTTCCTTGTGTAGCTATCAAAACCATATTTATATAATAATAACAGTAGGATTTCTTATTTTCTTATTTTTGCAAGCATTTTACATATTATTGGAATGAATTATTATTTGATATAATTTAGTTATAAATACATCTGATCCTGGATTTTTTTCCTTGGAAATTCATTTATGACTTGTTCAATTTCTTTTTCTGAAAAGTGGATTATTTAAGTTATCTGTATCTTCTCCTGCCAGACTGGGTATTTTATATTTTTGTATATATATTCACCCATTTAAAGTAAGTTCATAGTTTTGTTGGAAGATTTAGAAGTGGATGGCATCTCAGAGTTCATCTAGTTCAACACCCTCATTTTATAGATGAAGAAACTGTGTCTGAGAGGGGCTGTGACTTGTCTAAGGTCATACAAGTAGGGAAACAGATGTTCATCTGGAGCAGGGGCAGCAAGGAGAATTATCATGAAGCTTTCAAATGATCCAAGTTCTAACTCAGTCTTTGTCACTAGTTCACTGTGTGACCTTAGGCAGTGACCTCTTCTCTTTGGTCCTCAGTTTCCTCATTTATAAAATGTGGGACTTGGGTTAAATGATCTCAGGATATCTTCTAGCTCTAACATCCTATGAGTCAGATACATGCCCCATTTTTTATGACTATTAAAGAGGTTAAATTATAACAAGAATTCTGGAAAGCAGACATAATTTATGGTTGTAACTAAGTGCAATGATTTTACCTTTAATTCAAGATACCTGACATTTTGGAATTCCCTTAGACCTTTACTCTTAGAGACAGTTTGAAACTATGGAAATGGGACTCTGCAGCACCTCCCCTCTGAGTAAACATCCAGACAAAATATATCTGTGGTACATTGAGAAGCCATTTCAGGGATTTCTTTCTTCTATTTCTTTTTTGTGAAAATGTTTTTTTTTTTTTAATAACAAAGTCAACTAAAATTGGGGAATTATTTTTCAGCTGCATTTTATTGTACAGCTAACAAGAGCAGCATCTCAGGAGAAATCAGTTGAAATGCCATTAATAAACAACAGTTTGTTGCTGAACTAATGGAAGCCAAATCCCAAAGGTTTATTCTTGACTCAACAAAATAAATAACCCAGCTATTTTCCATATTGGACGCAAATGCCTCACTTTGCCCATCAATGATACTGAGACAGTATTCATCTAATCAAGGACAAAGAACATCATTTTGACAAATGGAATGATTTATAAGGAATCTTTCCATGGAAAAGCAAACCAGAATCAGTCCAGGCTTTTCCTGTGTATGTTATGTGCAAAACAAAACAAAAGGGACTGTTTCTTGATGAATGAACATGTGAAGCCAGCAATCCCAGTGAACTGAAGTAGTTCTCCCACAATGAGGGAACATGGTTGTAGAGGGTAAATAAGGCCTCATTATACCAAGGTGAATGAAATACATTGAGGGACTACTTGATTACTATAGAACTGCTTAAAGAATTTGTAGATTCAGAGATTTCTTAAGAAATGTCCTTGCTTTCTACTTATTTAAGAAGATTGAGGTCATTTTCTATATGAGTTCTTTAATTTCCTTCTTCTAAACATCAAAACCTCTCTGTGTCTTCCCCCTAACTTTCCTCCCTACCTCCTATATAGAGAAAGAGTTGACCTTCCTTCTAGACAAGACTAATCTCCCCCTGACTTGTGTCTTTGGTCCTGTTCCCCACTCCTTTCTCCAGAATCTTTCTCCATCCATTATCCCCTCTCCTACATCTTCTATCTCCTGCTTTTAGTTAACTCCTTCTCTTCCCTTTGAAATATTTTCAGATCTCTACTGTCTTAGAAATTAAAACAAACAAGTAACATTCCTGGGTGCATCTTTCAGGGATCATCCATGAAAAAGGGGCATTGGGTCAGATGATCTCACCAATGACTCTTTCAATTCTAAATCTAATGACCCTCTGTTTTATATAGAATATCTGGGCCATTTCAATACCTAACTTCAATTCAGAAACAAGCACTTATTGCATACTTATAATTATTATATTAGGTGCCAGGAAACATACAAAGTTCAGATGAAAAATACTCCATACCCCAGGGAAACTTAAAGTCTAGTAGGAGGGTAAAACATATTTATACAACATATGACTCAATTATATATAAGTACAACAAAGTGCCTATACCACTCCTGAAACTGCTCTCTCCAAGCTCATCAGTGATGTCCTAACTGCCAAATCCAATAGCTTTTCCTCTGTCTCATTTACCTTGTCCTCTCTGTAGCATTTGGCACTACTGATCAATAATATTTTAATCTGGGCCCCCTCCATCTGCATCCATCACATTTTCCATCATATTTTTCCTCTTAATTTTATGATGATTTCTTAGTATCTTTTTGTTGGTTTTTCAAAATAATATTTTATTTTCTCCATTTATATATGACAATTTTTAAAATAAAATTTTTTAAAAATTCGAGTTCCAAATTTGCCCCCTTCTTTCTTTCTTTTCCCCTTTCCTGAGACAGTAAGCAATTTTATATAGGTTATACATGTTCAATACAACAAAACATATTTGCATATTAGTCATGTGGAAAAAAAAGAAAAAATAAAGTAAAAAATAGTATGTTTTGATCTATATTCAGACTCCATCAGTTCTTTCTCTGCATGTGAATAGCATTTTTCATCATGAGTCCTTTGGAATTGTCTTGGATAATCGTATTGCTGAAAATAGCTAAGTCATTCACAGTTGATCATTGTAGAACATTGTTGTTACTGTGTACAGTATTCTCCTGGCTTTGCTTACTTCACTTTGCATCAGCTCATGTAAGTTTTTCCAGGTTTTTCTAAAAACATACTGCTTGTCATCATATAGCACAATTGTACTCCATTACAATCATATACCACAATGTTTGGCCATTCCCTAATTGATGGACATCTTCTCAATTTCTAATTCTTGGCCACCACAGAAAGAGCTGCTATAAATATTTTTGTACAAATAGGCTCTTTTCCCTTAAAAAAATCTCTTTGGGATATAGATGTAATAGTGGCATTGCTGGATCAAATGGTATGCACAATTTTATAACCCTTTGGGCATAGTTCCAAATTGCTCTCCAAAATGGTTGGATTGGTTGGATCCTTTCAAAGCTCCACCAACAGTGCATCAGTGTCCCAATTTTTCCACATCTCCTCCAACACTTATAATTTTCCTTTTTTGTCATTTTAGCCAATCTTGTAAGTGTGAGGTGTTACCTCAGGGTTTTTTAAAATGTGCATTTAACAGAGCATTTTTTCATCCTTCCAGCCCCTAAATGCAAGTATCCTCCAAGATTGTCACCTTCCCTCTTCTATTCCTTTGCTATACTTTGGTCCTTGGTGGTACACTTTGCCTCTTATTCTTATGTTGGCCAGAAGTCCATAACCTATATTTTTCGATGCATATTTTCCCCAGAAAACCATCCTTTATAACAAATAACAGAAAAGAAGGGGAAAAACAAATAAGCAAAACAGACTAACCTTAGTAAAAGCCTGTTATAATATTTCACATACATATGTTCAAATGTGTGCATATCAGAGGGCGGTAATGCCTTCTTGCTTCTTTTTTTTCTGGACCAAACTTTATCACTATAATTTTATAGCATTCAAATGTTTTTGCTCTTTCAATTTTCATTGCTATAGTCATGTATATATTGCTTTCCTGGTTCTGCTTTTATCAATTCAAATCATTTGTTCACTTAAGTCTTCCTAAGGCTCTCTGTCATCATTTCAGATAGCAGAGAAGTATTTTATTATATTCACATATCACCGTTTCTTTAGCTATTCCCGTCAATAGATATCAATTTGTTTCTAGTTCTTTGCTACCACAAAAAATTGCTGCTATAAATATTCTAACATATATGTAGCCCTTGTTATAGTTTAATCATATATAAATTTGTTATAGTTATTTGTGTCCATACCTTGCTTATCTCTTCTTCTAGCTTGTTATTCTCTGGGAGAGTTAGAACTTTGAGGAGAAGGATCCCTATACAGGTATAAGTTGAATTTGAAAACTTCTAAGGTCCCTTCTGACTCTGAGTATCTTTGATTTTATGATTTAAAAAAATTTCTGCTTTCCTCACCAGCTAGCACACAGTAGGAGTGTGAGAAATGTTTCTCGTTGAAAGAGCACATTGTAGTTTCTAGAAATTACTCAGAATGAGTATGCCAATGGGAAAGTTGTGGAGGGAGGAATAGCGAGTAGAAGAGAGAAACTGAGAGACAACTAAAGTCCTCTGGGGCCATTCATTTCTGGTCTACCTGGAAGGAGTCCTGCCCTTCGCTGTTTGGTACTGGAATCCTTTGCAGCTTTGTGAAAGAGATTAAGGGCAGAATAGCTCCCTTAGGTCATAGAACTGTCTCTTTTTTGGCTTGAACTGATAGAACATGAGGGTTGGAACCTCCCAGAATTGTAGGTTGCAAAATGCCAGAGTATCTTTCTGCTGCAGTTATTATTAAAAATTTATTTCCCCTCCACAGCAGAGGCCATTGCAAAATCATCTTCCTGCTGACAGTTGTAAAGAGGACCAGAATTGCTGGAAGTCTCCAAACGTCTATGCACAGCTGGGTTTCTGGTGCTTTTTAGACAGTCAAGGGAATCTCCCTTCCTGGAATTTTACCTTCTTCTTTGAGGTGTGGGGTTGGCTACTGGGAATGTGCCAACTCAGTGGGCTCCCCAGGGAGGTGATGTGGAGAAAGGCTGGGATGAGCCACAAGAGAAAGGATCTGATGTTCTGCAGCATTAGGAATTCCATAAAAAGGGTTTGGAGGCCCTGAAAGTTGGGAAGAATGTTTGCTATGTTCACCTGATCCATATCTGCTGGCCACTGATGCACGACACCTGGAGCCCAAAGGACACCAGAGAAAATCTCAGTCTTTATTGTGAAACCAAGTGTGGAAGGAGCCAGAAGCAGTGGGAAACTGAATCTCGTTTTGTAGCATCTTTTGAATCTGCATGACCCCGGGCAGATCATTAAACCTGTAGGCCTCCACTGGTTTTCTCTTTTGTGAGATAGAACCATGGCCCCACATCGGGGTCCTTAATATTGTGTGGGCCAAGGAATTTACAAGGCACCCTCCACCTCTCCTGTCCATCCCAGGAAAATATGAGACAGGGTGATGAAGCCCTATGTCATCTTCAAAACTAAAATTATTTTTTTGCAAATTTCCAAAATTGGTTAATGCTATATAATGTTCCAGTCTGGGATTTTTTGTTTAGTCTGCTGAACCTTAAGGATCTCCTCTCAGAATAATATTTTCATATGTGTAAGATAAAATACATAGGATTACAAAGGAAAACAATTACATTTAGATATAATTATTCAAATATTTAAGAAACAATTTCACATATAAGAACCCCTGGACCAAATGACCTCTTACATTTCTTTCAGCTCTGATTTCCAAGTCACTTAACCTCCCTGAGTCTTAGTTTCCTCATTTATAAAATACAGGGATTGGACTAAATGGTCCCTAAAGTTGCTTCCAAGTTGAGAGCAGATATCTTATGGTTCACCATGTGATTTCACCATGTAAGCAATGTAACTATAAAGTAATGAGGTTCCCTATGTGTAGTGTGGAAGCAGTCTCCTCAGTTGGTAGTCAAAACTCACGTAAGGTTCTCAATGAAAATGAGATAATGATCATATATGGAAAGGCAGGATTTCAAGCAGAAATGGGGAAATGGCATACAGATAAAAAGATAATTTAGCATACTGTCACTCATGTTGATTCACAGTTTATTTCTTCCTTTTAACTAAATACGTATTTAAACAGATTTTTGGGAAGTCTGGCTACCAACTTGAGAAAGTACTCCTTTATAAATATGCCCCTACCCACTAAAAAAAAATCCCACACTGGGACCTTATGCAGCAATAACTGATTTTGGAAACTTTGCAAAAAATAATTTTAGTTTCAGATGACAGAGGGATTCATCACCCTGTCTGGTATTTTCCTAGGTGTGGCTTGTTCTGGGAAGAAGCTTTTATGTTCAATGGCAAAGGATACTCTCATTCATTTGTGAGCCAAATCCAATAGCCTCTTCTCAGGCCTGATACTTTTTTGACCTCTCTACAGTGTTTGACCCTGTTGAACACTCCATCCTCTTGGCTGCTTCTCTCCATGCCTTTCCTTGCTCTTCTGAGTTATGCCTGATTGACCCCTTCTTAGCACTTACATCTCAATCATATACATTAGTATGTGCCACAGGGCTCTGACTTAGAACCCTTTTACTTTTTTCCTTTCACTCTTTCTCTTAATGCATCAACCACAATTAGTTCAGTTCATCTCTACGTAGGTGACTCTCAAATCTACATCCTGAACTCTAGTCTTGTATTACCAAATTATCTGATGAACATCCCTGCATGGATGACCCACAGACATTTCAAACTCAACATATCTGCAATGAAACCCATTCCCTTTCCCCTTAAACCCACCCTTCTTCCTAACTTCCCTGTTTCTGTGGCAAGCAACACCATCCTTCTAGTCAATCAGTCTGGCAACCTTAGGATCATTCTTCATTCCTCATTTTCCCTTACCCCTCATGTATAATCAGTTGCCATATTTTGTTCATTTTTACCTCCATGGCATATCAATTCTTTCCCCTTTTCTCTTTTCACATAGCTCCTACCATAGTTCAGGTCCCTGTCTCAGCTTACTTGGAGTGTTGCAATAACTTTGCAATTGATAGCTTTATGTCCAGGGTTTCTCATTTCCAATTCACCCTCCACACAAGTGCCAAAGAGATATTCCCAAAGCATTGGTCTAATCCTGTCACTCCCCTGTTTAAGCTTCAGTGGTGCCCTCTTGCCTCTAAATTAAAATGGAAGCTCCTTCATAGAGTCCTTTGTGATGAGTGAAAGATGAAATGATAGGAAACAAAGATTCAGGCTTCTGAGTATATTGATTTATCAAGCAACGAAGACCAATTGCATAATGAATCAGGACCAGGCCTCTTCAGCTTTGGCACTGGACCCCAAATATAGGGGAAGACAGATTTTTATGCATTAAAACAACCAAATAAGACCAATTAATTGAAAGAAAACAATTAACCATGGCACAAAATTAGGTAATCTGATTTCTTATTGGAGGAAAGATTTGGCACTTTCCAAGTTGAGAGGGGAAGAGTAAATGGGTTCAATTGCTTAAAATTAGAAAGAGAGGTATTTCAGTTCTCACAAGTATCTGTATTCAATCAAAGGAACATGGAAATAATAACTGATTGACCAATATAGTGCCACTTTTCAGATAAGACATGAGAGTTTCTTAAGATAAATCATTGTGAGAAAACTACTTGCATCTATCTTTGGAATTGACCAGCTTGACTAGGTCAACATAACCTAGGTCTTTAGTTAAGGGTCTCTAAGCAGCAGGTAGAGGTGGTCCAGCTTCCTAGCTACTAAGGTCTAGGATAAAACAATGCAATAAAGTTTTTTTTCTTTCTCACTATTCCCATAATTCAGTAGAAAGAGAACTGAGTTAGATCCAGAATTGAGTAACAAGATGGATTCACCCAATTCCACTATCATTTGCTGTTTTAATTCTCTCCCCTTCTCATTCAGGGTACAATTTATCTTTCTGGACTTATCTCCTACTAATCCCATTAAATATTCTTAATTCTAACAAAACCGACTTAAATTTATGGTTTAGGTGGGAAACAAGAATTTGAGTTCACTCCTATTCTTTTGCTCAGAGTTCCCAATTCTCAATTACCATCTTCATCTAGCTTTTCTGAGCCTGGGAGAGGAAGCCCTATCACTCTACATGGCTCTCAGCTTCTGTAGGACATGCAAAGGTGATTTTTGTTATATTTAATTCAATTTAATTCAATAAACATTTATGAAGCAATTATTATGTTCCAGGCACTATGCTAAGTGCCGAGGATACAAAAAGAAACAAAAGACAATTCCTGACCTCAACAAGTTTACAATCTAATGGGGGAGGGAGAATAACAAGCAAAGAAATATATACAAAGCAAGCTATATAAAGGATAAATAGGAAATAATGAAGAGAAGGAAAGTACTGGAATTAAGAGGGTTTAAAGTAGGCTTTAAAATAAGAGTATTGATTATTATTATATTCATTGCCATTGAAGTGATTTTGTGGTTTTGAACATACTTTCCTTTCTTCCTTTTAATGATTATTTCACGAGTCCTCAATTTCCCTGGACTTCATTTTCCTCATCAGTAAAGTGAGGTATTTGGACTCAACTTCTACTGTCTCTTCTGGTTATAAATCTATGACCTAGGACTGAATATATCATCACATAGTTCATGCCTTAACTTTAAAAAAAATCACAATTCAAGAGAGAGACTTGGAAAAATATTGAATAAGATATTACTCTAAAGGTTTGAAGGAAAAAAAAAACCCATTCAAATATAGTTTATATCTGAATGTAGAACAGCAATGTGGTAGAATGAACCTAGAGTTGGAAGAATCTTGACTCCCTAGCTGTGTGATCTTTCCTTCTCTGCCTTGGTTTCTTCATAAGGAAAATGGGTATAAACATATCTATCATCTTCATTAGGCTGTAAAGTAGGTAGGGCCAGTGTTTTATCTTTTTACAGCCAAGCACAGGGCACTGCATACAGGAGGTGGGGACTTGATGAATATTGTTGAATGAATGGATAATTTTTTCCCCCAAGCACATCTAACTGCAGTGAAAGTCAGCATGCACCTGTGTGTTCAAGCCTAAAAAAACCCCCAAAAACAAAAACACAGATGGATCAAATATAAAAGGTATGTGAAATATATTGAAGAAAACTTGCAGTTCATTTCTCCTTTTCACTACTTTTTAAAAATTTGGATCTAGGGACACTTGGTTGATGAATAGAATGTTAGGGGGCAGTTCTCTAAGCATGATAGAGAACCATGTTCTCTAAGCACAGTAATACTAGGGTAAAAAAAAAAAACAGGAGCAAAGGGTAATAATTGGGAGGGAAAGAAAGTAGCATTGGTACATATGGGTGGAACCATATAAAATTTTGTAGGCCACATGGTTCTTTCTTTAATCTGCTGGCAAGTCTGGTACAAACTGTGTGAGAAGGGAATGTTTGAAAGTAAAAGCCCAGGGAGTCAGATGAATACAGGTATTTATAATCACCCAGGTCTGTTTTGGTTTTGAAGTTGCCCCTCTGCTTGTCGGACACATATTCAAGGTAGCCCTGGAAAATTACAGGCTGACCAGGAATAAAAATGATCCAGGGAACCAGACAGCACCCTGTGTGCAAATCCCATTTCAGGAAAGAATGTAAAGCTTGTTCTCTTGATCCATTTTCCATTTGCACTTCTGTTCCCCCAGGCATTAGGGAGCTGTGCAAACCCCTATATTGTTAGACAAAGAAACTGGGAAAAGCACTATCTTGTTCGTTGAGTGTGTCTATGAAACCCTGTTAGAGAGCAGCTGTAACTCATCTTGGATCATTTCTGGGAGCAGACTTGGGCCCCCAAAGGTTTCTTTTTGTCTCAGAGAGAAAAGTGTTTCCTATCTCCAAGTTTCAGTTCAGATGACCTCTGAGGTCCTTCCTTTGCTAAATTTTATGATTTTACTGTTGACAAAAAAAAGGAGATAAAGTCTTTGGAGGTTAGGTGCCACTGGGAGAGTGCATGAGTTCCCTCCTCCCAAATTCCACCAGCTGTGTCTAGGTGAAAATTGCTCCTTTATTGCTTTTGCTTCTATTTAGAAAAGATCAGCTATCAGATGAAGGTCTTTAGATACTGGGAAAGATGAGACGTGAAAGTGAAGATAAATTTTGGGGTCAAGAAAGTCCCTTTGCTTTATTGAAAAGATGTTAACTGAACCCTTAGATGCATGACAGCTCCAAAAAGTTAGATGGACCCTTTGATTTCGATAAGCATTTCAATGGACATTTATTGAATGCCTACTGTGCACTGTTCTTAAATCATGTAGCATTGTCTCTGACATAAGGGGTATACTTCTCACTTAGAGATTATTTGTACATACAGATAAAAAGCAGTCATACAGTGGAAAGAGAACTGGATTTGAATCCCTGCTCAGAGACCTGGACCAAATCCAGCCTCAGACATAACTGATTAAGGAGCCCTAGGAAAGTACCTTATCCCATCCCCATTTCACTTTCCTAATTTATAAAATAGTACCTACCTTACAGGGTTGGATGAGCATCAGATATGTAAAGCCCTTTGCTAGTTTGAAAGTGCTATGCAAATGTGAGTTATCTGTTACTGCTGCTACTATCACTTCTACTACTACTAGTAGATGACCACTCCTCCTCCTCCCAGTATTACTACTACTCTTATTGCCATTACTACTACTATTACTACCACTACTACCACTAACATTCCTTCTCCTTTCACTAGTATTACTACTATTATTATCACTTCTTCTTCTACTACTACTACTACAACTACTACTACTGTCACCACCATTACTACTACTACTTCTACTACTTCTACTACTACTACTACTACTGCTACTGTTACCACCATTACTACTACTACTACCACCACCACTATTACTGGTACCACCACTATCACCACCACCACCAACATTATGCATGGTCTCTAAGCCTCCATTTCCTCATCAGTGAAATGAGAGGGTTAGACAAAAGGATCGCTAAGTTTTCTCGATGGGGTGATCCTACCCTCTCCAAGAATCTCCAAATCCTTCATAAATAGGAGTCATGACTGTTTAAGTTCACTGACATTTATTCTATAAAACATAAAAGAGAAAGGGTCTATGCTTGAGAGTAGTTACAAATTCAGACTAGTAGTCTGGGCAAGCACTTAGCATTTGGAAGAATTGAATTATTTTGAAGCAATGGAATGGGGAGCTCCTTGCTGAAGAAAGGGTTTCCTTACTCAGGTTTAGACTAACTTTCTTTTTTCCATATGGTTGTGGCCACAGATTCAATTAACAAAAGCAAAAATGCAACCTTTCCTTTCTTTTTTTTTTTTAAATAATGGCCTTTGATTGGTTATAATGAGCTACAGCTGCAATGGTTTCCTCACTCTTGGTTGGCCTCATATCACTGTAATCTCTTGCAGGGGAAATGGGCTATAAACTCAGACTTCTCTCGAGGTGTGGTGGGAAGGAACTGTCTGGGTCCTCACTTGACACCTGCACCTTAGCCTGGCTCTGGAGGGAAAGTCGTCAACTCAGGTGGCTGAGAAAAGCAGATGTTCCCTGCAGCAAAGTGTAAAGTATTTGGGAATGGGGGTGGGGCATGTTTTATGGACCTTTGGCTGGGACTTTCAAATCTGAATGTTATAACAAAGGAAGTCATCTGGTGGCAGAACCAATGGACTAAGCATACTTCTCTATGGGAGGGAACCAATTTTGACGTTGGTAAGCAGGCAGGGACAAAAGAAAGTGAGGATATGCATAAGTTTGATCTGAGAAGTTAATGAACTTGGGAGGATAGAATAAGTGGGGGTGGGATAGGATGGAGGGAAATATAGTTAGTTTTTCACAATATAACTACGATGGAAATGTTTTGTGTAACTACACATGTACAACCTATATTGAATTACTTGTCTTCCCAGTGGGGGTGGGTGAGGAGAGAAGAAGGAAAAGAATCTGGAACTCAAAGTTTTAAAAACAAATGTTAAAAATATTTTTTACATGCAACTGGGAAATAAGATATACAGGCACTGGGGTATATATGTCCATCTTGTCCTACAAGAAAGTTGAGAGGGGAATGGGGGAAGATAAGAGAGAACAGATTGAGGGAAGGGAAATTCCATAGGCTCGCTTTCTTGGGGTGGGGGTAGGGGAGAGAAGGGAGAAAATTTGTAACTCAAAATCTTGTGGAAATGAATGTTGAAAACTAAAAATAAATAAATAAGACAAAAATAATGAACTTGGGAAGATTGAGGCAGCCTAATCTATGGTTGGATCCCAATTAACACAAATAATAAATAATGGTTGTATTCAAATTCACACCACATATTTTCATTGGTCTGAAACCAATGACCATAGATGACCATATTTTGTGTAAATATAAGTTCAAATAGTAAGAATTCAAATACATGCAAGCACTTCATGGGATTCATTATTCACACCGATCAGGACCTAGCTGTGAGGTGAAAGTCTTGGCTTTGTTTCCTTGTTTTCAACATGTATCAGCCATCAGAGACACTAAAATTAACAGGAAGATTAAGGGGACAAAGATGGATCAAAGAGAAGGATTGGTCTCAACAATGATGGAGAAGGTGGTTCACTCATTTCTCCCATGCCCTTCCTCTGATTAGATTAGAAGATGTCCAAAGTAAGGTGATACAATGGGTAGAGTCAGGAAGACTTGAGTTCAAATCTCCCCATGGCTACTTATAACTGTGTGAGTGACTTAACCACTCTCAGGTTTGGTTTTCTCATCTGTAAGATGAGGTGTCCTTCCAGGTCTAACTATATGATTGCATATTTTATGTCCAGAAAACAATTCACTTTAGTTTTTCTATTCACTTATTCTCTAACCTTCTTCAAAGATGTCTTTTATTAATTTAGCTGTGCTCCTCAGTCATAAGAAAGAAACGTGGGAGCCCCTTCAAAGTAGTAAAAGAATAGCTATACCAAGCTGTAACCCCATACTATCATACAGGGAAACGTTTCTGATTTTTATCAGTAGAAGCTCAGACGGAGAATGCTGGGACCCAGATTTGCCAGGAAGCAAGAGAACAGGTATGTGTGGTTAAGAAGGCAAACTAGAATTAAAGAGCTTTCACTTGGGGGATGCTGAAATGAGGGGGAGGAAGTGTCAAATCAAAAAGCCAGACACCATGACTATAAAAAGCAGACAGAAGGAGGAATGCCTTAAACTAGGTAATCCTGCTTAGAAACCAGACAGGTGCCTTATGTGAGATAGAGGCCAAGATTGGGCTATTTGTTCATTTCCCAGCTCTGTCACCCAAATGGAAATAGAACAAATGAATAGCTCATCTGTTGAAATATTCCACCCCCACCCCCACCCCCATCCCCACAACACACACACACTTTTTTTCAAATAGACTTGCTACAATTCTGACCTCCCTGGTCTCTGAAGGCTTTGATTCTAACAAAGCAGTCATGCGAGAAAGACTGCATTTAATTTTCTTACCTGAGTTTTCACCCACCACTGCCTTGATCTCTTGTTTACTGATAATGAGGTAGTTTAGTAATTTTGCTCCCCTTTGCATAAATCTAGATGCACCAAAAGCATGCAAATATCAAATACCTAAGGGAAAGAAAAAAAGCATATCTTTTAAGACTTATAGCTAGGTAATACCTTGGCTAACATCCTCTATTACCTTTCCAACCTTAATGTTCCTTCCCATTCAGCATGAGTGTGCTTCAGGATTCTGTCCTGAGTCTTCTATCTTCTCTGTCTCTTGGTGTATTTCATTAGCTCCCATAGGTTCAATTGCTACATGTGCAGATGTTATCCAGATCTATATATTAACCCTAAAGCACTAGTCCTGTATCAATAACTGCTATTGTACAGCCCTAACCAGATGTCCAAGAGGTCACTCAAGCTCAACATGTTCAAAATATACTTTATCTCCCGTCTTTCCCAAGCCCTCTCCTCTTCCTTATTTTCCCACTTTTGTTAAGGATGCTTTTATCCTTCCATTTATTCACCAAGGCTTAAAACCTTGGAGATACTCTTTATTTTCACTGGATGAATTTAATTAGTTATTCATTTTTGTTGATTCTGCCCCCACAATCTCTCATATCTGTCCCCTGTTCTCTATTATAGTTCTACTCTATAGTTCAGGGAATTGCTTCTCATCTAAACCAAAGATGTCAAAATGGGGACTGAACTCCCCACTGCTGTCCAAACCAGGTCAAAATGTAAGTGGGAAATGTTTTAACAAATAAATAAAAATACAATATAACATACAATACAAATAATAATATAGATACAATACAAGATAATGTCAATGTGTGGTTTCCTAAGTCAGTGGGTGGAAGGGTGGTGGCACCACTGACCATTCCAATAACATGCTAATTAGTCTCTCTGCCCCAAGTTTACCCCTACTCCAATCCATCATCTATACAGCAGCCAAATTGGCATCACTAAGACATAGGTTGACTATGTTGGTCTCATTAAAAAAATAGTTCCATTAGTTTCCTCTTGTCTTTGAGGAAAAAAATGAGCTCAGCTGGTGATTGAAGTCCATCACATTCTGGGTTTCTACTTACTTTCCTAGGCTTATCACATGTTACTATCCTTCACATGCCCTACTCTCCAGCCAGACTGGTACCCTTGTTCCTAGTTCATAACATTCCAGATCCTGCTGCCTCCCTTCAAAGGAATTTACTTTCTCCTAAAAGGAAAGATTTTCTTACTGGAAGTCCTAGCTTCCTTCAAAGCTCAACTCAATGCTATCTTCTGCATGGGGCTTTTCCTGATTAATTTGTCCCAGTTGGTAGTGCTCTATCACATCCAGAAATTATGTTGCCTATTTGGGTAGCTAGGAGGTACAATAAGCAGTAAGATGGCAAAGTGGAGAGGGTGCTGAACTTGGAGTCATGAAGAACTGAGTTTGAGTCCTGCCCCAAACATTTATTAGCTGTGTGACTCTGGAGCAAGTGATTCAAACTCTCTTAGAAATTAAGAATCTTTGAATCCTTAGTACCTGGAACTTGTCTAATAGTGGGGATAGGGCCTGAACATGAGATTTCATTGGCATAGAGAATGAGAAATTATTACAATGGTAAAAGCAAGCCAACAAAACAGGTCAATAAAAAAATAGAGTATAGTTGACCAATGAGGATATTATCCTGGGGAGTACTCAATGGATGTCCCCTTGTCAGGGATACTGTAGTGGGGATTCTTGCACCAGGTGGCATGTTCGACTGAATGATCTCCAAGGTCCCATCAACATTAAGATTTTTGACTTCTCTCCACAAAGCAGGTCCTGTCTCACCTTGGGTTGCACATCAGGATGACATCACTCACAGGGAAACAAAGGGTCTTTGCTGGAAAAGATACAGTCAGCAATGTTTTCTCTTAGGGCTCTCAGGGTCCAGGGTGATGTTTCTGTGACTGAGGGCATGCTGTGGTTGTATGACATGATCCAGCTGTCTGCCCTGTGTGAAGGCGGATGTCTAGCCAGAGAACATAGCCAGCTTCTTAAAGCTGCTGCTCTAATTACTCAATATTTTCCCCTTGTCTCCAGACACCACTTCTCATAAATCCCTCTGCCTTGCAACTTTGGAACAGAGCTTGAGGGTTTAAACAAATTTGTTCAGGGGGCCTCTGGGCTTCATGCAAACAAGGAGTCATTTGAAATAAACTGGGAGTTGCCCCAGTCTTGAGCAAGCAGCCTTCCAGAGGACAGTGCAGACAGACTTTCAAAGGAGAGTTTGTTGATGATGTGTACACTTCACCTGGCCCTATAGATACTCAATGTACAAGAGATAACCCCAGGTGCTCAGCACTGGTCAAGAGAAAACACTCTGGCTCTGGAGAATACGTGGCATGGGTGTCCATCCACCTGGTGAATAGGATGTATGTTTTTCCACACTTCAAATTGGAAGGAAGCTGAAATTTGCCAGGCTGTGTGTGTTTTCCTCTAGTTTTGGCATGTCTGAGAAACCTTCTTTCCTCTCAGAACATATGAAAATAAAGATGCCAATGGTTTAAAAACTCCACCATGCCAATCATTTCAGATTTTCACAGTTGGTGGTAGATGGAGGCATAAATCTGATGGGAGCTGAGGGATGGAGAGAGGTGAGATCCTGTCCTATGCTCTGAACCAATTTTTTTTCCCTAGGAAATGAGCTTCACCTGCCCCATGGGCTAGATTTGTTCATGGTTTCAAGCCATTCAGTTTTAATTGACCAGAACCATGTTTGATTTATCTGTGTGGAATAGAGGTGGTAATAGGCTCATGACTTGTGTTAACACTCTTTCTCCAGCTTTTCACATGGGAGGGGGTCATCAAACTCTCCTCCAAGATGGGGCGATTTCCATGAAGTCTTAGGATTGGCCACAGCAGTGGGTTGAGGCATTGACAATGTAACTCACTAGCTAGAGGTGTGCTCTATGGATTCCTTTCTCCACCAAGAATCTCCTTGAGCTAGGAGGTGTGGGCTAAGATGGCAGGATTTTAATCACTGTCCATCATCTATGCTCTGGAACTTCTGTGACAAATGAACAATGAATGGTGATGTGCTAATTCAACAATGTCTGCATCAGGGATTCTTAACCTTTTTTTGTACGTGTGTTATGGATCCCTCTGGCAGTCTGGTGAAGCCTACTGTTGTCAGAATAATTTTTTTTAAATAATTAAAGGAAACATCAAATTTAAATTAGAGGCTAGTCAAACAAAGATGCAGTTTTTTCCTATCCAAGTTCATGGACCCCTAGAAATCTACCCCCTAAGCCCCTTGGGAGTCAGTGGACCCCAGGTTAAGAATCCCAGATCTACACCTTCAAAATCTTTTCAGACTGGCTTTCAGCATGTTGTTTAACAACTGTTGGGCACCCATAGCATGAAAATTAAAGAAACAGAGAAAGCCTCTGGCTTGGCTCATTGACTCAGTGGGAGGCATTCAGTAAATGGCTGTGAAATGGATGGATGAATGAAAGCAGTCTGTCTGTTGCTCCAGGGAAGACCTAGTGCTAAGCACCCATATTTGAGAAAGACATTGAGTGAAACGAATAGACTTGCCCTTATGTGTAGGCAGAAGAGATAGCCACCTACATGAACTGACTCAAGAGGTTCTGGAATAAGAATGACTCACATTAATATGGTGCTGCCAAGTCTGAGTGCTTTCTTCCCAACAACCCTGAGAGGCCATAAGAAGCCCATTTTACTCATGAGGAAACTGAGGCTCAGAAAACTTTAGTATCGTGTTGTAACACAGCTGCTAAGCCAGGGCCCAGTTCTCACTCCATTACACCATACCACAGATTGAAAAGAATTCCCCACCAGATTGTCACAGTGCCTGAAATTCTACCATTCAACCCTTTGGTTTCCTATTTTAAAATGCAAATACTCTAAAAGGAGGTAACAGATAAAACGTGTTATTCTTTTCATGATGGACATGATAGGGCAAGGATAAAAGTCTTCTGGAATGAGAAATAGTGAGGAAAGACAGGTGCAAGAAGGAGAAGGGGAAGGCACAGAAAAGAAAGAAGAAGGACCCCAAAACAAATTTTGATTGCTTTGTAGTTTTATCCAGGGTTAGCCTTGGTTGCCCAATATAAATTTATTGAAAATAAACAAGGTGAAAGGCACTTTGCCGCCAAACGAATCCCAACAAATAGGCAAACACAATTCAATCAGCATAAAAATTGAGTCAAAAATTATCTGTCCCTAGAAAGCAAATGAAATGAAAATAGACTGTACGTGAACTAGTAAATTAAAACGGGTGCTGCTGTCCCCTTCACATTTTATTCATCTGCTTAGGTGCCTGGACTCTACTCTGGTAGACAGTCCCTCCAGCCACAGATACTAAAGTTGTTCCATCTTTATCTATGGCTGTTGTTGTTCAGTCATGTCTGACTCTTCATGACCCCATTTGAGGTTTATTTGGTAGAGATCCTGGAGTAGTTTTCCATTTCCTTCTCCAGCTCATTTTACAAATGAGGAAACTGAGGCAAACAGGCTTAAGTGATTTGTCCAGGGTCACACAGCTTAGTAAGCGTCTGAGGCTGGATTTGAGCTCAAGAAGATGAATCTTCCTAAACTGGTGTCCTATCCACTGTGCCACCTAGCTGCCCCATTATCTATGGTTGCTGTTGCCATGCTATGCTCTCACTGTAAATTCCCTGTCTTTTTCCATGGTTTCTTCACACAGTCTCCTGAATTAGGTCAGAATTCTTGGGCGAGATATTCATACCCTATTCCCATATTGCGTTTTCAACCATGTCTCCCAGTGTTGGCCTGCTCTCTCTCTATGCTCCAGCCAAATTAGATAACTTGTTATTTCCTGACCATTCCCGACACCCTCCCTCTTTGTGCTAATGGTTCCTTTGGTCTATTCCCCTAAAATGTTTTTCTCTACTGTCTGTCCATCAGAATCCTGGTCATCCTTCAAGGCCCCATTCAAATATCACCTCCTTTATGAATCTGTCCCTATGCCGCTCAGTTAGAAATGAGTTGGATGTTCCCGTAATACATTGTTGGTTTCTCTTTAGGTACTTGCCTTTTTTTCTGCCCTATTTTTGTAGATAATGTGATTATGTTCTGTCTCTTGTATTTGACTATGAGCTCTTTGAGAACAAGAACTGTATCTAATTTATTTTGCTCTTGTAGACATAAGCTAATAGAGAACCTAACTCTCTCTCTGTTGCTGTCTCTGTCTGTCTTTGTTTGTCTTTCTCTCTGGTGCTCTCTCTCTCTCTTTTTCTTTCTCTCTGTCTCTGTCCCTCTCTCTGTCTCTCTCTTTTTCTTTCTGTCTCTGTCCCTTTCTCTGTCTCTCTGTCTGTCTCTCTCCCTCTCCCTCTCTCTTTCTCTATATCTCTCCTCTGTCTCTGTCTTTTTGTATGTCTCTCCCTCCTTCCTGCTCTCTGTCTGTGTATTTATGGTAAATGAACAAATGCTCGAATATATTCATCAGCCAATTAATCCTGTACATATCTTGTCCTTACATGGCTGTTTATGTGTTGTCTCCATGATTAGAGTGTGAGCTTCTTGAGAGAAAGAACTGTCTTTGCCTTCCTTTGTATTCCCAGGGCTTGGTACAATGCCTGGAATGCAGTAGTCATCTAATGAATGTCTTTTTGACTGACTGCCCAACAGTATTCTCAAAGACACAGGCCACTCCTGCAGTGTTGAGGCTTGACCCCTCCTAGCCATCTTTGACTTTTTCCATCACATCTTGATGGAAAAGGTGAAAAAAAAATCAATAACATTCATGACAATTCTTGTTGCTTTTTCTACCTGCCCCACTCATTCAAAAGGGAAGACTCCTCCTTTCTTGCCCCCAACGAGGTATGTAAAGATGAGAATTCATTCAAGTCCCTGCTGCTTTCAAGTGTTTTCTTTCCATCTCAGCTAAAGACACAGTAATGACCTGTTTCCTTTCCAGGAAGAAAAACCAAGCTTATGCTTACAGGGAATTACTGGGTTAAAATTTATTGGTATCAGAACTTTGGATTCATCTGATGCTTGATCCAGAATTTGAACTCAGGTTTTCTTTGCTCCAAGTCCAATGGTCTCTCCACTTAATGGTGTTATGCTCACCATATACAAGGCACTGTGCTAAACACTGGTTTAAAAGAGATGGATACACTGTCCCTGTCCTGAAGGAGTTCACACAAGATTGACATTAGACATATACCTACTGAGCAGAAAAACAAATGGCAGATGGTGAGTAGAAGGTAAGTATCACTTTCTCACCTCTACATCTTTGCCCCTGCTGTTTCCCCCAGCATACCTTCCCACACAAACCCCACCTACCTGATGTGATCTTACTTAGGTTTCAAGGGCCCATTCAAATGCCATCTATTTGATAAAGCCTTTCTTAACTGCCCTGCCCCCAAATGTGGTATGTTTCTTTTCTGTACTCCCATGGTCCTTTGTTTATGTCTCCACTATGACAATGATCCTATTCTGCTTTGTGTTATAACTATTGTCTATGAGTCTTATGTCCCTTATTAACTGGGAACCCCCTATGCATTGCTGCCATTTTTTTTGGAGGACAGCCATATTTATGAGTTAAAAACTTAACCCAATGAACTCACTCATAAGTCAAAATTTACATAGCAGACCAATTCAAGTTGTCACTTCTAGCTCTGGGCATTTTGTAAATCCCAGACTACATAAAAACCTGATGGCCAGATGCTAGGCACTGTATCCCTCAAACTACTGAATGCAAAGCCACCAACCACAGCCCCCAGAATCTTCCCAGTCTGCCAGCCTTCACAAGCTGTAGTCTGGCTTCTGTGAACCCCACCTGGTTGGCTTTTTCTATATTTATGATGGTGTGGTTTGTGGAGGCTATGGACCTCTGGTGTATGAATGGTGTGTGTGTGTGTGTGTGTGTGTGTGTGTGTGTGTGTGTGTGTGTGTGTGTTGGGAAATATTGGGGGAGGTAGAACACACACACACACACACACACACACACACACACACACACACACACACACACACACCCTACTTGTATAAAGATCAAAAGCACTTACTGAGGTAGGGAAGTCACTGACCCCTCTATCCTACCCCCTGACTCAGAACAGAGCTACCTGATTCTCCACATACTGCACCTGCTTCATCTCCTGCCTCATTAAATATTTGCTGTCTGTCTGAGTTCATAGGGAATGGTTCACCAAAAACAGATGTAGCCACTTGGGAGAGGATGGCTCAGGCTAGTCCCAGCTTCTTTCTTGTTAAGGAGAACTGCAGATAGTGAGTAGGATTGTCTAAGCAAAGACTCTTACCCTAACAGGCCATTCATAAAAATGCCACACAGCCCAATGAGGAACAATTTTGTCTTCAATGATGTTCTGGCTGTCTTGTTTGTTCACCTGGGGCAGATGTACTTGAATTCCAGATGTTTCCAGGATCTTTCTTAGGCAGCCTTGCATAATGGATACAATTACAATAAACATTTTTAAAGGCCAGGAGATTTTTTTGGGGGTGACATTCTGATTGCTCATTGTTAAATGTCTGTAGCTGCTAATTAAGTTTAATGCTCAAAGCTGGTGGGGCCTCTGGGCCTACAAAACTACTCCATTAAGAAGAATTTGTTTTCTACTCATCCAGCATAGTTTTTATCCTCTCTTCCAGAAGCACAGTATGTGCTGACTTTCCTGGGCCCTGAATAAGTGATGCTTCAGACTGGAGATGATAATAAAAATATCAGGCTCTTGTTTCAGTGAAAAGATTTTGTCTAACTATAAAGAACCTAGGGGAAAGAAGTATCTAAGTCCCAGACAATCTCTTCCTAGAAAATGACAGGATGAGTCTTTCTGGCACTGTAGACATTTAGGCTGCTAGGTGGGAGTTCTTCTTAACCTCAGTTCAAAAAGCAGAGAGAATCACTGGGAGAGATCCTTGAGACTTGTTCATTGTCATGTCATGAAGCGGTGGAGGAGGTGGGAGTAAAAAGCAGCCTCTTAGCATTTGGCTGTTTTAATATATACCTTGGTTGCCATGTTGGAGGAGAGAGAGAGAGCAAAGGTATTATTTGCTAAATTACTTTTCCCTGGCATTTAGAGGTACCTTGGTGATTAGATGGCATGATCACCATTTTCATCGTCATGGAATGGTATTTATTAAGTGCTGATCAAGACATGAAACAAAGCAATTTGTCAGGAGTCCTGGACTGAGAGTGTAGAAAGCAAGTTAAGCAAACGTTATTCTTGCTCTCCAGGAAATTACATTTCATAGCAGACACATCCGTAAAAGGACACAAAATTCACGGAGATTACTCTATCAGTGGTAATGGGAAAGGACCAATAGGGAAAACTCATTTATTTATGTGATATACACATATATGTATACACACATATACATGCACACATATATTTTTCTAGTGTAGCCACCAGGAAAACTCCTGGTGTGGAAACTTCCTCTACTTACACAGGTTGCAAGTCATCTGGAGTTTATAGTCTTAGAGAATACCTTGGGTCTTGAGAGTTTAATTTACAAGCCCATGTCACATATCTAGCTTGTATCAGAAACAACTTGAATCATTTATCCTTGCTACAAATCCTGCCTTCTGTGATGCCATGCTGACTCTCATATCCACATCTACATACATGTATATGGTGGGAAAAGTGTTTGAGTTGGAATCATGTTGACCTGAGTTCAAATTTTTCCTCATATGCTTTCTAGCTGAGCATATCACATATGCTCACATATATCACATTCTCTTAGTTTCCTTATCTAGAAAATGGAAATAATCATAACTCACAGTGTTTTGGTGGGGATCAAATTTAATCATGTATGCAAAGTACTTCATAAACCTGAAGGTGTAGTATATAAATGCTATGATGATGTGAGAGGGTCAAACACTTGAGTATTTCAGCTTCTTGTCAGAATCTCATGGTAGGTCATAGTCACTTGTCTTCACACAGTGAACTCTATTCCTAGAGAATTTTAAATATTCTGGTTTACCACAGGACCAAATGGATGATTTGTATTAATTGTCTTAGAGTAAATAATCTCTAAGTAATCAGGTTACTGGCAAAATAAATAAAAGGGAACTTAGTCTGAAAGTTCTCTCTTTGACACAGATTAGAAATTAACATTACCTCCAGACTCTGGCTAGGGTGTTAGACAGAAGACCAACACACTCATCTATTTGTTCTTCCTTTACACCATTTCCCAGACTGTGTCCTCTCTGTTCTATATCGGAATAAGGTATAGGTTATATTGTGTCACAACAGATGCCATCATAATGAAAATCTCTATTTAACAAACAGATCGATATGTTATATCATTATATAAGTTTAAGGAAATTCTGCCAAGTTGAGGAATGTTAATAATAGTCCCTGGGAGTTAATTCCGTGTAATGGGAACCTACCTGTATCCGGGGACTTGTATTTGGCTTAAATTTGCTGTCATCATTTCATTTGTGGCATGCTTTCCAGTCATTATTCCATTAATGATTTTTATTAGAAACCCTCATGCTCTAGGGATGAAAAGAGGGCAAGTAGTTAGTACAGTTATGATTGGAAAACTTTTTGGGACTAAAAGAGCTAACTCTCTTATAGTTATTGTTAAATATGAATAAAACTGAAAGTTATAGCTTATATCTTATATTTATCAGTTCTTGGGACTCTAGACATGACATTGGATTTGGGCGCTTTATTGGTTACCACTGCTATACCTTTTGTTTATATTATCCAAAGTAATAAAGGGGGTTTCTCCTCTAAAGACCATAGGTTTTGACTTCCTTTTTCATCTGCTCCATTCCCTTTTATCTTTTCGATGAATGACTTCAACACAACACCTACTTGGTAGGTAATCATGCACAAAATATTTCACTATAGGGTCTGAAAAGTATAGACATTTAGAACTGGATGGGTTCTCTTTTAATTTTTCCAGATAAGGAAAATGAAGGTCAGAGATACGGAATGACTTTTGTCATCATACGGTTATAAGTGGTAGATGGGGGTAGCTAGTGAATAGAGCACTGGCCCTGGAGTTAGGAGGACCTGAGTTCAAATCTAGCCTCAGACACTTAACACTTACTAGCCGTGTGACCTTGGGCAAGTCACTTAACCCCAGTTTCCTTGCCTTCCTCCCTCCAAAAAGAAAAAAAGTTTGTGGTAGATGTTGTTCTCTATAATACAGAACTCTAGATTCTATACTGCATTGCTTCAAGAACCATATGCTGAGAGTTGACTTATTTAATGCTGAAAAAGGCTTTGTTGGTACATAGAAGTGAAAAGTCAATAATATGTCTAGACAAGGGCAGGGGATGGGGGAGATCAAGGCTTTGTTCTTTTTTGTTTTTTTTTTGGGGGGGGGTTATGCCTTTCCTTTTTCTACTTACCTGACTGGGAAATGAAAGAGTTTCAGAATTAAGAACTTGGGAACCCACAAGAGCCCTTGGTAGGTAGTATAAGGGCAACCTTTAAAATCACAGCTCTATAGGGTCTAGTTTATCATGTCAATATTAAGCAGTTAATTATATAGATCTGTTGACCTAAGTCAGAGGGAGGTCTCTGATGGAGATGTAAGTCTCAGTGATCAGGAAAGATGGGGCAAAAATTAGAATGATTAAGGCACTGATTGAGAGTGGCTCTGTCTGGGGCTGGGGTGAAGAATATCCTTCTGGAGAGGAAAGCCCATTCTAGCAAAATCTCAGAAGAAAGTGATAGATTATTCTTTATGCCAGGGGAAAAACACCCAGACATTTTTCTTAAGATTTTTTCCCCTTAGGCAGGTGATTAGTGAGTTCTCAAGGGTCAGGGAACACTCTGTTCCCTGGCCTATAGAGCATGTCTTTGTTTGTCTTTCTATATATGTTTGTCCAAGGCACTCAGCATGCTGTAACTTTCCCTTCTGGTCAGCTTGCTGATGCACAATTAAAATTCTCTCTATATAGACACATTCAGATGATCTCAGAGCACATTTATCCCACTGTGTATCCAGGCCACCGCTAGCAAGCTTGCCCAGTGGTATTGAGTTGGACACACTGGGGCTCATGAAGCATTTTATCCTTCTGAATTGCAAGTAATAAACATTTGCTTCAAAATCCTCTGATGTTCAGTGTATTCTTCCATTCTGAACAGTTCAATATTAAACAGTTGTGTCTGCTAGGGCTTCAGCTTTCTAAAAGAGTTATGGAAGAGAAAGTCTAGGAGCTTTAAGGTAAATGAATCATGTCAGAACCCACTCATCCCCCTCATGAAGAAGAGATTGCATCCCAACTAAGGATTACAGGTGGCTAAAGCTTTAAGCTGGAAGCAGAGATAAGCTCCTACAACTCATCCTTGTTTTAACTGCACCTGGTAGTGATTAGTTGAGGACATGGGCCCATTGGAGCAACCTTGAGCATCAGTTAGATAACACCAAAAGACAGCAAAACCCTTTAGAGATTATGGACTTGCCATAGTCTCCATGTCCAGCAAAGACTGCATGATATATAATATGAGTAGGGAGCATTGTGAGGACATCGCAGGAAGGTGACCAGACATCACCGATGGCCTTGATGAACTAAATATTTGAGATATCCTTTCCCTGCCCATCCTCCCTTCCCTCATGGGCTCCCTGGCCATATATATGACAGCTTTCCTAGGTATGTACTTTTTTTTTTTTGCCCTTTGGAGGGCACTTGGGGCTAAGTGACTTGCCCAAAGTCACATGGCTAGTTTTTGTCCGCCTAGCCGCCTCAGTGTGTACCTTTCTATGTATATTCTCTATGTATGTATACTCTTTCCTCTAATTATGTATGTGTTTATGGGAAAATGTCCCCCAGTTTTATAGGGGACATCTTTTATTGTAACTTTCATTATTGTAATATTTCATTAAACACCTCTGCTTTAAATTAATTATGTTTTCTGGCCAAATAGAAAAGGTTAAGCCAAGGATGGGGGCTCATAAGTTACAGTTTTGAGGAGATAAAAGAGATATAGACAAACCCAGGGTAGCCTTTTCTACCCATTCTGCTGGGTACCTAAAGGTTCTACACTTATTTTCTATACTTTATATAGTTTGTCCTAGCTTCAAAACTGAAGCTTTTAAAAAAGTCATCACATTTCTTATGGAATAAATGTAAACATTCTATTTCAACATTTAAAGAGTTCATTTACTCCAATATTTGTATATCTTCCATTCAAGTTACAGGCAAAGAGTCACATTTGTGTGGATCAGAGTCATTTAAAGGTTTAGGCTCAATGGATATCAGAACTTAGCACACCCTTTTCCTTTATAAGGACATTATACAAAAATGAATTTGTCAATTAAAACTACTTAAAACTATTTATTTAGAAACAGTTACTTTCTTAGCCCTGTAGGAAAATTCAATATCAGAATCAGGACTTGATCTTATGTCATAGCATTATAGTATTAACAATAGGAAAGGTCCTTAATGATCATCTTGTCTAAACTTGTTTTATAGATGAGGAAATTGAAATCCAGAGAAATTAAATAGCTGGACCTAGGTTACACAGGTAGTAGGGACAGCTAGGTAGTGCCATAGTGTACAGAGTGTAAGGCCTGGAGTCAGGAAGACTCATCTACCTGAGTTCAAGTCTGACCTCAGACACTTACTAGCTGTGTGACCCTGGGCAAGTCACTTAACACTGTATGACTCAGTTTCCTCCCTTGTAAAGTAGGTTGGAGAAGGAAATGGTAAGAGTGGGATACTACTGCACAACAACACAGAGAGCAAAGATTTGAACCTGGGTCTCCTCTGATTTGATATGTAAGACTCTTTTGTTTACATCATTCTGCTTCGGCCTGATCACCTTTACACTAGACATTCCATGGGCACCTGTTTTAACACAGACGAGAAGATCTGAATTAGAATTTCATATAAGGAACATATCTGCCTCTTTATGTCGCCGGAGGAAAACCCTACAGGGCAGGTGGTTTGGGGCAGAGTACCTAGTCATATCCATGGTGTCAGAGAGAAGGAGGGACTGTGCCATGAGCCTTAGAGTTCCTGATTCATCCCTTACTCACTGTATTCCCTAAATCAAAAGACTCGGAAATCAGGTATGGCTGATAAATAACTAGTCATAACCCTAGACAATGGTTTGAATTTCTAAAAAGAGAACTTGTGTATGAAAGGCCAGCATACCAAAAAAAACCCAACAGATACAGATGAAAGAAGACTCAGGCAGAGAGAAAGTCCAACGAGTCAGCTTTATTAAGGGAGAGCTACATGACATAGGGGTGGTCAGTGAGAAAGGACACACACTGAGGTCCTGGACAGGGTTGGGCACCCAATGTGGGGAAATGGTGTCGATTTTTGTGGGGTTCTTAGCTAGATTAAGCAGGACCAAGTGGTGGGGCTAGGTAGGCGTCAGGACAGCTTGGACTTAGCATGTGGGTCAAGGTTGAAAATTGATGATTCATGTTGGGGGAACTCAGGAGGAAATTGGTGGCTAGTCAATATTTGAGTGGTATGGGGTCCTTATTGATTGTCACTCTAACAGGGTGATTCAGGTTTTTTGTTTTTTTTTTTAAGCTTTTTCAGGATCTATAAGGGAGGTTACTGTATCTCTCATAGCACAGATATGAATGTGAGCTTGTTGAGGGAAGGAAATATTTTTTTCTTTGTACTTCCAGGGCCTAGAACAGTTCCTGCCAGAAACCTGAAACTTACTACTTGTTTACCTGACTTGAATGTATCCTTAGTTTCTATTTTTTCCCCCATTGACCTATCATAGAAAACAAAATCCCTTGTCAGATTGTATGTCTCAGTATTTGACTAAAAATATTTAGTCTTCTGGTACAGACCAAAATGTACTCTTAGTTCCTCTGAAAAAGAGTTGAGGGAGAGAATATATTATAAGCAGTCCTGTTAGATTTTCTCATCTGTATGTTTAATTACTAGCAGTATTCTTCTCTAGGGGATCCTGGCAGGACAGGATAGGTTTTTCTTCTTCAATTCTGACTTCAGGACCACCATGCTTTCCATGACACTATGGGAAGTAGTTCTCCCCTCTCTCCAGAGTGGGCCTCTGGTAAGACAAAAATAGTTTCTGGATAAACATATTAGGAAGCTTTAGAAACAGTCTCTGAGACCCTTGAGTCATGGGGGTTTTTTCTACTCTGAAAAAAAGTTCCTTTTAGGAGTAAGAAAAATCATTCTCTCTGCTTTCCATTTCTTAATCTTCATACAGATGACTCAAGTTACTGATTTAATGGCCAACTAAGAGTTTGTCACAGCAACCCCCCACTCCCCAACTGGTTTACAAATAGATTATTTTTCCTTAAAGCAACAGAATCTCTCCTAACAAAACAGCAAACCTAAACGGAAAATTAACTTGTACAGCAGAACTCAGGCTGGGTTCTACTTCCTAATTTTATCTTTTATTTCTAGTTCCAGATCAAATAAAGGTCAATGCTGATCGTGGTTGGTCAATTTGGAAGCAAGGTCCTTTTTGTTTGCATTTTCAAGTCCTTCTCTTGCACTAAGGTTGAAATGTACTCCAAATAAACCCCAGACACCCTGAGTAGTAATTCTTCCCTGGCTTTACCCTTGTGTCTTTCTCCTTCCTGCTTTTCTAGATATCAAATTTTTCCTAATGGTTCCTTCCAGCAACCTATATCAGGTGATCAGTTCCATATGGTGTAGTTTAGTCTTTTAAAAAAGCTTATTCTGGATATTATATATCCTGGAATTTCTTTTATTTTATCTTTTGAAAAATGACTTTTTTTGTAAGCTCTCTATCCTTGTCCTTGGACTCTTCACCGGGACTAAAAAGTTTGCTCCAGTATGTCACAGTGCAAATATTAGTGTAACCTTAATGTCAGAGGGTCAAATTGGGGACCTTTTACTTCTTTACCTAGTTGGTCTGTCTCCTCCCAGGTGAACCTTGAGAACTTTATTATCTGGCCCATTTTGCCCTTGAAGGGTGGCTATCATCTCCTTTGTAAGCATTTAGGTTAACAAGGCATCATACATAGAACAGGTTTTATGTACGCCTTAAAGAAAGCAGAAATGACCCATCCCTAAACCTACTGAGAGTCAAGAGACCTATTTCTGATGCCTTGTTAGCCTGAATGCTTGTAGAGGAACTGATAGATCACTGCTGGGGGAGGCATGAGGCAGATCCTGAAGTTCCCAGGGTTTACCTGGATAGGGGCAGACAGACCAAAAGCAGCACTGTCCTAAATGGGGCCCATGCAATGGAGATGTTTGAGGCTTATTTTTCTGCTGGCTGTGTTCCCCAGTACCTCCTCCAAGATCTGCATATGCATACATTTTCTGGCAGTGCTGTTCTCTCTTTCTCACTGGTAATCTGTTACCCAGTTCATATTTACAGCTCCTGATAGCTTTCTGCCTATGGTTCCCAATGCCTCTCCTACAATGCCTCTCCCACATTTTCTCTCTTTTCCGGCTTCTCTCCATATCTGCTTGACTTGGCTTTAATCTCTCTCTCAAGTTGACCCCATCTCACCCTCCTTCCTAATCTCTCTCTCTCTCTCTTTCTCTCTCTCTCTCTCTCTCTCTCTCTCTCTCTCTCTCTCTCTCTCTCTCTCTCTCTCTTTCTCTCTTGCCAGAAGGACTCCTATGGCACCAGAATTCTCCTCCCCAATTTAACCCTGATTTCTCATACAATCATCCCAGGAAGGTCAATGATACCTCTCCTATACATGTGTCTGGGAATCCTTGCTACATTAACAAATAAAACAAACAAACCAGAAAACCAGATTTGTACTTTGTTTCTGGAAGTTTGAGGTTTGTGGTGACGATAATGATGACCCTCTAGCTTTGTATAGCACCCTAGAGGATGAGAACTAGCAAGCATTTATTAAGTGCCACCACTGTGCTAGACAAAGATAATCTCAATTTGATTCTCACGACCCTAGAGTTCATTGTCCAATTTTTGCAACAACCTTGTAAAGTACTACAGGTATGATTAGCCCCACTTCCCAGGTGAGGGAACTTTATTTAAGAGAGTTTAAATAACTTACCAAGGTCTCCTATAATAAATAGCAGAGTGGAATTTTCATATTTCTCACTTCCTCTCTAAAATAATATAATTTACTGTGCAAAAAATCCAGATTTCTATAGTATCCCTTTCTCCCCCACATAACAGTTTGGAATAAGCATTTTAGAAGAATTCGAGTGATTTTTCTTTTTTTATTTGCCTGTTTCAGGTGTAAAATATCACCAAAACTTCACAAAGAACACTTTAAATGGAACTCTACATGAACATAGTGGTTAGAGCCAGAAGAGGGGGTAAACTGGAGCCAGCTTTTATCGACTCATGAGATCTGATGGTTAGATTTTCAGTGTGGGCATTTATACTCTTTCTACGCTTAAAAAAGTGATGGAGAAAATGTTAATTATACAGATTAAACACTAAAATGCTTCCTGGGTGTATTTTTTTCCTTGGAGAGCAGGTTGTTAAACATTTAACAGCATAATGCTGGCTAGAAAGTACATCAGAGATTATCTTATCTCTCCCCCACCAGTTAACAGATGAGGAAATTGAGTCCCGAGGAGATGAAGTCAATCAGTCAATAAACATTTATTAAGCACCTATTTATACATTAGGCACTGTGCTCAGGAATGAGGATACAAAGACAGGCAGAAGATGGTCCCTGCCCTCAAAGGAGCTCATAGTCTACTAGGGGAGACAACATGCAAACAACTGTCCACGACAAATAAGCTTTAAATACAGGATAAACAGGAAACAATAAACAGAGGGAAGGTACCAGATTTAAGAAGGGGAAAGTGTAGAAAATGTCATTTTAATTGCTGCTGCTGCTGCTGTGGCATTTTAGCTAGAACTTAAAGAAGGTCAAGGAGGTAAAGATAAGAGGAAAAGCATTCTGGACACAGTCAGTGAAAATGCCTGGAGCTTCGAGAGAACATCTTGTTGAGAGGAGGTCAGTGTCCTCGGTTCGAAGAATAGGGAGAGGGTGGGGACAGGAGGAGGTATAATAGGACTAGAGGTGGAAGTGGTGGCTAGGGTTTGGACACTAAATAGAGAATAATATTTTATCTTGGAGGTAATGGGGAGTCACTGGAATAAAATGAATGAACCTGTGTTTTAGGAAAATTCCTTTAATGGCTAAATCAAGGATGGATTGGAATGAGAAGACTTGTTGCAGGCAGACCCACCAGCAAGCTATAACAATAGTCCAGGCATGAGATGAGGGTCCGCACCAGAGTGGCAGAAGAGTCAGAGGAAAGAAGGGAGTGTATTTTAAAGATGTTGCAAAGGGGAAATTGACAAGCCTTGGCAACAGGTAGGGGTAGGTGGGATGAGAGAGTGAGGAATTCAGGATAAACACAGATTTCCAGTGCCTGGGACTGGGAGGATAGTGATTGATTCAAGTTACACAAGTAGGAAGTAGTAGACACGGGATATAAACCCAGGTGTTCCATCTCCAAATCCAGTGCCCCTTGCAGACTCATGTTAGAAAACAAATAACATGTATAATGATAAAGGATTAAAAATTATTTATAATCATCTTAGCCCCGCTGAAATATATTTCACAGAAAATCTTCCCTGAATTCCATTTTCATATTCATGCTTATTTTTAAATCACGCATTGAAAAGCTCTGATAGCAGACTTCCTGGAATTTCCCAAAGTCACTGTCTAGACTAGAGATAAGGAATTTGAGTGTCTGTGGGCCAGCTTCTTATTCCATGAGACATCTCATCAAGAAGAGGAACTGATTCTAGGTCTCAGAGGTCTTTGGAGAAATACTTTGCTTCATGGCAAGTAGGAATTACTTAGATGAAAGAAATAGATGGTTATTTCAGATGAAGATTCAGTGATGGATTTGAAAATTGCTGACATAAATGGAGAAGAGATCCCAATATAGTTTTGTTGTTATTCAGCCGGACTCTATGTTAGCCACACAACTGATGTGACTTGACTGAAGAGGCTGATGAAAGGATATTTCAGAACTCCTTGGTTATGTTATTATATATCCAGAAGGTACTGTATCCAACAGAGTGATAAATTAAAATTTAGAACCAGTTTTCCTAAGCACATCTCATATTGTATACTGACAATTCAGACTTTAATTAAGCACATAACCTCCCAACAGAGGGTTATAGTTATATGAGCCTGACTCTCCAGTGAAATGAAATGACCCTGATTTCAAACCGTCTCACACTTTTTTTTTTTCTTGGCTCTTCTGCTACTGTCAAGTTTGCTCTTCTAATACCCTTATCTGTTACAGGGGTATCATTATTAAAATCAAAACATTTCAAGGACCCCCCCCCCCCATGGAGGAGCATAGATTTACCACCAGAAGGGACCTGAGAAGACATTTTCTCCAACCTCTTAGTTTTGGAGACAGGGAAACTGAGGCACAAAGAAGCTATGGGACTTGCCCAAGTTCAAACAGGTGGTAAACAAGAGAGGTGAGAATTTAACCTAGGTGCCCTGACTCCAAATCCAGTCTTCTTTCCATTATGACATCTGCCTCTCAGTGAGGCTAAGGCGGGGACTGTTTTTCATTTTATCTTAGTATAAGAGCTAACATTTATATAGCACTTCAAGGTTCCTACAATGTTTTGCATGTATTATATCATTTGATTCTTAACAACCCTGCAAGGTAGGTGCTATGAGGATTCCTATTTTATAGATGAGTAAACTGTGTCTTTCTCAGGGTCACACAGCTAGTAATTGTGTAAGGCAGGATTTGAACTCAGGCCTTCCTGACTCCATGTCTAGTACTCTGTCTGTTGTATCACTCAGATGCCCCAGTGCCTAGAATATCTAGCTACACATTTTTTTTGATAACAGGAGACAGATGGTTTCATTGGTCTAAGGGGGAGCTCCGTGTGTGGAAATACTTTTTTTCTAAATCAAATCATCAAATGTTCTTTAATTTATAGTCTTAGAGGGTTGCTTTAGCTGACTTGCCCAAAGTCACACAGTTGGTATGTATGTATGTGAAGTAGTCCTTGAACCCTGGTATTCCTGACTCTGGAGCTAGCCATCTGTTCACTGTGCCATGATGCCTCTCATTTCCTCCATAAAAACTCTTAATAAATGCTTGTTGGATTGGATTGTCTGGAGAAAATGTCTAATTCCCCTATCCCTTCCCCTATCCTTTCCCCTATCCCTTCCCTTGACCCAATGCCAGATGCCATTTAGAAGTCACCATTTGTAGCCCAGTGTAATCTGGTCCCAGACTAGGGCTACTATTTATAGAATTCGGTCTCAGAGTCCATCACTATCTTGAAGAAATTCACAATGTGGTGGAGACATGTAAAAGCTGATACTGTTGCCATAAGACCCACAGAGAGACTTCTTTAGTGTTTTCTTATGAGTAACTTGCTGCTGCAGAGTAAGAGTCTTCAAATGCTAATAGAAATTTTGTTGGTTTGTTTTTTCTCTAGACACTCTTAAGTCTTTTTCTTTGTAGAATAATTTAGATAGAGAAAAGGGAGAAAGAAGTTTCCTTTAGATAGTTCAACATGAAATGACATATCAGTGTTATGCTTTTGACTTTTCATAATGTTATAAATTTTAAACGACTGTCATAAAAGATGTTGGATAGTAAATATATTGGAATCTCCCTAAAATGTTTTTTGCCTTAATGTGGCATTCAGTGTGGAAGATGCATCCATTCTTTCCCCTTTCCAAGGTAGTTTAGTTACCAAGGAAACTAAAAATAACTCAATATTATAACCTTATTTCACCAATCAGAAAATTCCCTGGGCTAGTTCTTAAGCATTTCTATGTAATTAGGCTTGAGGGTAAAGAATTAATCAATCAACAAGTATTTATTGGGAGACTAATATGTGCCAGTAATAAGGCCAGTAACCAGTCAAAGAAAAAGTGGGGCTCTGTCCTAAGGTGGTTGAATTTCAAGGCCCCCATATTGATAGCAGAAGTTTGAGTTCAGGGATTAGGGGTTCAATACATAGAAGGTAGTGGAAGATGGCAGACCTATCAATACTCTATTCTCCACCCATCTATCAAGGCCTAGGAAGGTAAACAGCTTCATCTTTCAGGTCACCTAGGCTTTAAAGTTCTGGGCACTTCCCATTCAAGCTGAAGTTGTGGTGGATAAGCTGAATACCTGGAAGCAGGGAATGAGGTGAGGAGCTAAGAACAGGAAAAGGTTGCCTCACCCTCAATCACTGGCTTTCATCAAGACTCTGGGTCTTCTGTAGGTGGTCAAGAGACTTTGACCAGAGAACCCACACTGGTTCTTTATAGATTGTTGCAGGGAAGTAGGTGGGAAGGTGATGAGGGCAGTGTTTTCTCTTCTGCCTCTGAATTCCCTCAGGAAAAGGAGTGAGATATAAAATCAAAGGACCTGGCTCCAAATCCCAGACCTGTTACTTAGTGTCTATGTGACTTTGGTCCTGTTCCTTCATCTTTCTCAATTTCGTCTTCTGTAAAATAAATAAATAAAAAACAAACCCTCAGGCTCAATGATCTCTAAGGCTTCTTCTAGTTCTAAATCTATTATTCTATTCCTATTACTGTTCAATCACTTTTTTCATGCAGCTAGATCTCCCTTTAAGACTAGGAGAACAGGTCCAAGCTGCCTAGAGTCACTGGTTGGACTGAAAGTCATCTTCAAACATAATGTTTCCTTAGCAGTTTTCTAATTTGACAGTGGTGGCAAGACCACTTCATCACACAAAGTTGGTTTGGGACAGGTTGACAGGTAAGTTCCACTTCCAGCTGCTATTTCACCTTGGTGGAGGGACCCTAGCTAGGGACTGTGCCTCTCTCCCTATTAGTGTAAAGAGAGAGAGGAAAGGAGAGAGGGAGGGAGGAGGCAAGGGGGGAAAGGAGAAGAAGAAGAAGAAGAAGAAGAAGAAGGAGAAGGAGAAGGAGAAGGAGAAGGAGAAGAAAGAGAAAGAGAAAGAGAAAAAGAAAAAGAAGAAGAAGAGGAGGAGGGAGAGGAAAGAGAGAGCAGAGAGAGAAAGAGAAAATAAGAGGAGAGGAGAGGAGAGAAAGAGAGGGGAGGGAAGAGGAGGGAAAGGGAAGGAGGGTGAGGAGAGGATCTAGAGGGAGGGAAGGAGAGAGACCAAGGTTGATGGGCCTGAAAGCAGACAGGAATGGAAATTGTGAAGGGGAGAAACAAGCATGTGGAGAAGGATGTTGATATCATCCTTCCCTGGCCATGCTAGAGGGTAAAATAAAGCCTAACAACCAAGTTAGTAAGAAAGTTCAAATAAGAAGCTATAGCCTTATATCTCTCCTCCCAGTCAAGCCAAACTCTTAGCAAAATCTGTCTACACTCCTTGCATCTATTTCCTCTCCTCCCACTCACATCTCAACACTTTGCAATGTGGCATCAGATATCAGCATTCAACTGAAAATCCTCTTTCCTTTTAACATTGGTGACTGCCCCTTCCTCTGATTGAGACACTCCTTTCTCTTTCCATTGTCCTAAATCTGTTCTCTCTGGGTTTCTTTCCTACCTGTGGGACCATTCCTTAGCAGTTCCCTCTAACTTGGAGTGCCTTCCAGGTCTTTGTCCCTCTTCTCTAATCTCCCTGCCTCTTTTTTCATGGTAATCTCATAAGCTCCCATTGATTCAATTATGATCCTTTGGTAGATGACTCCCATAACTATATATCCAGTCACAACCTAAAGTCCAGTTTTACTTGTATGTATATGTGTATGTGTATATGTACGTGTATGCACATGCGTGCATGTGCATGTATGTGTGTATGCATGTATATGTATGCATATATGTATACATATGTGTTTAGCTAGAGATAGAGATACAGACATAGATAGAGATAGATATATGGATATATATGTATATAGCTAGATATAGCTAAATATCTATATATACAAACCCATACATACACGCATATACATGTGTGTACGTACATATATGTATACATATACAGACACATTTATTTTACAGTGTCTGAAACAGAATTGTCTTTCTTTCATTAAATCCACCCTGTCTCTGGGCTTCTCTGCTTTTGTTGAGGGCACCATCATCTTTCCAATTACCCAGATTCAAAACGTCAGAATTATTTCCCATTCTTCTGTCTCCTTCAATGACCACACCACACCCCACATCATAGCCAATCATTTGTCAAATCTTGTAGATTCTACTTTCACACTATTTGTTGTTCTTTGTACTCATATGGCCACTATCTTCCTGATGTCTCATCTGAACTATTGCAACAGTTTCCTAATTTGATTTTTAGACTGGTTTCCATTTTCTCCTCTTTCTAATATGTCTTTCACACAGGTTCCAAAATAATCTCTCAATACATGTCTAATGTTGTTGGTCCCTTGCTTAAGAAGCTCTAGGACCTTCCTGTTGTTGCTTCTGGGACAAAATACATATTTCTCAGCTTAAAAGTTAAGTCCTTCAGAATCTGGCCACAGCCTACCTTTCCAGTCATTTTACATCACTCCGCTTTACATGCTTGCCATTCTATCCAAAATAGCCTATTTGCTGTTTCTTGAGTTCAGCACTTTATCTTGTACTTTGATGATCTTGCTCTCTCTTTTCCCCATGCTTAGAATGGAGTCATTCACCATGGTACTCTCTTAGGATCCCTGGCTTCCTTCAAGGCTTAACTTGTGTTCTATGTCCATTAAAAAACCTTTTCTGATTCCCCTGGTTATTATTGCCAGGAGGTCTGCTGGAGCCAGCTCTGACCAGCTTGTCAGATGTGATTATTAAATTTTCCATGTGAGAATTTAGACCTTGGAAACTGGCAAAGGCAGCAAATCAGGATTGGATTTATTCTTTTGTTGATTGTCTAGACTTAAATGTTAACAGTGCAGATAGTGTTAAGTTTTACTTAAAAGTATTTGCATTCATTATTTTCCCATAGTTAAATATATACCAAACAGCCCTGTGTTGTTCTACAGATATTGTTTGAGCTCAGCAGGAGTTCAGTAGAGTGCATAGGGAACGAAGTCATCACTAGATCAGAGGCTTGGTGACTGGGGGATTAATAAGTAATAGTATTAATAACAGTTTTTCAAATAACTGGCATTTAGTGCTTGTTTACATGGTCTATCCCCTAAGTATAATACAAGCTCCATAAGGGAAATTTTTTGTTTGTTTGTTTCTTGGTTGGTTTTATTTTGTCATTGTGCCTTACCCATAGTAGACACAATATATACTTTTGGATTAGAAATTAGCAGATGAGCTTCAGGGTTGATCTCTTCTCCTTGCCTTCCATTGGTGTCCCAGGATTTCTGACTCTCCTTTGACCTTTACTGAGGACATTATTCTTGACTCTTTCTTCAGGTTCAAAATTTTCTAGTTATAACTCTTTACATAAACCATTATCTTTGACTTCAAGGAGTTTGCCATCTTTTGGAGGGAGAAAAGAGTAAAGAATATTAAATAATAATGACTATTTCAAGATTATATGGTTACCTGTAATTATATGGTTATCCTGTAATGGGGGGTTATTCATGGGCTCTGGTTAATTGAATTAGGAAGGAGCTTTTGGGACCAGAAAAGCACCATGGAAAATGTGGGTATGCCCATTGGTGCCTTTGAGAGACATGATGAAAGGATGCAGGCAATGCCTAATTGGCTCAGATTCAGGATAGACTCTGGATGTAAGAATTATTCCTTTGTGCTGGTCTATAAAGGAGAGAAACATACTGTTCTCAGGCCTTTTTGAAATTTTCATGCCCCTTTTCTTCTGGAGAGCCATGGAGTTTGGGGTTAGGGAAGTATCTGTTCCCAGCCACCCTTCATTCCAGGAGCTGTTTATGGTAACTTAAAGCAGAAGTGCTGGTATTTGCCCATTTGTGTTATGGTGAAATAAAAATTCTGAGACACATCCAGACAGTGATTTATTTAGAAAGGCAAGTGATTGCAAAACAAATTAGGTCCATGGCTCTTGGTTAGAACAAGGATCCAAAGCCTTGGTTTCTAGACAGCTAATATACAGTTAAAGGAATGAAAAACAGGATATAGGGATTGAGTCAACTTGTTTCTTCTTGATAAAGAAGATTTGGAAACAAAGAGGATGGGAGAGTAGTCTTATGACTTTCCCCAAATCAGGTGACTTACAAGAAGCTGGAACTTTACTTCACAAAATGGTGGATAAGGGCAAAATGGGGTTACTCATGCCACTTGTAATGTATCATTTCCCCTTTTATCTTGGGGATTTCAGCCCCCAGGATCATTTATTTAAATTCTTATCTATTAGGGATTTTTGGATGGAATGATGGTCTACCTTAAGAGGCATCAAAGGGCTAGGGTGAAAGGCAGAAAGAGTACAAGCAGAATCCTAATCTCATATATCCCCTAAGAAGACGTTTGTTAAATGGACTCCATAGGCAAAGTAAATCAGGCTATAGATAGATTAAGTTATTTAGAGGGCCCACCATGGGCTAATTTGAGAAGAGAGATTTACATGTCACCAAGGTAGCCAAGAAAACCCAGCAAACATAAATACCATGAAACAAAAAGTCAAAGTAATACAGTAATGATAATCAACATTAAAGAAAATCAAGCCTCCTTGTAATGGCAGCTAGATAACATGGTGGATAGAATGCCAGACCTGGGGTCAGGAATACTGATCTTCTTGAGTTCAAATCCGGTTTCAGACTCTTACTGTGTGACCCTGGGAAAGTCACCTAACCCTGTTTTTACATAATGCTTGTTCTTTTTATCTTGACCTGAACCCTGCATCTGACATGGACAATTCCATCAGCAGGCAGAAGGAAGAATTTTAAAAAGAATCCATGAGGACCTGATTTGGAAAATGAGTCCTTTTTTCTCTTAAAATTATCAGACATATTTCAAGAGAGGAAAATTATTTCATTTTCTTTACAATTATCAACACAATTTTATACATAAAACTCTTTATCTAATTTTCATAACTTATTACTAAAATATACTCAAGCCTATATATTCCATTAGAAACATTTGGAAGCCATGTGTGTATGTTTGTGTGTGTGTGTGTGTGTGTGTGTGTGTGTGCATCCCCAAACTGTGTGCAACAGAAATCCTTACCCAAATAATACTTGGAGGCTTCTCAAGGAAGGAAGCAGAAAAGAATGGTTTATTAGGATCTTGAGAAAGGGCCACCCTCCTGACAAAAGGTCAGGGAGGAGAAGCCATTTACAAAAGGAAATGGCAAAGTTATAAAGCCCTAACGAGGAATCCTCCCCCACCCGCTGCTGACCCTTTTCTTCCATTGGCTAGAAGTCAGGTGCACAATCTAAGTTAGGCAATCTACCTCAAGTACCAGAACAAGGAAACAGCTGACCACCCAATGTACATTTGAGAAAGCACTTCTGTCCTTATTTGGCATATCTTATGCTGGGGTGCCACTGAGGAGAGGGGTGACTCCCTACTGCTCTGAGTTTTGAGTCCTTGTAAATCATGTGATTTCTGGTGAAGGGCAACTTGGGCCTGTTTCCCATGAAAAGCCTTACTAGATTTTAGAGTATAGTCTGAGAAGTTTTCACTCAAATATATACATGTATACATATATAATGAGAAAATTGAAAATTTGCCACAATATTTTATAATTGATTCTACTCTGTAATCAACCCTATCCTCCATTTTTGTCAAACCTCATTTCTCAGTTAAGCTAAAAAATTCAGTCTCTCCCAGTCCCAATTAAAGGCATGGTCCAATCGTGTTATCATTCCCTTTGCTCAACCCTGAAGCTCATCTGCTAATTTCTAATCCAAAAGAATATATTGTGTCTGTTAGGCATAAAGCACAATGACAAAACAAAAACAACCAAAAAATAAAAGCTCCTGGGACATTTCCTTGCCAGGCAGTTTAACCTAAGACATCTTTTTTGTTGTTGTTAATTGTGAACAAGCAGCCAGCTTAAGCCAGATCTCCCCCCTCCCACCAGATAATTCTTCAGTCCTTGCAGAAAAGGTGAGGGGGTTGATTTTCCCCAAGGGAATGACTAACTGGGTGACCCTGATTTGGGTGGTTCTGATTTTCTAACCAAGATTACTAGAGGCAGTTGAGGTCCATAAAGCAATTAACATTCCATAACTGTCAGAGAAGACTGTGATCAGCCACACCGGAAAGTCAATCTACTTTCTCCAGCTGCAGCCAACCTCAGAGCCTCCCCACTACCGCACACTTCTTTCCTTCATCTCAGTAATTTTTTTTTCCTGGACCATCTGTACCACGGACCCACTTTATTAACAGCTATACCTGTCACTGTTAATAAACTCTTATCTTGTTCAAAGAAAATGTGCCTCAATGTGCCTCAGTTTCATTTTACTTTGTGTGTGTGTGTGTGTGTGTGTGTGTGTCCTTGTTCTTAGAGAAAATGGTCTGATCCTGTTGCTTCCTAGACAGTTAATATACATTTAAAGGGGTGGAAAACAGGATATAGGGATTGAGTCAACTTGTTTCTTCTTGGGAAAGAAGATTTAGAGACAATGAGGAGGGGAGAGTCATCTTATGACTTTCCCCAAATCAGGTGACTTACGAGAAGTTGGAACTTTACTTCACAAAATGGTGGATGAGGGCAAGTTTATTATTCTATTTAATTACAGAAAGAATGTAAAGAGAAATGTAAAGGACCATTTTAAAATGTAAATGTAAATATAAAGAAAACTTTTACATCTCTGTCTTATTCCCATCTTTTGAGGATATTATCTCTATATTATCCTGAAAAAATGAGGTACTTCTAGGACCTAATCTTATATGTGAATATATAACTAGTAGCAAGGAGATGGGAAGCCCAGGAACTCATTTATCAAGTTTCTTAGGATATAGAATTGACTACAAATTTAGATTAGAATTGTAATTTTTTTCCTACCTGCATCTTATTATAGTAAATCAGTATTAATCTACTAATTAATCGATTTAATATTGCAAGGACAATTTTTTAAAAAAATATTTTTAATTACATGTTAAAACAATATATTTTTTAAAAACAATATTTAATGTTTTTTTTTAAAAACATATAAGTTCCAAATTCTATCCCTCCTTCCATCCCTTCCCTCCCCTCCCCTGTCCCTGAAAAGGTAAACAATCTGATGTAGGTTATACATGTGCAATCATGTAAAACATTTCCATATTACTCATTTTGTACAAGAAGACTCGATAAAAAATATAATTAGAGAAAGGAAGGAAGGAGAGAAAGAAGGAAGGAAGGAAGGAAGGAAGGAAGAAAAGTAATATGCTTCAGTCTGTATTCAAACAATATCAGTTCTTTCTCTGGAGGTGGATAGTATATTTAAACTTGAGTCCTTTGGAATTGTCTTGGATCATTGTACTGCTGAGAATAGCTAAGTCATCCACAGTTCTTCATTGTACAATATTGCTGTTGCCATGTACAATGTTCTCTGGGTCCTGCTTACTTCATTTTGCATCAGTTCATATAAGTCCAGATTTTTCTGAAACCATCCTATTTGTCATTTCTTATAACACAGTAATATTTCATCACAATCATATACCACAGCTTGTTCAACCATCCCCCAGTTGATGGGCATCCTCTTGATTTCCAATTCTTAACTGTTACAAAAAGAACTGTTATAAATATTTTTGTACAAATTGGTCCTTTTGTCTTTAAAAAAAATCTCTTTGAAAAAATCTCAGTCATATTGCTGGATCAAAGGGTATGCACGTTTTCTAACCCTTTGGCTTTGGTTCCAGTTTACTCTTTAGAATGGTTGGATCATTTTACAACACCAACACTGCATTAGTGTCCCAACATTTATAATTTTCCTTATCTATTTTACACTCATTTATATCTATTTTATTTCTCTATGTCTTGTTTTGTCTTAAATTATTCTCTTATCCATAGATCTGACAGGTAAACTATGCATGATTTATGCCCTGTGAAGCTAGCATTCCAGGTGAACTCTGTGGGACAGTGTTATATAGGGACTGAGTTAAACTGTGAACCTAATTCCCCTTCCTTCCCCAGACACCAAAATGGTATGTATACAGGGATTATTCTCCCCATGTGTTAGGGATGACAGGGAGTGATATTTATATGTTTGTATTTGCTATAGTTTTGATGTAAATATTCTTTTGTAAGATGTAATCTGACTGTTAAGACATTAGATGGGATAGGTTGTAGGAGACCTCTAAAATTGGGAGAAAACCAGCAGTGAGGACTTGAGTCAATGGCAGAGAGAGTAGATACCTTGTCCCCTCTCTTAACCCCTTTAAGGGTACTGGTGTATATGAGGGGTTCAGGGAGGACTAGTACCTTTGGTGTGGGGGTCTTGCTTAGCCTTTGTTAGGGCTGCTGGTTCACCTTAGGTGCCCGCCTTTTCATCCAACTTTCACCTATGGCTTCAAGAAGCTATAGCATGTGCAGGCCACACCCCAGTAAACTGTTTCAGTAGACTGGCTAAATCAGATTGAGTATAATCAACAGACCTTACCAATGGATATACATTGGTGAGTTAGGGTAATATCTACCCCAAACCTTCATGTGAAAACTTCCTCTGGTGGAATGAGTGGATGAGAAAAATTTGTTCCAATGGCCATGAAGGCATCTGAAGCAGGTGCTATGGATCTCTTGGAGCTTGATCAGGCATCAAAGATGCCAAGGTCATCCACTACATCCCAGGTCACTGGACTTAGATGATTCCAAAAGAGAGAGTGAGGCTGATGGCTTTGGGTAACTCTGTCTCACTTAAATACAATTTATGCCAAATCAAGACAGCATCCATGATACCATAGATCATCTCTGAAAACAAAGAATAAAGTTACTAGAAAAGAACTCTTGGGAGAAGGATGATATGTGGTCTTCAGGCAGTGATGCCAGCATAGCTGTGTTTATATGAATAAGTATTTAAGTACTTGCTATGTGATAAGTACTGTGAATCAAAATGAAAATAACATTAAAAAATGACAGCATTTGAAATCAAAACAACTCTGAGATACCACATCTCTCCAGTCAGATTGGCTAAGATGACAAAACAAGAAAGTGACAAATGCTGGAGAGGATGTGGACAAATTGGAACACTAATACATTGCTGGTGGAGTTGTGAACTTATCCAACCATTCTGGAGAGCAATCTGGAATTATACGCAAAGGATTATAAATAATTTCATACCCTTTGACCCAACAATACCACTTCTAGGGTTATATCCCAAAGAGATCATAGAAGTGGGAGGAAGACCCATATGTACAAAAATATTTTTAACAGCCCTTTTTGTGGTTGCAAAGAATTGGAAACTAAAGGGGTGCCCATCAATTGGGGAATGGCTAAACAAGTTGTGGTATATGAATGTAATGGAATATTATTGTGCTATAAGAAACGAGGAGGTGACAGATTTTATAATTACCTGGAGAGACTTATACAAACTGATGCTGAGCGAGAAGAGTAGAATCAGAAGAAATTTGTATACAATCACAGACATACCATATCTGTGACGACCAACTATGACAGACTGGACTCTTTTCAGCAATGCAGTGATATAAGTTAATCCCGAAAGACTCAAGAAAGTGAGAAATGAGCCATCCAGAGATATAACTAGAAAGAACTGAGCTTGAATCCTGATGGAAGCAAACTAATTGATCTTGTTCTTTTCATTGTTTGTTTTATTTCTTCCTTACCATCTTTCATCCCACCTAGTACAATACGCCTTTGTAATTGGAATAATGTCTAATATGAATGCATTTGCAGACCTTATACTGGACTATATGCTGTCGTGGGGAGAGGGGGGAGGGAAGTAAAGGAAATTTGAAAATCAAGGAACTATGGAATTGAATCTTGTTAACTGAAACTAAACTAATAAATTAATAAAAAATGACATCATTTAGTATACAAATGGATTTGAAAGTCTTTTATAATAATTGAAAGATCCTAGCCCCCAAGTTGGGGACCACTATCCCCCAGGGCACTTCTCCCCTTTGTACTGGAATTGAATTATCAAATAAACAGCAAGAGAACCAAAATTAATCATAGTAATTCAATACTTTTTAATAAGGCAGTTCCCCCTCCCCCTCCCATTTCTGTTACAAATTCAAGATTATATCATCAAATAAGATGATTTCATTCTCCACCCCATTCCATTTTTTGTCAGTTCATATTAATAGGTCAAAAAATGCTTTAATTTCTCTTTGTGTTTCTCTCCTTTAAAAAGATCTTTTTTTTTTTTTAATGACACCCTTGTGAAGTAGTTTGGTGTTTTCAAAATGAAGCAAGGGCAGGTTAAGTGATTTGCCAGAGGCTACACAACAAGGAAGGTCAGGTCAAATTGAACCAGACCAATAACTTACTTCTGATTTTTCAAAGTCAATTTATTAGACCTGGTGGTTTATGCAGCCCAAGTGAGTTTTCATTAGTGAATACAAATCCATCATTGAGCCAGTCTAACCAAATACCATTCTATTATTCTTGCCTCCTCTAATTATATGGAAGAAGAATATGGGAGAGGGAGTGGGCTATGGTGTCGGAGATATGGGCTCAGGATATATAGGAGCCTTGGACTTTGCTACTCACCACCTGGGTGACCTTGAGCAAGACTCTTCTCTCTTGAGTCTCAGATTTCTCATCTATTAAAGGAAAGATTTGGACTGTTACTTCTGATTCTAATGCTTTATGTTCCAAGATTTCCCTCCTGTTCTTGTTCTTCTCTCAGCACCTGGGGCCTCCTCACCCTTGAACATCCAAATACTCCTGCAACCTTTTGAAGTTGGATTATCCCTCTGTAAGAGGAGTATCCCCCTTGAAAGAACTCACTGGAGTACCTTCCGAAGCTTCTATTTTGTGGAGGGGCCCAGGCTCACCTTCATACCCTTCCCAGTCCTGTTTCTGGTTTCTAGACTTCAAAAGCATGACCCTGTGCCAGACATCTCTCTTTTCCCCACTTCTCCTCTGTTTTAAAGTTTGCTTTTGCATATTCTCTTCATAATGTTACAATGCAAGCTTCTTAAGAGCAGACTGTCTTTCTTTTTTGCTTGTATAGCACTTAATAAGTGTTCCATCCATCCATCCTTCCTTCCTTCCTTCCTTCCTTCCTTCCTTCCTTCCTTCCTTCCTTCCTTCCATTCAACACAGGTCAAGAGGCAGGTTTAAAATGTAAAGAGGTGATGTGTTTAACTTCATTCTAAACTCACTGGTTTAGTCCTGGAACTGAAATTCATAGAGTAAAACAGGTAAGAAGAGTCACTTTTACAGAATTATAAGTAAGGGGAATTGGTTCCCAGTGCTTTGTGTCTCCTTATTCTGTGACTTCTTCTCCCCTCCCATCTCTTCTACATACCTCAGTAGCATTAGTCTTTTGGTCCCTTCAGGCATCTTCTAAATTTGTATTCACCCTGCCCTGCCCTTCCAATAACCCACGGGTGTTCTGAAGCTCAATTGACATTATGGTTGTGTAGCAGTCTTGGAACTCTGAAGTGCTACATAAAGTCTAATTGTTGGGGTTGCTGTTACTAGTACAGTCACCAGGATTCCAGATTGGTGATGGCGTCATTCTCTGTGCCTTCTACTGAACCTCAGTTGAATTCTTAGCAATGTTCATAGAACAATACAGGACATGCTGGTAAATGTTTAACAACTCGACTCCCTGGGGGGGGGATATGTACACACATTTTAAAATTTAATTGAATTATAAATATTTTCTAAGTCTAGATAAAGAGCAAAAACAATATTGCAAGCCCTGATTTGTAGCAATTGCTAGAAACTGGTTAGAAGTGGCTACAACATACCCCTGTCTCTTCTCCCCTTGGGCTGTCTCCCCCCCAACCCCAAGAATGCATATCAAAAACATTCACACTAAAGTAATTTGAATAAAGGACCTCGATTATCATACTCTTTCCATCATCCCAAGCTGCCTCAGTTATCTTCAGGGCCGTTAGCTGCCTGGGTGCTAATTAACAGGACATAGACCAGGAATTCCAGAAACATGGAAAGGGCTGCGAGTGTTTATCCCCAGCCTCAGAGGGACTCAGTGGAGGATGCTGACCTTGGGGGGATCATGCTGCCTACACCTTGAGAGCTCAATTGTTTAACTTACTCTAACTCAGATAGGACTAAGATCTAGGGACCTTCTGCTGGGAGGGACAAACCATCACAGTCTGGTAGCTGTTTGGAGAGTTCCCCTTTTGTCACTAAAAGAATGGTAGCAAGTAGGACTGTTTAACAGCAAAACTGGAAATGTGTTGACCAGCTTCAGACCCTTTGCCTGGCAATCTCACTCTAAAAAAGGTAATAGAGGCAGCAGAAGCCAGAGTGACTTATGGTTCTTTTTTTTTAATGCCTTTTTTTAAGAGAGAAATTGGGGTTAAGTGACTTGCCCAGGGTCATCTAGCTGGTAAGTTTTTTTTTCTTTTTTGTTTTGCTGGGGGGAAGGCAGGGCAATTGGGGTCAAGTGACTTGTCCAAGGTCACACAGCTAGTTTTTGTGTTAAGTATCTGAGTCTGGATTTGAACTCAGATCCTCCTAACTGCAAGGCTGATGCTCTATTCACTGTGCTACCTAGTCACCCCTTGTGACTTATGGTTCTTACCTGGCAGAGCTGGTGGTGCCTTAGTAAGTCTTAGTGCATTAGTTCAGGACATGCATCACATAATATTGAACTCAAATAGAAATAGGATCCTATATAATATTGCTTGCCTTCTCAATGGGGTAGGGGAGCTAGAGGGAGGGACGGTATTTCAAACTCAAAATTGGAAAAAATAATGAATGTTAAAAATTAAATAAGAAAAAGAAATTTTTAAAAATGGGATTTAAAAATTTAAATAAAAAAGTTATGAGATATTCATTTTAAGGAGCCATGTTAGAGAAGGAGGGTTGGGGGTGAATTCATGAAATTACTTTATTTACTCATGAAATCAGCCCTGAGTTCTGGTCTGCATTTCACAATCAGTCAACATTAGAATGCATAGCCTTTCTTACTCTACCTGAAGATTCTACTAGACTAGTTAAATTAAAAATATGAAATTTCCTCAGATTGTGACCAGGAAACTTGTGTGTAAACTGTGCTTCTGGGTCTGTGGGAAACTGACAAGAATATGGACATTGCTTGAAAATTGACATTGCTCTCTAGTACTTTTTCAGCCCAAGAAGATCAAAGTCTGTTTCTGCAGGTATCACAAGGAGCCCCCAAATGATCACTCAGCAGTATCATCTCACAAGTTCTCTGATAACTATAGCTGCCTTAGCAGACTCAACCTCCAGCTCTTTCCTAAATCAAATTTCTTTAATTGCTCACTGCTTTAAGTCTTCAGGCAAGTCAGCAAACTTTCTAATCTACAGAAACTCTTTGAAGCCAATATATTATATCACATGTTATCAATCTTCAGCCAAACATTCTTTTTTTTTTCCTGGCCTCCCCTCCAACCTCCCCCCCATTCTACAGTCCTCTCCCAGTCCATTAAAGAGAGAGTTCTTCAGAGAGACCTTTGTGAATGCATTTGTCGTTATTTACAGTCAGAGACAAGAGATGAGTTTTATGAATGTAAGAAAAGCAGAACCTGGGAATCTGTTGAACAAGGGCCAAACCGCCTAGGAAAACCAAGCAGATTGTTGCACCATCTGTAATCCTCCACAGGGTCTATCTGTTGACTATTGAAGAAGAGTGTACTTTATTTTGAAAACAGAGGAGGGAAAGCAAAGCTCTCATCTGGAAAAAAAGGAAAAAGAGGGATGTGAGGCAAGTTAAAAGGCTGCTCATTTGTGAAGGCTTTTAACAAGGCTTCACAGTATCACAAGGAAGGTCAACTTTTCCCACCTTTCAGCTGCTATTCTTATTTCAGTGGGATGGGTCCCAGCTTCCACATCATGAATTCTCTTACAGCTACTGCTAGCAGAAAGCTGAGCTGTGGATATCATTTTCCAGGTGTCTGAATTTTCCTGATTAAAAAAAATATTCTTGAATAATTAATGAAAACTGAAGGAGTGATATTTCTCTGCTCCTGTGAAAGGGGAACAGAGACATATCTAGACATAAGGTATTGAGATTTTAGGGAATGGGGCAGGAAAAACCTTCTTTCCTAACCTCTCTAGGCCTATTTATACATATATATCTTTTCTGTCTTCCTTTGGTCTTCTTGGGATATATACTTAGGTACTGGCAAATAAAGGGCACATAAGGTCTAGAGCACTGAGCTAGGAGTTTGAATTCTGCTTCAGACATTTATGAAACATGTGACACTGGGGAAATCACTTAACCTTCCTTGGTGTCCATTTCCTCATCAATAAAATAGGGGGTGTGACCTTGGGCAAGTCACTTAACCCCACTTGCCCTGCCCTCCCCCCTCCAAAAAGCAAAAATAAAATAAAATAAAATAAAGTAAGGGGGTTCTGAGATTCCTCCCAACCCAAACCTGTGATTCTTTAATAAAGTAAAATGAGAATATTTATGTTATTAGGTTTCTAACTCTTCCAATTCTTAATCTATGATTCTAGGGTCTTCCCTACAATTCATACCTGAAATGCTACTACCAGATATTTATTATTTGAATGTCAAAGGCTTTTCTTTTCTGGTCTTCCATACTCACTTATTGAAATGAAAATCCCCTTGGGAGGGATTAGACTCAGTTATCAATTAATACCTTAGGGTTGATTTATTTACTGCCAGTTGAAAGCTAGGATGTGTTGTATAGTTGTGAGTACTGGAATTAGAATCCTGTATTGATTTGCCACTTATAACCCTTTTGGGCTTCAGTTTCCCCAACTGTAAAATGAGGGAGTTGGACTACATGACCTCCAAGATCCCTCCTAGGCTTGAAATTTGTGATCTGTGATACATGAGGATAGGCATCTGAAAGAGGAAAGTTTATGGAGGTGTGGAGGTGAGGTAGAGGAATGGTTGGAAAGGGAATAGGAAGAAGCCAAAATAAGCTTCTTCCACTCCAAAATTTTGTCTAGAGCTGGAGTTGCTATGTGGGACAGCATGCTTTGCACTAAGAGCCCAAGGGACCCAATCTCTTGTTGTTCTCTTAACATCTCCTGGCTACCTTTTAATATACTGTCAACAACAGAATGCTTCCCTACCAGCTGGAGTGTTTCTAAACAGACATAAACATCACATTGTGCAGCACAGCAGAATCTCAAATAAGTCTGTAATCCCCATGTCCCATTAGATCTGTTTTCCTCTGACCCTTGCAAAAATGAAATCGGCTGTGAGTCTGTTGCCATTAAACATGGCCTAGTAAATGTGTGCTCCTCCCTCCATAGTGAAATATTCGTCCTGTTGGGAAAAAATTCCCTTGCCCAGCTAATCTTCCTTAAATACTACTTCTTTCCATCTCTCCTATGCTCAGAGCCCTGTGACAATAACACATTCAGGTCAGCTTCCTAGAAACCCTTTGGGATCGGTAGTGGGACTATTATCCCCTTTTGCAGACAAGGAAACTAAGGCTGACTAGTAAATGCTAGAAACTCACTTGAATACCCCTCCCTCACCCTTCAAACACACACACACACACACACACACACACACACACACACACACACACACACACAGTACCAAGGAACTCAAAGCAGATTAGAACTGGGATTCCCATCTATCTCCAAAACAGAACTAAGGAGATATGTGGCTCTCAGCATTAAGGTTTCCCACATGGATAACCATTCATAAAACACTGAATACAGAATTAATGCATTTTGTTGTTCAGTTTTGTGACCCCATGGACCACACTCTTCATGGGACTTTCTTGGTAAAGATACTGGAGTGCTTTGCCATTCATTTCCTTCTCTAGTGGATTAAGGCAACCAAAGTTAAATGACTTGTCCAAGGTCACACAACTAGTAAGTGTCTGAGGTCAAATTTGAGCTCTGGTCTTCCTGACTCCAGCCTCAGTGTTTTATATACTTAACTGCTGGCTCCCTCCTTTCCTTTGTTGTTGTTTAGTCATTTTTCATTTGTGTTAGACTCTTCATGACCCCATCTAGGGTTTTTTCGCAAAGTGGTTCACTATTTCATTCTCCAGCTCATTTTACAGATGAGGAAACTGAGGCAAATAGGGTTAAGTGACTTGCCCAGGGTCACTTAGCTAATAAGTGTCTGAGATCAGAGTTGAAGTCAATAAGATGAGTCTTCCTGACTCCAGACTTGGAGCTCTATGCACTATGGCACCACTTAACTGTCTGTTCTTTGTCTAGGTACCCTTCTACCACTGGCTTCCTGATCCTTGTTTGATTATCTATTCTTCAGTGGCGCCATCTGTTATTGGTGAACAGTGCAGGGTACTGTAACAGAAAGAATATTGATGCTTACACTATCCTTACTAGGGTCATTTTGAGAAAGGCATTTTGTAAACTTTAAATGGCTGTACAAATGTGAGTTACAAGTGACTCCATCTCTAGACATTTTACTTTCCTAATTTATAAATGGAAGGAAAATGTATCTCATCCTATTTCCAGTAGCCTCCCATAGGACCTCAGATGTTACCTAATCCAAACCACATCTGAACCAGAATCCCCTCTAACACACATCCTACAAGCAGCCATTGCTCACAGACTTCCAATGAAGAGGAACCTGCTGCCTCTGGATGGAGCCCATTATAATGGGGAGACCTCTTGTTCTTAGGAAGATTATCATTAAACAAAATATAAAGTAACAAATATAAAAAGCAAAAGGTGCCTTTTTGTAGCTTCCATTCATTGCTCCTACTTCTGCCTTTGGTTTTCACAAAGAGTAAGACTATTCCCTCTTCTTTGTGCAAACCTTTGAAGTATCTGAAGATGGATAGTCATTAATATATATTAAAAAAAAATCCAAGCTAAACAATTCCAATTGCCTTTGCTGACTGGTATATGAAAGAACTTGAAACTCTTCACATCCTAGTCATCTGTTTAAGTAGGGGTTTTTAACCTGGATTCAACCCGTAAGGGGCCAACTAGGTGGCACATTGGATAAAGTGCTGGATTTGGAAGATCAAGAAGACCTGAATTCAAATGCGGCCTCAGGCACTCACTAGCTGGGTGACCTTGGGCAAGTCACTTAACCCTGTTTGCTTCAATTTCCTCATTTGTAAAATTAGCTGAGGAAGGAAATGGCAAATCATTCTAGTACCTTTGCAAAGAAAATCCCAGAAGGGTTGATAAAGAGTAGAGACAAATGAAAAATGAGTGAGCAGCAACAATTCTTTTTTTTTCTAATTTTTTGGTCTTTATTTTTTACTTTAAGTTTACAAGATTCATTTCCACAATTCCTTGAGTTTCAAATTTTCTCTCCTTCCCCCCCTTTCCCCCACCCATGGTGGCATACAATCAAATATAGTATCTGCAAATACTTTCACATTAGACATTAATCAGGTTATAAAGAAGGATTTTATCAAACAGAATGAACAAGGGGAAAGAGGAAGCAAAACCAAACAAGAAAAAGAAAAAGAGCAGGTAGTTTGCTTCATTCTGGGGTCAAACTCACTTCTTTCTTTGGATATGGACATCTCTCTCCATCATGAGTCTTTTGGGGTGGATTTATAACCCTGGATTGCTGAGAAGAGTCAAGTCTATCAAAGTTGGTTGTCACACATATGTTGTGTCTGTAATTGTGTACAAACTTCTCCTGGCTCCACTCTTCTCACTCAGCATCAGTTTGTATAAGCCTCTCCAGGTAAATATGAAGTCTATCTGCTCCTCGTTTCTTATAGCACAGTAGTATTCCATTACCTGCATATACCACAACTTGTTCAGCCATTCCCCAATTGATGGGCACCCCCTTAATTTCCAGTTCTTTGCCACCACAAAAAGAGCTGCTATAAATATTTTTGTACATATGGGTCTTCCTCCCACTTCTATGATCTCTTTGGGATACAACCCTAGAAGTGGTATTGCTGGGTCAAAAGGTATGAAATTACTTATAGCCCTTTGGGCATAATTCCAGATTGCTCTCCAGAATGGTTGGATAAGTTCACAACTCCACCAGCAATGCATTAGTGTTCCAATTTGCCCACATCCTCTCCAGCATTTCTCATTTTCTTGTTTTGTCATCTTAGCCAATCTGACTGGTGAGATGTGGTACCTCAGAGTTGTTTTGATTTGCATTTCTCTAATCAATTGTGATTTAGATCATTTTTTCATATGCTTATAGATATCTTTAATTTCTTCCTCTGAAAACTTCTTGTTCATATCCTTTGACCATTTATCAATTGGGGAATGACTTGTAGTCTTATAGATTTGACTCAATTCTTTGTATATTTTAGAAATGAGTCCTTTATCAGTGACGTAGGTTGTAAGAATTCTTTCCCAATTTTCCACTTCCCTCTTAATCCTAGTTACATCGGCTTGCAACAACAATTCTTATAGTGTCTATGGATAGATTTCAGGGAGACCCTGAATAGGAAAAAATTACATCTTGATTTCAATATAATTGATTTCCTTTGTAATCCTATGTATTTTATTTTATGGATTTAAAAACATTCTGAGAAATTTCATAGGCTTCATCAGACTGCCAGAAGGTCCATGAAACAAAAAAGGTTAAGAAGTCTTACTCAAGAAACTCTCTAGATGATCAAGGGTAAAATGTATTATCTATAAATAAAGCCAGAAATATTGCAGGTATGATCAAACCACAACAAACTACGACAGAATGGTTTCCTTCCTAGTCCAGGACAGTCCAACTCCCTTAATGCAATTTAAGATCCTATTAGTTTTCTTGACTGTTGGATCACACTTGACTCATGGTGAGATTGCAGTCCATTAAGAACCCTGGATCTTTTCTACTCAAACTGCATTCTAGCCATACCTTCTACCATTTCACACTTGTGAAGTCGAGTTTTTGAACATGTGGATAATTTTATACACACATTTATAATATTTATTTATTTTCTCCTTATATTTATATTTAGTTTGTTCTATTAAGTTATTCCCAGTGTTCTAGTCTGTCAAGATGTCATTGCTTTCTGACTTTGTCATATAGTGGGCTAGCTATTATGCCTTCCAGCATTTTGTCACTTGAAAATTTGATAAGAAAGTCAGCTATGCCTGTATCTAAGTCATTAGTCAAACATAAAACAGCCCTGGGTCAACCACAGGTCCCTGGGACTTTCAACTAGAATAAGGAATTCTTGGTCTTTTTTTTTTCTATCATAGATCTCTTCAGCAGTCTGGTGAAACCTGTGGACCCCTTCTTCAAATAATGTTTTTAATGGAAAAAAAAACATGTAGTATAACAAAGGAAATAAATTATGTTGAAATATGGTTATGTAAATATTAAAACAAGCACTACCACTATGTTCATGGATCTCAGCTTAAGCAACTCTATACTAGAGACTTCTTTTCAAGTTGACATTGAACTATTAACAACTATTTGGGGGATCTGGACATTCGATTAATTCCAAATTCATCTAATTGTATCATTGTTCAGTCTATTCTTTACATTTTGTCCACAAGAATAGTATAAGAGACTTTGCCAAATGCTTGGATAAAGTCTAGGTAAACTGTATCGACAACATTTCCATGATCAGCTAGTCTAGTCACCACATTGCAAAAGGATGTGAGATTGATTTGACCTGGCTTGCTCTCAACGAAACCATATTGACTCTTTATGGACTCTACTTTCTTTTATAAATGTATACTAACCATCCCTCAAGTAGTGTATAAAGACTGGAAAATGTCACCTAGTAGCAATCCCTTAAAAAGTTACCTGATATTTGAGGAACTCTCTGGATTAGCACCTACCCCAAACCATAGTTCACAGTCTACTTTCCTCTTTGTTGACCTTCTTTTTTCTACTAGTAGAGAAAGAAAAAAGAGGAGGAGGAGGAGGAGGAGGAGGAGGAGGACGAGGAGGAGGAGGAGGAGGAAAAGGAGGAGGAGGAGGAGAAGTATGAGAAGGAGGAGAAGAAGAAGAAGGAGAAGAAGAAGAAGAAGAAGAGGAAGAAGAAGAAGAAGGAGGAGGAGGAGGAGGAGGAGGAGGAGGAGGAGAAGGAGGAGGAGGAGGAGGAGAAGGAGAAGGAGGGGAAGAAGAAGAAGAAGAAGAGAAGAAAGAAAAAGAAAGGAAGGAAGAAAGGAAGAAAAAGAAAGGAAGGAAGAAAGAAAGAGAAAACTCCTACCTTTTTTGTTGAGCTAGTGACAGCTCATTCTGAGCTTTAGAACTCTCAAGGGTATTCTTACCAGTCTATGACCCATTACTGGATTTATCTTCTTATCATCTCTTTCTTTACCTTCTATGGATATCTTTTTAATTTTTGAGTTAGTTGATGAGTTTCCCATGCATCCATAATGGTCTTTTTAGACAACTCCATCTTTTCCTCTTCATCTGAACTATTTTTCATAGCTCAACTAGGTGGTACAGTAGATGGAGCACCAGACATGGATTGACAAAGACCCAAGTTCAAATTCAATTTCACTCCTAGTTTTGTGACCCTGGGCAAGTCACACAACCTCTGTCTGCTTCAGTTTCCTTGTCTGTGAAGTGGGCATAATGACAATAACTACCATCAAGGCAAGGGTTGTGAAAATTTTGCAGACTTTTAATAAATGCTAGCCATTATTATTACCTTCAGAATTTTATTCTTGAGAGATTCCCAACTCTCCCAGACAGACTGCCATTTAAAAATTTTTGCTCATGAAATCCTGTTTATCCTTTATACAACTTCTTTAGGATATGCTCTCCCACAAATCTAAGGTATATGGTCAAACTATGCGTGGCTTTCCTTTCTGTATTACAAATCCTAAAACAGAGCGGCCAATTCTAAACAGAATGTCTATCAATTCTGCTCTAGCAGCCAATTCTTTCTTGTTTATTTGAATCAGATCTATAATACAATTTCCTTTTGTTGGTTGCTCCACCCTTTGAAGGATGAAAATTTCATGAAAACAAGTCAAGAAATCATCAGCTGCTCTGCTTTTGGGGGAGAGAATGCTCAACAGATGTCTGGATAATTGAATTTCCCGTTGCTAAAAAAAATAATAACAATGCTTCTGTGCCAAGTTTGTGATCTATTTCTTAAATTTATCTTCTATTCTCTTTTTCTGTCCAGGTGGTCTGTAGAATATTTTAGTGGCAATATAATTTCTGTTTCTGTCTTCATAATCACCCAAACACCCTCTACCTTACTTAGCTTCTCTATTCCTGGAATTCATCACATAAATAGAGCTTCTAATATGTAATATTACCTGCTATTGTATGCTTCTTTTTACTTGTTTTATCTATGTATCTATCTATCTATCTATCGATCGATCTATCTATCTACCTATCCACACACATCCACATATGTATACACATATATATGTACACACTCTCACATATATTTTAAATAAGGCATATACTTCCAGATTAAAATTTCAGTCATGGGTCTATCAAGTCTCTATCAGGTCAAATTTGCCCCTGCATCAAGAATTCAAATTCAGCTTGTGGATTCTGAATTACTGAGTATCTCTACTGCTATGTTGTACCTACTCTTTATGACTGATATCAAGTTGTCAGGTATTAATAGCTAGTTTTCTCCATCTTTTTCAATTTAAAGTTCATTTGATTAGATCAAAGCTCATAACTCTGAGAAATCCATTCTTTCCAGTACTTGTTAGGTATAATTTTATATCTGGTCATTCCTGTATCTTAAGCTGCGATCCAAAAATCCAAATACCATTATCATACACTATCTTCTTCATCAGCTGTTTACTTCCCAATTCTGCCTCCCTCTTCTTAAGCCATTGTCTTTGACTGGTACAAATTTTATTCTTCTTCAGTCTTCTATTTCTTGCCCAAGATATTGCAATCTTTACTACTATTTTCTAGTCTCCTCATAGAACCCTTTGTGCCCATGTAAATCATCAGAGATGGGGACTAATTATCAGGTTTGACAGGACTTGGAAGCTCTCTATCATATCTTGAATTCATGTGCTAGGAACACTATAGACTTCTATATTGTTGTTTCCAGGTCAACAAATAACTTTACCAATAACCATTAGCAAGGACTCAGCCATTAATGTCATTCTTCTCTTCCTCTGATCCCAAGTGCAGGACATGACTGTATTCACCGATCTATAGCATTATTCCTTGAGGAATACAAATGCTTCCTCTTCTGGCAATCCAGTGTTCCCTTCCTCAGGAAGACCTGATGTTTGTTCTTAACCCTATATGTTTAATAGCTTCTATTTTTCTTCTCTCTGATATTCTTCTATTATTGAACCTTCTGACACATCATATAGGATCAGGGACAGGAATAGGAATAGGGACTGCACTGATGGCTGCAATGGTATAAGGAACTCCTGCATGTGGAAATTCCCTCCAGCAGTGCGAGTCAGCATCTTCTCTGTAACTGTAGCATGTGTAGTCTTTGGAACTACTATACCAACTCATGCTCACATTGATTGGGTCCCCAGAGTATAACTGCTATATCATCTAACGGCTCTAGGGTTAACCCTGAGGGATTGGGGATTGTCTTGTTAATGTTATAGTTTATGGTCTCCCAATGATGCACTTAACCTCATGATTATCAATTGATACCAATTATTCACCCAAGATGTAATTAACTTTTAGAAAAGGATTCTTACTGTATTAGCATAGTTAGTAAAAAATAAAAAAATCACTTCCCCTTCCCTCCACCAAGTCTGTGATAAACTATCTCACCAATACATACAGAGTTCAGGGGAAAGTGAGCTCAAACTTACAAAGTGCATTTGGCAAAGTGGTAACAAAGTTGCAGAAGTCCTTTTTTGGGCTTCTCAAGATGATACCCTTAGGTATAGTGTAGGCAGGAATGAGGAATCTGGCTTGCAGGCCATATGTGGCCCTCTAGGTCCTCAAGCGCGGCCCTTTAATTGAATCCAACATCACAGAGCAAATCCCCTAAAAAAAGGATTTGTTCTGTGAAACTTGAACTCAGTCAAAAGGTCATACCCAAGGACCTAGAAAGCCACATGTGGCCTTGAGGTAGGTTGTAGGGTTCCTGGTAGGGTTCCCACCCCCACCTCCTGGGCGGTTTATAGAGCCTTGAGTTTGTTCTTAACTCCCTATGTAAATACTGCCTTTATCTGTCCCAGGGGCATTGTTAGGATGATGAGGCAAAGGTGGGAAGTCCCAAATCTGTCAGACCTTTTGAAGCCCACATGGTCTACCTCCTTCTCAGGGGTTTGCCTTGCCAGATTCCTAGCTGATTCCAGCTAACTCAATGCATTTACACACACACACACACACACACACACACACACACACACACACACACATACGTCTGTATGTGTATGCATATGTATGTGTATATATGTGCATAGATGCATATGATTGTATAAGATCTGTGCTATATTCTTTCCCATATGGCATGAGGGAAGCAAGTGAAAGGATAATGCTTGTGCTTGCCTAGCATCTTGTGTGACTCTCTCTATTCCAGTTAGAAAGCAGTTAGGTGGTTCTGTGGATAGAACATTGGACCTGGAGTCAGGAAGACCCAAGTTAAAAGACAAACCATTCTATTATCTTTGCCAAAAATATTCCAAATGGGGTCACAAAAAATCAGATGCAATTGAAACATCTCAACAACAACAACAACAACAACAACAACAAAAACAACAACAACATGAAACTCAATAATTTCTAGGACTAAGTTACAGGTCTTACAAATGGGATTTGAGAATCTACTAGCAAGATTACTTAACAAATAGAGGCATTCTTCTAATAGAAAAGAATATCCCAGATCAATAAAGCTACATCAATATTAAATGTCATTTGGACAGCTTGACCTTTGCAAATCATATCAAGACTGTTACCAGATCCCATTTTTCATGGTATAGATGGAAGTTGTCAGCAAGAGGGAAAGAATCAATGTTGCATGAATGTTGGAGCAAATCTAGAGCAAATTAATCCTTGAAGCAGAAATCCCCTTGCATCCCCGAGAGGTGGTCTTCCAGCTTTTGCTTAAACACTTCCGATGACAGAGAACTCACTACTTCACAAGGCTACCCATATCATTCTTAGAGACTAATTGTTAAAAATTTATTTCCCTTCTACTGAGCCCAAATTTGTCTTATTGCAGCATCTAGTTTACTGAACCTCCATGAACTATATAATATTTCCCTTCCCTATTATGCATTATAACCCCCTAAAAATCTTAAGGCAAAACATCCTTATTTCAAGAACCCTGGGATTCTTTATGTGATATTATGGGAGTAATCTAAGGCCCTAATCTCATGCAGTTTAAATTAAAAATCATTGAAACTGTCTCTGAGATTTAATTTACTCAGGGGATGAAAGCTCATAGGTTTTGGCATAGATTTTTTCTTTATTACCTGAATACAAAAGGCCATGAGGAGCATGATCTCTGAGGCTGCTGAGTAGCCTCGAACAAGGGTGTGACTAACATTAGAGAGAGGCATTGAGTGGCATCAATGTGGCGTCCTCATTAAATATTTTTGTTGAATATTCTTACCATGCTTCAATTAAGTTAACCTTCTTTTGCTAACTGTTAGATGAACCAGAGATGTCTCATTTTGTTCCACTAGCTTACCTGAACTACCAGGGCACTCTCCTGAGGCAGATTTCTCAGTATGCTGGTTGCCTTTCTCTGGACTTAGTCTGTGGTTTGTTAATATCCTTTTTAACTACAATGCACATACCAGAAGTAAATATACTAGAGACGTAGTTTGGCCAGTACAATAAAGTTCTATACCCTCCTTGTCCTGTACACTACACTTGCATTTATTTATCTATCTAATCTATCTGCTCCTTCATCTACTTATTTTTCATCTATTTTATTTATTCATTCATTTGGTCCATTGTGATTTCATTGTCATAAGGACCTCTCAGTGAGGAAACTCCTTCTACCAACAAGGATCTATATCTTCTCTGAAATTCATGGTCTTAGAAGGTTGCCTGGGAGAAGTGAGAAGTTAAGTGACTTGCCCAGGGTCACAAAGACAGTATGTATCAGAAGTGGGACTTGAACTCAGGCTTTTCTGCCTTTGAGGCCAATATGGTATCTATAACACCCTGTTGCTTCTCTATACTTAGATAGATCCAGTCTAAAAGTGATTTTGGCAGGTCCCATGCAGGATTGAATCATATAGAACTTATAGATGACTTTTCTTACGTTATTTAAAAAAAATGTAAACTGTTGTTTTACATGTTTCTTACGTTATTTAAAAAAAAATGTAAACTGTTGTTAAGTTTGGTGTCCCCACCCCCCACTTCATTTTCATTTTCACTTTCATTTGTGCAGTTGATTTTTTTAACCTAATGCAACAGTTTGTTTCTATTTAATATATCTATTATATTATACATATATTTATATAAATAAATATAATCTATATAATACATTTGTTTCTATTAACTTTCAATTTGTTCATTTTGCCACATTTTAGGCAGGCAAAAATCTTTTTTAATACTGATCCAATGTCCAAAACCAAACTCATTATTTTCCACCAATCCCACCTTGTACCCCCCACTCCTTCCCTATTACCATAGAGGGCAACAACCATCTTCATAGTTCCTCAGGGTCACAACTCTGGAGGCATCCTTGACCCCTTACTGTCTCTCAAACCCCATATTCAATCAGTTGCTAAAAACTGTTGATTTCACCTTTGCAAAATCTCTTGCATATACCCCCTTCTTTATCCTTACACTGCCACCCCTCTAGTGCAGGCCTTTATCACCTCACACCATAACAGTCTGCTGATGGGTCTTCCTGCCTTAAATCTCTCTCCACCCCAATTCTTCCTTCATTCATCCTCTAAAATGATTTTCCTAAAGCACAGGTCTGACTACATTACCTTGCCTACTAGGAGAGTAAACTACAGTGGCTGCCTATCCTTTTCAGGATCAAATACTAAATGCTCTGTTTAGCATTCAGAATCTTTCATATCCTCGCCCCCTCCTACTTCTCCAGTTTTCTTACACCTTACTCCCAAATACTACTTTTTGATACAGTGACACTGTCTTCCTGCTCCACAAACAAGACACTTTATCATAGAGCTCCAGGATTTTTTTTTTTTTGGCTCTCCCCCATGCCAGGAAAGCTCTCTCTGACCATCTCTCCCTACCAGCTTCCTTTAAATGCCAAGTAAGGTCCCTTCTTCTTACAGGATACGTTTCCCATCCCCTCTTAATTCTAGTTTCTTCCCTTTCTTAATTATTTGCAATTTATCCTGCATATAGCTTGCGATATAAATATATATGTATATATACATATACATATATATATATATATATACACATATACATATAGGTATGTATTTGTTTACATGTCTCCCCCATTAAATCATAAGCTCTTTGAGGTTGGGGACTATCTTTTGGTTTTCTTTGTATCCCCAGTGCTTAGCCCAATGCCTGGTACATTCTAAGTGCTTAATAACTTTTTATTTGTGACTTACTATGATTGATTCTTTCTTTCCATAATCTCTCTCAACTTTGTTATTTGAAAATTTGATGAGCATGCCTTATATGTCTTAACCTAAATTATTGGTAAGAATGTTTAACAAGTGTAAGGTGACCTCTTTCCAGAAGTGTCCATGGGTGAAGGTCTCATTTACTCACAGTGAGGATGCCATGTACTAAGCAAGGGAAAGAAAAGCCTGACAGCTACCATCTGCCTCCTAAGAGGAGACTTTGAGAAAAAAAAAATTGGGGTTCTGATCTTGTTTTACTTGTCCCTTTCAGTTCAAGGTGCAGAGACCCAGGGCCATTGGAGTCTCAGAGCCCAGGATTTCAGTCTAGATGCTGCAACCAACCCATCAGGGAAGTCTTGAGGGACCAAGAAACTGGGATGCAAGGGTGGGGGAAGATTGGATTTAGAATTTGGTGGGATTAATGCTAGATAGGAACTGAGTTAACAGCCATCTTAATCTTACATCCAATCTTGCAGTTCCTATGGTCCCTTTCAGTTCTAGGCTCATGGCCTATCTACATCCCAATAAGATGCTTTGATAAATCCAAGTTTTTAGGGTTGGAAAGATTGTCCATGGTAGCCTGGATATTTCCCTTAGAAGTTTAAATCAGTTCCCTGTAAATTCTGAAAGTCAAGCTTTTATCTAGCATTTCTTTAGTAAATATTTTCTTTCATTTTATTCCTTTTCTTATTATATAAAGTTTTTTTGTCATACTAAAGTATTTTTGTGTGTATTTATTAAATAAATAAAAGCATTTGTACTTTATTTTGTATATTATTTTGTATAAATATATTATTTTATAATGTATTAAAATATATAACATAAACATATGATATATAAAATGTATAAAATATTATTTTAAATAAAAAGTATTATAAGTATTTTATATAAGGTATTTATATAAAATTTATATAAGTATTTTATACAAAATATTTATATAAAATTTATATAAATAAAAGTATTTATTTTTATATGATTTACATTGCTCCCATAGCCAAGAATTGATTTCACCTCTATATGTGGGATAACTATACTCTTTTCTGTCCTTTTTCCTTTGTGTCACCATTAGGGGAGATATGATCCAACAGAGGTCAGAGGAAGAAGAAAGGTGTGGTACTGGTTAGTGACTTCTTGCTCAAGGGTATTGAGAAAGTTATTTGTTGACTTGACAATCAAAAGGAAGTCAGTTGTATTCCCCAGGCATTTGTCCAGGATATGAGGAAGAACTCCTAAGTCTAGTCATGTGGTCAAATTGCCCATTTTGTTTTTACTCTTTAAAAATTTACTTTTATAATAATTTATTGCCTTTCCCTTCCACTGCCCCCATACAATGGTTTTGTAAAAACCCTCAGAACAAATACGAATATTCCAACAAAACAAATTCCTATGTTGACTGTGTCTAGATATGTATGTCTCATACTGAATTTTATGTGTATCTGCTTTCTGGCAAGAAATGGTTGGCATGATTCATCTATCTTCTAGCCTCTAAACTTGTGGTTTATCATTCCATTATAATGTTATTGTCATTGTAAAAATTGTTCTTCCTATTTCAACTCCTTGTTCTGCATGATTTCATAGAGATCTTTCCAGTTTGCTCTAAAATGCCTCTTCATTTCATCATTTATTATGACATAATAATATTCTATTGCATTCGCATGACACAATTTATTTAGTCATTCTTCACTTAAGGTAGGCATCCCCCTTGGTTCCTAACTTTTGAAAGAAAATGAAACAAGCTGCTATAAATATGTATGTACATATCAGAGCCTTTCTCCTTTTTTTGATCTCTTTGAGTAATAGACCCAGTAGTAATATAGTTACAGCAAAGGGTATGCAATTTGGTAACATTTGGGGCAGAGTTCTATGTTGTTTTACAAAATGCCTGGTTCTGTTTATGCCTTCATCTATGATCCATTAGTATACTTGTTTTCCTGTAGCCATCATTTGTTATTTTCCTCTTTTGTCGGTTTTCCAATAAGATTCATGGGTAGTGATGGAATCTCAGAGTTGTTTTAGTTTAATTTTTCTAAAATATTAGTGATTTAGAGCATTTTTACATGGTTATTGGCAACTTGGAAAACTGTCTGTCTATATCCTTTGACAGTTTATCAATTGGGGAATGGTTTTTAGTCTTATAAATTTGGGTCAATTCCTTATTAATTTTGGATATGTACCCTTACTACAACTATTTTCCCAATTATCTGTTTCTCTTATCATTTTAATTTTATTAGATTTATTTATATGAAAACTCAATTTTACATAATCAAAAAAGTTTGTTTTATCTTGGATGATTCTATCACTTAGTCAGGAACTCTTCCCCTTATCATTGTTATGAAAAGTACACATAATCTACTTTTAATGATTCACATGGGCACAAAAGACACTGCCTGAACGAATCTAAACCACATTGCTAAGGATTATGAACTCTTAGGCAGGAAATTGAAGTCCTTAAGGGCACAGATGGTATTTTCATCCTTGCTGCTGAATGAAGTTAGGGATTTCAGAAGAGAAAGGCAGATTTGGAAGTGGTCATCTGGTTTAAAAAATGGTGTTGGAAAATGATATTTGGATTTCCAGATCATGGTTTAAAGTACAAGAATGACAGGTTTCTCTTGCTCAGGGATTGAATGTATATAACAAGATCTTGTAAAACTTTATTTGCCTGGGAAACCTAAGCACACAGCCTAAAAATTTAAAGGAAGAAGGAAGAAGAAAACTTTCTGTATATCTACCAATACAAATAGTATTAAAAATATCTAAGATGTAGGACGAAGAACAAAACCCAGATCCTGGCAGTAAGAGGGAGCACTGGAGCCCCACGAACAGGGAAGTGATGTACTGAGTCCTATGCTTTAGCACATTCTTCTTGACATTTGAGTGGAGGATGGGTTGGAATAGGGAAATATTGGAGAGAGGGAGACCAATTAGAAGTCTATTGTTATAGTCCAGGTAAGAGGTGATGGAAGCCTGAACAAAGGGTGTGGTTGTCTAAATGGAGAGAAGTAGAGTTATGAGAGAGATATTGCAAATGCAGAAATGACAAGAATTGGCAATGGATTGAATATTTGAAGTAAGTGTGCAACAGAGTTGTGAGCCTGGGTGACTTGGAAGATGATGCTGTCCTCAACAATAGTAGGGAAGCTTGATAGAGAGGAGGGTTCCCAGGGAAGTAGAATGAGTTCTGCTTTGGACATGCTGAATTTGAAATACCTACAGATATCCATTGGAGATGTCTAAGAGGCTATTGGAGAGGCAAGACTAGAGCTCAGGAGAGACTAAGACTGGGTATGTGGATCTAGGAATCATCAACATAGAGATTATAAACAATCCCATGGAAGCTGATGAGGTCACTAAATGAGATAGTATAGGAGACAAGAAGAGGGCTCAGGAAAGAGCCTTGGGGGATTGGTCCTCAAAAGGGGAAATCTCTTAATAGATTTCAACATTATGTGAGTACCAATGTGGTGCACAGAACATAAATTATTCCTTGATCTGGTTATACTACAGAATCATCTTTTTTGTTTTTCATATATCTGATGATATTTGAAAAATTGTTTATTGTGCAAAATTTATTATTGATAATATTGTATAACAGTTATACCTACCATGTGTCTCCTCATTGTTTTTTTGGGTTACTCATGATTTTGATTTTATAAAGTTTGATTTTTTCATGGTATTCAGCCATATGACACCACCAGAAGATTATCGGTGTTAAAAATATGGGGCTTTGTTTCAGGATCACTGAGGTCACTGAAAGTGCTATATAATTTCCCAAATCTTTTTTTTTTACAATTCTAAAGTATTTAATGATTTTAGAAAGGAAAGGAGCAGGATTATTTATACTTTCCAGTCAATCACTGAAGGAGGAAGAAGAAGAGTGGGCAATGGGAACATACTTGGTTTGGGTGTGAAAAACAGCTTTGCCTGCAAGTTGGCAAATTTTCTTCCTTCCGCCTATTCAACTCTATACCCACCTTAATTGTCTATCTAAGATAAATGAACTGATAGATCAGCTCTATGGCATATTATATATATATATATATATATATATATATATATATATATATATATATATATAATTGTATATCAATCAATAAGTCCATTCATCCCAGTCACTGAGTAATTCAGTCACTATGTGCCAGGAACTGGGTTAAATACTAGGAATACAATGAAAGACAAAAACAGCCCCTGCCTTCAGAAAGCTCACATTACAATAGAGGAGACAACATACAAACAGCTATTTACATACAAAATCTATACAAGGTAAATGGGAGATAATCTCAGAGAAAAGACACTAACACCAAAGGACATTGGACAGAATGAAGTATTCTTACAGAATTAAGAATACATTCTTACAGAAGAAGGTAGTATTTGAGCTGAGATTTGACAGGGTCAGAGAAGCCAGTAGGCAAGAGAGAGCATTCCAGGCATACAGGATAGCCAATGACAATGCAGGAAGTGGAGATGAAGGGAGTGAAGGTGAAGGTAGGAGAGTTTAGCCCATGTAGGATTGAGGGCAGAGGGATTGGAGCTCATAGTGAGGTTGAACAACAGGGTTAGAGATGTTAAGGCAGAGGAAAAAATGCAAAGACAGAATTCATGAATATGGAAGTAGAACTCTTGTGGGTGATAGCAAAATAAAAGGAATGACCATCTGTTTGTGTAGAGTTGGAATAGAGGAGAAGTAGGTCATGGGCAAAAACAGATAATACTGATTGGAAACCATCAATGATTGTCTATCCTGTATGAGTCTTGTCCATGTCCTACAATTTGCCACCGGAGTTTCATCTAATGATTTGGAAGCCTTCTTTGATTTTTCCTAACAGAGAGAGAATATCAGTGGAACACTTGAATTATCCATCAGTCATCACTCACCCTCATCACATGACTAGTCCATATCTCTGTTACACATTTTCCATTTGACAGTTTTTACTTCTGATCTTCTCTATAGTTTTTTAATTGCCATATATTGCAATCTGTCCACACCTACCATTCTTCTACTTCATCTTCTCCAAGACATTCATTTTCACTTCTTTGGCTATTATATTCAATATCTTGCAGTCATATAGCAGACCCTTTTGTTGGTGGTAATAATGTCTGATTTCTTTCCCTCACCCTCAATTCTTCAATGTTTTCCTCCTTCTCAAATGGTTCAATCATTGATTTTTCTATATGCAAAAAATTATGTCACCTCTACTGTGGTTCTACTCTGGGTTTACTTGTACTGCATATGGAAGTTAAAGTGATCCAAAGGGAAAAAAACTCAAAGCTTATCAGCAACAGTGATAATAGAGTTCAAATGACTTCTCTGTCATTGATGGAAAAATAATTTCCACTTTTTAGGTTGGTTATCCCCATTCAGTTTAATTCTGAGGTACTATTGGGATTATCTGGTTTAACTGGATATCATGCTAAGCTTTCTGTAATCTAATCTCTCCTGTTCCTTTTCCCCTATTTTATGAGATGATACTTTTCATTATCTCCCCTTTCTACTCCTCTATAAGATTTTTACAAATGATTTTATACATCACTCAGCACAATATCTGGCACAGAGTAGGTGCTTAATAAATGCTTATAAATTGACCAAGAAGAATTATTAAATATTCTATATCTATATATTTATTCTAAGTGATACTCAACTACAGAATCTTTCCTTAAGAAGGAAATCAATCATTTGTTGATTGAGGAAGTTTGTGATTTTCTCCTCATTATTGTGGCAATGACTTTAAAATAGTTCAACTTGCATAGAAAATGGTATGAGTTTATATTTGTGAATGTTCTTATATCTACTTCCCATTAAACATATCAGTAGTTTGGGCAAAGAGGTCAGGCTGGAATTCTTTTGATTGAATACTGTCTTCTATTTCTATTTCCTTCTCCTAAGTTGGTGTTATTTGATCTTTTGATGAATAAGTCAATGGTCTGACTGTACGGAGACAACTAATTCAGAAATTCCCACATAAGAAATTATTTGTTTTCTCTACGTTAAGATACACCAACTTCATTTTTGTGATATGATTTGGTGCTTGTCACATTTAATTTTTCTGGATTCCTTAAGAAATTATTCATGATATGGAAGAGGGAGAGGGAGAAAGGAACAAAGATAAACACCTACTATGTTTCATGCAGTGTGCCTAACATTTATGATCTCATTCTATCCTCCCTACAGCCCTGTAAGATAAGTGCTATTATTATTCCCCATTTTACAGTTGAGGAAACCAAAGCAAATAGGGGTTAAGTGACTTGTCTAGAGTCACACAGATAGTAATTAAATATCCCAGGTGGGATTTGAACTCAGGTCTTCCTTGACTCATGCTTTCATCCTCTATCTACCGTACCACTTATGGCTGAGTCTTTGCAATCAATAAACTTTGAGACCCATTTGTTTCTTGATACGGAGCCATATTTCCCTACATTTTCTCTATCTTTCCTTATTTCAACCTTTCATTGGAAAGTTGCCAAATATTAGGTTATATGTTGATTTAATTTGGAGGTTATTGATTTCTTCCCTATAACTATCATTGATGTAAGTACTCCCTTAGTCTCTGCAACAGATGCTAACACATAAATTTTTTATTATGGTGATATTTTTGCATATGAACATCATGAGCACTACAATTTAAGATAACCAAGTGTCCTGTGAAATGACACTTCTTGTTCTTTTTGATTTTTTTTTTTCGCTTTTCCAAGAAGGCCCTGTGAGCCATCTTTCCATTTACCTACAATATACTTGTATCTTCTGGCTTCATTTATTTAACACAGCATAAGAGAATGTCAACACTGATATAATTCAGATTTATCATCAGAGAGTTGACAAGTATTCCAGGGAATTAAATAAGTATCATAATTAGAGAATTCTTTTTTGGTTAAGTTATTTTTTAGTCTATCCAACTCTCTATGATCCCATTTGGGGTTTTCTTGGCAAAGATGCTGGAGTGTTTTGCCATTTACTTCTCCAGCTCATTTTACAGATGAGAAAACTGAGATAAACAAGGTTAAGTGACTTGCCCAGGGTCACACAGCTAGTAAATATCTGAGGTCAGCACTCTATCCATTGTGCCACCCAGCTGCTCTCATAATTAGGCTACTAAATGCTTATAAAGGCTAGTTCGATGACTGATTGGCTAACCACCAGTTAATGTTTATACGTGGTATTAAAATTGTAATTCTCAGCATCCTCTTTCCTCTTTTCTGCTACTCTACTGCTGAGATCATAGAAGCAGAAGGGGGCTAGGTAGGCCTGAGGGCTGTTTGTTGTTTCATGTGTTTCTGTGGCTAAAGTATTCATTATCTAATGGCCAGATGGTTCTAGGAAAGCACATACAGTTTATTGTGAGGACTATATTTGCAATGTTTTCAACACATAGAACCTTGTGCTTGTGTTCCACAGAAATAAACTTCTGCACTAAAATGAGGCATACAAATAGGATTTCATGGGGGGTATTAAAATTATATACTCCTGTAAGAAAATACACACAGAAGAGGAGATCATTGAAGGCAGAAACAAAATAATAACGCAATACTGCAGGTTACCTGGACAGAAAGAAGAAATAGATAAGTTCAGAGAACAAGTCATAAGCTTGGAATGAAGGCATGATATAGGAATCTCCAATTATCAGACAACCAAGATATTCTATTGGACTTACTCTGAACCTCAGATGACATTATTATTATTATTATTATTATTATTAATTTTTTGTTTCTTTTAAATATATTTTTACTGATATCTCTTGTTTGTAGAGCACATTCATTTCCCACTTAATCCCTTACTCTCCCTTCTATAGGAGGGTCATTCCTTATAATAGGGAAAAATAGAGGAAGAAAAAAAGTTAGCAAAATGATTCAACATTAAAAAAATCTGATGTTATATGCAATATTCCACATCTGTGGATTCCTACTTCTGCATAGGAAAATGGTGGTATGAAAATGTCTTACTGTGTCTCTTCTTGGTGCCAGACTTGATCATTAAAATCTCACAACATTCAGTTTTGATTATTTCGTGACTGGTGTGCTTTCTGAGTTTTTCCAAGTTTTCATTATTTTACTTTGTCACCATTCAGAAAGTCTTTCTCTGCTTCTCTGCATTCGTCATGTTCATCATTTTTTAAGCATTGGATATTCCATTACATTCATACACTACAATGGGTTTAATTATTCCTTAATTGAGGGACATCTATATTGTTTCTATTTTTTTTTGGAGAAATTTACTTCATAAATAGAAGTGATATAATGCCCTGGGAGAAGTGACCATTTTAACTTAGATTGTGTGATCGAGGGGGCTGCTAGATCATGCTAGATTATGCTAGATCATGCAGTGGATAGAACACCAGCCCTGGAATCAGAAGGATTAGAGTTTAAATACAGTCTCAGACACTTACTAGCTGTGTGGCCCTGGGCAAGTCACTTAACTCCAATTATCCCTCTTTATCCCCCTCCCCAAATAAAAAAAAATTAAAAAAGAATGTGTGATAAAGGTGAGAGTTGGACTAGATGGCTGAGGTCCCTTCCAAATTTGAGATTCTGGAAATTTATTTTAAAAAGTATCAGGAATACACAAATGCATATGACTATACACATATGTACATATATAATATACATCTAAGTATATACATACACATAAATGTATGTATTTAGCCATCTTTCTATATAGATTTCTTTTTTGTACTTATTAGTATTTGGTTTTTCTTTTTTCTTTTTGGCATTTTATTTTATTAATAGTATTTTATATAAAGAAAGTTTTAAACATTCATTTTTATAAGATTTTGAGTTCCAAATTTTTCTCCCTTCTTACCTTCCCTCCTCCCTTCCCAAATAGTTAGCAATCTAGTGGTTTGTCCAGGTGGCTAGGTGTTGAAGTGAGTAGAGCCCTGGAGTCAGAAGGACTTGAGTTCGGATCTGGCCTTAGACACTTAACACACACAAACAAAAAAAACCTAGCCAGGTGACCTTGGGCAAGTTACTTAACCCCAATTGCCCTCCCCCCCAAATAGTTAGCAATCTGATATAGATTATACATGTACAATATATACACGTATAAATGTATAATAACATAGTATGTATAATACATGTTAAATACATTCCCACATTAGCCATGTTGTGAAAGAAAAATCAAAACAACAGGGAAAAAAAGCCATGAGAAAGAAAAAACCAAACCAAACAAACAAAAAAAAAAACAAACCAGAAAAAAATGAACATAGTACCTGTGTTCAGATTATAAAGTTCTTTCTCTGGATGTGAATAGAATTTTCTATCATGAGTCTTTTGGAATTGTATTGTATTGTTGAGAAGAGCTAAGTCTTTCATAGTTGATCATCATACAATAGTGCCTACTGTGTACAATGTCTCTTGGTTCTGCTTACTTCACTCAGCATCAGTTCATGTAAGTCTTTCCAGGTTTTTCTAAAATCATCCTACTCTTAATTTCTCATAGCACAATATATTTATGTACCACAACTTGTTCAGTCATTCCTCAATTGATGAGCATCCCCTCAGCTGAAAGTTCTTTGCCACCACAAAAGAGCTCTAAATATTTTTTACGTGTAGGTCCTTTTCCCTTTTTAAAAGATCCCTTTGGAATATAGACCTAGTAGTAGTATTGCTGGATCAAAAGGAATGCACAGTTTTATAGCCCTTTGGTCATAGTTCCAAATTGCTCTCCAGAATGGTTGGATCAGTTCATAACTCTACCAACAATGTACTAGTGTTCCAATTTTTCCACATCTTCACCGACATATATCATTTTCCTTTTCTGCCATATTAGCTAATCTGATAGATGTAAAGCTGTACCTCAGAGATGTTTTAATTTGTATTTCTCTAATCAATAGTGACTTAGAGCATTTTTTCATGTGATTATAGATAGATTTCATTTCTTCATTTGAAAACTGCCTGTTCATATCCTTTGACCATTGATCAATTGGCAGGGAATGACTTGTATTCTCATAAATTTAACTCACTTCTCTATATATTTTAGAAATGAGGCCTTGATCAGAAATACTAGCTCTAAAAATTATTTCCCAGCTTTCTGCTTTCCTACTAATCTTGCTTACATTGGATTTGTTTATGTAAAAACTTTTAAATTTAATGTAATCAAAATTAATCCATTTTGCATTTCATAATGTTCTCTATCTCTTGTTTGGTCATAAGTTCTTCCCTTCTTCATAGATCTGACAGGTAAACTATTCCTTGTTCTCCTAATTTGCTTATGGTATAATCTTTTTTTATGTGTGGATCATGTACCCATTTTGACCATATCTTCTTGGTATACAGTGTGAGATGTTGATCTATGCCGAGTTTCTGCCATGCTATTTTCCAGTTTTCCCAGCAGTCTTTGTCAAATAGTGTGTTCTTATTGCAGAAGCTGGAGTCCTTGGGTTTATCATACAGTAGATTACTATAGTCATTGACTACTGTGTCTTGTGTACCTAACCTATTCTTACTGCTACACCACTCTATTTCTTAGGCAGTACCAAATAGTTTTGATGATTGCCAGTTTATGACAGAGTTTTATATCTGATCCGGTATGGCTAGGCCACCTTCCTTTGCATTTTCCCCTATTAATTACCTTGATATTCTTGACCGTTTGTTCTTCTGGATGAATTTTGTTATTTTTTCAAACTCTAAAAATATTTTTCGTAGTTTGATTGGTATGGCACTGAAGAAGTAAATTAATTTAGGGAGAATTGTCATTTTTATTATATTGGTTTGGCTTACCCATGAGCAATTGATATTTTTCCAATTGTTTAGATCTGACTTTATTTGTATGAAAAGTGTTTTGTAACTGTGTTCATATAGTTCCTGGGTTTGTCTTGTCAGATAGACTACTCTCACATATTTTATAATGTCTACAGTTATTTTAAGTGGATTTTGCTTTCTATCTCCTGCTGCTGGACTTTCTTGGTAATATATAGGAATGCTAATGATTCATGTAGGCTTATTTTATATCCTGCAACTTTTCTAAAATTGTTAATTATTTCAAGTAGTTTCTAGTTTATTCTCTAGGATTCTCCAAATCATCTGTATGGAGTGATAGTTTTGTTTCTCCATTGCCTATTCTAATTCCTTCAATTTATTTTCTTTCTCTTATTGTTAAAGCTAACATTTCTAGTACAATATTGAATAACAGTACTGATAATGGGTATTCTTGTTTCTCTCCTGATGTTATTGCAAAAGTTTCTAGCCTATCCACATTACATATAATGCTTGCTGATGGTTTTAAGTAGATACTGCTTATCATTTTAAGGAAAACTCCGTTTATTTCTATCCTCTCTAGTGTGTTTTGTTTTTTGTTTTTAACAAAAATGGGTGCTGTATTTTGTCAAAGTTTTTTCTGCATATATTGAAGTAATAGTATGATTTCTGTTAGTTTTGATATGGTTAAGTATGCTGATAATTTTCCTAATATTGAATTGCATTGAACTAATTGAACTGCATTTCCTAATATTGAACCAGCCCTGCATTCCTGGTATTTATCCCACCTGGTTATAGCGGATCATCCTCCTGATAAATTGCTGTAACTTCTTTGCTAATATTTTATCAAAAATTTTTGAATCAATATTCATTAGGTAAATTGGTCTCTAATTTTCTTTTTCTATTTTGGCTCTTCCTGGTTTAGGTATCAGCACCATATTTGTGTCATAAAAGGAATTTTTTAGGACTCCACCTATTTTTTCAAATAGTTTATATAACATTGAAATGAATAGTTCTTTAAATGTTTATATGTCTAAAGGCTTACATGAATAAAATACAAAAAGAGCAGATTGACGAATTGGGCATGCAACTAAAAGAGCTAGAATAAGAACAAACTAAAATTCCCTAATTAAATAACATTTAGAAATTATGAAAATTAAAGGAGAGATTAACAAAATCAAAAGTGAGAAATCTATTGTATTAATAAAATAAAACTAAGAGCTGGTTTTATGGGAAAAAATAAAATAGACAAACCTTTTCTTAATTTGATTTTTAAAAAGGGAAGAAAACCAAGTTATCAGTATCAGAAATGAAAAGGGTGAATTCACTGCCAATGAAGAGGAAATTAAAGCAATAATTAGAAGCTATTTTGCCCAAGTGTATGCCAATAAATCTGGCAATCTAAGTGAAATGGATGAATATTTACAAAAATATAAATTGCCTAGATTAATAGTAAAGGAAAAAAATACTTAAACTCATTTTAGAAAAAAGAAATTGAACAAGCTATCAGTGAACTCCCTAAGAAAAAATCTCCAGTGCCAGATGGGTTTAAAAGTAAATTCTACCAAACATATAAAGAACAACTAATTCCAGCGTTATATAAAAAGAATTTAGTAGGACTCCTAAATATACACACATATATAACCTGAATTTTTAAAAAGCAATTTCTCTGTGTGTGTCTATATATATATATATATATATATATATACACATATATATCTGTGTGTGTGTGTGTGTGTGTGTGTGTGTACACATACTTATATGTAACCTGTACTAAAAAAAGCAATTTAAAGACTAATTCCCCCCAATCTGGACTTAAAGTACACTATATCAACAATGATCATGTCACATGAAAACTGAGGAAGCTCAGCAATTAATACAGGAATCTCAGTGGTTGATGAATTGCTTGTGGGTCGAACATGGTCTATAACTGGTTTTCATATGGCCCATGAGCTATATCTGTCCAGCCCACAATTGTTTTTGGCTAAAGAATTTGAGGTCTATATAGGGAAAATGACTTTTCAAAGGTTACAATGTTAGAAAGTGAGAAAGTTTAGAGTTGAACTTGTGTATATGTATGCATGTTCATATATACCTACATATATATGTATACACACATACATATTTATATACACATACACATCTATATACATATTCATATACACATTTACTTTTACTTTTTTGGAATGACACTGGGATTTATCCTTGATGTAGGGAACTCCTAGTAAGAAAACTTCTTCCAGACATACATTTCAACACTTGTCTTAGAACTCGTTGGTGATGGTGGTGGTAGTCCTTCATTCTCAAAGACTTGCCTGGGGTTTTAAGAAATTTAGTGACTTTCCCAGGTCCACCCAGTCAATATCATTCAGAAGTTGGCTTTAAACCTAGGTCATTCTTAATCTGACACCAACTCTCTATCCACTACTCCACACTGCCTCTCTCAACTTGGTTCTTTGATTACTTGTCTAATATATTGTCTATTGGCTCCATGAAGATAGCCCCTGACTCTTTAGCCTGGTGATTCTGCTATCAAAGGTTCAAGGTTTAAATGATGGGGTTAACAGGGTGTAATAATCCCATTTATACATATATCCAGCATGAGTCCATTTATATCATCTTTTCTCTGACCCTTATGGAGCTGATGTGGATTGGTTGTACAGCTGGAGACCTGGTCTCATGTGATTATACTCAGGAGTTTAATTCTGTACTATTGTACTCAGTTTTAAATGCTTTTCATAACAGGAATGAGGCGGGGAGAGTGGGTAGAAATACATGTTTTGAAGTCATTTGTACTAATGTCATACCAAGAATATTAGTCTATCCTTGTAGCCAACTTGAGTTATTTATGCAAAAGCTCACTTTTTTTTTGGTAGTTCTCTAGAGTGGCCATTAAGAAGATTGCCCTGAATTCACCAGATAATTATAGAGCTGCATGCTTCCCTTGGCCTAAGGCTATGTAAGTCAGGCAGGCAAAGTGAAACGGAGAGGGAATACAACTATATGCAATTAACTGGATATTTAAGAAAGCGTATCTATGGGGAGTTGGTATCATTCATTTCCTATAGCATCTTCTCTGTGGGTCTCGAAGCAACTCTGTGTCTGTTTTGGCTTCCCTTTTACTTCTGCTTTTCTCCATCTGTTCCTTTTTCTTCCACTCAGTTTCTGTCTCTGCAACTATTTTCCAAATTCTTTTCTCTGTTTGCTTTCTTTAACTCATCAATCGCTTCTTTCCCAACTAGTGATTGGAGTTCTTGTAGCCCCAACTCCATATGGGTCTCTACATCTTGTCTCTGCTTGTACCTATAGACCCTGATTTCTAGTTCCCAGAATATCTAGATCTGCTGTTTTTTAAAGTATGTCTCCTTTGTTTTTTACTCTGCCCTTGTGCATATCCATTATCACTGATTTTTTTTCCTCTGCATTCTTTCCCAGAAGTACTTCCTTGGATCCTATTCCTTTGGCTGACCCCAAGCCTTTGCAGCCTGCCCCCAACACTGACCTTGTTTACCCTTTTCTTTCTTCACTGGGGCCCAGGGTCAACTGTAGGTGTGAGTAAAGCATTGATGTGCATAGGTATTCAACTATGTACTGTGATTTCAGGGCCTCTAGGAAGATCTATGTGCAAATTTCCCTCCTATCCTCCACTGACCCCCAACATTTCTCTCAAATGATCACTGATGCTTGAAATTCCTTTGCAGGGTCTAAAAGCTTTTCATTCCATGGTGATTAGGCTTAAAGTGCCAATACACTCTAAGAATGTTAACACCCTGGTTAAAATTTTTAGTAAGGTGTAGATAACATACATGAGAGCCTTTCTGGAGAGTAGGTTGTGATAGGAGGGAGTTGGATGAGACAACTTAGGTACCAAGAGCCTGAAGCCAGGAAGAGAGGGTGATGTGGGAGTAGTAGTATAGAAGATGGTCGGGACTGGAGTTCTAAAGACAACTTTGCTTTACTGAGCACTTTTCCTGTTGTTTTTATTCTGTCCCATCCTTGCCCCTAGTTTAGATCCTTGGTTTCTAGAGTGATCATTGGTCAACCAATCCACCAGCATCACGTGTCCCTAGAAAAATCTTCTCCTGGACGACCTGAGTTCTTATCATCATGGAGAGTGATTTAGTTTTGATACTCAGCCTCAGCAACCTCAACTTGCCTCGCTCTTCTGATTGGAGAACTGGAACAATAAACTCCTCCCAAAGCCTCCCTTTATAAAGGGTTCAAACATTTCCATCTCTCTTTCATTTTCTGTTAGCTGCTCTGCTTGGTTTGGATTCCACAGCCATCATGTCTTTCTTAACCCTCTGGTAGCCTCCTAAGTCTTCTTTTCACTTCTTTTTGCATATTGTCTATCCCAGGTGTGGGGAAGCTGTGGCCTCAAGGCCATATGTGGCTTTCTAGGTCTTTGAGTGTGGTCTTTTGACTAAGTTTTATAGAACAAATCCTAAGGGATTTGTCAACAACAACCTGTAAGTAGGTACTTAATAAATGTGTATTGATTGACTACTAATTCACTTTTCTATGGCCCTTTAAGCTATAAAACACACTTTCGTCATGGCTATCACATGACAGTGCAAATATTACTTTTATCATTTCCCTACCTCCCCAGACAGATAGTTTTCACTGGCATAGGGAATTCTCAGTGTGGAAAATCACTCCATTGAAGCAGGTCAGGGAGTCATTTGTAACTTAACATCCTAGAGAGTCACCAGGGATACTGAAAGATGAAATGACTTGCCCAAGTCACACAGGAAGTAGTTATCAGGACTCAAACCCAGGTCTCAATAAGTCCAAGGCTGGACCTTTCATGAACACTGCTGCCTATTTCCATTTTATGGATTAAAAAAGAAGTAGTTGAAACAAAGTATATTGGAAAGGCCCATAGTGAGTAAATGTTGAAACTGGGGTATAAACCCAGACCTGATTCCAAGCCGAACCTTTCTTCCACTGTAGCACACACTCTTTAATGGCATCTTCAAAGGCCTTAAGGTGTAGTTGGGATGATATTTTTGAGCAGTAGGGGCCTTCCAGGCACCTTTTAAATGAGGTACTAATCTAGATGGTCATCTGTTTTACCATATACCTAAAAACAGCCCTGACTCTTCTTACCTCAATATGGTTCTGATTATTGTTCATTAAGTCCTATATATACCACCTCTGGTTGGCTATTGCTGGCCAATGATGAGAACTTCCTGGGTGAAGAGTATAGGGAACCAATCATATTGAAGATTCTATACTCACTTTTCACCCCCTGTTAGCCTCAACAGTCTATAACTAGTTCCTTCTTAGACAGAAGGGAACTGAGCTGAATCAGGTGGATCCTTCATCTGAACCATGCGCCTAGAAGCATAATTATTTTTTCTGACTCTGAGCTCATAATGGTTAACTCACTAGAGATTTCCCGAGACCAAAAAAATATGATGACAGTAAGTTAAGAACTTTCTTGCTAAAGTTAGTTTCCTCATTTTTTTTTTTTTATTAAGCAATTGGGGTTAAGTAACTTGCTCAAGGTTCCACGGCTAGTCATTTGATTTATGCGTGGGTGCTCATTTTCTGAGGCCGGATCTGATCTCGGGTCATCCCAACTCCGAGGCCGGCGCTCTTACTCACTGCGCCACCTAGCCGCCCCTTTAGGGCAATTGGGGTTAAGTAACTTGCCCAAGGTTACACGGTTAGGTTTTTGTTTGTGCGGATTAAGTGTCGGAGGCCGGCTCCGAACTCAGGTCCTTCTGATTCCAGGGCCGGCGCTCTATTCACTGCGCCACCTAGCCGCCCCAGTTTCCTCATTTTAAGTCCTTTTATATTCAAGTGATTATTTTTTAAAAAGACACTTGGAGACAGGACACGATTATCACATCTGGAGGAACTTAATAAGTTTAAGACAAAGGGTCATTTCTCTTTTTGATACACATGTGCAGTTCTCATTAACTTCAGTGTTATCTCTAAGAAAATATTAGAAAATGTCATGCACCATAAACATCCAACACAAAAGGGGTTAATTAGTGGGCACATGCAGTATTCATACAGCTGTTAAACATTAAATATGTTAAGCTTACTGTGAGAGCTTGTGTCTATGGGTAATTAGTGCTCGCCAAACCCCATCGGTACTTAAAAGGAAACATAAAAAGACAAAAAACCTGAGAAGGGACTAGTGCAAATGATTTCAAGGGCACCAAGTAATTAAAAGTATTTTAACAAACACAACTCAGGCCTTTACAAAAACATTCTCATGTAAGCCATTGTGGAGTTCATGTCCTTAGAGAAACAGGTGAAATTTCTGTTAGAGTCTCAAGATAAATCAAGCCCCATAAAAATAATTTCCTAAGCCTCCCTAAGTCTGTATTTCAAGAGATGTGGGGCTGTCATCACAAATCTTACTGATGTTGGTAGCTGGTGTTTAATATTTGTGTGACTGACCTTTCCTTTGCAACTGAACAGTGGAACCTGCTTAAAGAAGACAGGCCTGTTCTCTATCTGTGCTCTTTATACTAATTATTGGGCTTTTATCTGTATACAGAAAGGGGAAATAAATGTTTATATCACACCTACTATGTGCTAGGCCCTGTGTTAAGCACATTTACAAATATCATCTCATTTTATCTTCACAACACTTTGAAGTAGGTGCTTTCATTGTCCCCTTTTACAGTTGAGAAAACAGAGGTTAAGTGACTTGCCAATAGCTAGTATGGGTCTCAGGCCAGATTTGACTTCAGGCTTACCTGACTTCAGACGCAGGGTTCTACCCAATGCACTACTATCTCTTAAGAGAGGCAAATGTAACTCAGCAATACCACTATTGAGTCTGTATCCCAAAGAGATCAAAGTAAAAATAATTTTCTCTTTCTTTCTTCCCTCCTCTCTCTCTCTCTCTCTCTCTCTCTCTCTCTCTCTCTCTCTCTCTCTCTCTCTTTCTCTCTTCTTTCTTCTTCCTTCCTTCCTTCCTTCCTTCCTTCCTTCCTTCCTTCCTTCCTTCCTTCCTCCCTCCCTCCCTCCCTCCCTCCCTCCCTCCCTTCCTTCCTTCCTTCCTTCCTTCCTTCCTTCCTTCCTTCCTTCCTTCCTTTTCTCTCTGGCTCTGTCTTTCTCTCCTTTGCAACATGGCTAGCATGGAAATACATCTTGTACGATTTCACATTGGGTAGGAATGGGGTGGGGGGGAGGGAGAGAATTTAGAACTTAAAATTACTTTTTTTTTAATTCTTAAATTTATTTATTTACTTTTAGTTTACAACATTTAATTCCACAATCTCTTGAGTTCCAAATTTTCTCCCCTACCCTCCCCCCTTTGCTGCATGCAATCAAATATCGGTTCTACAAATACCTTGACATTAAACATTAGTCAAGTTGTAAAGAAGGGTTATAACCAACGGAGTGAGCAATGAGAAAGAAGGGACAAAACAAAACAAAACACAAAAGAGAGAGAGAGAGCAAGTAGCTTGCTTTAATCTGCATTCAGACTCTTTCTCTGGATGTGGATATCCCTTTCCATCATTAGTCTTTTGAAACTGTCTTATAATCTTGTATTGCTCAGAAGAACCCAGTCTATCAAAGTTAGTCATCACAATATGATATGTCTGTTATTGTGTACAAAGTTCTCCTGGTTCTACTCTCCTCACTCAGCATCAGTAAGTCTCTCCAGGTTATTATGAAGTCCATCTGCTCCTCATTTCTTATCACACAATGGTATTCCATTACAATTACATTCATATACTACAACTTGTTGAGCCATTCCCCAACTGATGGGCATCCCCTTGATTTCCAGTTCTTTGTACCATAAAAAGAACTGCTATAAATATTTTTGTACACTGGGTCAAAGGGTATGCACTTTATAGCCCTTTGGGCATAATTCCAGATTGCTCACCAGAATGGTTGGCTCACAGAACTTAAAATTCTTTTTTAAAAATGTAAAAATAAATAAAAAAATAAAAACAAAAAAGAGAGAGAGGCAAACATACTTACAAACAATAACCAATTAGAGGTGTTTGTGTAGAAAAAGACATGTTTTGTGAATTCTAGGAGAGTAGGGATTAAAGGAGTAAGTACTAATGTCATTATTTCTGCACTTATGCTGTCTGCTGTAACTACATTTTAATTTCTTTGTATAATATTAAGTATTCTTAGGATAATGAAAACTTTTTAAATGTTGTGTTGGTCACTTAGGGAGAGAGACTATATTATAAATGTGTGTCTGTGTATAAATAAATATATGTGTATATATGTGTGGACATATTTTGTAAAGAATGCTTTTTCTTTTTTCAGGAACTAGAGGGTTATTGACTGAGAAGAAGTCCTAATCCTCAGATATGATCCTACTAATAAAACATCTGTCAGGCAATAAGCACTTATTAATGCTTATGACACTGTCAGTCACTGTGGGTATACAAAGAATGACAAAAACATCACTGTTCTGCTGTTTGCTTCCTTGGGCTGGAAATAGATTCTATTATTTTAATGAATTAATATGATATGTGTTGAATATCAAGGTACCTAAAGCACTTAGAAGGGATGTGAATTGAAGGGAGAAAGGGGCATAAGCTATGATGGAGTGGTGATCATGAAGGGAAAAAGAGACAGAGAAGGGGATGTTGTAGACTAACTATGAAGTGGTGTACATTCCTTTGTGAATTTCTGAATGTCAACTGGTGCCTGTAGATACAGACCTAGTTCGAAGCTGCATTGGAGGGAATTGTCCTATTTAGTAAGTATCCTATTTGTGTCTCATTCATAAAAAAAAATTCCCCTGTAAGATCAGTAGTGGCAATCATTGTCATAACAGTAACAACAGCAAAAATAATAAATAATATTTGTAGAATGCTTTGGAATTTGTACAACACTTTACATAAATTGTCTCATTTGATTTTCACAACAACCTTGTGAAATAGATGCTGTTGTTACCCATCCTCCTTCCTCCCCCCCCGCCATTTTATAGATGAGGCTGAGAGAGAAGTTAAATGATTTGCCCAGGGTCTCAAAGATAGTAATCCTCAGAAGCCAGATTGGAACTCAGGTTTTGCTAGCTGCTTTGTCATATACTGAGTGGAGTGCATTTCAGTTGCTTGGACAATTTCATTTCAGCAAGTGGTATGCTGGTAAACATTTAACAACCATCTCTCCAAAATTACAGGAAACAATTTAAGTTTAATATGCACTATTAGCATTTTCGGCATCACTTTTTAAAGTCTAGACAATCCATAAAACAATAAATCAAAACCTGATTTGGTTTCTGAAATGGTGCAAATACATTGGAATTTTAACAATCAACTCTCCTGGACCCTTTGATGATGATGATGATGATGATGATGATGATGATGATGATGATGTATGTAGACTGAAACTGATGGATCATTTGAACTTGAGTATTATGAACTGCAGCTGAGCTCTAATGGTTCTGTACTAGTATGGTGAACCCCTTTTTGTGGAGGGGTGTACTGCCCAAGGAGGGGTATACTAGCCCAATTTGGAAATGACCAAAAACTTCTATGACAAACAGTAGTGGGATCAGACTGTGAATAGCTACTGTATATTGATCCTGGGTGAGTTAGGAAGACCCAGGCCCTCCCCACTCCCTTCCTCAAAAAGATAGAGGAAGTAGAAGGGGTAACTGCTCTTCTGGACCTTGATTCTTACCTATAAAAAGGAATTGGTTGCTGAAGTAAAAGTGATGGGGGCAGGGGTGGGAAGTTACTAGTCTATGTTAGGAGTCATGACAGAGAAAAAAGAGAAAACTGGTAATAGTTGACATGAACTCTAGATTTGGGGAAAGGAGAGTTTTCAGAAAAAATAAAGGTAGGATCACATGAACCAAAAAGGATAGAAAACTCACAAGAATGAAATTATGAGGACACAAAGAGAAAAAAAATTCGTTGAGAAGGAAAATGAGGCACTGTCTGAAGAAATCAATGTGACTATCGTGAGAACTCATCAATCAACTGAGACTTTTAAAAACACAGAGTCTGAAAATGGAAGCAAAGGTAGCTAATGGAGGATGAATACAAAAACATGGCAGGGCATTGTAAGAATGATGCCGAAACAGCTAAAGTGCAGAATGATCTGAGGAATGCTAGCATTGTTTGTCTTAAGCTGTGTTGGGTAGAGGGGGAGGAGAGCAGAGAGGCCTGGAAAGAAGATGAAAGAAGGAAAAGAACCACTGTTTAGAGTGGATGAAACAATTGTGATGGATGGCTGAGAGCAGGTGTAGTCATTAAATTCTAGCTTCTGTTTGGATAGCACAGAACTAAAATGGATGGGAGTTGAAAACCCAAAGTAAGTAAGTAGAGAGCAGAAAAGAAAGTTGTGTTGCATGAGTTCAAGTTACCAGGCCCAGACAAACAAAAATCCCAATGACCTGAAAGGACTAGGAATTATGTGATGCGTGAAGTCGAACCAATGATCTTTGAAAGAGTGTTCCTGGCGGGCAGGCTGAAGCTGATGGAGGTTTTGAGTCTAGAAGTTCTGATATGCTAAGTTAACTGGGGGTCAACATTAAGTCCAGCATTTATACAGTGGACCCTGGGAAGCAAGGGCTAGTAGGTGGCCTAAGGAGAGCTGAACTGGCCTTGTTCTGAAATGGAGCAGGTCAAAGCTCCCATGTCTATCAGAGAGGGACCAGGATCATGTGTTGCTCCTGTATTTCCAGCCTGGATAAAAGAGAGATACAGTCTTAATTTTTTAAAAATTAATTTAATAAAAAATTCTTAGTTAATTGAATTAAATTTAAAAAGAAGAAATATTATGGAAAATTGAAGAGGGCAAATGTCTGGATTTTCGAAAAGGGAAGAGTAGAATCTACAAACTATGCCTCAAATTATGCTATCAGTACTTACTGGTTGTTTGACCCTAGACAAGTCACTTAACTTTTCTCAGCCCCAGGTTCCTTGTCTATAAAAATGGGAATAAATTTAGTACCTAACTCAGAGAATTATTGTGAGAATCAAATAAATTAATGTATTGTAATAATTTATGTAAAGCCCTTTGCAAAAATTTCTGGCAATATTCTTGAACATATAATTAAAGGGAAGATTAGTGAATATCTAGAAAAAGAAGCCATCATCACAAAAAAACCCTTCATTACTTCAACAAGAATAGGTCATTGCAAATTAATCTTATTTCCTTCCCCACCCCAACAGGGTTAATAGACTGTAGATATAATTTACCTAAATCAGCAAAACACTTGACAAAATATCTCATACTATACTTAACAGCATAGATTTAGAGGTGGATGGAACATCAGAGGTCATGTAATCCAACCCTCTCTTTTCAGAGGAGAGGAAATTGAGACTCAGAGAGATTAAATTTGTTAACCCCTTAAAAAGTCACACAACTAGGAAGTAACTATGTCCTCTTGATGATGATTTAGAGCAAACAATTGTAGGGATTTGTGAGCTATGGTTTTGAGTGGATGTGGACCCAAAGAATACCTCACATTTGAGCTAGTTTATCTGGGGTGACCCATGTGCAAGTGGATGCGCCCCTAGCACTAAACAAAGACTTGGTAGTTGAAACTATGGAAGCAAATAGTATTGCTAAGGATGATGATATAGAGAAAAGAGAAAGGGGGAAAGGATAGACCCTCGGGTAACACTAACATTAAGGGTTTGGGAAGTAGGTGATGCTTTAGCAAACAGGATGAAGAAGAAGTAGTGAGGTAGAAGGAGATACAGGCATGCAGTAGCATCGAAACCACAAAAAGAAAGAATAGCTAGTAGGAGAATAGATATGATTAATAGAGTTGAAAGCTGCAGAGATGGAGGGTAAGAATTTTTATAAATGTTACTAAATCATTATTTAGAAAGTCATTGGTGACCTTAGAGAAGGCAGTTTCTTTTTTAAAAATTTGTTTTAATTGATATTTTATGTTTCTTACATCACCATAGTATTCCATGTATTCCTCCCCTTCCCCTTCCAGAAAGCTATCCCATATGACAAATAGTATTTTTTATTGAGAAAAAAGGGGGGGAATAGCCAGTAGAACTGATCAATTTGTTGAGAAAGTGAAAATGTGTGCAATGTGTAACACCTGTGGATCTTCCACCTCTGCAAAATATAGATTAGAAGTATCTTCTCATATGTCTTCATTCAAGTCCCACTTGATCTTGGCAATTTGTTACATTTACTTTTGACTTTTTGGGTGTATAGTTCTTTCCATAAACATTATTGTAGTCACTGTGTATATTTTTTCCTTGGCTTTATTGATTTGTTTTCTAGTGTTTTTTAAAACAAGAATAGATGTATTTTGTCAAAGGCTTTTTCTGCATCTATTGATATAATCATATGGTTTTTGTTATTTTTGTTATTGGTAAAGTCAATTATGTCGATAGTTTTCTTAATATTGAACCAGCCCTGCATTCTTGATATAAATCCTGTTTGGTCATAGTGTATGATCTGTGTAATATACAGCTATAATCTCCTTATTTAAATTTTTCCATTGATAGTCATTAAGGAAATTGGTCTATGGGTTTCTTTTCTCTGTTTTTACTCTCCCTGGTGTAGGTATCAAAACTATATTTGTGTCATAAAAGGAATTTGGTAGAACTTCTTTACTATTATTTCAAACATACATAGGATTGGGATTATTTGGTCAAATTCACTTGTTATCCATTTGGTCCAGGTGTTTTTTTCCTTCAGGAGCTCTTTTATAACTTTTTCAATTTCTCTTTCTATGATAGTGTTATTTAAGTATTCTATTTCCTCTTCTGTTAATGTGGACAAATTATATTTTTTATAAATATTCATCCATTTTACTTAGATTGTCAATTTTTATTGTCATATAATTGGATAAAATAACTCCTAATAATTGTTTTTATTTTATCTTTATTCCCCTTTTTAATATTTGACATTGGTAATTTGGCTTTTGTTTTTAAAAATCAAATTTATCCATTTTATTGTTTTTTTTCCATAAGACCAGCTCCTAGTTTTATTTATTAGTTCATTTTTTAAACTTTCAATTTCATTAATTGATTATTTTGATTTTCAGGATTTCAATTTTGGTATTTAATTGGGTATTTTTAATTTGTTCTTTCCTTAGTCTTTTTAAAAATTGCATGCCCAATTCATTGTTCTGCTCTTTCTCTTTTTTATTGGTCTGTGCATTTGAAGATACAAATTTTTCCCGAACTACTGCTTTGGCTATATCCCATATATTTTGGTATGTTGTCTCATTGTTGTAATTCTCTTTAATTAAATTATTAATTATTTCCATGGACTCACTCATTTTTAAGATTAGATTATTTGATTTCCAATTAATTTTAATCTTCCATAGCCCTTTATTGAATGTGATCTTTTTTTGTATTATTGTCAGAAAAGGAACTGTTTAATATTTCTGTTTTCTTGCACTTGTTTTTGAGGTTTTTATGCCCTAATACATTTTCATGAAGATGCCATGTACAACTGAGAAAAATTCCTTTCTATTTCCATTCAATTTTCTCCAACGTTTTATTGTATTTAAAATTTCTAAGATTCTATTCATATTCTCAACTTCTTTCTTATTTATTTTATGGTGAGATTTATTTAGCTCTTAGAGGGGAAAGTTGAAATCATCCACTAGTATAGTTTTACTCTCTATTTCATTCTGTAATTTATTAACTTTTCCTTTAAGAATTTGTATGCTATGCCATTTGGCACATATATTTTTAGTATTGATATTACTTCATTGTCTATGGCTCCTCTTAGCAATATGTAGGTTCCTTGCTTATCTCTTTTAATTAACTTTATTTTTGTTTGTCATGATTGCTACCCCTGCCTTTTTTCACTTGAGCTGAAGCACAAAAGATTATGCTCCAGCCCCTTCAGCTTTCTGTGTGTGTCTCTGTTTAAAGTGTGGTTTTTCTAAACAACATACTGTTGCTTTCTGGTTCCTAACCCATTCTTCCTACTGCTTCTGTTTTATGGGTCAATTCATCTCTTATTCACAGTTATGATTACAAATTGTATGTTCCCACATCTTGTTTTCTTCTCTTTATCCTTCTCTCTTTTTATCCTGTCTCACCTCTAAAGTCTTTTGCATTTTTGACTATTACCATCCTTTCTCTCCTCCATCTTTTATCATTGTCTCCCCTCTCCTTTCTCTTATCCACTTCCCTTTCTATTTTCCTGTTGGGCAAACTAGATTTCTATATCCAGTTGAGTGTGTGTATAAACACACACGTTTATACACACATACATATATAGTTACACACATGTATACACATATAATACATGTGTATATACATACATACATATACATATATATATTTCTCCCTCTTTGAACCAATTTAGATGAAAGGGAAGTTTAAGCATTGCCTGTCCCTGCGTATTTCCTGTCCACTGTGAAAGCTCTTCCTTGTGTACCTCTTTTATGTGAGATAAATGTTCCCATTTTCCCCTTCTTTCCCCCTTCTCTCAGGACATCCTTCTTTGTCACCTGTCCATTTTATAAAAATTTCATCCCTACATAACCAGCTAACTCCTGTGCCCTTTATCTATGTAGAATCCTTCCAACTACCCCAACAGTGATAAAGTTCTTAGAAATTACATATATCATCTTCCCATATAGAAATGTAAACTGTTTAACCTTATTGAGTCATTTATGATTTCTCTTTCATATTTGCATTTTAACGATTTGCTTGAACCTTATATTTGAAACTCAAAATTTTAATTTGATTCTTGTCTTTTTATTTTTTTTAACCAGGAATGCTGGGAAGTCTTCTATTCTTTTCAACTATTTTCATACTGAGAAAAGTTTCATCAGTTACAATGATTGTTTTTCCATGTAGGAATGTAAATAGTTCAACTTCGATAAGTTCCTTATGATTTATTTTCCATATCTACCTTCTCATGTTTTTCTTGCTTCTTGTATTTGAATGTCAAATTTTCTATTCAACTCTGGTTTTTTCATCTAGAATGCTTGAAAGTCCTCTATTCCATTGAATGATGATATTTTCCCCTGAAACATGATACTCAGTTTTGCTGGGTAGGTGATTCTCAGTTTTAATCCCAGCTCCTTTGACCTCCAGAATATCATATTCCAGGCCTTCGATCCCTCAGTGTAGAAACTACCAGATCCTGTGTTATCCTGATTGTGTTTCCATAATATTCAAATTGTTTCTTCCTGGCTGCTTATAATTTTTCTCCTTGATCTGGGAATTCCAGAACCTGGCTATAATATTTTTAGGAGTTTTCTTTTGGGGATCTTTTTTAGGACGTGATATGTGGATTCTTTCAACCTCTATTTTGCCCTCTGGTTCTAAAATGTCAGGACAATTTTCCTTGAGAATTTCTTGAAGGATGATTTCTAGGTTCTTTTTTTTTATTATGGGTTTCAGGTAGTACAATAATTTTTAAATTATCTCTCCTGGATCTATTTTTCCAATAAGATATTTCACATTGCCTTCTATTTTTCATTTGTTTGGATCTGTTTAATAGTATCTTGATTTCTCATAAAGTTACTAGCTTCCATTTGTTCCAATCTAATTCTGAAGGAATGGTTCTCTTCAGTGAGCTTTTGAGATTCTTTTTCCATCTGGCAAATTCAGCTTTTTAAGGCATTCTTCTTCTTGCCTTTTTGGGGCTCTTTTGCCATTTGAATTAATCTATTTTTAAGGTATTAGTTTCTTCAGTCAGGTTGTTGACTCTCTATTCCTGATTTTCTTGTGTCATTTTCATTTCTCTTCCCAATTTTTCCTCTACTTCTCTTATCTGGTTTTCAAAACCCTTCTTAAGCTCTTCTATGGCCTGTAACCAGTTCATATTTTTCTTAGAAGCTTCTGGTACAGGAGTTCTGACTTTGCTGTCTTCCTCCTGTTCCATGCTTTGATCCTTTTTGTCTCCAAAATAGGAGTCTAAAGTTGGATTGCTGTGCTTGCTTTGCTTCCTTTGCTTGCTCATGTTGCCACTCAATTACTTGACTTTTGAGCTTTTTTTGCCACAGTAGAACTCTGCTTCCAAGGAGGAGAGCTTTGTCCCAAATGGCCGGGGTTTTTAGCACTGCCAGAGAAATTAGTTGGCTGCTCTCTCTGAAGCCTCCACTAGCTCTGGCTCACTGGTCACACACCCCAGGACCTCCACCCTAGATAGGGATACAGATCCAAGCAGGTTAAAGCAGAAGTGATTACCCCTCAGACTGGTTGCTTGGTCCCCCTATAATCTGCAGGCCAGGAACTCTGAAACAATCACAGGACAATGGCTGCCACACCTCAGTCACTTCTCCCTCTGGGGGCAGAGGCTGAACTGCACTCAAGGACTCCCTGTTCCTGAAGTTCACACTGTCCTCTCACTTTGTCCTTAGCATCTATGGGTTGATAATTCTGGAAACCACAACAGCTGCTGGTGATGTACTCTCCCAAAGTCACTCCAGTGGGGGCTAGTTGTGGCCACCCTTAGGCTAAAACCTTGAGGTCATGTGGGGGTGGGGCTCTGCTTCCAGGGTGCTACAATGACCCCTTCCTGCCAGCTGCTGGGCTGTCTTCAGTGGGAGGTTAGTTTCTCTGTCACTTTGTGGGTTCTGTAGCTCTAAAGTTTGTTTAGAGTAATTTTTTACATGTATTGGATGAGGTGGAAGCAGGAGCTGAGTGGAAGTCCTGTTTCTACTCCTCTGTCTTGGCTCTGCCCTCCATAAGACCTTTCTGCAACTTTTTAACCAAGCTGTTAATTGTCTTTTCATAATTTTCTTTCAGCACTCTCATTTCTTTACCTAATTTTTCTCTAACACTCTAATTTGATTTTGGAAACTTTTTTTTAGCTCTTCCTATAATTCTTGTTGGGATTGTATCCAATTCACATTTTTTTTTCCTTTGATGATTTGCTTGTAGCTGTTTTTACTTTATTGTCTTCTGTTTGTGTCTTGATCTTCCCTATCACTATAGTAGCTTTTCATGATCATGTTCTTTGTTGTTGTTGTTTGCTCATTTTCCCAGAATACTCTCCCAAGCTTCAGGCTTTTTTGTATTTCAGTTTTCAGAGCTAATGTGGGGCATTTGGTAGTGCCCCCACTCTCTTAGGATTTCAATTGATACTGCTTCTCATGATCCCTGTTCCTTGTGAACCCTTGCTCATTCTTGCCTGAAAGTCTGCCTTTTGTTCTTGAACTGTGACCCAGCAATGGGTATAAGCAATGGAATTGCCAGATAGGATCTGGTTCTGTGTCCAGTGCTAACACAGGGGTCCCATATAATTTCTTTCTGAGCAGTAGTCAGATCTCTTTATCATCTCTGACTTGAGAACTCATGAATCTACTACTACTGCTTTTACCACCATCTAGTTCTACCATTGTTGCTGCATTCATGTGGGTTTTGGGCCAGTCCCCACCCCCATGTCACAGACCTCTTCTTCCAAATTCCCAAATTGTACTGGGCTGGAAGAATGTCTCACCCTGACCTTTTGTTAGCTCTGTCACCCCTTGGGTTTTTTCCAAATGCAATCTGTAAATTCTTTCAATTGCAATTTCATTTTCTATGTTTAGAAATTCTGGGCAATTCTATTTTGTTACTCCCTTCATTATAACGTGGAGGATTTTTTTGTCCTGTCATATTTTTCTGGAAGACCTATGCTTCTCAGGTTGCCCATGTGCATTCTGTGTTCAAATTTGGTGTGTTTTGCTTATATAATGAATGTATTTTCTTTTAACGTTACTGCTTTTTGCTTCTCTTCTTCAAGGTTGTCCTTTATGTCTTGTACTTTGGCATTCCCAAACTCTTGTTGTCTTTTATTTCTTTTGTGAGACTTGCCATTGGAGATATAAATTCTTCTATTCTATTCATTATTTTTTGCTGTTCAGGACATAAATTTTGCTCACATAATTTTCATTTCTCTTCCATACCCCTCAGGATTATTGTATTGTGGTTCCATGTTTTCTTCAAATTTCATAGGGTTTTCTCATTCATCAAGTGTATTCCTGCATTTATTCACAGATGCCTAAACTCATTCACTAGATCTGGAAGCCATATTTTCTTTTGTCACTAGTATCTTTCCTGTTGATTTATCTTTTTTATGTTCAAGGCATTTTAGTTGTCTTCTTTTTAAAATCTTTGGTACTTTCCATCTCTCTCCTCCTTACTTTCCTTATCACTCACTTCCTGACTCCCTACTCTCTGTTAGTGGTTTCCTTGGGGGCCAGACCTGAAACACGTCTCAGATTCCTCCCACATTGAGCAATTCATGGTTTTCAGCTTAGATATTGGCTTCAACTGATACTGGGTGGTCAGAACTGGCCCCAGCTGGATCCTGTGCTCTTTCTCTCAGGTTTGTTGGGGTGCTGCAAACCCCATCCCTCTCCCCAGTACATGCATGGTGTCTTATCTTGGTGACCTGTTCCACTCCCTCCATTCCTTAGCTCTCTGGCCCAGCACCAGCAGTTTAAAGCTGTGTAGCAATGGTGCTCCCAGTCTGTCACCACTGGGAGCCTTTTGCTCCTGAAAGGCTTTCTGCTAGTTTTCTGCTGTAAGTGCAGTATATAAGTACATAGTTGGAAACAACAGGAGTAATGGAAAAGCTTGGAATTTTTATTCTAAGGAATTAGATTAAGATTCAGCAAGGACAGAATAGAAGGATTATTGATGATCATTAAAATTTCAAATTATGTTATATATCATGTGTTTTTATTGTGCAAAATAAGCTTGATATTTGCCTTTGTCTGGTTGTTTTTAGCATCACTAACTGAAAAAGGTGAGAGAATTATCTTAAGGTTATTGTATTATGACATCAAGGATAGAGAGTGGGTTACACAAAATGTGCCTCAATAGAGAAGATAATTCAATCCATCAGATATTTATAAAGGACTTACTATACACTGAGTGCTATGTTAAATATTATGGATACAAAACCAAAAAGGAACTGTCCCTTCCCTCAGAAAACTTCTGTTCAATAGATGGGATACAACAGATCTGTTATAATCACAATAGCTAGCATTTATGCAGTGTTTTACCTGTGTTATCCTGTTTGACCTACAGAACAATCCTGTGAATTATTATTAGTCCTATTTCACAGAGAAGAAATAGAGATATTGAAGTTGTGACTTTCTCAGGATCCTAGACGTGTTAAGTGTCTGAGATATGATTTGAACTCTCATCATCCTTCTCCAAGTTCAGTGCTTTATCCATTGGACTATTCACATTGTTCCTGCTAGGAACTGTGTCCTCCTATCATGGGGGTCTTTCTCATATCATTTTTAAAATTCTGAGGTGGCAGACAATGCCTGCTATGATTATTCACTATCTCCTCATTCTTACTTTTTTGCATAAAGATGCAGTATTGTATTACAACACCTGTCACATGGATTGTAACCTCCAGCTTCAGTACTTGAATTGATTTGGCTTTTTGCTTCTGAAAACAAAACGTAATTATAAACAGTTACATGCTCTCATTCATTGTTAAATAATAGCTCCAAGGAGAGGGAGATTTGAGGGGAAGAAGCACAGGCGGCAATTGATGAAAATTTATGAGAGCATGCATGTAAACACACTCCCAAATACATGCACAGGTGTACACTCAGAATGACTCAGATTGTGTCCCTAGGAACAAAAGAATTTAATGAATGCATTTGAAAGGTTGACATGTTCTGAGGCTGAGACCACGTGGTCTCAAAACAGTGAGTTAAAAAGAAAAAAAATGTTAATCAACCAGCTGTTTTGTTTGACCATTGCTGAACCGCTAGTGGGATTGTTTTGTTGTGGAGTTGATATAATTTTGGGATGATTTAATTATCAACCAGTAATTTCTTGAGACTTCACTATATGGCAACAGAATACAAAAAGATACTCGAACTTTTTACAGATACAACCTAAGAAAGGAGCCAGTAATCTTTAACCCCTCCATAACGTTCCAGTGTTAAGTTGTATTAGGATGGTGATGGGAGAGAGGGAGGCATGAAGGTTATAAGGTATTTTCCAAAGCAGCTATTTTCAAAGGTAAGCCCTTTAAATTATAAAAAGTCTACATTTCCATCCTCACCCTTGGACCCAGTCATTCTCAGGAATGTGTAAGCTAGTCAGGGAGAAAGGAGAGGAGTGAAGAAAAGTCTCTGCCATCTTCTCAGAAAACTCACATCCTTAACCTTGGGAAACATTCATAGAGATCAGGTGATTGGTATTACAGTGATGAAAAGATTTGAGTTAATTGGGTTCATGGAACCACAGAAGTGAATCCAAATTCTAAGTAGGTAGAAAATGTATGTAGCAGTTGAACGTTGTTATTTCCTATCTCTTTTCTATCACCACTGTTGCATTACCTTAAGCAACACATTTTCCTTGCTTTAGCTTTAATTTTTGATTACATATGGAGACATTGATATGAAACAGGATGTGAAGTTGATCCAGAAGTTTGGGTTTCTTAGATAAAAGATACAATAGATAACTCCCGATTCTTTAAGACCTCATCATCTAGCTAGGAATATGACTTTAACTCCTTTCACCTCTTGACTACTTGATCAGCATGCTACTACATGGCATCAAGCATGGTACAAATACTATTAGGAATCTAAAGGCTCACTTCTAGCCTTGATTATGTCACTACCTATGTGATGACTTGATACAAATCACTTGCCTTTGCTGGGACATAGTTGTACCACTCATTAAACAGTGATTGGACTAGAATAATTTTTAGCCTTTAGTGAGTTTATCACTTTTTTTTCCCTGAATACCTTCTTGGTGCATAGTAATACTTGAGGAACTCTGGGATTTTTCTTCATTTCAACATCTCTATCCAAGATACAACCTTTCAGTCTTGATTATACCACCAGATACCTATGTGATGACTTGGTGCAAATTACTTAACTTTGTTGGGACATGGTTGTCTCACCCTTTAAACAGTAATTGGGTTAGAATGATCTTTTAGCCTTCTATAATTCAATGAAAATTTTTTCTGAATACATTCTTGGGGGAATAGCAGTCCTTAAGGAGCTATGGGATTTTTCTTCATGTTATACTTCCATCATAATTATCCATTTTTGGTTATTTGTTTATAGCTGTGGTATGGAGTAGGAAGCTTAGATTATTGAGAAAAGTGAGGTGGTTAGTATACCCAAATATTTCCCTTATTTTGTGTATATAGAGTGGTTTGTATGTTGCCTCCCCATTAGATCATGAGTTCTTTGGGCACAGGGATGACCTTTTGCCTTTCTTTGTATCCCCAGTACTTGGCACATAGTAGGGACTAAATAAATACTGACAGTTTTCTTTCTGATGTTGGTCCCAACATCATTCCTTTCCATTTAAGAGAGTAAGGAGACAAGGCAGCAATGAAAGAGGTAAGCCATAATCAGCCATAATGACAGGAGATCATGGAGAAAGGGCTGTCTTTGTGTATATTAACTTAAAAGTTTTTAGATACTACCAATCAACTGGATGAGACAAATGATCATGGATTCATTGTAATGCTTCTTTGCCTTTTTAAAAATATGACTTATTATCTCTACTGCTAATATATTTCTTTGACTATCAAAGTTTATTTTAATTCTTGCTCCTGGATCCCATTGTTGTCCAACTCATTCACCCATTTCATTGCATAGATATAACACTTTCATACTGTTTTTGGCTGAAAACTTTACTACAAATAAGTCTTGGTCTTGGCATCTTGGTCTTTCAAGAAACTTCAACTGGAATACTGGAAGTTTCTCTGTCGACCTTTAGACAAAATATTATTGCTCATATACCATCCTATAGGAATATAATGTTTGTATAGGTCTATCATATTGTAGCTAAAGTCTCAAACTGAATAGATTCAATCACTTTTCTATTTAGTCTTGACAGAAAAAAATGTTTAAAAACTAAAATGACAGAAATAAAATTTCTAATATTGATATTAACGAGGCAATCTTAACATTAACTATGCAGCTAGGTTGACATTAGTCAGTCATGTGCCAAAATGTCAAAAATAATTGATTATAACAGATAGTATTGACCAAATGGCTTCATTTTATAGATTAGACAATGTCAATATTATGTCACTGATACTAAGTTGAAAAGTAGGAAACACTCCAGATTCACAGACATATGACACATCATGACTATATTGCAGCAATCCCTTCTATAACATACAAATGAAAGAGACTTCTCACCATAAGGGAGAAACAAACAGATTATAGACATAGAAGGAAAGCCAGGTCTGCCTTGGAGGAAAATATATACATGAGAAAAGATTTGGAAAAAAGCATATGTATAGCCATGTCCATACTAAAGAGACAGTAGTGGAGGCAAAATTTGGGTATGTTGGAACAGAGAAAGCATGAATGGCCAGAATTACTGTGGAAGAATGGAAAACAACAACAACAACAACAACTAAAACCACAAAAGAAGCTCACATTGTTCACAGTATCTTCATAGTATCTTGATTTCTCATAAAGTCATCAGCTTCTCCTTGCTCTAATTTTGAAGGAATTATTCTCTTCAGCGAGCTTTTGAAATTCCTTTTCCATCAGTTCAGTTTTTTAAGGCATTCTTCTCCTCATTGGCTTTTTGGGCCTCTTTTGCCATTTGAATTAGTCTATTTTTTAAGATTTTCTTCAGTATTTTTTGGGTCTCGTTTAGAAGACTTGCTTTTCATGATTTTCTTGCATCATTCTCATTTTTCTTCCCAATTTTTCCTCCACTTCTCTTACTTGATTTTAAAAATCCTTCTTGAGCTGCTCCATGGCCTGTAACCAATTCATATTTTTCTCAGAAGCTTTTGGTGCAGGAGTTTTGACTTTGTTTTCTCCTTCTCATTCCATGTTTCAATCCTTTTTGTCCCCATTGCACTTCCTCTGCTTACTCACCTTGCCAGCCAATTGCTTGACTTTTGAGCTCTTTGCCATGGTAGAACTCTGCTTCCAGAGTGGAGAGAGCTGTGTCCCAAATCACTGGTGTTTTCACAGTTGCCAGAGTTATGAGGAGAGTGCCCTCTCTACAGCTACCACAAGCTTTGGTACTATGGTGTTCCTTACCCCAGGACCACTGCCCAAGACTGTGACCCAGATCCAAGCAGCTAAAAGCAAGAGTGATTACCTTCTGCATAGTCAGTGGGTCCACCTATGATCTGCAGGCCAGGAGCTCTGGAGGCAGCCACAGGGTAGCAGCTGGCTGCTACCACCTCTCATCCTGGGGACAGGGGTTAGACCTCGCTCTTCTGTCACCCAGTTCCAACAGAGTTCCCCACTGACCTTTTACTTTCTCTTTGGTGTTTATGGGTTGAGAAGTCTGGAAACCCCCACAGCTGCCATTGATTCACTCTCCTGAAGTTGGCTCTGACTAGTCTGTGCTGCTGGGCAAGGCTGCCCTGGGTCTGGGCCCGCATGGCTTATGTGGGACTGCACTCAGCTCCCAGTCTGGTACGATAGACCCTTCCTGTTGGCCTGCCAGGCTGCATTCAGCAGGAGATTTGTTTCTCTCTGTCACTTTGTGTGTTCTGTAACTCTAAAATTTGTTTAGAATCATTTTTTTTTTTTGCCGGTATTGGAGGTAGTTGGAGCAGGAGCTAAAGCAGGTTCCTTCTTTTACTCCGCCATCCTGGCTCCAATATCACAGTTTCATCAGCTGATATCCTACTTGAGTTTTTGGTTTAGGATTCTAAAGAATAGAAACACAGCTCTACACTCTATTGTTAAATACTAGATTTACTGGTAATGTGTAAACTTCCATACACACATGTGTGCATGTGCACACACACACACACAAATACACACACACACACACACACACACACACACACACACACACTCCTGAGGATATAAGGATACATGTGTTAATCCACTTTGCAAGCCATCCAAAATCTTAGCTGTTTGCCCTGGTCTTTGAGAAGTGCAATAGTACCTAGGAAACCAGTCCCAAGCAGAAACATAATAAGTGGCTGCAATGATTAGGGGTAACATTTGTGTTTTATGCATAGAAAATAAAGGGAGCCACAGTATTTTTAAGGGTACCAACAGAGTGTCAACAGATCAGAGAAATCTTTTGAATGCACCAGTCATGGGTAAAATAGAATACTGTATTAATAGGGGTTGGTAGAATTCCTTTGGTATGAAAGACAATACTTAGGGACTCATCAACCCTTCTAGCTCTCTCTCTGAGTCCCTGTTCCTACCTTTATAGAGGGTCATAGTCTAGTCAGATGATATCACTCTTCCAGAAAAAGCAGCAATTCTTCTTTTGAAGTCTATAATATCAAGACTTTATTCCCAATCATCTGATATAGATCTCTGGCTGGCCTTTCATACTAGCAAATCTTTCTGTGCTATCAGTGGTGTAGACCCCTCCTCAAACTGTTTTGAACCCCTAAGACCTGAGATAGGCCTAAAACATGGATTGGCTGATCAGGAGAGGCATTTTGGTCCACTCTGAAATTAACCTACCATAATGCTTTGCATGCTCTGGCATAAAAGATATGCTTTGCTTTGCTCTCTGAGTGAACTCAAAATACCCCTTCCTGTGTCAGCAGTGGTAAACTCAATGCAAGTGGTGGGATAAACAGAGAGGTATGGTCTGTGCCTTAACAAAAGTCAAATTTTGGATTTCAGTGACAAATACATTCTTGTCTATGCATCATCTATCCTTCCCTAACCCTAGTCATCTCATGAACCAATTATCAACTCAAAATTCTAAGTATGTAAATCTGTAAGTAAGCAATCTTATTGATTTCAGAAGGCTATACACATGAAAGACATAGAGAAGCATATTTAAATAATTTATTATTGTATGAATTAATTCATTATTTTAAATTGGCTTAAGGAAAAATTCATGATGTCTGTTTAACGTGGGTGGAATATGGGGCACATTTACATTTTGTTCCTCACTTTTGTGATTTTTTGAGAGAGCAGAATATAAAGGGAATGGGAGGTTTAGTGCACCTCCCTTATTGTAGCTTCCCCTCCATGATTAATGCCTTAGGGCCTTCATGTTAGCCAAAGCTGTCTCCATTTTAAAGCTCTGTCCTTCCTTCCCCATAGCCAGTGTGTCATCAAATCTTGGTCATGTTCCATCCATGGTATTTTCTCCTATTCGGTACCTCCTCTTCATTCCTGTAGCTAGGTGCCTAGGGTAGTCTAACTACCAATATGCCTGAATTAAGTGTCTAGAAGATACTGCTTATTTATGTCTTTAAAAAGCTCTCTTTTAAAATGTCCTGGAAGGAAAAAAAATTCCATTTTCCCTTTAAGAAGGAGCTATTCCTGCCAGAGGTCTTTGGCTAAGCTAGGCTATAGCATACAAGAGATATGTTAGGGGATAATTTTAGGTCATTCTATGAAAAATAACAAACACGAAGAGGAATAAAAAGTTAGATAGAAGGAATCATTATATATATATTATATATATTATGTATGTATGTATACACATATACATCTATGCACACATATGTATATGTATGTGTGTATATGTACACACATTTATAGAAAGTGGAAGAGAGAGACAGAGACAGAGGGAGAGAGACAGACAAAGAAACAACTGTTCTTTAGAAGCTTTTGTGTTATTGGGAGGATAATATCATGAAGGATTATACAACTTCTCATGAATTTGTAGAGGATATATAGTTTTTATTCTATTTTTCAGATTTTCAGCTCTGAGAGAGAAAAAAAGAGAAAGCTACAGGAAGCATAATCCAAGCATAACAAACAGTCAAGTTCTCAGCCAAGGTAACAACAAAAATGCAGTAGACCTGGGGGAATAATTTTTCATGCAAAAAATGTGGGGTGTTGGTTAGATAGAGTTATTTAGGAAAGTTTGCACTTCCTCCCCATTCACAAATCCTGGAGATCTGGGTTTGAGTTCTGGCTCTACTGGAAAGAGTTGGTTACTTTGTGCCAATCACTTAAGCCTAAATTTCCTGCTCCTTAAAATGGAGATACATAATTACTTCCATTACTTACCTCACAGCAGTGTAGAGAGAAAGTGCTTTGAAAATTGTTAAGTACTATATAGATGTGAACTATTACTTTATTACAGAGAACCTAATTAGTTAATTGGGAAGAGCTAAGCACTGGCTAGCAGCCCTGAAGGAAGTTGGCAACAGAAAGAGAATTTAAAAAGGCAAGATGCTAAGGGATTGGAATTGTCAACAGGCTGGCATGTATGAACAGGGTCCAGGGCTTTCTAATACTGCTGAGAGAAAGTAAAAGAGAAAGCCAAGATTTAGTTCTATAACATTTGAACTAGGTAAATCTAATAGGGAAAAAAGTCCCTAAATCCACCTCATTTGTATCTCTTTGAATGCCTCTTCTTCATAAAGAGAGAACAGCTAAATATTTTTGAATTATTTTATTGATATCTTCTGTTTTTACATACTTTATCTCCCAACATGATCTTTCCTCCTCTTCCAACTGGAGGGAAAAATAATTTGACAAAATTAACCAACACATTTACCAAGTCCAGCAGTACATGCAAAGTTCCATACCAATAGTCCTTACCTTCATAAAGAAGGACAGGATGGGCATTCTCATATCTCTTCTTGGGGCAAAGCTTAATCATTATATTTATATAGCATTGGGCTTCAATTTTTTGTTGGTTGTTCTTTTTATTTACATTGTTGGAGTCTTTGGAAATATTGTTTTTGTGTTTTTGTTTACTTCACTTTACATCAACCATGTATCAATTATTCTGAAAGAGACTATGGGTAACACAAGAAAAATCTAATGTCTTCCGTGCTTCTCTGTGGTCATCATATTCAGTATTTCTTATGTCATAGAAATATTCCATTTTATTCAAATATTATAACCTATTCAGTCATTCCCTAGTCAATTGTAGCCTACCTTGGTTCCTGTTCTTTGCTACTAGAAAAGACATAAATAGTGAAATATTAAGAATTATTTTAATAAGAAGTTGAATTTGTATAGAAAGACAATAACAATTAAATACAGCAAAAAATAACAAAACAATACTGACTGTAATGAGTTATATAATAGAAAAAGCACTTGATCAGTTAGGCATTAATAATGGTGGTCATAGCTAGATTTTATATATTACTTTAAGCTTCACAAAGAAATTTACATATGTTAAGTTTTTTGATCCACACCACAACCCTATGGAATGAGTGCTATCATTATTTTCATTTTATAAATAAAGAAAGGGGAGACACTGAGTTCAAATGATTGGGATGCCTAATCTTTGTTCTTTCTCATTCTTGGCATGACTTTGGACTATACAAATTTTCACTTTGACCCTCAGTCTCTTCTTAAAAATAAAGGGGTTGGATTAGATAATTCCTAAAGTTCATTTTGGATCTATGGCACCATTTACTAAGTACTTTAAGATTTTGTCATGCCTAAAGAAAACCTGGCAAGTTGGTTCTATATTATCTCAACTGAAGGGGTCCCAATGAACATCATACACCTCCCCAAAGTCTCCCATCCTTCTCTGTTCTTGAGGTGTTTACAAAGTCATCTGGGGTGGGGATAGTGAACCCCAATAACAATTGAAGAGAACCAGAAAAGACCTCACATCAGGGGTGTTACCTGAGTTTACTTTTGAAGGGAATCATGGATTCCAAGAGATAGAAGTAAAAATGAAGACCATATAAGGCAAAGGTGTGTAACCTGGAGATTAATCTTGCATGGGAATAAATGTTAGAGCCAGACTGAAAAGCCCCCCTCCTCTTTTTTGTAGGGAGGTTGGGGGAAGAGATTTTTGCATTGGTTTTCTGAAAGGGAGGGGTAGCATTCATGAAACATTTCTTTCTCAGTATCTCTTCCATTCATGATAGAACTTGAAAGCTTTACAAATGGCTTTTTTTGTCCCTATCAATAAATCTGTGAAGCAGTAAAGCAATTGTTGTGATCCCAATGCATGCCATTTTGGTATACACTGAGAAGAATATTTGGCTCAGTCCTAGAAGACTTGACCTTGAGTCCTGGCTCTGCCACTGTAAACAAGATGGGGTGGGGACTCACTAATCAACGTGGGTCCTTCAGGGCAGAGTCTCTTTTAGTAGGCATGTGTCCATTAGGGCAGAGTCTTAGTAGGCTGGGCATGAATGGATAAATGAATGAATGAAGCATTTATTAAATACTAACTAAGAGGAAAACACTGCTAAGCATCAGAGATACAAATAAAAAAGCACTATGTTCATGTAAGTTCTTATTTACGACCTCAGAATTCAGTTTTACTAAAATATTTGTATATTTGATCATAGGACTAGAGATTTTGAGCAAGAAAAGACCTTATACACCATCTACCAACCACCTCCTTAAAGAAATAAAGAAATTAAAGCCAGAGGGGGAAATGATTTGCCCACGGTCCCACAGCTTGAAAATATGAGCAAAAAAATGAATCCAGGTTCATTAATTTCCAATCCAGGATTTGCAAAGCCCTTTCCACTGTATCATACTGTGAGCTTGATTTATTATGTAAAACATAGAGAGAAAAATGCCACAATCTTCATAAAGCAAATGCATTCTTGGCAAAAGAGAGTGAGGTTAAAACAGCATCATCACAGGGAGTATCCTCATTATCAATATTTCTCTTATGCCTGGTATGTGCAGGGTCATTTTTAGGTAAAACAATGGTTATGAATTTTCCTAACTGCCTTTGCTAAATGCTAGCTCCGTGAGAAAGACTCAGATCAGCAGTAGAAACTAAGAACCATCCAGTGCCTTATCTCATTTTATACAAGGCTTTCTAACACCTAGATTTTGAACACAAGGCCTTCTGTTGGCATCTGTTTTTGTCATGCAGTTCAGAAACCCCTCATACACTTGTGAAAATGCAGGCACCATTTTATCTTCAATTTGACAGGAGGAAAAAGACAACATATCTGGATTTCTTCAAGCAAACAGTGAGGGGTGGAAAAGCTGACTCACTCATATGGTCATATCAAGGAAGATGTGTTAAATCCATTTCCTCCTGGGAACACCAGAGGGGAATACCAATGAATATGTGCATTTCCAGATGAGAGGAGACTCCTGACTTAGGCTTATGCATGCTTCATCTTGTTGGGTGGAAGTTCAGACTAAGGCAATGATTTCCGGTTCATAGACTCAGAGGATCATAGCCTAAGAGTTGGAAGGAGTCTTAGAGATCATTAAGTCCAGTTCCCTCATTTTACAGATGAGGAAAATGAAACCCAGAGAAGATAAGTGACTTTCCCAAGGTTACACAGAGAAGAAATAACAGAGGTAAGGTTCAAACCCATATACTCCAACTCCAAATCCAGTCTTCTTCCCACCTTTAAAGAGAGAGCCACTTTGACAAGGACCTTTGGACAACACAGGCTACATCAAGCTAAGTTGACCAAAATGAGATGAAAATTAGACCCCCTAGCCAAAGAAGTCATTTCCATTTTGGGACATTCCCAGAATGCCAAGAATGAGCTCTCAACCATATAAGGTTTCCAATAAGTACTGTATACCCATGAAGCATGCATGGAATTATCATTAAGGAAATCATAACTGAGGAACAGACAACCTTTCATGGACAACTTTATACAGTAGATCACATCTTCCAAGTCACACAATTGACTGAAAAAAGAAAAGATTCTGCTACATCTATTATTTGTTGAATTAAGAAAAAAAATTGAACTCTGGAGAAGGAAAAATAGCCTAAAAGTTCCCCACACATAAGTTAAACTCAGATTCTAAAGTAAGATTCTATCTAGCTGCAACCATGGAGAGAACTTTTCTAAATCATCTCCTAAGAATCAGCACTGAGGCACAAAGCAGGGAGACTCTTCTTGCTTTTCCAGGCTCTTCTTTACTGTCATAGCCAGAGAGCTTGTCCTGTACAAAGTTCACAGAGAAGAAGGGTTCCATATTGATGATGAGGTTTCTCAAATGCTCTTGTTCATGGATGACACTGTAACTGATTGCATTGAACTTCAGAAGATGAAAAGAACTTCTCAAAGAGATTTAAGTTCAGTCAAGAGAGATTGGCCAAGCCATTCATATGGTAAAAAGAAAGTTAGTGAGAAACACATGCTGATACATAGCTGAACAGGCAGCCCAGTGAGTTAGCTTGTCAGCATTTGTTTTTTATCTGAAACAGGTGATGCATAAGGGTAATTAGCTGAGCCTCTAATTGAATAAGAGGAGATCAGGTTGGATAGCATTTGAAAAAATGTACAGTTTTTCAAAAATCCTGAGTTTGTTGCAATTCTATTTAATGCCAATATCTCATCCTTTTCTCCAGATACACCCTAGCATTTAAAGTCTTTCACAATCTGCCTTCTATTACCCTTCCTGCTCTTATTTCACTTAATTCTCCTTCCCACACTTTGCATTCCAGGCAAATTGGCCTTCCAGCTGTTGTCTTTGCCCAACAATCCATTTCTCCCTATGTGCTCTTGCACAAGTGACCCCTTGTATCTGGGATGCTTTCTCTTCTCACCATCACTTTGTAGATATCCTAGCTTTCTTCAAATGACAGCTCAGATGCTACCTCTAATACAGAGCTTTTTAAGATCCCCTTCCCCCCAGTGATGAATAGTCTTTCCCTTCCTTGAAATAATTTTGCATATGCTTTCTAATTACATGCACATATGTATACACATATACTTTATTTATATAGAGATATCTCTATTGAGAAGGAGGGAGGGAAGAAGAAAAAGAGAGAGAGAGAGAGAGAGAGAGAGAGAGAGAGAGAGAGAGAGAGAGAGAGAAAGCTCAATCTGAATGCCACATCCAGCATTTACTTACTTCATGAGAGAGAGAGAGAGAGAGAGAGAGAGAGAGAGAGAGAGAGAGAGAGAGAGAGAGAGATCTACTAGCATAATACAATCTGCTTGAGGGCAGGAACTATTTGTGATTCTGGTTTTGTCATTGAATACTCAGTACCTAGAATAGTTTTTGACACATAGTCATTTAATAAAAGTTTACTGAGTTGATACACTATGGCTGTGAATCATGGAGCACAATGATCTCAGAAGCATCAAAATGGCAAATGATCCAAAGGAAAATGTGAAATACATATGGTGAGTAATATTGCCACTGATGACAGTGAGAAATGGCATTGAAAGTCATCTTGCAGGACATATATGATCTGAACAGAAGGTAGGTCCATCATGTTATACAGCTCAACACCAAACATTAACAGAATAGAGGAAGACCTCCAACACTGTAGATAGATCCTGCTATGCCTATTGCTTGTTGACTTAAGAGGGGAAAAAACCCACCAAAACTTTAACTCTGGAGAATAAAACAATTCCTCAATACACATTTTAATTAAATCATAAAAGATTCTACCCAGCTGCAACTATGGAGAGAACTTTGCTAGGTCTTGTGGTTATTGTTTTGTTCATCCTCTGTTCTCAAAGAGGACCAATGACATCAGGAGGGTGATATATTGACTTGCTCTTGAATTGGATTTAAGTGAGGCATAACTGTAAAAAGCAGTGGCAAAACAAAGTCAAGCTGTCTGATGTTGGCTTAGGATGCAGTGGATGACCTTGACCTTTCTAAATTAAAGTCTTCCCCAGGTCTCAGTTTGTCTAAGACAATGTCCATTCAATGACTAAGGGCTGGGTAAGAACTAAGACAAAGATGGGCTGGGGGCTTTAATTGGCCATTCAATAAAGTCAGTGTGATTTGGGTCTAAAGGCTAGTCAAATAGTTCAATTTGAAACACAATGGGCTTTTTAAAAGTCTGTTTCTTCAGAGCTATATTTCAAAAAATCATATGTGAAAATTGTATGGACAAAAAGTAGATTGTCCTGGTTTTTTGAAAAACAAACGAATAACAGAGGAAAAACTAACTAAATAAAAGATTTTTTTAAAAATCTAGCTTCTAAACCCCTAGATAACTTAAAAAACACTAGCAAACAAAAATTATATTCCTATGGACAGGGTACTCACGTGTAAAAATGTGGTTCTGTAAATGGAGGAAGGGGACACATGCGATGAGAGGAGAAGAAGAAGAAGAAGAAGAAGAAGAAGAAGAAGAAGAAGAAGAAGAAGAAGAAGAAGAAGAAGAAGAAGAAGAAGAGGAGAAGGAGGAGGAGGAAGAGGAAGAAGAAGGAGGAGGAGGAGGAGGAGGAGAAGAAGAAGAAGAAGAAGAAGAAGAAGAAGAAGAAGAAGAAGAAGAAGAGGAGGAGGAGGAAGAGGAAGAAGAGGAAGAAGAAGGAGGAGGAGGAGGAGGAGGAGAAGAAGAAGAAGAAGAAGAAGAAGAAGAAGAGGAAGAAGAAGAGGAAGAAGAAGAGGAAGAAGATGATGAAGACAATGGCAACAACAACAAATTCCCCAACCTCTGCTTGAACCAGCAGATTGGGTCATCAGAAGGCAACTATTACTACTGTCAGGTTCTAAAGATAACTCTCATCTATGTAGGTCCCAAGTGCTAAATGTAGTAGTCTCCATTGACAGTTACGCAATAGTCTCAATTAGTTTTCACCAAAGTTATTTTGGCTTTCAAATAAGGGGGCAGGGCCATCTTAGAGATGCCCCAAAATAAAATAGGCTGCTGCTAGAAATGGTAAATTCCCCATCACCAGAGGTCTTTAAGCAAGGAATGGCTGACCATTTATAAGGGATGTTGATCAGAGTGGGCTATTGCTCAGGAATAGGTTGATGATGGACTCCAAGGTCCCTTCCAAATCAGATCCTCTGACTAGATGATTTTTCAGCCCCCCTCCAGTTTTATGTGGGATAAATCAGTTAGTTATAATTTTGGGGTCTGTGGAAAACCAACAAGAAAATGAATTGAAAACTCATTTAATTGAAAACTCACCTAGGTGGTGCAGTGAATAGAGCACTGGACCTGGAATCAGGAGGACCTGAGTTCAAAGCTGGCCTCAGACACTTAATACTTAATACTCAGACACTTGACCTTGGGCAAGTCACTTAACTCCAATTTCCCTGACTTCCCCCCTCCAAAAAAAAAGAAGCTAAGAAAACTCCAAGTTCAGGTGTGTGACTGGCACTAACCTGTTGAAGTTTGAGGCAGAATTAGATTGATTCACAAGGTAAGGCATTATTTATCTGAAGGTCTTCCTAGATCAGGCTAGCTCAATAAAGTAAGCTAAGAGAATTCCTTGGCTATGAAGCCATTACACAGAGGGCCTACATAATTAGCGCCCAACAGAGGAATCTAAATTTGTACTCTTCCTGTGTTCTGAATTTGGAGCAATTTAGTGCAGTATATCTATCAAGAAGAAGAGTTTTGATGTTTTTTTTTTTTTTAATTTATGAGAACTCTATGAACTTGAAGAGCTTTCCAAAGTCATTGGTAAACAAGTGAGTGTTTTGTATAATTTTCTCGGTTGGTGTCTATTGGGAACAGAGTTGAGCTATTTTCCCAGAAGCTACAAAATAGTCATTGAATATTATTTAAACAACAAGGGACAGGTAGTCACTTCAATTTGAATCTTTTTATATCTATATTTTCCTTTGAAACTTGGCTTATGTTTGAGTACAGTCAGTATATTTTTTTCTGTTATTTTTTTACCAGGCCCTGGGATAATAGGTCTGGGACAGATGACTTGTTCATTACCTTTGACTTTATATTGTTTTTGAATAACAGAGTCAGAGTCAAGTTCATATATTAGATTTTCAATAGCCTATGAAGACATTTGATCTTAATTGAATCTTTTCAAACTGGGCAGATAACCTAAGCAACTGGTTCTCATTTGCTTTCTTGCGCATTCTATGATCATTGATAAATTATATTTTCTGAACATTGTATATTATTCAGTCTCCACAGTTAATACAATTGAGTGATGTGTCAGGTTCAGTGCCATATTTTATAAAGGGCATTAATAAGTTGGGGGTAATCAGATGGGTGAAGAGCCTAGAATTCACACCACATGAGGATCAATTGAAGGAAATGGGGATATTAATCATGGAGAAAAGGACTCTTAGGGGGACATGACAGCTGTCTTCAAGTAGTTGGAGCCCTGTTTCCTAGAACAGGGATTACATTTGTATTACATGGGTCTAGAACCAAGAGCAATGAATAGAAGTTGAAAAGCTTCCTAAGGATAGGAATTATGCAAAATAATACATGCTGCCTAGGGAACTAGTTGGTTCTTCCTCACTAGAAAACTGATTTTGTTGGGTGTGATGAAGAAAGGATTCTTTTTCCAAATATGCATTGAATGAGTTAGTCACTGAGGTTCCTCCCAGCTTTGAGAGTCTGTAAATTATTTAAACTGGAACATGATGAAAGCTGTTGTCCAAGGCTGGGTCTTCATGATGTCATGTCAAAATGATCCATTAATTCACTTAATACAGAGGAAAACAAAATTAATCAGAGGTTGGTTTACAGTCCTATCTCAGTCCTAGTCCTTCTTGATCAACCTTTCCTCATAAATAGTTTTTCCTCTCAGGGTTTTCAAACCTCCACTCTCTCCTGCTTCATCTACTACCTGTGAAATTGCTCCTTCTCAGTCTCTTTTGCTTGTTTATTATCAGGTTTGTTTTGGAGCTAGCTCCAATGGAAAGAGCCAATTGGGAGAGCCAATAGTTAAATTTTCAGTGTAAACATTTACATTTTAGAAATTGGCAAACACTAAAAATAAGAGTTTAATTTGTTATTTTATTCTTTTAGACTTTAGAAAGTAATGGAGAAAATGTTAATAATGCATATTAAACTTAGAAGTCTTCTCTTCTCCTCTCTTTTCCCCTCTCCTCCACTCCTCTCCCCTCTTCTCCTCTCCCTTCCTCTCCCCTTCCTTCCTTTCCCCTCTCTCCTTCCCTCCCCCTCCCCTTCCCTTCCCTTCCCTTCCCTTCTTACTTCTTACTTACTTACATATAAATCTTTCCATGTCTCTTTGAAATCATCCTCATTTCTTATAGAACAATTTTATTCTATCACAACCATATACCACAATATATTCAGCCATTCATCAATTGATAAACATCTCTTTTGCTCCCATTTTTTTTTCACCATAAAAAGAACAGCGATAAATAGTTTTGTACATACAGGACTTTCCTTCTTTATTTTGTCTCTTTTAGTTATGGGCCAAATAGTGATAGGGCTGGGTTAAAGGGTATATACTGTTTAGCAACTTTTTGTGTATAATTCCAAATTGCTTTCTAGAATGGTTGTGCCCATTCACAGGTCAATAAACTATGCCTCAATATCCCTGTTTTCCCACAGTCCCTCCAACATTTCTCACATGTTTTCTTTTAATCTTTGCTAGTCTGATAAACATGAAGTAGAATCTCATAATTGCTTTAATCTGAATATCTCTAATTAGTAGGGATTTGGAACATTTTAAAAATGTGGCTCTAGATAGCTGAGGTATCATCCTTTGAGAGGTACATATTCATATCCCTAGACTATTTATTAATTGGAGAATAGCCAATTTTCTTATAAATTTGAATCAGTTCCTTATATATCTTGGAAATGAGACCTTTATCAGAGAAACTTGCTGCAAAGATTTTTCTTACTTGTTTTCCTTTTAATCTGGGCTTTATTGATTTTATTTTTGTAAAACCTTTTAAATTTTATGTAATCAAAATTACAGATTTTATCTCTGTGATCCCCTCTATACTTTGTTCAGTCATAAACTTTTCTTCTATCCATATATCTGATAAGTATTTGTTCCATGTTTCTCAAATTTGTTTATGATATCGCCTTTAATTTCTAGGTCACACATCCATTTGGAGTTTTTGTTTTTTTTTTTGTTATAAGGTATGAGGGATTAACCTAGATCTAATTTATTCCCATACTGTTGTGCAATTGTTTTTAGCAGGGTTGGTTGTGTGTGTGTGTGTGTGTGTGTGTGTGTAACTAATCTATCCCACTAATCTATCTCTATTTTTTAGCCAGTACTCAATTGTTTTGAGAATTGCTGCTTTGCAGTATAGTTTGAGATCTGGCACTACTAGGTACCTTGCATTCCTCCCCTTCCCCCTTTTATTATTCCCTTTGAAATTTTTTTTTGAAAGACAAATACAGCTTTATTGGAGAAAACTGGTGTTTGTAAGTTTATGAATAGTTTATTACACCTCCATAAATGTATCATGAATCAATAAAGGAAAAGTTAAGGGCAATAAGTTCATTACCAAGCTAGCTATTGATTCTTAAGTGTCCAAAATAGAGTGGTACTAGAAAGGAATAGAGGAAACAGTATCTTTTAAATACTAAAAATCTTAAATACATTGGAAACACAGACATACAGAAATGATAAGAGGCACAAAGGAGTCTTGAGACCTCCCTCAGGAGGTCTGAATTGTTTCTTTTTTAACTTATTCATATTCTGATGAGAAATAATACTCTCCAGCATTCACCCTTAAGAAATATCTCTTGAAAATAGATCAGAGTTGTACTAAATTAGATTTTTTTTTTTTTTGGAGGGCGATTGGGGTTAAGTAACTTGGCCAAAGTCACACGGCTAGGTTTTTTTTTTTGTTTGTGTGTGTTAAGTGTCTGAGGCCAGATCCGAACTCAGGTCCTTCTGAGTCCAGGGCCAGCGCTCAACTCACTGTGCCACCTAGCCGCCCCTAGATTTTTTTTTAATATTTAAACAAATGCTTTATTAACTTCTGTTTTACATCATTCATTTCCACCAGATTTTGAGTTACAATCATTTTCTCCCCTGTTTTTCCCCTACCCACCCTCCCAGAATACTAGTCCCACTAGATATCACTTCCTCCAATCTGCTCTCTCCCATACCTTCTCCTATACCTGCTTCGACTTTTCCATTAGAGGAAGGTGAATCTTTGTGTCCCAATGCCTGCACATCTTATCTCCCAATTACAAGCAAAAGAGTATTAATAATAGTATTTATATATATTTGAAACATTTAATGTTAAGACCTCGAGTTTCAGATCCATTTCCTTCCTCCCTTGTCACCCATTCCCTCTGGGGAGATAAGTAATTCAGTATATGTTGTACATGTCTAGCTATGCACAACATTATCATAATAGATATATTGTACAAGGCTGCTTATAATTCCCTCCCACTCATCCCACCCCCCCACCTGGTCCATTCCCTACTTGATCCTGTCACTCTTCTATAGTGGGTACTTCCAATCTCCCCTCCCCCCAAGGATGCCCTCCCATCCATCATCCCTCCTCTCCTCCCCCTTCCCCCTATTCTGCTGTAGGTTGAGATATCCCATTTAGTATGTATGTCATTCTCTCCCTGAAGCAAATTCAGTGAGAGTGTGGTTTTGCCTTTTTGCCTTCCTATTCTCCCCCTCCCTTGCAACCACTTCCCCTTGCTTCTTCTATGTGAGATAGTTTACCCTACCCTGTCTCTCCCCATCTCTTCTTGCCACTTTGCTCTCTCACCTCATAATTTCACCCCTTGAGTATCCTCCCTTCCCAACAAATTCAACCTATGCCCTCTATCCATATATAACTGTAACCATATACACCCATATTCACATATGTATTCATATGACCATACACCCTTCTTCCATTATTTTCATACTGAGAAAGATTTCCTCAGTCACGGTTATTGTTTTTCCATATAGGAATGTAAATAGTTCAACTTTGATAAGTTCCTTATGATTTATTTTCCCTGATTACCTTCTCAGGCATCTCTTGCTTCTTGTGTCTGTATATCAAATTTTCTATTCAATTCTGGTTTTTTCCTCAAGAATGCTTGAAAGTCCTCTATTCCACTGAATGACCATATTTTCCCCTGAAACAAAATACTCAGTTTTGCTGGGTAGGTGACCCTTGGGTTCAGTCCCAGCTCTTTTGCCCTCTGGAATATCATATTCCACGCCCTTCGATCCCTCAGTGTAGAAGCTGCCAGGTCCTGTGCTATTCTGATTGTGTTTCCATAAGGTTGAAATTGTTTCTTCCTGACTTCTTACAGTATTTACTCCTTGATCTGGGGATTCTGGAACCTGGCTATAATATTCCTAGGAGTTTTCTTTTTGGGATCTTTTCAGGAGGTGATTGGTGGATTCTTTCAACCTTTATTTTGCCCTCTGGATCTAAAACCTCAGGGCAATTTTCCTTGAGAATTTCTTGAAGGGTGATTTCTAGGTTCTTTCTTTGATCATGGTTTTTGGGTAGTCCGATAATTTTTAAATTGTCTCTCCTGGATCTATTTTCCATGTCAGTGGTTTTTCCCATGAGATATTTCACATTGCCTCCTATTCTTTCATTTGTTTAGATCTGCTTAACAGCATCTTGATTTCTCATAAAGTCATTAGCTTCCATTTGCTCCAGTCTAACTCTGAAGGAATGAATCTCCTCAGTGAGCTTTTGAGATTCTTTTTCCAACTGGCAAATTCGACTTTTTAAGGCATTCTTCTCCTCATTGCCCCTTTGGGCCTCCTTTGCCATTTGAGTTAGTCTATTTTTTAAGGTGTTGTTTTCCTCAGTCAGGCTGTTGACCCTCATTTCATACTTTTCCTGCATCCTTCTCATTTCTCTTTCCAATTTTTCCTCCACTTCTCTTATTTGATTTTTAAAGTCCTTCTTAATGTCCTCTATGGCCTACAACTCGCTCATGTTTTCCCCTGGGGCTTTTGGAGTAGGACTTCTGACCTCACAGTCCTTTTCCCGCTCTATGCCCCCAAAATAGGAGTCTAGGGTTTCATTTTCCTGTTTAATTTGTTTCCTTTGCCTTGGCATGTTGCCACTTAATTACTTGACTTTTGGTCTTGTTGCCACACTATGGCTCTGCTGCCAGACAGGAATTTTCTTCCCGAACGTGTGGGGGACAACTTCCGTTTCTGGAAGCTGGAAGCCGACCCACGACCTCCACCCCTGATCACAATCCGGATCCAGGAAGGTTAAAGCAAGAGCGATTACCCCCCAAGACTGATCGCTGGATCTCCCTACAGTTCGCAGGCCAGGAGCTGGAGCTGCCTCTGAAAACTACAAAATGGCATGTGTCCTCAGTGGCTTATAGCCCCCAGGGGAGGAAGCTGAGGCATTTCCCAAATACTGGTCCCAAAGTCCATAGGGCACTAACCTCTCACTTTGTCCTGGGCATGTCTGTGTTGATAATTCTGGAATCTCCACAGCTGCTGGTGTTCTGGGGTCTCTCCAGCCGGCTGCTGGCCCTGCCGCCCTGGGGCTAAAACCTCAGCTCATGCAGACCTGGGCTTGGCTCTGCTCAGCTCGGCTCCCCATGCTCTGCACGTGCTCGCTGCCAGCTCCCAGACAACTGTGCTGGTCCTTCCTGCAGGGCTGCTGGGCTGTCCTCAGCGTGAGGTTAACTTCTCTGTGTCATTCTGTGGGTGCTGGGGCTAAGTTGTTCAGAGTCCCCTTTTACATAATTTGGAGGAAATCTGGGGGCAGAGTGGCTTGGATGAGCTGTTTCTACTCCGCCCACCTGAAATTCTTGATATTTTCCCTTCCATATGAATTTAATAATTATTTCCTATAACACAATCCTTTGGTAATTTAATAGGTGTGGCATTGAATAAGTAAGTCAATTAAGGTGTTATATTGTCATCGTTATTGTATTTATTTATCCTACCCATAAACAATCAATAATTTTACAATTATTTAGTTCTGTTTGTATTTTTAGAAAAAGTAATTTAAAGTTATATTCATATAATTCTCATGTACACTTTAGTAGGTAGACTCCAATATATTTCAAACATTTTGAACTTATTTTAGATGGAAATTCTCTTTCTCTTTCTTCTTGCTTTCTTTCATTAGTATTATATAGAAATGCTGATAATTTGTTGGGATTTATTTTGTATCTTAAAAATTTGCTAAAGTTATTTTAAAATTAATTTTTACTTGGCACTTTAAGGTTCCTTAAGTATATCATCATATCATCTACAAAATGATAACTGTATTTTGTCTTTCTGTTTATTCCCTAGATTTATTTTTCTTGTCTTATATACAGTGTTCAGTCAAATACTATGTAAAATAGAAGTGGTGACAGAAGACATCCTTATGTCCCTCTAATTTTACTGGAAAAGATTTTAGTTTATCTACATTATATATAATGATGGCTCTTAGTTTTAAATATATACTATTTATCATTTTAAGGTAATACTAATTTATTACAATATTCTCTGGTAAATAACATATTGTTACATTTTGTTTCCTGATCCATTCTGGAAAATGCTCCTGTTTCACGTGTGAATGTATCTCATTCACATTCAGTTATTTATTTCCCTACATCCTACTCTCTTTTTAAAAGAACCTATACCAATTTATTTGATTGAAATTGCCTTTGATATTTTTCAGAGATTCTAGATCTTTTCATTTTCAAGGCATTCATGAGGAAAGATCTTAGTAGAACCATGACACAGAGATAAAAAGTAGGAGACTGAGTTAAGACCCTTCAAGTTTAACTTCATCTCTGTGGGGAGGAAAAAACTAGGTTTGTGCCTTAGTTTTCCTATATAAAAATCCACCCTTTGGGGGGCGGAGTCAAGATGGCAGAGCAGAAACATCACTTCTGCCGAGCTCCTGCCCACACCACTTCAAAATTATGTAAAAGGGGGACTCTGAACGACCTCTGGAGTTCCAGAACTCACAGAATGACACAGAGGAGCTAACCTCCTGCTGAGGACAGCTCAGCAACCTGGAAGGGAGTGGCCAACACAGTACTCTGGGAGCCGAGCCCAGGCCCATGTGAGTCGGAGGTTTTAGCCCCAGGGCTGTAAGACCAGCAGCCAGCTGGAGGGACCCCACAACACTAGCAGTTGTGGTGTTTCCAGAATTATCAACACATAGATGCCTAGAAGAAAGTGAGAGGTCAGTCCCCTATAGACTATGGGACTGGTTGGGAGAACACATCAGCTTCTTCCCCTGGGGGCGAGAAGCTGCTGAGGAGCCAGTGCAGCTTGCACCACATTGGAGCTTCAGCTCCTGGCCTGCAGTCTGTAGGGGGATCTGGCAACCAGTCTGGGGGGTAAGCACTCTTGCTTTATCCTTCTTGGATCTGGATTGTGGTCTGGGGTGGAGGTCTTGGGGTGTGTGACCAGCTTGGCAGAGTGTGTGGAGGCTTCAGAGAGGCCACCCAACTAATACCTCTGGCAGTTGATAAAACCCCAGTGTTTGGGACAGAAGCTCCCCTGGCTGGTGGCAGAGTCCTACTGTGGCAACAAGCCCAAAAGTCAAGTATTTGAGTGGCAACATGCCTAGGCAAAGGAAACAAAATAAACAGAAAAATGCAACTTTAGATTCCTATTTTGGGGGCAAAGAGGATCAAAGCATGGAGCAGGAGGAGGACTGGGAGGTCAGAACTCCTACACCAAAAACCACAAATGAAAATACAAGCTGGTTGCAGGCCATAGAGGACCTTAAGAATCAGATAAGAGAAGTGGGGGAAAAATTGGGAAGAGAAATGAGAAAGATGCAAGAAAAGTATGAAATGAGAGTCAACAGCCTGACTGAGGAAAAAAAAACACCTTAAAAATAGACTAACTCAAATGGCAAAGGAGGCTCAAAAAGTCAATGAGGAGAAGAATGCCTTAAAAAGCTGAATTTGCCAGATGGGAAAAGAATCTCAAAAGCTCACTGAGGAGAATCATTCCTTCAGAATTAGACTGGAGCAAATGGAAGCTAGTGACTTTATGAGAAATCAAGATGCTGTTAAGCAGATCCAAACAAATGAAATAATAGGAGGCAATGTGAAATATCTCATGGGAAAAACCACTGACCTGGAAAATAGATCCAGGAGAGATAATCTAAAAATTCTCGGAATACCCGAAAACCACGATCAAAGAAAGAATCTAGAAATCTTCCTTCAAGAAATTCTCAAGGAAAATTGCCCTGATGTTTTAGAACCAGAGGGCAAAATAGAGGTTGAAAGAATCCACCAATCACCTCCTGAAAAGATCCCAAAAAGAAAACTCCTAGGAATATTGTAGCCAGGTTCCAGAATTTCCAGATCAAGGAGAAAACACTACAAACAGCCAGGAAGAAACAATTTCAACCTTATGGAAACACAATCAGGATAGCACAGGATCTGGCAGCTTCTACACTGAGGAATCAAAGGGCATGGGATATGATATTCTGGAGGGCAAAGGAGCTGAGATTAAAACCAAGAATCACCTACCCAGCAAAACTGAGTATTTTGTTTCAGGGGAAAATATGGTTATTCAGTGGAATAGAGGACTTTCAAGAATTCTTGAGGAAAAAACCAGAGTTGAATAGAAAATTTGGCATTCAGACACAAGAAGAAAGAAATGCTTGAGAAAGTAAGCAGGGAATATAAATCATAAGGAACTTATCAAAGTTGAACTATTTACATTCCTACATGGAAAAAATGATAGCTGTAACTGATGAAACCTTTCTCACTATGAAAATAGCTAACGGGTATAGGGGCATATGAATACATATGTGAATGTGTGTATATATGTTTACAGGTATACATAGATAGAGGGCACAGGTCGAATTTAATGGGAAGGGATGATACTTAAGAGGTGAAATTGAGAGGTGAGAGAGGAACATAACAAGAGGACATAACCATATTCTCATTGAATTTGGCTCAGGGAGAAAATGATATACATACTAAATGGGATATCTCACCATACAGGAGAGTAGGGGGGAGGGGAATAGGGGGGGGTGATGGTAGGGTGATGATTCTGGGGGGGAGGGAGGTTGAAAGCACCCACTTTTGAAAAGGGACAGGATCAAAGTGGGGAGTGTACCAGGTGAGAGGTGGGATAGGAGGGAGGGAAATATAATCAGTCTTTTACAATATATCTACTATGGTAATGTTTTGCAAAGCTACACCATGTACAACATAAACTGAATTGCTTATCTTCCCAGTAAGGGTGGGTGACAAGGGAGGAAGGGAATGAATCTGGAATTCAAAGTTTTAAAATCAAATGTTTTAAAAATATATAAATACTATTATTAATACTATTTTACATATGATTGAGAGATAAGATGTGGAGGCAATGGGGCATGGGGATTCACCTTGCCCTACTGGAAAAGTCGAAGGGGGTATGGGAGAAGAAATGGGAGAGAGCAGATTGGATGAGGGGATATCCTGTGGGACTGCTATTCTGGGGTTGTGGGTAGGGGAAAAATGGGGAAAAATTTGAACTCAAAATCTGACAGAAATGAATGATGTAAACCAGAAGTTAATAAAGCATTTGAAAAAAAAAAGGTCCACCCTTTTATGTAGGCAGCAGCCAAAATGGGACAGTGCAAACACAAAACTGAAGGGCTAGAGTGGACCTGAGAGGACCTAAAGGCCAAATCTGCCGAATATTAATATACCCAAAGAGTGGTCATCCAGCCTTTGCTTAAAAGCCTGTAAATGCACCTGCAGACAGATCCTGCGTCTCTTCCTGTGTGACCTCAGGGAAGGTAGTTAACCTCTATGGGTCATCAGTTCCTCATTAAATAAGGATCAACTAGATTGGGGCTTCTTACACTTTTTCCCCTCTCGATCCCTTCAGCAATTCTTAAACTGTGGATCTTGACCCTATTTGGGTGACTATGTTGGGCCAGATCAGAGATCAACAACCTTTTTAATGGCACAGACCCTTTTGAATTGCTCCATTTAAGTTGGAGGTTAGTGAAAATAAAGGTGTCATTTCCCCCCAGTCCAAGTTCATAGACCCCAGGTGAAGCTTTCTTTTGGTCCAGCTCTGAATCCAATCATCTGATACTGTTGATGTGAGGTACATCCTACTCTCTTATACCTTTTCCATTCTCCTCTGTCAATATTTATCATAATTTGTTACCTTCTCTTTTTTTTCTTTTAACTTTTTCTTCTCTACATCTTCTCCAAGTTTGTGTTGCTTATGATTAATCCCTCCCTGAATATACCATCCCTTTTATGTTCTTTTTTTCCCCCTCCCTATTTATACCCTGTTGAATTGAATGTATTCCTATTCCTTAGTTGTGTGTGTGCCTTCTTTTGATCAATTTTATTGAAAGTGAAGTTTGAGCAATATTTCCTTTCCACTCCTCCACCTTCCATGTTTGTATATACCTTTCTGCTGTCCATCTTCCATTACTGCAATGTACTCTCTCTTTGCCTCTATCTCATATATTCCCTCTTCCTTTAAGTTACAGTTTGAGTATCATCTTCTTCATGAAACATTTCCACTAGCTCTCTCCCTCCTGTAATATCTCATATTTAACTGCTTTGTAATATTTGTATTTATTAACTCTATATTTAATATGTAACTATCTTGCCCATTAAAATGTAAATTTCTTACAAATAGATAGTGTTTCTTTATTTGTACTTATATTCTCAGTGTCCAGTACATCGTCTGGCACATAGTAGGCACTTAGTAATACTTACTGTTGATTGATAAAACAATTAATAGATTTATTAAGCTTTGTTTTTTCCTTTTAAATTGGCTTCTGTGACTTCCTATAGGCAGAAAAAATTTTTATTCCAGAAAAAATATATTAGCTAGTCAAGAACCTAGCTATGAAGGTTGTCCTGTTGCGGTCTTTCATGATCCATGGGAGGAAAATAGCCATTTGATTGGTCTTTACAAGATAAATAAATATATTGCATTTATATTCAATACAGGAAATAAAAATGTTCTTATCTACAACATTGTGCTGCTAAGATAGAGAGAAGACACAAGCACAGACTTCAATTTTCACTTTTGACTGTAGATCTCTAACTGATAAACACTTTTCCCACCTCACTGATAACTGGTCTTCACCTCTGTTATAAGGCCTATTTCTTCCATCTTTCTAGTATTCAGCTCATTCATGGTTACTCCTTTAAATTACGTCATAAATATTGGTTTAGTGCATGAGTAAACGGTCTGCTTGAACAGTGAAAAGATATTCCTCCTAAAGTTTGGATGTAGAATGAGATTTCCATCACAGATCATGGATAAATATCTAAATATCAATGTGGTGCAGGAAGGTGTTGGTAAATGTTTAACAACTGACTGTCCAAGAAAAATGAAGACATGACATATTTTTAAATGTAACCTGTATTAACACTTTATCACCTTTTACAGTATAGATTCAACAAAACAATAAATTAAGCCCTGGTTTCTATTATTTGCCAATTTGCAAGGTGTTGAATGCTTGCCTGAAAATTTAACAACTATCTCTTATGAATAAGTTCAAGCTGGTTTTAGCACATTCCTGCTTTAGTGGGTCACAGCTCTCTTCTATGTGGGTCCCCTATACCAGTGTAGATCATATCTTTTGGAATGTATTTAACCTGTTTTATTGATGTGCATATCTTTCTGTTACTTTCCAAATACTGTTTTTGATTCTTTTAGTTTTCCTAGATATAGTACGACTTGGTCAATTACCTTTTATCCCTCACTCTTGTTACATGACCTGCCTATTTCCTTTTTGTGGTCATTCATCAAGTTATATGTTGACTTATTTTGAAAAGTCTTCACAGAATTTTCCTCCCTCTTCATCATCTACAACAGATATTGGTAAATAAATTATAATTCACTTCTGCTTACTCATCCTTAGTTTAATCACAGTGATTAAGTACCTCATGAAATGATGTTTCTTTCTTTGGGGAACAACATTAATCCCACTTCAGTAACTTCTTTTTCATTTCTCTGAGGAAAACTTGTGAGCTACACTTCCAGGTAGCTCCCCTTGTTTTATCAATATCAAGAATGTCAACATGACTGGGGTTTTTGATCTTCCCCTGCCCCATAGTGATGTACATTGTCAGTCATTGGGCAAAGATAACACACTTAAAACATTAACTTGTTTGCAGATGCTCATGTTTGTAGACAGTCTAAGATCATCAAGAATCCAACCCTCTTTTCCATTCTTCTCCTGTTGATACTGCAAAAAATGAAAGGTAGTCATTCAGCATTAAGGGTTATAGGGAAAAAAAAACCCAACTACCTGTATCATGGATTGCCTTGACTAAAAATTCACAGTCTTGATGCCAATCTCTTGGTTACAAGTCTATCCATATTTATTGATGTTGGTCCTTAAATGGTAGGCATACCCAAAGCTTTTCCAGCTTAGGAGAATCTCTCTGGGCCTGATCTTCACTGGCCTGGACTTTAAGAATTGACCTCCAAGTCACATTGAGGAATATACATGATGAGTATTACGTTTGTAGTGGGGGAAAACATCTACCCATATGAAAAATAAAGAGGAGCAGATAACATGGTATATAATTTTTATCTGTTCACTTTTTTCAATCCAGTCCTTCATGTAAACCAGATCTTTCAGTTCAGAAATATAACAAATATGGCATTTGGGGCTCCTTAGGCTCAGCTACTTCCTGATCATGTGTCACAGGGAGCCAATCTTCTCTCTGGTCCTCTGTTCCTCCCACATAGAGTATTTTTTCCTCTCTTGAAGTAAAGGAAACAGAGATCACCACCTTTTCAACTTTAGATTTGGAAAGCTTTTTAACTAAGAGTTGGTCTCATCATTACTAATGATGAGGTTGGACCTTTGTATGAAATGGACCTGCTCAGAGTCTGATAGGCAGGGTGGGCTTTACCCAGAAATTTGGGGGAGGGGTTGTTTGAACATTGCTCATCCTTTTGCAATCACACTCAAGTTGTCTGACCATGACCTTGGCTGTCTTAGTTAAATGGTAAACTTGAAACTGAGTATCTTTTGCTATCTTATCTTTGAATGCAAAGTCCAGTTGATTTATGATGTAGCAACTGGTCCTTTAATTTTACCCTTTCCTTTTTCCAATTGGTTTAATTCCCATTTGTGGCTCATGAGATATTTAGGTAAAAAAAATTGATGTGGAAGAAGTGGTCAAATTTATTCCTTTTGCTGTTTGAGACATGGCAGAGAATTCTTAATGTTGATATTAATATTATTCATGATAACAAAATTCAATATTTCAAAAGCATTGGTTTCGAATTGGAGAACCTGGCAATGGATTTAAATGACAGGCTTTCATGATGAGTAGCACATTGTATAGTTCAGTAAATGTTAGCCAAAGAACATCAATATACCAAGACAGTAGGTATTTATTTTAAGGGCAGTCTTACCTAGGCCTACTAAATGCATGACTGCATCTGAATGACTGAAGTATTATTATAAAACAGTGGGGAAGAAAATTTCCCAGAAGTTGTTACATGCATGAGTGAATCATACATTGTGACTTGACTTTGTTGTTCAATAGGAAAAAGAAAGATCCATTGGCTCTTACCTAATGCCTCCAACTTCAGAAAATCTTGGTAACATGCCTTTGGAAGTGATAGATTTGTTATTAATATCCAATAGTACCTAACTGATGGAGATCACAAATTCATCAAGGGATAAAAGTATCTCAAAGTTGAATTGGTTGCATTATACTCTAGCATCATATTTGACTATCTTCTAAAGACCCCCTGGGACTCTAAAACCTGGGGAGAGGAGGGCATCATTCATATCTCTTTGCCTCTTTCCCTTCCTTCATCCTACTTTCCCTCCTTCCATTTCCCTCTCCCTCTCCACCTGTCCTTCCTTTCTCCATCTCCCCTCTCTCCTCTTTTTCTCTATCTCTGTTTCAATCTATCTCTCTGTTTTTGTCTCTTTGTCTCTGTCAGTCTCTGTCTCTCTCACTCACTCTCTTTCCTGTAATCCACCACTTTCTATCTCCATCAAAAAGCAGTGTGGTCCAGTGAATAAAGATTTGGCTTTAGAAGTAGGAAAACCTGGGTTCAGGTTCTACCTCTGACCCTGGGCAAGTCACTTAACTTCTCAGTGTGTCATAGATTCCTTTGGCACCCTTGATGAATCCCATGGAACCCTACTTAGAATGATGTTTTTAAATACCTAAAATAAAAATTCAAGATCAATAAAAATTGAAATACAATTATCAAAATATGATTTTTTAAAAGGTCACAGATGCCAGGTTAAGAATCCCTATGTCTAAGACTAAATTACTAAGAAGGTGCTGACCTGTATTGGCAGAGGTAATTTCCTCATTTGGGAATTTCCTAGTCAATGAAATCACAGGTCCAGGACCTATCCCTTCATACCTCTGTTATAGGTTCTTCTTTAGTGGTTTGTAAAGGCTATAACTTTCCATAGTACCTCTGTGCATAAGTAAACAATCAAAAATGTTTGTTGAATGAATGAACTAAGAGTCATATACAAGGGATTATTTATGTATTGCTATTATATCTTCTTTTTCTTTTGTCAACTGAGAGCCAGGATGATCACAAACTCTAAACAGACTCACAGCTGTCTGTAATAGTAATCATATTCATAGACTTATTTTGGCAACTGGTTGCCAAACAGCACAGTTGATGACTGTCAGCAAGGTCTAGGATCATATGTTTCTGAATATTTTCCAAAAAAGGGGTTCTACTTTGAGGATGGCTGAAAAGTGAAATAGAATTTTTTTTTGCTAAAGTGATTTGCCTCCCTTATAAACACGTCTTTGAATGGAGCTACAATCAACCAGTTTCTCCTTTTAAACGCAGTTAGCTCAATAAAAGCCCAGCTATTAAGGTATGGAAGAGGATTTCTTGGCTTAATTCCAAGGGGTGCATCTCAAATTTAAAAATCCATCTGGAATGCTTACTTATATGTAGGAGGAAGAGAATAATTAACTTGAGCTAGGCCAGAGATATTCCTTAATGCTAGTAAGCTTCATAAGAAGCAGGTCTGGGGGCAGCGAATAGAGCACTGACCCTGGAGTCAGAAGGACCTGGGTTCGGATCCGACCTCAGACACTTAACCTAAAAACTAGCCATGTGACCTTGGGCAAATCACCCCAATTGCCCTCCAAAAAGCTAAAAGAGAGAGAGAGAGAGAGAGAGAGAGAGAGAGAGAGAGAGAGAGAGAGAGAGAGAGAAACAGGTCTGACCAAGTCAATCCCTTCCTCAGAAACCATCAAAGGCTCCTTATTTTTCCCAAGACAAAATGTCAATTCCTTGGCCAAGCACTTGAAGCTCTCTATAGTTTGGTTTCAATTTATCTTTCTGGCTGTATTTCACATTACTTCTTTTTTATTCATTGTACTCAAATTGGGGAGTTAGAGTGGCCTGCGTGCTTTCTCTGCATCAATGATGTAGTGTGCTAAAAAACAAAACATGAACAATCTTTAGGCTTTAAGAGAGATAAAGTGTCCAAGAATAATCTCTTGTCAGGTCACAAGTGGAGAAATGTGTTCTATCACAGATGCCACATTTCAGGAAGGACATTGATAATCTGGGTGGAGAGGATTGTTTCTTGAGTTCATACTATAAGAGCATCAGTTGAAGAATTTAGCCTGGAGAAGAAAAGATTTATGAGGTCACAAAATTTGATTTAAATTAAATGATAACATCTATCATTCCTCACCTCCCTTCATTCAGCTTCTACTCTTTTCTCTTTCAAAGGCTAAACATTCTAAGTGCCTTCTAGCAACCTTTGTATAGTATAGTCTCAAGGCCATCACCATCCTTGTCACCCTTTCCTGTATATGCTTCCTGATTTGTCAAAGGTCTTAATATGTCCTCCAGGGCCATTTTCATCCCTAAGTGATGTCTTAACAATTCCAGTGCTTTTATAAGATTTCAAAATAGGCTAATTTTCTTTATTTTCCCTCAGTTTGGCAGCAGTAATTAAAGAATGAGTTTATATTTTTAAACCAGTCTTGCCCTTGGTTACCATCTCTCTCAGTCTGATAAGAAGAATAATTCACATGTATACAGTATTCCAAGATTTACAAAGTATTTCTTTTTCCCACTCTGTGACTTGTATCAGATTTGTTTTGACCATTTGCTCTTGTGCAAGTGATTGTCTCTGGGATTATTATATTTTTCTTCTTATCTCTTCCTCAGAAAGTACTACTCAAACTTAAGAGGAACCTTAGAAGTCTACTGAAATACTGGACCCTATTCTTCTTGACTACAGAGGTAGATTTGAATGACATAGAGTAAGGTATATTTACATCACTTCATTATGGGGGGGAGGAAGTATGGTTGCTGTCCACATGTGCATGCACATGCACACACACACACACACACACACACACACAGAGCTGATGAGTCATGACTACCCTGTGAGCTATCAGACTATCCAGACTCCCAAAGGTATTGTGGTCTAGCAGGGATACTACAACACACCTGGGTTCATTCTATCCTCTAGAAGTTCCTGAAAAACTGTTTCATAGTGGAAAGCCTTTAGACTTGTCTCATGCCTTAGAAGTGATTCTAGTTTTTTGTGCCACTTCAAAAGCCAATTATGTGAAAGTTCAGGGAGTTTCCAACTTATAGATGCATTAGTTTCCAAAAGTTCTCTTGTAAGTCATCTTTTTTAAAGTTTTGAACATATTTCCTTATTAAAGAAATAGTATTATAATTTATATTTTTAGATTTGGAAAGGACTTGTAGAGACTATCTATTTCCCTTTCTCCACCAAGACTTTACAGATGAGGTATCTTAGGTGCAGAGAAACCTTTTAACTGACTTAAACTCATTGACTCCAGACTTAATGTTTTTTTTTTTCCAGTGTACCAGTGGTTTGGTGCCCAGGTAGACCCATAAAAGCTTATTGAAATCATAGTTGAAATAAGATAGACTTTCAAAGAAAAATGACAAGAAGCAATAAGTTGTAAAACTATCTATTAGATGAAATAGGTAACACAATTGAATAAGAGAATATTTTTTAAATGTTCTCTTGATTGCTGGTGCTTGAGGAAAATTAGGTTTAATTAGAGGAGGATGCAGAGGTATATGGAAACTTTTTACAGAGATTTTGAAGGGGAGTTCAGGCCACTTCCAAGGACATAGGGGTCAGTACCGATTCTTCATTTGCAAAAGCTCTAATCAATTTAATGACCAACCACCATTCCGGAAGAATAGTAATAAGATATGCTATCTAGCTCCTGACAGAGAGATGATAAACTCAAGATACAGAATAAGACATATATTTTTTACCTTGGTGGGGATTTATTTTGCTTGACTGAGTATATTATTACCCAGATTTTGTTTTCTTTTTCAATAGGGAGTAGATAGGAGGGGGATAGGGGCATAGGATAGAATTTCCTTCTTTCCCTCCACCCCCACTACCTCAAATGAGAATACAAAAGGAAGACCAGAAGGAATCATAAACAAATTAGGCAACTTTTAAAGTTATAGGAAGAATTTATTTTATGCCTAAAAAGAATTGTCTAGATCAGTGGTGTCAAATAGAAATAGAAATGGGTCCCTGTGTGCTACATATTGACTTAGAAAACCACAAATTAGCATTTATCTGTGTTGTATTTTATCTGTTTTTAGCTTGTTAAAAATTTCCCAATCATATTTCAATGTGGTTCTAGGCTACATTCTGGAATTTGGCCAGTCATTTGTAGCCAGTGGGCTGCAAGGTTGATAATAGAGATTTGAAGTCTAGATAATAAAAATTTGAAGTTTCACATTCAATCCTTTCTTGATTCACATTACCTATGGAAATGTATAATTTTTTTTCTTGGTGTTTAAGTTCAGGAAGAAATAAAAATGAAATGGAAGGAAAAAAACCTTTTTGTCTCTTTTTTCTTGACACAACTGAATCACTAATATTCTTCATGCAGTTGCCAATGATGAACAGAGTCCCCCCTTTTGTCTTACAAATGGAATGGAGAAAGGGAGGAAGGAAGGGAAGGCAAGATTTTCCTGAGGATATTGGGCAAGAGATTCAGGGCAGGGAGAAAGGAGGAAAGGTGGTAAGGAGGATGTATATATCTGAGAGAAAAATTTGCAAAGGTGAAATTATTTGAGATTTGAGTGATGAAAGATCAGAGAAACCAAAGAGAAAAAGAACATTTGTATGGCCTTCTTGAGGGGGAGGAAAGGAGGTGCCTGGGAAGAGATGCTAGAATAAACAATTATCTACGCTTGGTAACAGAACAGTTGGCCCAGAATGGCTTGATTGCTGCATGGAGAAACTTCTGAATTGGAAGAAGAGAGGGAGACAATGGGTAATGAAATGTTTATATGTGCAGAACACTTGAAGGTCATGTGTTTGTACACTGTGAAGTTCTTATAGAAGTTGGTAGACAGAGTCTGCTACAACAATTTCCACCCTTTTTGGAAGTGGGAGGTAACACACTATCCTTGTATTTCATTTTACCTTTCTACTTCCCATCACAAAACTTTTTGTGGAGTATGTATGGGGAGAGAAGGAGACCAGGAAGATGACAGTGGAAGGTCTGCTTAGATAAGGATGAAAAACAAGTACATGGTGAGGCTGGTTCCTTGGCCACTGGAAACTCCAGGTGTTTAAGGATTATTTTCCAGTTTCTTTAGGATGTTGATGAATAAATCAGCTTTGCTTCCCAAGAGGTATTCTGACACCAACATTCTAAGCATCGTCCCTCCCTCATTTCTGGTCCTAACCATGACCTAATTAATTAGATCTGGTTCTCAAATCAAGTTAACTTTCATGACATGAATTTCTGGAATTTAACTTTATTTGGCTGATGTGTAGGTGGAGGTACCAGGTTCTTCCTCCCTCTGCAGCAAAAGGTTACCACATGTGAGTCTTACTTTTTTTAAGTCTGTTTTTTAACTCAGGGTTCCTGGCAAATAGTATTTGGTGACCTAGGAAAGTAACCCCCTCTGCAAATATCAGCAATTGCTGAGAGGGATGGAAGAAACATTAGTGTGAAAGAGAAGGTTCCTGACCTTTTCTTTATCTGCCTTTCCTTATATAATGAGCCCAGTAGAACCTTGAGTAGGACTTTACATGAGTAACTGCACAAGGTCCCAGGGTGAATGGGTTATAAATAGAGGCTGAGGCTGGCTTAGCTTAGTGATATGGTCAATGTCAGTTCTAGGGAAAGTTGGGAAGTGGGCAAAGATTATTTTTAGCGCTCTCTCTCTTTTAACCATCTTTCCCATCCTTGTCTCCCTTCATCCCTGGTCTTAGGAGCCAGTGCCCATTTACGGAAATTTAGGAATTTGGAATGGTATAGAGGAAAGAGAGCCTGACTCTAATTCAGGGGTCCTGGTCACCAATCCCACCTCTGACATTTGTTTTATATATGATTTTGTCCAAGTTATTGAACATTTTGGGGCCTCAGCTTCATTAAGTGATGTCACAGGACTAGGTGACCTCTGAAGTCCCCTTCCAGCTGTATTTATGAACCCTTGACCTATCCTAGCTTCTAATCAGGACTTGCCTCTCAAGAAAAGCTGAGTGCCCCAGCAGAATTAAGATTCTTGATCTAGGAATGGTTAACTTGTTTTATTATGTTTTAATAACTATTTCAATGTAATTGGTTTCCTTGATAATTATATGCATTTTATAAATAATAACATTATTCTGGGAAGGATATATAGGCTTTGCTAGATTGCCAAAGGGATCCATGATCCAAAAAAGATTAAGAGCTGGTCTAGTTTTTCCTGTCCTTTTTCTTCTCTATAAAAACTCAGACTTTTATTCCATTATCTCAGGGGCTGGTTAGAGGACTAGGTGGCTCAGGCCCTAAACTAATTTCTGCAAAGGTAATTAAAATAATAATAATTGGTTTAATGTATCTATCACTCAAGTATTATTTTTACAATAACTTATATTTTTTATGTCAACTCCAAGGAAAGATCAAGGAAAATGTTCCATGTGGAGGAACATTTCTATAGGCAGGCCTAGATTTATTTCAATCTATCTGCAAAGAAACATTTCAGTTACAGCTGCCAGTCTGCTTTAGTTTTTGATGTGTGCAAGCAGTTGGAAGCCCAAGCTGAATGCTAGTAGCCAGGACACCTACGATGGCCACAGGCAGGTGGATTTTCATGGACACACACATCAGGATCACAGAACATCCATACTGATGCAGTTCTAGGAGTCTAAAGTATTTCCTTGTCAAGATGATTTTAATTTTTAAATTGTTAAACTGCTTTATTTGTTTATTGCGGACAAGCCTGGGGTCTAAGGAAGGCCACAGATTTTCAGGGATCTTTGAAGCAAGATTTTTTGACTCCGAAATATGTTCATTTGTTTAATTCTGCAATAAATTCCATTGTTTGAAGAAGGGACCAAGAACACCAATGGTGAGCTGAAGAACAAATGGGGTTTCTCAGGCAGAGAATTCCCAGGCCAGATTAACATTGTTGTGGATTTAGACAAAAGTTCATACCCCTAATGCTGGTAGCTTTCATGGCCATTTTGCTCTTCAGTGACCTCATAGTTCATGGACTTAATTACAGAGAGTGATAAAACTGTAAAGTCAGAACACTAAAAAAAAATTAGTATCTTTTAACAGCTTAGATAAATTTTCCCATATACTATAATTTTCCACTTTAACATATTAAGAACCATTTCATTTTCAACAGATAACTTTATTTAAATATTATAATTATTGATGGAAGTTTATAGTGCTATCTTTTCAGAGGATGTCAGAAGAAAAATATAATACAGCATCCCAATCTAACTAGAGAATACACATTTTTATGCAGATGAATAGCAGTGTTCGGTAGTGTTTAAAATGTTGGATTTGGGAAGTCCTAGATTTGAATCCTACTTCTGACCTTTCATTAGGAACACATAATTTATAACTTAATAGGATTTCTGAAGTTACATGATTGTACTCCCTTATTTAACAACAACAACAACAACAATAATAACACCTACCATGGGTCAGGCACTGTGCTAAGTGCTTTACAAAAGTTATTTCATTTGATCTTCACAACTCTGTGAGGTTGATGATATTATTACACCCATTTTACAGCTAAGGATACTGAGGCAAATAGAAATGAAATGATTAGCCAAGATCACACAATTGTTTAAAGTTAAATCTGAATGTAAGTCCCCTAAGGCCCAGTGCTCTATCTACTGTACCACCCAGGGACCACAAGAAAGGCATCCCTAAGCCTCAGTTAATCATAAAGTAGGAATAATAGTATTTGTAGTTTCTGCTTTTGAGGGTTGTTGTGAGGTTCAAATGAGATAATAATGTGTGTAAAGCATTTTGAAAAGCTTATGTGAATATCAGGTATGACCTGTGAATAGGGGGAGACAGTCTGGTTTTCCCAGCCCCCACTCCTCCAGGAAAATGGTCTACATGTGTAGTAGATTAGAGACACAACAGAAGAGGGGACATACCTGGGATTGGGGAAAACAATGCCTTTCAAAAGAATAGAAAAGAAACAAAGCACAAATAACATATTCCTCAATCTCCTCTGTTTGCTTGCCTCTCCCTGAAGTAGTCCTTTTGTAGAAATGGGGAACTATGGTTTTGGGGCACTGAATATACTATTGGATTTGGTTCATGTATTGGTTAGTTTTGCTGAAGTACGTTTTTTCTCTCCCTCTTTAAAAAAAACAACTATTTGTTATAAGGAATGAATGTCTGGGTGGGAGAAAGTGTACAAGTAGGGAAATAAAGGTGATATAAAATCAAAAGATAACAATAAAACATTAAAAATTTTAATGACTTAATCATTTTGGCTATTTAAAATAACCCTCTAGTCAATCTTTTTTTTTTCTTTTTGGAGGGCAATTGGGGTTAAGTAACTTGCCCAAGGTCACATGGCTAGGTTTTTGTTTTGTGTGTGCTTTAAGTGTCTGAGGTGGATCCGAACTCAGTCCTTTTGACTCCAGGGCTGGCGCTCTACTCACTGCGCCACCTAGCTGCTCTGTCAATCTTTTTTTTAAGTACAAAATTCCTGTGAATGAAAAATCTCTCCCTAAAGTATAGGATACTTTCTCTTACAGCAGGACGTATTTGGACCAAAATGGTAGCCATTTCTTGTCTTGATAATGAAAAGTACGAAGAAGAACCCAGGCTTCTATTGTTCCAGAAAGGCAATATCACTGGTATAAACTACATGAATAAATTCTTCAGTTTTGTATTGGAACAGTATTTCAAATGGACACTCTATACTTCTGATCCCAAAAAGTTGCTGACTTTTTGTTTTATTTGACTCTTTATATTTCTAGTGTTTGGGAGGCAGACTGACACCAACATCCTGTATAACTCTGTGAGAAACTTATAAATAACTCAATATCAGTATCCCACCTTTGGAGGTTTAAGCTAATAGCACTGCAAAAGAAAGTCAGACAAACACTTGATAATTAAATAATGTTGGACAAAACACAGGGAAGTTAAAAACCTAAGAAAGGGATGTTACATGAGAAACAAAGTTGAAGTTGAGAAATTCTTCTCCCTCTGTTGAATGACAACCTTGTAATACCCTTAATTTCCTTTAAAGCAGGAAGAACCTCTTAATATAAGAGATTATTTTTCTGTTTGTTTGTTTTTTTTAATAGTGATGAGATAGCATTTATTTCAACCTACAGGAAATATGGAAGATGAAAAGGGTATAAAGAATCCCATAAATGGAACCAGACCCAAATAAAATACTCTGAGAATACATTAGGTCCTCCTGCAAGGGAGCCAAATTTGGGCTTGCTATTGGGAAACAATAATTGTTATTGATATTTTGTTGATATTTGATATTCCAGCAGGAATCTTTTTTCCAAAGAGCCCTATACAGTCCAAAAGGCCCTTTTGGATTCTCCAATCCCAAGTTATTAGTGTTCTTTTGGCTCTGAAATTACTTTGCATATATTTTGCATATACTTGTGTGCATGTTCCTGCCACCTCCACCCCCATCCCCAGTAGACTGTAGTCTCCTTGAAGGCAGGGAATGTTTTCTTTTTGTCTTTGAATCCCTAGCACCTAGTAAAGTGCCTGACCCATAGTAGGTACTCAAATGTTTGTTGAATTGAATTGAAGGATGCAGTGGAGAAAAATCTCAAAATTAAGATGGTTGGAATGTTTGAAAGAAAATTGCATGATCACTGTGAAACCAATTAAATATCAATGCATAACATTATTAAGTATCAGAAGTATAGTTTGTTTGATTTTGGTAATTTGGTAGTCCTGAGAAATCATGTTAAGAGATGTACAGAGTAAAATGAAAAATATAACGAAAAGTACAGTCTACATTTTCCCAAAACTAAAAAAAAATTTAGTTGTAAAATCAGCAAAGGTTTGAATTGGCTTAATTTATATTAATGTGGTTTGGCCACCATTACTAAAAATATTTTACCATAATTTTTGGCCTTTCTCTTTTTCTTTGTAGTATTTCTTTTAAAATGAGCATTAGATTTAGAATATTATGACCTACCCACAAATCTTAATACATTTAATTTGAATATATCTATATACAAATATATCCACACTTAATTGTAGCCTTGGGGAGAGGGAAGGGATGAAGGGAAAAAAGAACAAAATAAAAAGTGCACAGCAGAGAACAAAAGAAAACTTACAAGGAAGCAAAGAAAAAATGGACAGCTCTCAATATGTTTAGTATTTATTTTATAGTGTTTTTTTAATGGAAATTTGTTTCCATATATTTTGGATCCTCTCTTATGTTCTGCTGTGCACATGACATGCTTCCCCCTCCTTTTCTTATTTTGTATTTGTTTCACTATTTAAGTTTATAATATGTTTCTTTTTCTTTTCTTTTTTTGTGTATGAGATGGAATTCCATGAAGACAGAAGAGCATAAGTAAAATCCAAGAGACAGGAAAGTATGAAGTATGTTTTGGAGAATAGCAAATAATTCAACTTAACTATTTTGTTGGGGTATGTGTAAGGGGTGGGGGAAGTAGTGAGAAATAAAGTTAGAAAGCATGGTTGAGGACAGTTAATTGGGGGTGGGGGCAGATGATGCAGGATGAAGTGTTTGAACTTAATTTTGGCATGTAATAAATGGGAAATCACTGGTATTATGGCAGTGACCTATACAGGACACATTCTCCAGAGATACATGAGACAGCTGGACTTTTTCTTTTTTCTCTAGAATCTCAGGACATGATCTAGCTCATGAAAATAAAAACCTGCTTTCAGCTTCTCTGTAAAAGACTTCTTATAACCATGCAAAATATCTGGTACGATCAAGAAAGCATTAGAAAGCTTATAAATATGATATAGCCGTGCCTGCCACATCTAAACAGGGGATCACAGTGGGGTCAGAGGAAGGCTGAAGAATCAGCAAGGGGAAGCAGTGCTATTCTTCATGCTGGGCTTAAGATAATGCCTATGAAATACTCTGCCTTCTCTTGGAGAGGGAGTATCAGCTTCAGAAACCAGGGCTTCCACTTTGAGTTTGTAGTTTAGACCAAACAAAATTTTTTGCAACAACTCAGTTGAGCACCTTGAGTTTTCAATCTCTGGACAATCCCTGGTTACAACATAGTAGGATGCTAGCAATGACCACTATAGCCAGGCTTCCAGACTCAATGAACTGTGGACAAGACTGCTCTCGTAGAAGCATAGGGCCAAAGCCTATCTATCCTTAAGGGAAAATAGGTGCCCAGGGGGATTCACACCACTCTTCCTTTTCATTTTGATCACATCATATGTGTGTGTGTGTGTGTGTGTGTGTGTGTGTGTGTGTGTGTGTAAAACAGTATTACTACTTGATTTGCCTGGTGTTTGCATGGGGGAGGAAGTGGAGAGGAAGACAGTGTCATAGGTGGATTGGGTCAGTTGTTTTTAGCCCTAATAGACAGAGACACCTGTTTCCTCCCCACAAGCTGCCTCCCTATAAAACTGACCATACAACAGTCTTTGATGCATCATGGGGTTCTCTATAGTAAGTAGTTTGGTGTAAATGTGTTAATTCAATACATCATAGGAATTGCTTTGGCAGTAGACAAATTCAAAACAGTAATCCTACAGAATCTCTGAATTGGATTATGCCTCGGATCCCATCTGGTCAAGCTCATGACTGATCAAAAATTACTTTTACATCTCCAATCTGTGGTCATTCAAATTCTATCTGAAGATCATCAGTATGGGAAACCTCTGCTCCTTGAGGTATTCCAGTCTGGGGAAGTTCTAATTTATGGCAGTTCTAATTATTAGAAGATTAATCTTTATTCTGAGCTAATGTTAATTTCTCCACAACTTCCATTCCCTCTTCTTAGTTCTTCCCTGAAAGAACAAGGAGAACAAATTCAGGGGCTTTTCTACATGACATCCCTTAAATACTTGAAGATAGCTAGCGTTCTACCTTACCTCTCCTTTAAGCTAAACATCACCAATTCCTTTAATTGATGCTTTATGGCATAGTCTCCAAATCTTTTAGGATCCTGGTCTAGAAACTGTCCTAAAATAGGCACCTCCAATTTGACCTATTTTCAAGTGAGCCTTGAGCATCCTACATAATAGGAAGGATCCACCATAATTTTCTCTTGCATTCAAGTCTACTACTTCCACAAAGAGCCAGCAACAATCACATGAATCCAAAAGGTTTCAAGTAATTATCCCTGTTGGGGTTTTTTGTTTTTCTTTTTTGCTTTTTAAAGGAGGAATGCAAGAAAATTGGGGTTGACTTGCTCAAGGTCACACAGCTGGTAAGTGTTAAGTGTCCAAGATCGGATTTGAACTCAGGACCTCCTGACTCCATGGCTGGTGCTCTATTCACTGCACCATGTAGCTGCCTTACCAATCCTCTTCAATAGTGTAAATGTGTCTTCTAAAGTTCTGTCCTCAACCTATTTAAATTTAGAGTCAAATGTGCCAAGATGTAGTGAATCTACAAAGATCTTTGGCTCAAACTGGGCTTCAGAATGAATACTAAACACCCCAGACAGAACAGGACAGGGGAGCATAAGCAAGGTCTCATTTTTGCCTAAATGCTTGTAAATATAAGTCAGCCAGTCATTCAACAAGTCCTAATAAAATGATTACTATTTAGCAGCTACTGGGTTAAACACTGCAGAGCAAAGAAATAAAAACAGTCCCTGACCTCAAGGAGCTCCATTTTAATGGAGAAGATAACATGAAAACAATTACATGTTTACAAGAAGATGAATATAGAGTAGACAGAAGGTAATCTCAGAGGGGAAGACACTAGTAGTTGGGGGAGTAGGAATTTCTCCTAAAAGAAAAAAAATAGATAGGAACTATTATTATTACTATGTGTAAAACTATAGTTTTGAATTCCTTATTACAATTAATTTTGAGAAACCGGGCACTGTAGGTGTACACAATAATTGTCTAAGGATGAGGCAGACCAAGATGAGATGACTTGTGTGAGATCACTTATTGGCTTCGATATCGGGAATGTAAAGGGAAAAACTGTGTCAAACATCCAGATGTCTTATCTATATGATTCCAAACATCTGGATATTTGCAAACATAGTGTTGATGAATTGGATTTTTAAAATTTCCCTTCCAGATGTTTCAGTTGGTAAGTGGTCTCAGCTCAATTTCATATTGTGCTCTTCAAACTCTTCCTTCATGTGTAAAACATCCAATCCTTGTGTAGTGAGGTAAAGAATTACAAATTTTCATTTTCCTTAAATAAACATTCGAAAATAAACCTTAGTTATAAAAGAAATATTTCGAATTGTGACTAGACACTGCTTTGTTTGTATAAATGCAAACTCCAGGTACCCAAAGGGCCATGAATTTCTGTCCCTGAAGGGGACTAGATATATAAAGGCTTTTAGTGCTATGATGAAGATACCCTCTCAAAAAATAATTTAAAAAACAAAGATATTGATCTGCCAAGGTTCTTAGGTATCCAGGAACCCTTAAATCTTCACAATGGTGAAACACACACACACACACACACACACACACACACACACACACACATTCTTGACTTCTCTTAGACTCATCCCGTTTAGTATTTGATGAAAACCAAAAGCAACATTTAGGTATTTTAAGTCTAGGAAGTGAGTATCATAGCTGAGTTTATAGAGCTCAGGGGAGATTGGGATGGAAGAAACTAGAAGGGAAGCTTCTTTCTATTTTGTGGATAGTATGGGCTGCCAACTGCATAGTTTAGCAATGACATGTACTGAGAAGGCAGAGAGCAGAGGAAACTTGGGAATGATCTCATTACATCAAATGACAGTGGGATAATATTCTGCCATAAATCAAACAATTACCCACCACTGGTGATATGCGAATGCCTGAAAGGAGCCGAGGGGAAGATAAGTCAGAATAACTGAGCTATGTAGTTGGTGGATCCAGACAGACTGGGGGAGTCAGAGTTCAAAATCCTTTCAGGTTCATCAGTGTGAAAGCTAAGGGACCAATATCATTGTCAGGGTAATTGATGAGGTTCTGTCAGGCCAATCAACAGGGGAAGGTGTGGACACTATCCACAACTCAGCCTTGGATTTGGGATGCTCCAGTTCCTTCTAGTTTCCCTTCTCTCCCTATCCAGAGGCTCCCTTCTTGTTCTATGCTTCATAAATCTCCCCCACACCCAATAAAAACTTATTCTAGTATCTTGCAAAAAATTCTTCCCACTCCACCAGCCCCCTTCAGGAATGCTAACCCAGAAAACCCCTTTATGGCTGAAGGAAGTCCAACCTATCCATTTAAAGGCACAGATTGGAACCCCTGCCTCTCCAGGGGCCCCTGCACAACTTCCCTCTGCCACATGGTTTCAGAACATAAGCTTTCTATGGCAAGAACACGTAACTGTTAGGCAAAGTTTCCCTTCTCTTTTGTAGGGCTAGAGGGTTAATTACAACTGCAGTGAGGATCTTGGGGACTTCAGGGATGCAGCCAGCCAATCATATTTTAGTACACATGGCTGAAAGTGTGCTATAAAACTTGGAAAGGATTGTAAATGCTTTATTTTATGGTGCACAAACAACCTTCCGTTACTGCTCACTGTGGTGTTAACTTGTTAAGCTTAGACTGGTCTCTGCAGTCCTCTCCCTTGTGCTGGGGAATGAATGACTCTCCTTCAGAGAAAATAAAAAAACAAAAACCAAAAAAACGACCAATGTCCCTACTGTCATTAACCAACTTCTAAGAATGGTGACACCTTTTAAGCATTTCCATTATTCTTTCATATGTAAAGGATATTCTTTCTTTGCTCCCAAAATGTATCAATCATTCCCTTCCCTCCAAACATAGAATTAGAGGATGCAGGAACTGGAAGAAAGCTTAAAAATCATTTAATCCATCACCCTCATTTTATAGAGGAAACTAAGGTCACTCCTGTTTTTAGTATTGTATCTATTCTATGAGCCAGCAAGTTACCATTGAGGAATGTTGGCACATTTATCATGTTGTCTAGTAGAGAGAGTGCTGACCTTGGAAGCTGGAGATCTAGGTTCATATACAACCCCAGAAACTATGTAATTAAGTTTTCAGGCCTCAGTTTCCTTATCTGTAAAATTAAGGGCTTTGGCAAAAGAAACCTTCTAGCTCTAAATCTATGGTCTTAGGATGTCAAAAGAAAACTTGACCTGGAATTAAAAATAAAAAAGTCAGGATTCTTTACTTTAGGTGACAGAAAGCAGGCCAGAAGTTTTCCTGTAACCACTGACCTCATCTGATTCATATTCTTCCTCATTATTGGGAGTCAGGCCAGGTCATCAAACACTGATGGGTATAGAGGAAAGGCAACTCATTCCGCAGCCCAGTGGCACAGCCAACCAACCATCTCCATTAATTAGAATTGGATTGGTCTTAGCAGAAGGTGATGGGGTATATTTACATGTAAGTAATATTCTCTCTCTCTCTCTCTCTCTCTCTCTCTCTCTCTCTCTCTCTCTCTCTTTTTTTTTCTCTCTTTCTCCCATATGTTCTTCTTCCCTTAATGGGACCATGATATACAGATTATAATGGAAACGGGTGCAGTGGTAATAATGAATAGAACACTGTAAGACACATGAGTACCAGTTTTAGTTCCATCATTAACCAACTGGGTAAGCGTGGATAAATCACTTTATCCCTCAGCCTCATTTCAATTTCCCTTGCCTGGAAAATGGGTAGGTTGGATTAGATTAGAGATTCTTAAACTTAAAAATCTTAAACTTAAATTCTTAAATAAATCTCCAAGAGGTCCATGAACTTGTAGGATACAAGAATGTATTATTATTTTTTAACTAACCTTTTGTTCCCTTTCTAATCCTATCTGTTTTAGGAATTCGAAGACATTATTCTGAGAAGGGATCCATAGGCTTCACCATAATGCCAAAGGGATCCACATCACAAAAAAGTTAAGAACTTTTGAAACAGAAGATCTCTAATCAACTCCCTTCCAGCTGTAACATTGTTAATTGTTCCATGATATGTTAATCAAGTCAGTCAAGCTTGATTTTTTTTGTCACCTTTGGAAGAAAAAAACAACTGACTTTGATCTCGGTGAATTTGTTTTGGCAATTCAGAGAAAGGAAGAATCTAGGAGGCTGTTCTTTGTGTTTATATTCATGTAGTTAACATTACTTATCCATACCTCCAAAGAGGTACCACTTAGAATTTAAGAGGGAGGCATCAGACTCAAAGTTGAAAGAGATGGCAGTGGGAGCCTGGGTTGCAAGCTCTCATTCTGGTGTCACATCCAATCTTTCTTTTGTAATTACTACAGGTATTTTCTCTCAGTTATTGGGGGTAGTAATTACTACAGCTATTTGCTCTCAGTTGTTAGGGGTAGTAATTACTACAGGTATTTGCTCTCAGTTGTTGGGGGTAGTAATTCCTACAGGTATTTGCTCTCAGTTGTTGGGGGCAGTAATTCCTACAGGTATTTGCTCTCAGTTGTTGGGGGTAGTAATTCCTACAGGTATTTGCTCTCAGTTGTTGGGGGTAGTAATTCCTACAGGTATTTGCTCTCAGTTGTTGGGGGTAGTAATTACTACAGGTATTTGCTCTCAGTTGTTGGGGGTAGTAATTACTACAGGTATTTGCTACCAATAAATGGAAGTCATACTACTGTACGATCATAGATTTATTGCTGAGAAGCATCTTAGAAGCTATATAGTATAATCCTTTCTCATTTTACATGTGAGGAAGGGCACATTGGTAGGAAGGTTCAAAGATAGGATTTGAACCCATTTCTCCATTGGGATAAGATGAGTTGCCTCCCATCTGAGTAATATGTCTACGTTCAAGCTCTGGTCCCAGAAAAGTAGATGCCTAATGTTAAGAGACTCCAGTCATGGTAGAGTAAAATATAGATCTAATTCTATTTTAGTACTTGATTCCTGTGCTGAATTTTGTCAATAACCATCCAAAACTTACATGTTTGTTTTGTACCTAAATAAATACCCAGAGAAGGAAGGGACCTTAGATTATCTAGTCCAACTCTCCCACACCCCTTGATAAAATTTTAAACAGATTAGAAAACTGAGACCTACAGAGGAAAACTGACACCAAATATTGTCATCTGATTATGGTTCAATAATAATATATGGAAAGAGAACGAAATTGGGGATCCAGAGACCTGGGTTCTAGGCTGGGCTTTGCCACTAACTCGCAACATAACCTTAAATAGATAACCTTACTTCTCTAAGCCTTGGTTTCTTTATCTGTAAGATGAGGAGGTTGCATTAGCTGTCCCTGTTTCCTTCTTTCTCTAAGCCTTGTGACGTTATGACATTTTTTTCTCTAATTTTCAATGGGGGCTTAGGATGCCTATGTTGATGTATTCCAGCATTTCCTTCTTGTTCCCCAAGTGAAAAAACACCCACCCTAAACATAAACTGACTCTTCCTTTTAATAACAGAATGGCTATTTTGCATAGATGCTTGCAAATAGTTTATGGTAAAACAGTTATCTCAGAATTCCTTTAGCTCGTGAGAAAAAAAAAGAATGGCCATGGTCTCAGCCCTTGGTCTTCATCTTTGTTCAGCTAATATAAACTTACTCAAGGCAGGAGAGTAGCAGATGTGATGAAGTACTAAAGAAAACAGGAAGGCTTTAGAGGATAGGAAGCTGATTAGGTTGTATTTATCTTTCAGAAGAGTTTGGGTTAAATAAAAACACAGCTTCACACACACACACACACACATCACAGCCTTGTCTCTGCTGCTTCTGGTTGTTAAGGCATGGAGCATTCCAGCAAAGCCTAAAGCACCAAGAATTCTCATTATCATGTCTCTACTGTGCAGGAATCCCCAGGGGATGGCTTCAACAGGTCTCTCTTCTTCCTTGGATCACTCACTGCATATTTCCTGTCCTTCTGGCTGTGTCACTATAATGCAGCCAATCCAGTCACATCAGTCAAAAAAACATCGTTGATTTAGTCAATGAAAAATCAAACACTCAGAAGAGTCATCTGGTGATACATACCCAAAACAATTGCTTGATTGTTTTTTTAAAACTTTTCAATCTGTTGTGTGGTTATGGAGTCACAGCGTTTCAGCATTAGAAGGAACTCCTGAGACTAATTTGAACTACACTAGAAAAAAATCTTCTCTTCAATGCATCTGACAAGTGGTAGGCTAGTCTCTGGAAGACCTTCAATGAGGAGAAAAATATTACCTCCTGAAGCAGTCCACCCCATTTTTGGATAGCTCTGCTTCAGGGGTTCTTTTATGTGAAATGGAACTCTTTGGCAGACTGGTGAAGTCAAGGTACCCCTTCTCAAAAGCATCTTTCTAAATACATGTATAGGGCTCCAAAGGAAACCAATTATATTCAAATAGAATGATCAATTTTTAAAAATGAAATCACAGATCTCTCATGAAGAGCCCCTGCTCTTATTACTAGCTCCAGGTCCAGGGTTCTTTCTCTATAGTGTGATCTGGGATATATGGTGTCTACACATATATTCGCAGATATGCAGATAACTAGATTATGTAGCTAACATTTATATGTCTCTTTAACATTTGTAAAGCACTTTTTATATATTATCTAATTTGATCTTCCAAACAACCTTGTGAGGTACATTCTATCATTACATCCCCATTTTACAGATAAGAAATCAGAGGGCAAGTGAGGTTTAGTGACTTACAGGGTCATATGAAGTAAGTACTTGAAGCAGGATTTGAACTCAGACCTTCCTAATTCCAAATTGAGCATTCTATTCACTGTGCTACCTTGCTGCCTAGAATATGGCTAATGGCCATCAAATTAACTCCAATCATTACTAAAATGGTCTATGAAGAACATATATTCATCCATTTGGCAACTATTTATTCAACTAGGATAGGCAGATAGTGCAGAACTATATAAAATAATTTGTTTTTTTCTCCCCCCCCCACTTAATAGTATTTTATTTTTTCCAATTTCATGCTAGTTTTGAACATACATTTTTTTAAATTAATTTATTAGTTTAGTTTCAGTTAACAAGATTCAATTCCATAGTTCCTTGATTTTCAAATTTCCTTTACTTCCCTCCCCCCTCCCCTCATGACAGCATATAGTACAGTATAGGGTCTGCAAATGCATTCATATTAAACATTATTCCAATTACAAAGGCATATTGTACTAGGTGGGATGAAAGATGGTAAGGAAGAAGTAAAACCAAACAATGAGAAGAACAAGATCATTTAGTTTGCTTCCATCAGGATTCAGGCTCAGTTCTTTCTAGTTATATCTCTGGATGGCACATTTCTCACTTTCTTGAGTCATTCGGGATTAACTTATATCACTGCATTGCTGAAAAGAGTCCAGTCTGTCATAGTTGGTCGTCACAGATATGGTATGTCTGTGATTGTATACAAATTTCTTCTGATTCTACTCTTCTCGCTCAGCATCAGTTTGTATAAGTCTCTCCAGGTAATTATGAAATCCGACACCTCCTCGTTTCTTATAGCACAATAAAATTCCATTACATTCATATACTACAACTTGTTTAGCCATTCCCCAATTGATGGGCACCCCTTTAGTTTCCAATTCTTTGCAACCACAAAAAGGGCTGCTAAAAATATTTTTGTACATATGGGTCTTCCTCCCACTTCTATGATCTCTTTGGGATATAACCCTAGAAGTGGTATGGCTGGGTCAAAGGGTATGAAATTATTTATAATCCTTTGGGCATAATTCCAGATTGCTCTCCAGAATGGTTGGATGAGTTCACAACTCCACCAGCAATGTATTAGCGTTCCAATTTGCCCACATCCTCTCCAGCATTTGTCACTTTCTTGTTTTGTCATCTTAGCCAATCTGACTGGAGAGATGTGGTATCTCAGAGTTGTTTTGATTTGCATTTCTCTAATTAATAGTGATTTAGAGCATTTCTTCATATGCTTATAGATATCTTTAATTTCTTTCTCTGAAAATTTCCTATTCATATCCTTTGACCATTTCTCAATTGGGGAATGACTTGTATTCATATAGATTTGGCTCAATTCTCTATAAATTTTAGAAATGAGTCCTTTATCAGAGACACAAGTTGTAAAAATTCTTTCCCAATTTCCCACCTCCCTCTTGATCTTGGTTACATTGGCTTTGTTTGTGCAGAAGCTTTTCAATTTAATGTAATCAAAATTATCCATTTTGCATTTTATAATGCTCTCTAATTCTTGTTTGGTCTTAAAATCTTCCCCTCTCCACAGATCTGTCAGGTAAACTATTCTGCTTTCCCAAATTGCTTACAGTATCATCCTTTACACCTAGATCATGCACCCATTTAGACTTGATTTTGGTATATGGTGTTAGATAGTGATCTATGCCCAGTTTCTGCCATACTGTATTCCAGTTTTCCCAGCAGTTTTTGTCAAATAGTGCATTCTTATCCCAAAAACTGGGGTCTTTGGGTTTATCGAACAATAGATTGCTATATTCATTAACTGCTGGGTCTCCTGCACCTAATCTATTCCATTGATCCACTACTCTACACCTCTGCCAGTACCAAGCAGTTTTGATGACTGCTGCTGTATAATACAGATTAAGATCTGGCATAGCTAGTCCACCTTCCCTAGCATTTCTTTTCATTAATTCCCTTGATATTCTAGACCGTTTGTTTTTCCAAATAAATTTTGTTATTATTTTGTCTAACTCTACAAAGTAGTTTTTTGGTAAATTGATTGGTATGGCACTAAATATATAATTTAGTTTGGGTAAAATTGTCATTTTTATTATATTAGCTCGACCCAGCCATGAGCAATTGATATTTTTCCAACTATTTAGATCTGTTTTTATTTGTGTGAGAAGTGTTTTGTAGTTGTGATCATATAGATTCTGGGTTTGTTTTGGCAAGTAGATTCCCAAATATTTTATAATGTCTACAGTGACTTTAAATGGGATTTCTCTTTCTATCTCTTGCTGTTGAGTTTTATTAGAGATGTACAGGAATGCTGAGGATTTATGTGGGTTTATTTTATATCCTGCAACTTTGCCAAATTTATTTATTGTCTCAAGTAATTTTTTACTTGATTCTCTAGGATTCTCTAAGTATATCATCATATCATCTGCAAAGAGTGACAGCTTGGTCACTTCTTTGCCTAATTTGATTCCTTTGATTTCTTTTTCTTCTCTAATTGGTACTGCTAACGTTTCTAGTACCAGATTGAATAAGAGGGGTGATAGTGGACACCCTTGTTTCACTCCTGATCTTATTGGAAAGGCTTCTAGTTTATCCCCATTGCATATAATACTTGCTGATGGTTTTAGATAGATGCTAGCAACTATTTTAAGGAAGGCTCCATTTATTCCTATACTTTCTAGTGTTTTTAATAGGAATGGATGTTGTACTTTGTCAAAAGCCTTTTCTGCATCTATTGAGATGATCATGTGGTTTTTGCTAGTTTTGTTGTTGATATGCTCAATTATATTGATGGTTTTCCTAATATTAAACCATCCTTGCATTCCTGGAATGAATCCTACCTGATCAGGGTGTATTATTTTTGTGATAAGTTGTTGGAGTCTTTTGGCTAATATTTTATTTAGAATTTTTGCGTCTAAATTCATGAGGGAGATTGGTCTATAATTTTCTTTCTCTGTTTTATCTCTTCCTGATTTAGGAATCAGTACCATATTTGTGTCATAGAAAGAGTTTGGTAGGACTCCTTCTTCACTAATTTTCCCAAATAGTTTGTAGAGTATTGGAATCAATTGTTCTTTAAATGTTTGATAGAATTCACTAGTGAACCCATCTGGCCCTGGAGATTTTTTCCTAGGGAGTTCATTGATGGCTTGTTTGATTTCTTTTTCTGAGATGGGGTTATTTAGGTAATTCACTTCCTCTTCAGTTAATCTGGGCAATTTGTGATTTTGTAAATATTCATCCATTTCACTAAGATTGTCATATTTATGTGCATACAATTGGGAAAAATAATTCCTCATTATTTTTTTGATTTCCTCTTCATTGGAGGTAGATTCACCCTTTTTATTTTTGATACTCATAATTTTGTTTTCTTCTTTTTTTTTTTTATCATATTGACTAAGGGTCTATCAATTTTGTTGATTTTTTCATAAAACCAGCTCTTAGTTTTATTTATTAATTCAATGGTTTTCTTAATTTCAATTTTATTAATCTCACCTTTGGTTTTCAATATTTCTAATTTAGTACTAAATTGGGGATTTTCAATTTGTTCTTTTTCTAGCTTTTTCAATTGCATGTCCAATTCATTGACCTCCCTTCTCTCTGCTTTAATTAAGTATGCACTCAGGGATATAAAACTTCCCCTGAGAACTGCCTTTAGTGCATCCCACAAATTTTGGTATGTTGTTTCATTATTATCATTCTCTTGAATGAAATTATTGATTGTTTCTATAATTTCTTCTTTGACCCACCAATTTTTTAGGATTAAATTGTTTAGTTTCCAATTAGTTTTTAGTCTATCTTTCCATGGCCCTTTATTGCATATAATTTTTATTGCATCATGATCTGAGAATGATGCGCTTACTATTTCTGCCTTTCTGCACTGGATTGTGAGGTTTTTATGCCCTAGTACATGGTCTATTTTTGAGTATGTACCATGCACTGCTGAGAAGAAAGTAAATTCATTTTTATCCCCATTCAGTTTTCTCCAGAGATCCATCATATCTAGTCTCTCTAAGATTCTATTCACCTCCTTAACTTCTTTCTTGTTTATTTTGAGGTTAGATTTATCGAGTTCAGAGAGGGGGAGATTAAGGTCCCCCACTAGTATAGTTTTGCTATCTATTTCTTCCTCTAATTCCTTTAACTTCTCCTCTAGGAATTTGGATGCTATACCATTTGGTGCATATATATTAAGTAGTGATATTGCTTCATTCTCGATGGTGCCTTTTAGTAGGATATAGTTTCCTTCCTTATCTCTTTTAATTAGATCTATTTTTGCTTTTGCTTTATCTGAGATAAGTATTGCTACCCCTGCTTTTTTTACTTTAGCTGAGGCATAATAAATTTTACTCCAACCTTTTACCTTTACCCTGTGGGTATCCCTTTGTTTCAAATGTGTTTCTTGAAGACAGCATATTGTAGGATTATGGTTTTTAATCCATTCTGCTATCCGCCTCTGTTTTATGGGAGAGTTCATCCCATTCACATTCACAGTAATGATGACTATCTGTCTCTTCCCTTCCATCCTATTCCCTCCCCTGTTTATGTTTTTGTTTATTCCTTCTCCCTTCCCCTCCTTGAAGTTTTCCCTTTTGACCGCCCCCTCCCTCAGTGTTCCCACCCAGTGACCCCCCTTCTTAACCTACCCTCTCCCCTTACTACTATTTCCCTCCCTTATAATCCCTCCCTTTAGTCTCCTCCTTTTCACCCCCTCCTTACCCTCCCACTATCTATAGGACACAATAAATTTTTATACTTATCAGAGTAAATTACTCCCCGTTTGATTCCAAACCAATGAGAGTAAATTTCAAACAGTGCTCCTCTCCCTCCCTCCAATTCCTCTATTTAATGAATTTATGTGTCTATTCACGTTAGATTCTTAAACTTCACTGATTAATTTGATCCTTCTTTGAACCAGAACCAGTGAGAATAGTGTTTAAATAATGTTCCTCTCCCTCTTACTTTCTCTTCTTCTATAGTGTGTTTTGATGCCTCTTCAGATGGCATATTTTACCTTTTCCTAGCTCATCCTTTCCTTTTTCCCATTACAGTACCATTGATCCCCTTAATAGTCTTTTTTTTTTAGACTCCATGTTAGTGCATTCATATCCACACCCTCTAAGTATAACCCTTTTGCAGGTCATGATAATCATAGAGATTTCAAATATTGACAGTTATCAGCTCCACATATAGGGATGTGAACATTTTGCTCTTGTTGCATCCCAGGTAATGAGCTTGTGTTTGTGGGTGTGGGTGTGTGCACTTCTGCATGTGTGAGTCTATGTTACCCTTGTTTACCTTTTTATGTTCTTCTGGAGTCTTGTAATTGGAGATCAAATTTTCCATTGAGCTCTGGCTTTTTCATTAGGAAAGTCTGGAAGTCCCTTACTTCATTAAACGTCCATCTCCTTGCCTGAAAGATTATGCTCAGTTTTGCCGGGTAGTTAATCCTTGGTTGTAGTCCTAGCTCTCTTGCCCTACAAAATATCAAATTCCAGTCCCTCCGCTCTTTTAATGTAGAAGCTGCTAGGTCCTGTGTGATCCTAACTGTAGTTCCTCGATATTTGAATTGTTTCTTTTTGGCTGCTTGTAGAATTTTTTCTTTAATCTTATAATTCTGGAATTTGGCTACTATATTTCTTGGAGTTTTCAGTTTGGGATCTCTTTCAGGAGGAGTCCGGTGAATTCTATCAATAGCTATTTTATCTTCTGATTCCAGGACCTCAGGACAGTTTTCTTTGACAATCTCTTGGAGGATGTTGTCTAGACTGCTTTTCTCATCATGGCTTTCTGGTAGACCAATAATTCTTAGGTTGTCTCTCCTGGATCTGTTCTCTAGGTCAGTTATTTTTCCAGTGAGATATTTTACATTTTCTTGCAATTTTTCGATCATCTTGTTTTTTTCGATTGACTCCTGCTGCATCATAGAGTTCTGAGTTTCAGTTTGATTGTATCTAATTTTTAGTGAATTATGGTCTTCAGTGAGTTTTTGAAGTTCCTTTTTTAGGGAGGTATTTTCTTTTTCCAAGTTGGTCATTGCCTCCCTGATTTGGTCTTTAAAATTTTTCTTAAGCTCCTCCAGGAATGCTATTTGGGCTTGAGACCAGATCATGTTTCCTTCTGTGGTCTCTGGTGTGGGCAGAGAGTCTATATTGTCCTGTGTGTTTTGTTGTTCTTGCCCTGCATAGTATGCTCGAATAGACTTTCTTGCCTTCCCCTTCTCCTTTTCAGCTTCCTTCCTTCCCATTGTGACTTCCTGTTTCTTAGTGTCTCAGGCTATGAGTTTGGGGCCTGATCCTTGACTTTGAATACCTCTGGGTGGCTAGTTTATGGCTAAGTCAGGGAAGTCAGTGAGGAATGTAGATGTGTAGGTGGGGATGAGTCTGACCACTTCAGATTTCTGCCTCTATACCCCTGGGCTATAAGTAGGCTTTTGTTGGTGAGGTGAGGTGGGGCTTGTTGGGTCCCCTCCCTCTCTTCTCTTCAGATTCCTGGCTGTCTCAGTTACACCCTTTCTTGGAGATTCTCAAGCCTGAGGCTATTTCCATTAACTTGGGATTTCAATCTGGGTGGGAGACTTATCTTTGGGTTTTCTGCTTCATGAAGGAGGGATGGGAGGATCGGAGCAGCTAGAATTTACTTTGCCATTCCAGCCCCTGTATTATACAGGCAGGCAGTTTCTAAACTTCCAGGCTGGGGGCTGAATGCAGCCTGAGAAGCCACTCTCTCCACTGGGGGCCCGACTCTCCTACCTGGCTCCAATGATCCGTTCCCTCTGGGAGATGACTGCGATTTGTCCTTGGTAAGTCTGCAGGCTGGGGCTTTTTCTCTCTCTGGTGTAGTCTGCTTGCCTGCTCTTAGGTCTGAGCTGTGCAGACCCCACGCGCTCTGCACTCGACCTGTGCGGACACTCTGGGCAACCTCCTGGGCTGGATTCTGCCACACTCTGTCTTCCACTGGGCTCCGTCACTCCGGAATCCGCTCAGATTTACCCTTTTGGACTTAGTGACAGAGGAGCTCAGCGAGGTTACTGCTTCCTTTCCGCCATCTTGGCTCCGCCCTGAACATACATTTTTATAGGATTTTAAGTTTCAAATTTTTCTCCCTCCCTTCTCTGGCCACTCCTTAAGACAACAAACAAACTGATATAGGTTTTATATGTACAGTCATGTCAAACATATTTCCACATTATTCGTACTATGAAAGAAGAATCAGAACAAAAGGGAAAAACACAAGAAAGAGAAAGCAAAAACTTTAAAGAAGTGAAAATAATATACTTTAATCTGTCTTCAGACTCCATAGTTCTTTCTCTGGATTGTGGATAGCATTTTCCATCATGACTCTTGGAATTGTGTTGGAACATTGTATTGCTAAAAAGAGTCAAATCTACCATAACTGATAATTGCACAGTGTTGCTGTTACTGTGGAAGATCTTCTGGTTCTGCTCACTTCACTTAACAACAGTTCATGTAATTCTTTCCAGGATTTTCTGAAATCTGCCTGCTTATCATTTCTTATAGCACAATAGTATTCCATTACATTCATGTACCACAAGTTGTTTAGTCATTCCCCAATTGATGGGCATCCCCTCAATTTCCAGTTCTTTGCCACCACAAAAAAGCTGCTATAAATATTTTTATACATGTGGGTATTTTTTTCCTTTTTTATGATCTCTTTGGGTTATAGACCTAGAAGTGGTATTGCTGGATCAAAGGGTATGCATAGTTCTATAGCCCTATTTATGACAGTATAGACTTCTATTGACCAAATTACTCTATAGAACGGTTGGATCAATTCACAACTCCACCAACAATACATTAGTGTTCCAATTTTCCCACATCTCCAATATTTATCATTTTCCTTTTCTGTCATATTAGCTAATCTGATAGGTGTGAGATGTTAGCTCAAAGTTGTTTTAATTTGCATTCCTCTAATCAATAGTTATTTAGAACATTTTTTCATATGATCATCATTTCTTCATCTGAAAACTGCCCCTTCATATCCTTTGACCATTTATCAATAGGGGAATAACTTGTATTCTCATAAACATGACTCAGTTCTCCATGTATTTTAGAAATGAGACTTTCATCAGAAACATTGACTCTAAAAATTATTTCCCAACTTTCTGCTTTCCTTCTATTCTTGCTTGTATTGGTTTTGTTTGTACAAAAACTTTTACATTTAATGTACCCATTCAAATTATCCATTTTGCATTTCATAATGTTCCCGATTCCTTGTGTAGTTACAAATTCTTCCCTTCTCCATAGATCTGACGAGTAAACTATTCCTTGTTCTCCTAATTTGCTTATGGTATCTAAATCATGTGCCCATGTGTAAGGTGTTGATTTATGCCTCATTTCCGCCATACTATTTTCCACTTTTCCCTGCAGTTTTTGTCAAAAAGTGAGTTCTTATCCCAGAAGTTGGAATCTTAGGGTTTATCAAATGGTAGATTACTATAGTCATTGACTATTGTGTCTTGTGTACCTAACCTATTCCACTGATCCAACCACTCTATTTCTTAGCCCGTGCCAAATAGTTTTGATGATTGGTAATTTACATCATAGTTTTAGATCTGGTACAGCTGGGTCATTTATTGAGCTTTTGTTCTTCCAGATGAATTTTGTTATTGTTTTTTCTAGCTCTAAAAATAATTTTTTGGTACTTTGGTATGGGACTGAATAAGTAAATTAATGTAGGGAGGATAGTCATTTTTATTATATTGGTTTGGAGTATCCATAAGCAATTGATATTTTTCCAATTGCTCAGATCTGACTTTATTTGTGTGAAAAGTGTTTTGTAATTGTGTTCATATAGTTCCTGAGTTTGTCTTGGCAGGTAGATTCACAAATATTTTATATAGTCTACAGTTACTTTAATGGAATTTCTCTTTCTATCTCTTGCTGCTGGATTTTGTTGGTAATACATAGCAATGCTAACGATTTATGTAGGTTTATTTTATACCCTGCAACTTTGCTAAAGCTGCTAATTGCTTCAAGTAGTTTTTTTTTTAATTGATTCTTTAGGATTCTGTAAGTATACCATAATATCATCTGCAAAGAGTAACAATTTTGTTTCCTTATTACCTATTCTGATTTCTTAAATTTCTTTTTATTTTCTTATTGCTAAAGGTAACATTACTAGCACATTATTGAATAATGAGTATCCTTATTTCACTCCTGATCTTATTGGAAAACCTTCTAGCTTATCCCCATTACATAAAATACTTGCTGATGGTTTTAGTTAGATATACTTATCATTTTAAGGAAAACTCCATTTATTCCTGTGCTCTCTGGTATTTTTTTTTTTTTTTTTTTTTGGTTTTTGGAGGGCAATTGGGGTTAAGTAACTTGCCCAAGGTCACACGGCTAGGTTTTTATTTGTGTGTGCGTTAAGTGTCTGAGGCCGGATCTGAACTCATGTCCTTCTGACTCTGGGGCCAACGCTCTACTCACTACGCCACCTAGCTGCCCCTTTAGTATTTTTTAATAGGAATGAGAGTTGTATTTTGTCAAAAATCTTTTTCTGCATTTATTCAGATAATCATATGATTTCTGTTAGTTTTGTTATTGATATGGTCAATTATGCTGATAGTTTTCCTAATGTTGAACCAGTGATGCATTCCTGATTTAAATCCTACCTTGTTATAGTGTATTATCCTCATGATAAGCTGCTGTAATCTCTTTGTGAATATTTTATTTAAAATTATTGCATCAATATTCATTAGGAAAATTGGTCTATACTTTTCTTTCTCTGTTTTGGCTCTTTCTGGTTCAGGCATCAGCTCCATATTTATGGCATAAAAGGAATTTGGCAAGACTCCTTCTTTTCCTGTTTTTCCAAATAGTTTATATAGTGTTGGAATTAGTTGCTCTTTAAATGTTTGGAGTTTTCTTGGCAAAGATACTTTTTGGTTTGCCATTTCCTTCTCTAGCTCATTTTACTTTTTACAGATGAGGAAACTGAGGCAAACAGGGTTAAATGAGTTGCCCAGGGTCACACAGCTATGAAGTTTCTGAGGCTAGGTTTGAACTCATGAAAGCAAGTTTTCCTGACTCCAGGCCCAGCACTCTATATATCATTCTGCCTAGCTGCCAGCTAAGCTCGTGGATAGAGTGCCAGGCCTGAAGTCAGGAGGAACTGAGTTCAAAGCTGCCCTGAGACATGAGAAGGAAATGGTGAAACATTATAGTATCATTGCCAAGAAAACCCCAAATGCGGTTACAAAGAGTCAGATAAGACTAATGGACAATTTATTAAGGTACCAATGTTCTAAAAATACTGCAGAAATAGACTTGGAAGACAACTTAATGTAATTTGACTTTGACTAACAGGAAATGAGCCATAATAACTTTGTTGTGGCCATCTTGCCCCCAGCACATTTATTTTGCCAAATGAATTCTTCAAGATGCAGTTGGACAGAACCATATTGATTCTTACTTGAAAAAGCAGAATTTAACTAAAGAATATGCTTCCTAGAAATGTATATATTTCTTCTTCTTTTTTTTTGCTTTTTGGAGTACAATTGGGGTTAAGTTATTTGCCCAAGTCACAGGCTAGTTTTGTGTTAAATGTCTGAGGCCAGATTTGAACTCAGGTCCTCCTGACTCCAGGGCTGGTGCTCTATTCACTGTGCCACCTAGCTGCCCCAATGTATATATTTCTAATGAATTCAGAAGACAGTACATTCCAAGGAGTAGAAGAAAGATTTATGCCAGTAAAATTCTCTAGGATCAAAGATATACAGGATAGCTTCCTTCTTCTTTTTTGGGAATATATTCCAGAGATCCCTGCAGATGAGGATGGAATCACAGCATTTGGGGTTTGGAAGGGACCTCAGTGATCATCCAATACAGCCTATATGCTAAAGAATTCCCATCCTTGACAAATGCTATCATTTAGCCTGGGCTTGAAGAATTCTAAGGAGAGATAACCAACCACCTCTTGAGACAACCTGTTCCACTCTGGGATGGTTCTAATTATTAAGAAGGTTTTCCTGATGTCAAGCCTTTTTGTAAATCAACCTTTTTGCAGCTTCCTCCCATTGGTTCTGGTTGTGTCTTGTGGAACTCAATATAAAAGGCCCAATCTTTCATCCAAACAACAGCCTTTCATATACTTGAAAATAATTATCAATCCAACTTCATCCGCTCCCAGGCTTTTCTTCTCCAGGGTGAATATCACCAGTTCTTTCAATCCATATGTGACAAGGACTCAAGGCCCTTCACTTATACTGGTTGCCTTCCTCTGGCCACTCCTTGGTTGTTGTTGCTCAGTCAATCAAGTTGTGACCCCATTTGGGGATTTCTTGGCAAAGATATTGGAGTGGTTTGCCATTTCCTTCTCTAGCTCGTTTTTACAGATGAGGAAACCGAGACAAAATTAAGTGACTTGCCCAGATATGTGACATAACCACATAGCATGTAAGTTTGGGGTGTTTAGGAGGACTGGCATCTCTGCTATGAGGACTTGATGAGCCCTTCTCAGGGCTGCTCATCCACCTTTGGTCTCCACCTGTCATTCAAATCACACCTGTGGCTCCAAGAAGCTGTAGCATGCACAGCAGCCATACCTTGGTAAACTGTCACAGGAGATGAACTAAACCATATTGAGAGTAACCTATAAGCCTCCAACTTGTTGGTAAGTTACCATAAGCATGTGAAGACTTTATCTGGTGTAATGGAGGAGGAGAAAAATGTGTTCCAATGGCCATGAAGGTGGTTGAAGCAGGCACTGTGAAGCTCTTAAGAGCTTGATTAGGCATCAAAGATGCAAGGGTCATCCACTGTATCCCAGGCCATTGCCAGATGTTTTCACTTTTGTCCAGCCACTCAACTTAAATGACTCAGGAAAAAAGAGTAAGACTGATGACTGTGCAATTCTGCCTCACAAATCCAATTCATAACCTATGATAACATTGGTCCTCTTCAAAAACAAACAAACAAACTTCCCCACCAAGCAGTCCCGTCATTAGTGATTAGATGCCAGGCTAGTCCACAAAGGACAATCTAAATAATAATTTAGTTGGACTAATAATAGTAATAATGTATTATTAATAGTATTTTAAGTTCAGCTTCATTTCACTACTGCCTAGGCAGACAGTCCCCAGGTAAGGAGTCAGGGGCAGCTAGCTAGGCTCACTGCTCTAGGCACCTTCCTAGCTGTCACTCCATAGACTCACCAAGCAGCTCTCAGATCAGAGGTTTAGGTCCTTAAGACCAAATGCTGGAATCCAGAGAGACAATAGCAACCTTACCACCTTTGCCAGCTATCAAGTTACCTTTCCTTAAGAAACTTAAAATAATTTAGACTAGCTGTGATGCTATTTCACCAGTAGAGATGCAGGCTAGAGATGCAGACTTAAAATAAGTCTGTCAATCTATAGCTGGGGAGCATTCCACTGCCCAGAAATTACATAAGCCTCTAAGGAAGGGGTAGACATGCCCATGTAATTACCAACATCAGCACCATGTGTTCTGAGCAGACATAAGCTACATAACCTAAGCAAGTGTATAAAGTAATTGAACTTTCCCTATTCCATTATCAAGCCCAAACCACACTGCTAACATCTTGTTAGAAATATGAGTTGAGAGAAAGATTGGGTCAGTGGGGAATTGTTAAGCATAGCTTCTGAGAAGGTGTCCTTAGAGAAAGCAGCCCTGCCTGGGCCCTAAATGGCTCTATGCCTCCTTGTTTGACTGAGCCGTTAGAATATTAGCTTCTTGAGAGCTGGGATTTATTTATTTATTCGTTCATTTATTCATTTAGCCTTTCTTTGTATTCCTAGACCTTAGCCTAGTGACTGGTACATTCTAAGCACTTAAAACATAATAAATATTAATAAATAAATGCTTTTAGATTACTTGATTAGATCACTTGCCCCCTCCCCTTCCATCCCATGTTCATTTATCTTAGTGGTGTTGGGTCCCAGTGATTCATCTCCTTTTGTTGATTTCTCCCTTTTCCTCATTGATACATGTGGTAAGAATATGTATAGGGGAGATTGGGAGGACAATATAATTTGAACAATGGAAATATGGGTATCGTTCTCATATATAATATAGTAGGGGTCCTCATTTTGTATACAATGTAGTAGGAGGGCACATTTTATGTGTAATAATAGTAGTATTGGAGGCATTCTCATTTTATATGTAATTTATTAGGGGTCTTTTCCCCCCAAGGGACTCCTCTGATCTTCCCTTGAAAATTTTTGTAGAATGAGGTAGAATTTGTGCTGGGGTAGAATATATGCTTTTTGGAAGGATGGACGATGGGATTTGATGGTATAGATTTGGAAATCTCCCTACCAAAGCACAGGAAATAGGAGCGATAAAATGTAGGAGCTATTAATACCACCTTCTACCTTCCACCTTCTAATCACACCCCCCTCCAACCTGTTAGTAGTTTTCCTCTCTTAAAATTACTTTATATCTGTCTCTATCCATAAACATGTTACATTGTAAGTTCTTTGAGAATAGGGGACTTTTCTTTTGCCTTTCTTTGTATCCCTGGCATTTAACACAGTGCCTGGCATTTAGCAGACACTTAATAAATATTTATTGACTGACATATGGTATTTCCCCAGTAGAATATAAACTCTTTGAGGTCAGGGATTTTACATATCTACACACACACACACACACACACACACACACACACACACACACACACACACACACATTTTGCCTTTGGATCACCAGTACTTAATGTTCCTGGTGCATTATACGCTCTTAATAAATCTTTGGTGATTACTTGATTATACTCACAATGCTGGATGCAGTTTCCAACTACACATCCTATTCTATGTTGGTAATTCCTGCAGGATGCAGAGAAGAATGGACAGCAACCTCTCGGAGCACCTTATCCCTCATACTTAACCTGCTGTTAAGCTCTGTCCCTTACCATCTTCCATGGCCATATTTCAAATGGTAGATAGAGGGTATGATCCTTCATTGCTGGAGCATGGTTCATAGGATTTAGAGATGGAATGAAGCTTTGAGGGTCGTGTCAACTAAGCCCCTAATTTTACAGATGAGGAAACAGAGAGGTTAAGTAACATCCAATCCATATCTAATGAATAACAGACCTGGGATTTGAACTTAAGTCTTCTGGCTCCAAGTTCTCCAAATAGCCTACTTTCCTCTGTACCATGCTGCCTCTCATGGTCTACAAGATGATTATGATCAACTTTCTTTAAACAGTGATAGAGACCATAGATCATAAAATCATAGTACAGAGATCTGGCAGCTAAGTGGCTTAGTGGATAGAGCTCTAGGCCTGGAGTAAAGAAGACCTGAGCTCAAATCTAGCATCAGACACTTACTAGCTGTGTGGCCTTGGGTAAGTCACTTAACTCATGTTAGCCTAGGAGGCAGCTGGGTGGTGCAGTGGGCAGAATGCTGGGCCTAGAATCAGGAAGATCTGAGTAAAAACCTGGCCTCAGACACTTACTAGCTGTGTGGCCTTGGGTAAGTCACTTAACTTCTATTTGCTTTAATCCACTGGAGGATGAAATGGCAGACCAGTATCTTTGCCAAGAAAACCTCATAGACAGCATGGTCCATGGAGTTACAAAGAGTCAGACATGACTCAACAACAACAAAAAATCCATGAGGGATCTGAGGAATGGAAGAGTCCTAGATATGAAGGAAAAGTATAGAGGGGGAAATCCCAAATAAATGACAAATTAAAAAGTATTATTTAAGAACTAAAAATGTACCCTAAATGCATTGATAGATGCACAACTTTCTAGTGGGAGCCCTTTATTATATTTCAAATATAAAGGGTCCTTATTATATTTGAGAAATCCATTATTACTGTTCAGAGGTTCCAGGGACGTGGCATACCCTCAAATTAAAGACAGAACAGGGATGTTTTGGAGTAAAACAGAAGAAATGAAACTTCACTTTATATTGAATGATTTAAAGGTCATTAGAATTTTTGATGCACAATTTATTTTAAGAGGGGAGATTTTTCCTAGTACCAGCATTTTCTTATGGAACTCATTCACATTAGTCAAAACAGCAGCCTTGAACTTCATAATAGGCTCACAGGATAAGAGATCCAGGGATACAAAGGACTTCAGAGGCCATCTAGGCCAATCCGCTTATTTTGCAAATGAGCAAAGTGAAACCCTGGAAGACCCACAGGACCTGACTAGCTTAGAACAAGGTCAGAGAAATACTGACTCATGGAGGTCCCTGTGAAATATGGCACAGATTAAGTGGAAGTTGATTGAGAGGACTTCATGGAGAGGAGTAGACCTTTCCACTGTCTGCTGCCTGCTAGACTTTCACTCTCTCCCTAGGATAAAGCTCAGGCCAGCTAACCCTTTTCTTTGAATTCCCACCTTCCACCCTAACTGGACCAAACATGAGCTTTAAAGTGACTTTTTGTTGGTGATCTCTCTTTTAGGGATTATAACATTACAACAACCCTGGAAATGTGAATACTTAAGGGTTTATACCTTACAGGCTGCTGAGGTAATGTCTACAGGACGCTTTGACCTTCTCAGAGTAAGATGCTATTATTACTAGAAGGGAGGAAAAGTAAATTTTCTTTTTTAAGGATAGAGAGCATTAAAGCTTTCCTTAGGGTTCTTCACCCTCCCTCCCTTTTTTTTCCCTAGTATTCACCACACAGACAGGGCAATTAGCTTCTTATTATACAGATGATTTTGTTGCAAGCTTCCTTATCATTCCTTTTAAGAGAATCCCTTTGGTCTACTGAGTCACGGTCATTATCCAAGTAAACATCTGTTATGGTATGTAGTTAGTAAGGATAATGACTAGCTGGGGTCACTATGGATGGCTTCAAAATATGCCATCTATATGGAAATTTTGAAAACATCTGAAACTCTTTAAAAGTTACAATCACTTTCTTCCCAGAAGTATTCCCCACCCCCACCCCCCACCTACCCAGGGACTTTGGTTAGAGCATGTTGTGAGCCATCCCTGGATTTCATGGAGATCTGTGTAATACTGGGAGTTGTAGGAGATAGGAGTCTTTGGGAGACTAGGGCAGAGGTTTCTGACTTCTTTCAAGATCTACAGCAAATGGCAAAGGGTGGGGAGGAGCGTTTACAGCTGATAATGAATGCTGGCCCCAAGTGCTTCCTACCAGAGGGCTAGGATAGGAACTCATACCAAGTGGCTCTCTGCCTGGGGCCAGGTGCAAGATGTCTCGTGGCATGCTGGAAGGGAGGGCTGACAGAACCGAGCCCAGATGCTTGGGCAATGTGTGACAGTGCACTTGGCATAGTCCAAAAGCTGGCTCTGAAACTCATATCATGTTGGGAAACTCACCAGAACAAAAAATCTTGTAGAGTTTGAAGTCTGAGTATGCCCTGGAATGTCCATCAGGATAATATATTATCTAATGGGAAACAGAAGCTTCTCAGAAGAACAATTCCTGTCATTCTCTATTGACATGACAATAGATACCAAACAAGAGAGGATGTGTGCTAGAAAGTGTTCCCATCTGATACAAATGACAGCCATCAGGGCTTTATTTATTTCCAATTCAGTTTCCAAATGGATTCACATTCAACTAGGACAATTCAATACAGCACAATCCTGTGCTAATCAATACAAGAACTTCTTATCCATGTGTACCTGTATTGGGATAAGTAGTCAGAGAAAACTCAGGGCAGTAAAATTTACTTCTTCTGACATTAACTCTACATTGGCCAAGAATGTAACCATTAGATTGTGAGCTCCTTGATATCTGGGAGGGTCGGTCTTTTGACTTTCTTTGTGTTCTCAGCAGTTAGCACAGTGCTTGGCCCATAGTACATGCTTAAGAAAAGCTTATTGACTAACAGTTTAATGAGTTGGACTAGAAGACAACTGATATCCCTTTAAGGTCTAGACTTAGGATTCTATCATTTTCATTAGGGATAGCCCTAGGGAAAGGATATCCCTCCTAACCTTTGGTGTCCTTCCTGATAGTTCCATGCAAAACCGGGTTTGATCCTTTCATCCACCCTATGCCCAGGTTTGCAATTGCCCAAGACTTCAGTGATGTTCCCTTCCTAGTTTCTCACTCAAACCTTGCCTCCTCTGAGCCCTGACACCCCCAAGAGGCAGAGCTTGTGAGTAGAAGCATGCCTACACTCCTTATATGTATGCTTGACTCTAAAGAAGGATAGTAATGCAAATCAGTCTAACCAAATGGAACCACTGAATGAAGAGGGCAGCTGTTAGCAACCATGAAGTATTCTACAAACTGCCTTTTCATTCCAGTTTCTAATGGTATTTTATATTAATTATGTTCAGGTCAATTTGTGTCAGTCAATTACAAAGAGGCATTTGAAACACTTTATTCTGAAACTCAATATTGCTACTGAGGTTCTGACTTATCTGATAAAAACCAGAGAAAAATCTTGAAAAAATCAGAGAAGTATTAAATATGCCAATCCAGCATTTTCATTCTCCCTCTTGATATAAGCTCTGCTGTAAGTGTTCTCTGCTTATCTCTGGGCAGAGTAATTTTCTGTTTCAGCAAAAAAAAAAAAAAAAATAACCAAACCCATTTGTAGGATGACCAGACATTCTAGCTTGGCTGGAACCATTTTAGCTTTTGATGACCAAAATGCATGAATACTTTATTAAATACTTAAGAGGACTCTGCTCGAAGGCCACTGGTGGAGAACCAAAAACAAATTGTCAAATGAGCACTCTTACCATATCGTGCCATATTAAAGCTAAACTAGTAGAACATTGCTTCCCAATAGGAATTTAGTAGCAGCCTGTTGGCTCAGTGGATAGAGCTCTAGACTTGAAAACATTAGTTCAAATTCTAACTTACTGGGCTGGATGACCCTGGGCAAGTCATTTAGCATTCAGTTCCCTCGTCTGTTAAATGGAGATCATAATAACACCATCCCCTAAGATGGTCATGAGTAACAAATGAGATATTTATAAAGTACTTTGTCAACCTTAAAATGTTATTTAAGTGCTAGCTGTTGTTGGTCATCTTATTATTATTATTATATTAATTCCTCTGCTGAATCCAGAATACCTTCCTTATAATATTGATTTTCCCCAACCCTGGACCTTAAGCCACTTTTAATTTATGTGAGAAAATAAATGCTTAAATGGATTTTGTTGTGTCTCTTTCCTACTCCTTCAGTCAAACCCAGCCTGGGAGCTGGAGTAGACATAGCAGAGATTTATCTAAGTAGCTGTGTGATTCTCTCCATGCTGTGTTGAGCAACCTGGCTTAGGCTAGATGTAAGAGGGAAGGGAAAAGTACTTTATAAACCCTAAAGTACTATCATAAGTGTGTCAGTTCTATTGTTATTATTATTACTAGGGCAGTTGGGTGGTGCAGTAGATAGAACACCAGGCCCAGAGTCAGGAAAATTTGTCTGAGTTTGAATCTACTCTCAGACACTTAGTATCTGTATGATCCCAGTCAAGTCACTTAACCCTGTTTGCCTTAATTTCCTCATCTGAAAATTGAGTTGGAGAAGGAAATGGAAAACTATTCTAGTATCTTCGCCAAGAAAATCCCAAATGGGTAGTGAAGAGTTGGATGTGACCAAAAATGACTTGAACAACATTTAAAAAAAATATATTTCAGTACTTTAATTTAAAAAAAAATTAAATACCTACTAAGTACTATACATTGAAGTTACAAAGATGTAAAAGAAAAACAAATCCCTGACTTCGAGGAGTTTTGTAGGGAATACTACATGTAAACAATAAATTAACATAACATAACTGGAAGAGGGAGAAAACACTAAGAGGAAGGGGAACCAGGGAAGGCTTCTTTTAGGAGGTGACTGTAATGTTAATAGGATATAAGGAATTCCTCACCCATTAATAGGCCTCAGGTGGAACCCATTAAGGGAAGCTTGCTTAGGAGAGGCTTGCTTGTAGGAACACTTTCACACCTTTTGTTAATTTCTAATTAGGCACTTAATCAAGAGGGTATATATACTCTGAGGTTAACATTTTGCTTTGGGACTCACTCATTGGAAGAATGTTCTTGTGATTTGACCAGAAGAGACTCTGGGTAGTGGTTAAGGAACCCCCTGACTTTAAAAACCCAGATGTTGGTGCTTCTCTCTCTAGTAACTATGTATGTATTGCCTTGGTCAAGCAGTTGGATCTGTCTGTTGATCTGTACTAATTTCTCAGACAGAAACCCTTCTGTTGGTCTTTATTTCTCTGCTTATATTTTTTTTCTCTGAAGTTCAGGGTTACTTTTCCCCCCGAACTAGTGAATGTAATTAAAAAAGATTGTTGACCCCTTGAACAGCTAGCTATCTTTCTTAGTAAAGCATATCTAAGAACCTGTGCTAGCAGCCATCCTGGGTATGCCAATGTGGTTGCCACTACAGTGGTACACTAGTTGAGACTTGAAGGAAGCTAGGAATTTAAGAGGCAGAGACAAATATGTAATATTTTCCAGGTTCATAGGGTAGACTGTGCATTTTGGGAATAGCAAATAAATCAGTTTAGTTGGATATAGAATGTCTAAAGGGGAATAATGTGAACAAAATGACTGGAAAAGTAGGCTGAAGACAGATTCTGATAATCTTTAAGAGCCAAACTGAGGAGTTTGGCACTTTATCTAGAAGCAAGTGGAAGCCATTGAAGAGTCTTGAGTGAGAGAGTAACATGGTCAGACCAAGATTATTTTGGCAGCTATGTGGAGAATAGTTTGGGAAAAGAGAGTAATTAGAAGCGAGGAAACAAATTAGTAAGTTCTTGCAGTAGTCCAGATGAGGTCTAGATGCTTGACCTTTGTTTTTGTCTTTGTTTGACCTGTTCCCAACATGTGATTGGCACTTATTAAATGTGTACTGAATTGAATTATTTTGGTGAGGGAACTCTCTCTCCTGAAGCAGTTTGCCATTCTTCTATGACTTTTTACATCTTCAAAAATGCTATGATGGACCAAAACAAAACAAAACAAAACAACATCAACTTATGACTAACTTAGGTAGTTAGGTAGAATAGTGGGTAGACTTAGAGTTAGGAAGTCCTGAACTAAAATTATGCCCCAAATAGTTAATACCTGTGTGACTTTGGGCTGGAAATTTTTTGTCTCTTGGATTTTGTTTCCTTGTCTGTATAACGGAGATGATAATAGCACTTATCCCACAGGACTCTTGTATGGATCAAATAAGATAATATATTTAAAGTGCTATGCAAATCTTAAAGCATTATATAAATGTTTACAGGTACCAAGGTAGAGCAATGGATAGAATGCTAGACCTGAAATCAGGAAGACCTGAGTTCAAATTCAGATTCAGGAACTTACTAGTTATGTGACTTTGGGCAAGCCACTTAACCTCTGTCTGCCTCAGTTTTCTTCTTTGTAAAATAGCACATACTTACAAATATTTGTAGAGTCCTTTTCCAGTCTTAAGTCTTCTATCAATGCTAACCTGACCTTAATTATGATGATAATTACCAGATTGGTGATGAACTGGCTAAGGCTGGTCATCAGATATCAGCTATATAGCATTCACCTGTCTCATTATATTCCTAAAGTATATTTTGGCTCCCACATTAGAATGTGAGCTCCTTGAGGGCAGGGACCATGTTTTACCTTTTTTTTTTTTTTTGTCATGACCCGTATTTATCACAGTGTTTCACAAAGTAATATATTAATACGTGTTTAATAGCTACTTTTCAACTGAATGATTGAGCTTTGCAAGAACTTGACAGCAATTACTCTTCAATAATATAGCCTTTGAGAAGCCACCTCTATACCCCTACAAGACATCAGAATAGGACTTCGGTGGAGTATTTAATTATAGAATGTATGCTAATAAAGATGAGATTGGATTTTTCATATTCTCCTAATTCTACCTGACCACTGGTCTTTTCCTTTCCCTCCCTTGTTCCCAGACTGAAATCCTGCCCTCCTGTCCCACATTGACATATCATTAAGTCATGTCATAGGCAAAATATCGAAATGAGTAAAGTCCATATTATGATGTTCTTAACTGCCCTGAACTTCTTCCTTGCCATCTCTTTGGTGGATCTGTGTTTTCCTTGTCCCTCCCTCTCTCCCCAAATCCTACCCATAGCACTGGATATATTTGACTCTGAAAGTTTGTGTTGATTCTCTCACCAGAAAGAGAAGAGGAAGAGGTTCAGAGCAGTAAAAATTTAGTAATATCTGGAAAAATACCAAGTCAGAGAGGGTCACAGAGAGACATTAAGGAGCATCCACATGAATAAGACATGTCTTGGCGCTCCCAGCTAGTGCTGGTTACCTCTCTGCAGCACACCAGATGGCTTTGCCCATATGCGTCTCTCCCTTTTCCTCACTCGATGCACTTCTCCCTCTCCCTCCAGAAAATCCTCATGTTTTTGTTTGATTTTAAATCTACTGATCTAAAGCCAGCTGCCTGCAGGGCATACCTATGAAAGGCTCTAGTTGAAGTCATTAGATTTCCTCTCTCACACGCTTGGCTTCATTACAGACAGTTAGGCAATCAGAAATGAGTGAGGGCTGGGAGGGAAGGACATCTTGGGGACAAGTGGTGCAGTCCCTTGGACACAATGACCCTGAAGCTAAAGGCTGAGCTCCAAGCCTATCAGGGATGTCTTCCTCCACCATTCTCTGAGGTCTGAGTCTATCTGCACTCAGTATCTGGTTTATGGGTAAACATTCCTGCAAGTTAGCTGCTTTCTATACTGCAGATCCAAATATCTAGCCAGTGTCTCTGTTTGAGGTGAACAGCAGATATTATGGATTACTGTGGTTGCTAAACTCCCACTCATATTTTTTGGTGTGAAACTTCTTCTGATCATCTTTCAAAGACAATTTGATTCAAATCAATTTTTGAAAAAGCATTTGTTAAATGTCTGTTGTGTGCCAGGTACTATGAGAGGCATTGTGGTTACAAAGAGAAAAATGGAACAGTCTATATCTTTAAAATAGTTCAGAGTAAACAGTATGTTCCTTATTGTTGGGAGAATGCAGGGCAGGTGAGTCAGTCAATACATAGATAAGAAGCACCTACTAAGTGACAGACCCTGTAAGCACTGGGGATGAAAAAAGGCATAAGACAATCCTCAAGGAGCTTACAACAAGCAAATAAACATGTGAAAACAATCTATATACAAAATAAGTAGGGAATAGAAAGGACAGGGAAGTTAACCTGAAGTAAGAGGGGTTAGGGAAGGCTTCCTATAGATGACAGGATTTTAGTTGGGACCTCAAAGAAGCCAGGGAAGTCAGTGGGTAGAGATGGGAAGGGAGAGCATTTCAGGCATGAAGGGACAGCCAGAGAAAATGCTGGGAGCTGAGGGAGGGAGGGTCTTGTTCACTGAACAGCCAGGAGGCCAGTGTTGCTGGATCAAAGGGAACATTTTGGGGAGTAAGGTGCAGGAAGACTGGACAAGTTGGAGGGGGCAAGGTTATGGAGAACTTGGAATAACAAACTGAGGTTCTTAACTTTGTGTCATGGATCCCTCTGGCAAGCTGTTGAAACCTATGGAGTCACTTGCAGAATAATGTTATAAATAATGGATAAAATAGAATTCATAGAATTATAAAAGACATGCAAATGACCAAATTTAGAAAGAAAATCTTGGACTCCAGGTTAATAGCCCCTTGTGTAGAGTGAATATTTACATCCCTTTGTATTTTCTGCAATATAGCCCTTAAAATGTACAAAGTACCTCTTAAAATTATTACTTCAACTCTAGAATCAGAACATAAAATAATAAGAATTTTAAAAACCCTAAGGGAAAACTCTGTACTGTACTAAGTAATACTGATGCATTTTTAAAAAAGGTAACAATTCCTTCCCTCAAGGAGTTGATAATCTATTGGGGGAGAGAAGGGTAAAGTAACATGTATATAATAATGTAATGGGAATTCTCTGGGTCTCTCTCTCTCTCTCTCTCTCTCTCTCTCTCTCTCTCTCTCTCTCTCTCTCTCTCTCTCTGTATATATCTATATATCTATATCTATATCTAATCTGTCTGTCTCTGTGTCTCTCTGTATTTCTCCCTGTGTGTGTCTCCATCTCTGTCTCCCTGTCTGTCTCTCTGTCTGTCTCTGTCACCCTCTCTGTCTTTCACCCTGTCATCTCTCCTTAAGGTTCTAGAGGCTTGTTTCTCTGTTTCTTCTCTGATGCCATTGGCTTCACTAGTAGCATTCCTCTGATTGCTAGGTGCCTCTAACTAGTAACCCAGCTCCATTTAACTACTTATCATTGCATAGCTTTTAAAAAGGGATGATTACTTCAAAGAATATTGCAAGAACAAAAGTATAGGCGTTTCTCTCTATGCCTCTGGGGCATACTTTCCACTGCACCATCCCAATCTCCGGAGGAGTAAATTCATACATTAGCTCAGTTCCAACATAGCATAGATTCCACCAAATTTATATCTAACTAGGAAATGACTGTTCAGTGAGTATTTTCTCTGTGCTGAGGTATGGAAGGTCACACCCTAGATCCTTGCTCCTCATGGTATTGATGCTAACAGATTAGCTTTTGCACAGGGATTTTTACTTCAGAAGGCATACTCATAAATATATAAACTTATCCCCCTAATAGTGAGAGACATAATCCCCTTCTTTCTTTGCACTACCTCAGTCTCTAGAGAAGGGAAAGGGATTAGGTTCACAGTTTAGGTCAGTTCCTATAGAGCCCAGGCTCAGTTTCAAGTCCACAACCCACTGTGGTCTTGGGTCCCAGACATCCTGAACTTTTTAGGGATCCCCAGCTGGGTTTCCTGGCTGCATCCTCCCACCTACTATCCTGACTCTAAGGTCATCATGACTCAAACACTCATGTCCCATGAGGATTCTCTGTTATACCTTCAACCAAGGAGGACAAGCAAGACAGAACAGAAACAAACCCCAACATCCCCCTCCCCCAGACCCATTTCTCACAGCTGGGGTAAAAGAGGGAGAATGGAAGAAAGTCCTTCCCTTCTCATTGATTCAGTTTATAGCTCTCATGCTGTGGGAAAACTGTGATCTTCACTGTTTCAATGCAGCACAGAAGAGTGACTAAAAGAGAAGTGGGATTTAAAAAAATGTCATAAAAAGAGTGACTAACTCATGTGGTCAATTTTTAAAGAGGCAGGAAGCCAATCAAAAGGGGTCACCTCCCCCATCCCACCCCCCACATAGCAGGGGGAGGCAGGGTGGCAGAGGCCTTCATGTTAGACATCCTCTAAAGGCCCCTAAGGGTCCTACCATGTCAGGCAAACTTTCTCAGCCAAGCCTGGGTTATATAAGTATATACAACATGGATACATGGTAATTTGGGGAAGAGCAAAGCACTAGCACCTGGAAGGAGGGGATCAGGAAAGTCCCCATGGAAATGAAAGGGGCTTGAGCTGAGCTCTAAAGGAAATGCAGGATTCTAACGTGGAGGTGAGGTTGATTTTTGAGAACATTTATTAAATGCTTACTCTGTGACAAGCAATGTCCTAAACTCTGGGTCTACACAAATAGAAGCAAACAGGATAGTCCTTCCCCTTTAGAAATGTACATTTTGGGGCAGCTAGGTGGCGCAGTGAGTAGAGCGTCGGCCCTGGAGTCAGAGGGACCTGAGTTCGGATTCGGCCTCAGACACTTAACCCACACAGGCAAAAACCTAGCCATGTGACCTTGGGCAGGTTACTTAACCCCAATTGCCCTAAAGGGGCGGCTAGGTGGCGCAGTGAGTAAGAGCACCGGCCTCGGAGTTGGAATGACCCGAGATCAAATCCGGCTTCAGAAAATAAGCACCCACACATAAATAATGACTAGCCATGTAACCTTGAGCAAGTTAACCCCAATTGCTTAAAAATAAAATAAAAATAAAAAAAAGAAATTTATATTTTAATGAGTTAAGACAACATATAGAGGGATTTGGGAAGGGGGAGAAAAAGGCAAAAAAGGACAAAGATCAGGGACATGGAGAAAAGACTTCTGGAAATGACCCAGAGACCTGGTTCCTGGCAAGATAGGGCAGAACACCTTATTCATTAGACGCAGGGATCCAAGGTAAGGTCCTGGTTTCCAGTTGGGTAGAGATAGTGGGATGGTGGAGGCCTAACACAGTAAGTGGTAGGTGTGGGAGCCTGGTAAACACTATATGAGTAATTTGGAAATGGGAGTGGGAAGAGAACGCTAATGAATGGGATGAACAGAAAGCTTCATGAAGGCTACAAGGAACAGCAGACCCTTAGAGATCCCCAAGAATTCTCCACAAGAGTACTTTGAGAAGCTTCAAATGCACAAAATTGGATGCAGTCCAGCACAGCCCATGTTTGTATCAGCTCAGGGCCCTGCCAGAAGATTTTTGGCCCTCATAAAGGAAGGCAATCAGGGTTTCTCTGAAGGGAAAAAAAATGACAATAATTCTGAAATTAAGTGCAAAGCTAAAAAAGTCAGAGGGCGAGCCTCAGCCTGAAGGATGCTGGGTATGTCTGTGGAGTTATGGTTAGTTATATCCATGGGGATGGGGGTGGGGAGAGACACAAGAACAACACAATATCAGGGTTCCCCTGGACCTTTTCTTCTTAATGTAAAGGATCTAGTGGAATGGGGCAAGGCACTTTGCAAGCAAATTCAGAGCAGGGATCTGGGATGAGTAAGCCATGCAAGATGGATGCACTCTATGGAGTGTAAAGTGTGAGTCAGCGACAAAGAGCAACGCTTTCATCTTGGACAGTCCTGCCAACCACAATGTACACTGAAAAGCAGTCTTGAGTCTCAGTGTTTACTCGACTGCACATGTTTTATTAATCAGTCTCCAAGACTCTACTCCTCTTGGGGAGGACGAAGGCCTTTGGAATTCCCACGGAACAGCTGTACTCTCTCAGAGAGTGTGGAAATAAGGCAGGCACCCTACTCCCTGGTATGGTTATAAGGATAAGTTGATGCCTTGAAAGCTAGCAGACTCGGGCTTTGTGGTTTTCAAAGCTTTATTTTGTGATCCCCAGGGCCTTAGCAGGGGCTCTTAACCTTTTTGGTGCTTTGGCAATCTCATGAAACTCTTTTTCTAAATAATGTTTCTAAATGAAGAAAACAAAACACCTTAAGATTACAAAGAAAACCATTTATTTTGAAATAGTCTGTTGTCTATCTATCTATCTATCTATCTATCTATCTATCTATCTATCTATCTATCTATCTTCTGTCTTCTATTATTCACAGACCCCAGATTAAGAACCCCTGATCTAGAATCTCTTCCTCCGTACTTTTGCCTCATGAATGACATTTTCTTATACATGAATCTTTCTCCCTTCAACAAATTATTGGATTTACCTTTCTGGTGGCTATTAGGCATTATTTAGCTTATTCACCTCCACCAAGTCAGTGAAGTATATTGAGGAGAACTGTCCCAGACCAGTCACAGATCTGAGTCAAATTACATGTGGCCCATCAACTATGGACCTCATCAAACAATACAGCCTTTAAGTTGTTGGACAAGAAACCAGCTTCGAAGGAGACTTTCCTACCCTTCAGCTCTGGTGCCTGGGTAGTTCAGGGAAAGGCCCAGCTACACAGACCTGGGGTGGGTGGGGCTTTCCACTTATCGAAGATTATAGGATTTGGACCTGGAAGGGGTCAAGGATTCTTAACTTATTTTAAAATCTGTTTTGATAACTATTTTCATACAATTGACTTCCTTTGTAATCCTGCATATTTTACTTTATACATTTAAGAACATTCTGATGAGAGCTCCATCGGCTTTGCCAGACAGCCAGGAGGGTTCCCTGACACAGAAAAGCTTATCCCCACTCCAACTCTTTCACAAAACACACACAGCATTTATTTTCGGTAGTTAATTTGGCAATTACACAACAAATTTTATTTTTCTTTGTGTCTCCAGAGCTTAGCACATTACCTGGCACATAGTAAGCCTTGAAGAAATGCTTGTTGACTGACTCTTCTTAACACATTCTAACTTCTGTGGCCACTGTCCTGGTGTTAGGAAGAAACTAAGACACAGAGATGTGAATGGGCTTGCTGGAATGCAGTAAGGAGTTGAGTTAGGAAGTGCACCTGGATCTGATTCCAGATCACATATTCATTCCACTATACTTATTAGTGGCCAAGACTCCCCAGCTCTACCTCTGACCCTCCATGCCTGTAGCTGGTTGTAGATTCATTTCTTCAGTTCCTCAGAGCCCAGGGTTTCTCTTCTTCCCAATACCTTCAAGCCAAACCGTTTTCTCTTTTTTGTCTACCCCATCTTAAATACTGATGAATTTTCTACCAGGACCCAGCCATCCCTCATTCTTACACACATATCTCTGTCCCCAGATGATCTCATTTCAGTTGAGAATTTATTTCCAAAATTCCTTTCTATGATGAAAGGCTCTATTTCTCTAGTACTTGGAGATCTAGCTTCATTGCACCTCAAACGCTGGGACTCTTTCCAAAGCCTTTGTGTTCAATTTCCCTTCCCCCTTCCCTTCTCTTTTCTTTTCCCCCTTCACTTTCCCCTTCCCCCTTTCCTTTTACCTTCCCCCTTCCCTCTTCCCTTACCCTTTCCATTCCCTCTTCCCTTCCCTTTCCTCTTCCCTTCTCTTCTCTTCCCTTCCCTTCCTTTCTTTGTCATATTTGACTCTTTGTGACCTCATGGGCCATACTGTTCATAGAGTTTTCTTGGCAAAGATACTTAATACAAAGATACTCCGTTTGCTATTAAAGCAAACAGAGGTTAAGTGACTTGATCAGGGTCACAGAGTGAGTATTTGAGGCAGGATTTGAACTCAACTCTTCCCAACACCAAGCCCAGTGCTCTATCACTAAACCATCTGGCTGCTGTTTCCTCTCTAGACCTACTACTCTAATATAATTATATCCTCTAGATTGCTGTTGTTGTTACTACTCAAATACAACTAGCAGCCTATTACCATACTCTAGTTTCTGATGAGGAACTTTCCTTAGCACCTTTTTCACTGTTTAAAATCTTAGAGAGTTGCCTTGGGGCACTAAAAATTTAAGATATTTGCCCAGGATCAAACAGTCAGTAATGTATCAGAGATAGGACTTGAGCCCAAGTCTTCCTAACATCAAAGTCAACTCTTTTTTTTTTTGGAGGGGGAAGGCAGGGCAATTGGGGTTAAGGGACTTGCCCAAGGTCACACAGCTAGTAAGTGTGTCAAGTGTCAGAGGCTGGATTTGAACTCAAGTCTTCCTGACCCCAGGTCTGGTGCTCTATTCAGTGCATCACCTAGCTGCCCCAAAGCCAACTCTTGATGTCACTATATCATTGCCTGTTGACTCAATGGCCATGAAATTTGTGTCCCTGTACAAAAAACCCATAGTTCTAGCACTCTCATGAGCAAGTTGCTTGAGGGTATTTACTAGGTCCTCTTTTTAATTAGGACAATGGGAGGAGATCCTGTTCATCTCTGAGTCAGATCTGAAGTGGGGCATCAGGGCTGTTCCTGAGGTGTCAGAAAAAGAGGATTCTGCAGAGCTTACTACTACCCTACTCAGCAAGAACACAGGAGAACAGGAGGCTAGCAGCCCTGCTTCTGCTCAGCTCCTAACACTTGCTTCCACACCTCCGAGTGCCTCCCAGGATCTTTAACTCCCCTGTGACTGTGCAGTTTCCCCCAACCTGAGGACTTGCTTTATGTCGTGCCATTTGCCTGGGGTGCTAAAAAAAATCCCAGTTATGGCCCTGCTTGTTCTTCCAAGTTTCAAAAATTAAAGTTGCAACACTCTTGAGAGAATTACAATATCACAAATCAAAAAGCATTTCCCTCAAGCTTATTGTTGTGCAAACGTCTACTTGTTTCACTCCTCATTTTTTTTTTTTAAGTTTTCATTTTACCCAAATGAAGTCGTTAATGGCTCTGAGGCTTTTGTGTGCTCGTAACAGGATTTACTTCCATCCAAATCTTCACTTTTTTGGCCTCAGTACTGAGGAGATAAACACTTCTCTTTAAAAGAAAGTTCAACTATTTTTGGAAGAACAATGCAATTTGGTCATTGACCAGGATGATTCCATGTCAAAGTTATTACAGTTCCCCAGATATCAGGGGCTTGCCCTGGACAAATCAAGGCATAGAATTGATTAGAAATATTTGCCTGGAGCCATGGCCACAAGATAGAGCATCACTCTTAGAAGCATCGTGGTAGAAAGAGCACTAGAGCTTAAAGGCAGAGGACAGAGGCTCAGATGACTTCCACTTACTACATGTGTGACCTTGGGCAGGTGGCAGATTCCTTAGGCCTCAGTATTTCTTTTTTTTTTCTTTTTGGAAGGGAATTGGGGTTCGGCTAGGTTTTTTGTTTGTGTGTGCGTTAAGTGTCTGAGGCCGGATCCGAACTCAGGTCCTTCTGACTCCAGGGCCTATGCTCTACTCACTGCGCCTAGCAGCCCATAGGCCTCAGTATTTCATCTGTAAAATGGGGAAGCTGGACGAGAAGGTCTCCAAGTCTGTGATACTCTATATAAAAGAATTCTTTTTGCCTTTATTAAACCTGAGAGAGGCAGTGTGGCATTGCAGGGGGGGAAGCAGACTCTCAGTTAGGAAGACTTGGAATAGTCTTTTCCCTGATGCACTGGGCTAGCCAAGTAATGCCACCTTTCAGTGCCTCAAGCAACTCTCTAATGATGGCAGAGCTGCCAACCTGCATTGGCAGAGAAAGTTTTATCACAGAGGCTTACCTATATCAGTGAAAGCCCAAGATAGACCCAGCCCAGGGTGCTACTCCTTCCTGCCAATTGAGCCTCTATCATCAGTTCAGTTGGCTAGAATCGAAAACACCTCCTTCCTTTTCTGACATGGTCTATAACAGCAAACTAATAACTGTTGTTTTTAGATACAGTGGCAGGTTGGGTTAAGAGAATAAATGGCTTTTAAAAACCTGGACAAGAATGTTTCTGAGGGCAAAACAGCAATAGAAAATGTGGGAAAAAATCACATCTTTGTTATTTATTTTCTCACTCCTTTGATGACATCTCACATTGTCTTGCTGTCCTTTGCTCTCTGAGTAATTAACTGGCTATATTAGTAAAAATTAAGGAGTGCTTTATACTAGAATAAAGGCAAGGGGGACAGAAAAGTAATCCTATAAAGAAACTTATGAGCTCTGAATATTTTGGAAAAGTCATTTCTATTTGGGGACCTAATTAAGTTTGAAAGGGGGAAACATTCCAACCAGCCTGGTTTCTGTATTCTTTGGGTAGAAGAGATACTCTGATCTTGTACTTAGAACACAACAATCCCATGACAGGGGGATAATTTAGTGCTTCCTGATGCAGAAATCAGAGCTAGTTACTCTGGAGAGAGATGGCTGATATGATGAGATGAAATAATGCCATTGTGAGACTCAGCCAAAATAGGATATCAGGAAAGTATGAGCTAGAAACAAATGCCTTAGCAGTCATGGCTTAAGATTCTGTAGTATGTGTCATAGGTAAAAAAAATCTCACCTTTCTGAATCTTATACACTCATGTACTCTCCCAGGTTTTCTGTACCTGGGAAACTCAGAATCTTTTCCAAATTATAACTTGTAAGCCTTCACAAATGTGGGCTTTTTTTTTTTAATATTGGCAAGATTAAACACTCAATTTATAACATATACACCCTAATGAAATATCAATGTGTATGACAATATTATAAAAAGTCAACAACTTTGAACGATTTAATAACTCTCATTAATATAATTAATGATCGAACATAATTGGGCAAAGCTTTATGTAAAAAGAAGTACTTTAACCATGTCTGGAAGTGAGATATTCTATGAAGTGGAGGGGAGAGGGAAGTGAATTCGAGGTATAGGAGGCAGCCATTTACAAAGGCATAGAGATGGGAAGTGGAGTGTTTGAATGAAGTGAAGGCCAGACTGTCTGAATCTTCACCCAGGTCTTAACCACTAATTTTAAATGTCTCCCAGGGTTTTGTCCTGGGTCCTTTTTTTCTCACTTTATACTATTTTGCTTGGTAACCTCAGTTCCCATAGATTTCAGATATCCCATAGGCACTTTAAATTCAACATGTCTAAACCTGAACTCATTGTGTTTTCCTCTTCCTAATTTTCCTATTGGCTGTTGAAGGCACTACCATCTTCCCAGTCATCCAAGCTCACAACTGAGGAGTCATCCTTGGCTCCTCATTCTGTGTCCCCAGTCTTCCCCCCATCCAATCTGTGCCATGTTCTCTTGGTTTTACCTGCCTTAGAACTTCTATTACTCTGCCTTCTCTCCTCTAACTTTGTTACCACTCTGGTGTAGGACCTTATCACCTTACACCTAGGCGATTGTAACGCTCTTCTGGTTGGTGACCCCTGCCTCAAGGCTCCCCATTCTAGTCCATCTGTCAAGTTGATCTTCCTAAAGTACTAGTCTGACCATCTCACATGCCCATCTCTCCCACACTTATTCAATTGATTCCAATGACTCCCTGTTACTTCCAGGATCAAATATAAAATCCTCTATTTGGCAAAACCATTCATAACCTGCCCCTCCCCTACCATCCCAGTCTTCTTGCACCTACCCTTTCTGTCTACCACACTGTGTACTGTGGGATCCCATGACCTTCATCTCCTTGCTATTCCTCAGAAAAGACATTCACTCTCCTTACTCTGGGCTGTCCACCATGCCTGGAATTCCCTCCCTCCCTCATCTCTACTTCCTGGCATCTCCAGATTCCTTTTGTTTCTGTTAAACTCCCACCTTCTAAAAGAAGTCCTTCCTTATCTCTCTTACTGCTAATGCCAGTAATAATGTGGATTATTGCCAGCAAACCTTTTTTTAATCTTGTCTGTTTGGACATAGTTGTTTTTGTGTTTTCTCCCACATCAAAAAGCAGGGACATATTCTCTCATCATGTATAGTTGTACTATATGTATATATACACACACTTCTTATGTAGTTTACCGTAATAGACAATGTCACACAATCAATTTTTCTTAATGTCATTTGATTGCAATATGCCCATTAACAGACTACCACATACTATCTTTGATCAACAACTATCACTGATAGCCAATTTCACTTTTTAGAATATGAATAAAAATCAAAGGAGAGAGTAAAAAAAAAAACAGGGACTTCCCCCTCTTTTTTTCTTTCTGAGATCCCCATCATTAAGCACATTGCCCGGCACATAGTAGGTGCTTTAAAATGCTTGCTAACTGACTCTCTGTGGCTTTAATTTCCAAGCCTCAGTCTCTTGCATAAACACAAAGACACTATATCTTAGCCACTGTAGTTCATCCAAGCTGTAGTCAGTGAGACCGACTCGATGTTTTTGTGTAGAGTTATGACATGATGAGATTGCTGTTTGAGGAGTTTAACTGGCAGCAGCAGGGTGGAGAAGAGTATGGAAAAAGAAAAGGCATAGCCCAGTTAGGAAGCCACCACCCATCCAGACATTCAGTGCTGGGGTCCTGGACTAATGTGATGACATGGAGACTGGAACAAATTAACTATCTCTGGTAAAAGCCTCACATCATATGGTTAGTTGGTAAGATGGGAATTGAGTCCTGCCCCTCCCCCTCCTCAATCAGGTTTGCAAGAAACCTAACTTGAGAAAGATGGCATTTGGAAGAATCTAAAAGCCATTGTTCTCTCTTTAATTCTCTATTTTGCATCCTTTATTATACTCCAGTTTTAAGACAAAAAACACATGCATCCTTTTACTGTTTGGATGGTGGTTGACAGTCCCCAATCATACCATTTGCTGGAACCCATTGTCCCTTTCTTCCCTCCCCCAGCCTGGCCAGGGGCCCAGTCTGAACCTGAAGCAGTGTGAACTGATGGCCAGAGGACGCTCTGGTTTCCATTAGAGCAGACTCCTTCGAGAGTTGACTCATGCTGTCTGACATAAAGCAGCACCTTACCAGGCTCAGGCGAGGAAACAGCATGAGAGAGCTGTCCAAGCTCATAATTCTAGCCATGGCCATTCTGCACATGACAGCCAAAGTCTTTGTCCTTTTGTGGTCATCTTATTTCTTCCCTGGTTTACTTATTTTTTTACTTCTGGGGTCATTTGAAAGCCCAGTTTGGCAAAGCCTGTCGGAAGTACAGGGATGCCTTTGGCGGAGTTTGGACAACTCCACTTTAGGACTAGAATCGCCTCGTATTTTAGTCACTCCAAAGGCACAGGATCGTGAATGTCATCCTGTTACGTTGGATAGTGACTTGTAGGGCCCCAGTGCAATGGATTTCCAGTGACTGATCCAGAGAACTTTAGCATTTGTTAAAAACTGCTAATCCACCTTAAAGGGCTGACTATTTGTAAACTGCTGGCAGAGCTATAACTAGTCATTTTTACACATGGGAAAAATAGCAGACTCACTGTTGAAGACAAATTTAGTTGGTTCTGGAGAAGACCCTCTGCCCCAGCCTCATAATGGGAGGAGGTAAATGCACCAGCACACTTTTTGCTGGGGAGGCTACCTCTGATGCAGGAGGAGGAAAGAAGCAAGACCTTGGAGCCTGGAGAAGAGCTCATGTGAGGTGCAACCACTGGGGGAGGGGGAGATGAAAAACTCATCTGGTAACTTCCTATTTAAAAATTTTTAGATATTATTTTTAATTTATGGAATAAAACAAGCATTTCTATAACACAGTCCAAAAAAAAAGATGATTACACCCCAAACCACAAATCTGCTATGCACAACTTGCTATTCCTTTCAAATATGCAACAAAATTATGATGTAAATTTCTTTTTTTTCTTCCCTTCCCCCAACCCCACCTAGAGTTGGCTACCATTAGACACAAATAGGTATACACATGTATATGTATATATAATGTATGTATTATATATATATATAATTATTCTATCCATACTACTATTTATCAGTTCTTTCTTCTTTATAGTTAATTTTGGGTATTTATAATAGTCAAAATAACTTGTTCACTCAAAGTTATTGTTTTGCTTTTTTGAGGGGGAAGGGCAGGGCAACTGGGGTTAAGTGACTTGCCCAAGGTCACATGGCTAGTAAGTTTTAAGTGTCTGGGGCCGAATTTGAACTCAGGTCGTCCTAATTCCAGGGCTGGTGCTCTATACACTGTGCCACCTAGCCACCCCCTCAAAGTTGTTCTTAAAACAATATTTCAAATTATTCTTCATAAGCTGCTGAAGGACTTACAAGTACTATCAGCACCTTCCATATTTTGGTATTTATGTTACAGTAGCTTAAAGTTATATGGCATTCTGTGGCTATAAAACATTTTCAGAACATCTAATTTGATTATCTTAACAACCGTGTGGAGTGGAAAAACAAGCATTTATTAAGGGCCTACTATGTGCCAGGTTCTTAATGTTAAACTAAGTACTTTATAAAATTTATCTCATTTGGTCTTCACAATAACCTATACAGTGTTATTATTATCCTCACTTTACAGAAGAAGATACTAAAGCAGACAAAGATTAAATGACCCATCCAGCTTTGCATAGCTAATAAGAGTCTGAAGCTGCATTTAAGCTCAGTTTTCCTGATTCTTGTTTAAGAAATTTCATTTGGGGCAGCTAGGTGGTGTAGTGAGTAGAGTGTCGGCCCTGGAGTCAAAAGGACCTGAGTTCGGATTCGGCCTCAGACACTTAACACACACAAACAAAAACCTAGCTGTGTGACCTTGGGCAAGTTACTTAACCCCAATTGCCCTCCAAAAAGCAAAAAAAAAAAAAAAAGAAATTTCATTTAACGCATAGAATGCTTTCAGAAAAACCTAGGAAGGCTTACATGAATTGATGCAAAGTGAAATGAGCAGAACCAAGAGAACATAGTACACAGTAACAGCAACATTGAAATGATGATTGCCTGTGAATGACTTAGCTAATGTCAGCAATACAATGATCCAAGACAATTTCAATTGATTTATAATTTTAAAAAATGCTATCCAATTTCAGAGAAAGAACTCAGAATCTAAAGACAGATTGAAGCATATTTTTTTACTTTATTATTCTTGGAGAGGTTTTTTTTAAATTTTATTTTGCAACATGGTTAATATAGATTTTTTTTGAGTGATTGCACATATACAACCTATATCAAATTGCTTGCTTTCTCAAGTGGGGGAGAGAAGGAGGGAGAGAATTTGGAACTCAATTTTTAAAAAATGAATATTAATTTTGGTTTACATGTAATTGAGAAAAAATAAAATGAAAATCAAAATAAGCTTCATTTGGAAATTTATTTTGATTCAATGAAGATTTATTAAGCACCAACTTTATGGAGAAATAGTGTGATGATAAAAAGAGCACACTGGGTTTGAAGTCAAAGAATCTGAATTTTAATTCAAATCCTTCCTCTCACTTATGACCTACATGAGTTTAGTAAGATCATTTAACCTTTCTGTGCCTTAGTTTCCTAATCTGAAAAGCGAGAAGGCTGGACTAGATGGCTATGATCCTATTTTAAAGGCACCAAGAATGAAAGACAAAAGCAAACCTTCACTGCCTTCAAAGAACTTACATTCTTCTGGACTATAACAGGAAATGAAGATATAGGAAATAAGCTTTTCCAGCAATTTCAAAAATACATGAGATAAACCTGGGCTATGGAAATATTTATCTTTGTATACACAGCTTCTTTTTAATTTTCATATACAGTGCACACACATTTGGTATCAGATTTCTTTTCAAAGAAATTCAGTAATATTTTGGTTTAAAAATATGTTGTTGGGAAAAAGTTTGGGAATAATAAAACCTGAAATGATAGGCTACAAAGTGACTTCTGTACAAATGATGTTTTTGCAGAAGAAGCTTAATGAAGTTTGATTTATTGATTTGATTTCCTAACCATAATCTTAGGGCAGTATCGACTTGTGGTCTTTTGTTTTGCTTAACTCTTCTGATATTTCTGATGCCAAGCCAAAGTTCTGTTTGTAATTATGACTATTTTTTGAAGAGATACTGTTTCATTTGAACCTCTACTAAGGTCCTACTCAAAGGCTTCTTTTATTTTCTTTCTTTTTTTTTTCATTTTTTGGAGGGCAATTGGGGTTAAGTGACTTGCCCAAGGTCACATGGCTAGTGGTGTGTGTGTGTGTGTGTGTGTGTGTGTGTGTGTGTGTGTGTGTGTGTGTCTGTTAAATGTCTGCGGCCAGATTTGAACTTAGGTCCTCCTGACTCCAGGGCCGGTGCTCTATTCACTGCTCCACCTAACCTCCCCTCAAATGCTTCACTATGGTGTGGAGATGCCCTGGTTTCTCAAAGATTTTCAATCCCAAAGTAGTGCATGCTCTAGAAGGACCTACAAAGCTGGAAAAACCTGGACGAAATTCAGAAAAGCTGATGGGGTAGGGCAGAGGGTGGCTATCAAGTGCTGGTTTTGTTTGTTTTACCATAGCAACCTATGAATCCATCATAGAGGGGATAGAGGGGGGGTAGAATCTACATCAATTAAATGATATACTATCTATATATACTCATAAGTATTCTGAAGTATTTTATTTAAAATGTTAAAAGAGTAAGAGAAAAATATATTTGAAAGAAACCAATGAATATCAAACACTATCCTACCAAATTCCCAACACCTGGTAAATTAGGAGTTAGGTGAGTATGTTTGGATCCTCTGGATGCTTTCTAATCAGTTGGATGAGTGAAGAGAGAAGGTGGCTGAGGTGATTGGATTATTATTCTTTGGTTGTTTCATCCTTTCAAAGAAAGTGTAGTTCACAAAGGAGCACAGAAACCCACTATTCGGAGTATTCAGTTTAATGACTCTGGTTCCCTAGGTGACCTTGTATTAGTCATGGGTCATGTCTCATAGACCTAACCAGAGGGTGGTGCTCCCACTGGGTCTAATGTTTGGATCAGATACTGACCACAGTGAGGCCACTCTTGAATCAGTCCCTGGAGGGTGGGGGCAAAATCAGAAAGGAGCCCTTTACTAATAAATTTCCCCATCAGACTTATTAGTCTGGGTGTGGTACATTCAGTTCCTCAGATGGTAACTAAATGCACTGTATGGGTCACTTCTGCAAATTTGCAAAACAGAACATCCTGCTACTTGGGCATTCACATAGAAACCACTCGAGAGGGTTTCCATACATTTATTGCTGAGTGGCTTGGTCTTGGCCTTTCTGAGGTACATTTTTTATCATAAGCTGGGAAGTTGGCAGGGCTTAGATCATGGTTAGTTGGGCAGTGGCTATCATTTCATATACAAATAACTGGCAAAAACTCTCTTTCTGACTGTTTTCCTTGTCCTTACTCTTCATTTTTCCTATTCTTTCATTGTCAGAGGCAGATTACCTTGGCCTACAACTATAAATCTAGTGAGAGGGTTGCTCAGCCTCAGAGCTGTTGGTCGAGACACATTTGGCTTGGGCATCAGGGTGGGGTAGGCCTATGTTAGATGCCACTTGGGCAGAGATGGAAGAACTCAGTCGGCAAAATATCTGAGTAAAGCAATGAACTAACAGAGGAGATGTTTAACTTGGGAACATATAAACAACCAAGCAACTGACTCTTCCAGTAATTGGCAGCAATGATAAGATTATTGAGTCAGGACTGAACTCAGGTCAAACCTTCATGCTGTGCCCAACTGGTTTTTATGTTTCCTTTTCTCAGAGGTTCATTATTAAGGTCAGCCATATCTGACCCTTTCAAGATTATGGAATATGTTTCACAACATAACAAAAGAAACATAAGTTCTTTGAAAGCAAATTCAAGCCTAGTCATCATATAGAGTAGGGAGCCAGAGAAGGTGATGTGGATTTAAGTAAGAAAGAGGGAAGGCCTTGATTGAAAATCAACTGGCAACTGTTTTCTTTTGCATGTTTATCCCTACTTGTTAATCAACTGTATGATTTAATTGGTTAACTTTGCAATTTATTATGTGTGTAATATAAATATAGTTACATCAAGTAGCACCAAGTCATTCCATTTCCTTTTTCTTCTATAATTTTCATTGGCATGTTTTGAACTTCATCATCATCATCATCATCATCATCATCATCATCATCATCACTAGCATTTATATAGTGTATACTATGTGCCAGATACTCTGCTAAGCACTTTACAATAATTATTTCAAGTGATCCTCACAACAACACTGGGAGGTAGGTACTATTATCATCCCCATATTACAGATGAGGAAACAGGCAAAAATAGGCTGACTAGCCCACAGCTAAAAAGTGTCTGAGATAATATCTGATTGTAGTTCCTTCTGACTCCAGACTCAGCGCTGTAATCACCATGCAATTGGCATTTAGCATTTAGCAACTTGGATGCTAAATATAAAAGCATAAAGTAAAATTCATATAGAGCTCTGGAATACTGTTACTTTGTGGAACTTAGTATATGACCCAGGAGTAGTAATTGCTTCTGTTAAAAACAAGCAGATTTTTCAGGGCAACCTAGAATCTAAAATTATCTGTCTTATATTCTTCAAAGATTTCAGTTATTACTAGAGTTAACATCACGAAAAATGATTAAGCTTTTCTTCCCCAGTCCAACCTAATGATTAAATTGCCTGACATTAATAGGAAACATTCCCTGAAGGTACTAAAAAGCTCTAGAAACCCAGAGAGGATTATTATAATAGGAAGATTGGAAAGGGTCCTCACCTGTAAAATGAGCTCAAGTTGGATTGGGCTCCTTTGAGTTTTCAATAATCTAATGCTAATATTCTTACAAATAGTTCATAGAGCTCACTAGGTTCTTAGATCCCTCTTGCCAAAACCTCAGGCTAGGGTTATACAGGGCATTCACTGATGGTGTTTGATTAAGTATCAAATAGTCAGGAGGTTAATGAGAACCAGCATTTGACTAGAGTAAGTCCATTTTCCTAGTTCTATTGGAAAAAGTCATCTTGGGGTCAAAGGCCAAGAAAGTGGGCACTATAAAATCACAGGATTTAGAGATGAAACTGATGTCAGGCATCATCTACTCAGAATCACAGAGTCACATCCATATAGTCTATGAAATGGCGCCTGGAAAATGTGAGTAGTGTGTTAGGGAAGATTTCTAAAATCATCCTATTCAAAGGGCATCTGGGCCAACCTGAACAACAGATTTCTGTAAAACATTCAGGATATGCAGCCACTATCTGAAGACCTTCAGTGAGGGGAAACTTACTGTTTCCTGAGGCAGCAGCCTATTGTGGCAAGTTTTCTTTCTATCAAGCCTATATCTGTTTCTGCCACTCTCTATCCATTGTTCAGGGGCAGCTAGGTGGTACAGTAGATCAGGATCCTAAGTTCAAATCTGACTTGACACTTTTTAGTTGTGTGACCCTGGCAAGTGATTTAACACTATTTACCTCAGTTTCCTCATCTGTAAAATGAGCTGGAGAAAAAAAAATGACAAACCATTCCAGCATCTTTGCCAAGAAAACCCCAGACGGGGTTCATGAAGAGTTAGATATGACTGAACAGTAACAAATTGCTCTGGTAGCCTCATGGTCATTTGAGTCTCAGTTCTATGCAGCAGCTAGGTAATGGGTTTTCCTTCACTTGAGGTCTTCCCGCAAAGGTTGGATGACCATTTGTTAAATATATTATAGTGGGAGGTGTTGTGGTTTTCCCAACCCTGAGATTTTGTGATAGGGGTTGATGACTGAAAAGAAGCATAAGACAGGGTAATGATCATGGATTGTTGAGGGCTAATCAGTAGCAAAAATTTCATTAGCAATTGGGATATGCATTAGAATTTTTCTAGTTATTACACTTGTGTCTGACTCTCTTTGAAACCCATTTGGGACTTTCTTGGTAAAGATACTGGAGTGTTTTGCCTTCTATTTCTCCAGCTCATTTTACAGATGAGGAAACTGAGGCAAACAGGGTTAAGTGACTCGCTGAGGGTAACACAGCTAGTAAATGCCTGAGGCCAGATTTGAACTCAGGAAGATGGGTATTCCTGACTGCAAACTTGGTGCTACATCCTCTGTGCCAGCTCCATAATGATGACACATCTCCCCTACCCTCATTCTCCAATTTGCCCATTAGAATTCTACTGTTTTGTAAATTGTTCCAGGCCATAGTCACAGTGTATTATCTTTGGGCTTTTATGGGAAACACGTGATGAACGCGATTGTTTGCATCAGCCTCACTTGAGGAATGTCTTTTATTGTTTCAAAGTGTTGGAGTTTTTTTCTTCCTCCCATGTGTTATTTGGTTTGGCCCTTTCCATAAGCTATCTTCTGCCTCTAAAATTCTTTTCTAGCGGCTCCTAGAGGCATAAAGGTAGTCCTGGGTTCCAGAAGCCTATGCCAACGAGTCATAGCCTTTGACAGCTCCTTCCAAGCAAGCATGGGCTTGCTGATGGACAAAGGAGCGATGTGGGGAGGAGCTGGTCATCAGAGCGAATTGTCATAATTTTTTCCTAGGCAAAAAGCTGATGAAAACATTTATGAAGGTATGAAAGGGTTATGGGTTCATAGATTTAGAGCCAAAACAATCTTAGAAGCCATCAAATCCAACCCCTTCATGTTGGCACTGCATGTTTAAGTGATTTGTCCAGGGTCTCACAGCTAAGGAGTGTCTAAGAACTGGATTTAATCCCATCTCTTCCTGATTCCAATACCAGCAACATTCCTTTGCTTCTCTAGCAGGTTGTGATCTGTCTCTTTGGAGAGAGTAATCACATCAGGAACCTTCCTGAGAAGTCCTATGGCAGATCCGAAGCCTCTTCCTGGCCCTATAATCCCCCAGTCTTCATTCCTCTCCATCATAGCTTGTTTTCCTACTTAAATAAATGAGATCCAGATCTGCACAGTTCTTTCTGAAAACCCTTTCTTTAGCAATCTGGACCCAGTGCCTGTTTGAAGACATGTGGAAATGGAAGCAAGATGTTATGGTTTGGATGCTTTTGTGGATTGAATTTGTGGTTTTGCTTATTCTACAGGTCCTAAAGCTGCTTGTGTGCTCCCCCACCAACCAAGCCCCAGTCTCACACTTCTAGCAGGCATCTATCCACTTAAGTCATCGCCACAGTTTCCTCATCGGAAGGTTCTCTGCTGGGCATGCTCCATAAACATGACACATCTTTCCTACCCTCATTCTCCAACAAGGATCCAGGTTGACCTTGGGATGGAGTTCCAAGTTCTGGATTCCCTTGTTTCTACTGTCACTGACTCATTATGTGACCTCACATGGGCACAAGTAGAATCCAGCATCACTAGATGGGATCTTTTGAAAAGAACTTGACTGTTGCTTCTGAGTGCAGAAGTACTTGGGGTAATGAGCTACAGACTTCTGCTATGGTCTTGAATATGTTAACTCCATGCCTCTGAGGCTCAGGCCAAACAAACTCATACAATATGGAACTCAGTTAATCAAAACCAGTTTTTAAAAAAATGGCATCCAAATAATACAATGAGAAAAGAGGATTTAAAAACAAGACTTATTACAGCATATGCAAATGATTTCAGAGCTTAATATGGAACTTTAAAGGACTAACATGGATACAAATTTCTTTTTTAAAGTTTACCTTCTGAAATATAGAAATTATGTCTACATTTTTATTTCTCCAGTAGTCTCTACTTTCCTTGAATGAAGAAAAAAAACCACTCTTTAGATTCCTTTGCAGTTCTATCTATCTATCTATCTATCTATCTATCTATCTATCTATCTATCTATCTACCTATCTATCCATCTATCTATCCATCTATTTCTATAGAGATATATGTGTATATCTATATTTATAGCTGTAGATGTATGTATCTATCTTTATCTACAGATATATATGTACATCTTTATCCCTCTAGATATAAATACATAAAGATATAATCATATACTGTATTTCATTCTTCCCGAGTTCTAAAGAAGCTTACCAATTAGGATGACAGATCACAGAATCATAGAGTTGGATAGGCCCTCATATCCAACCCATATCTGACAGAGGATTATCTCTACAATAATCTCAACAAGAGATTATCTAGTCTGCTTAAAGACCTCCAGTGAGGAGAATCCAATACTTTCCAAGGCAGTTCATTTCACTTTGGGAATACTTTAAATTGTTTGGGAGTTTTTGTTTATGTTGAGCCAAAATCTACATCTTTGCCATTTCTGCTCTTTGGTCCTAGTCTGCCCTCTGGGGTTAAGCAGAAGAGGGTTACCATGGTCCCTCTAAATCTTCTCTTCCTTAAGCTTCCTTCGAATAATCCTTGTATGACTTAGTCTCCAGACCTCTCATTACTATGATTGCCCTCATCTAGACATTCTGGATTAAAAATGTCCTCTCTAAAATTTAATACCCAGACCAGAAAACAGTAACACAGTGTGGTCTCTATGGTGGAGACTGTTACCTCCCTCTCTTTTCCTGGACATTATGCCTCTCACTGCATTGTAAGATTGCACACTCCCTCTGTCTCTCTCTATGTGCACACACACACACACACACACACACACACACACACACATACTTACATACACACCTACATATCTGTCTATCTATCTATCTATCCATGTGACACTGGTGATTTAACTTTCAGTCCACCAAAACTCTCAAGTCTTTTTCAGAGGTACTGCTACCTAGCCATGATTTCCCTGTCATATATTTATAAAGCTCATGATCTGAACATTCGTTTAAGACTTTTTGTTAATTCTTGAGTCTTCAGGAAATTGTGATCTCTCAGACCTGGGGCCCTTTTTTCCATAAGGATGCATCTTTTTTTTTTTTTTTTTTTTTTTCAGGGTTTTTATTTTTTTTTTATTTTTTTTTTTTAATAGTATTTATATATATATTTGAAACATTTAATGTTACGACCTTGAATTTCAGATCCATTTCCTTCCTCCCTTGTCACCCATTCCTTCTTGGGATATAAGTAATTCAGTATATGTTGTACATGTCTAGCTATGCAAAACATTATCATAGTAGATATATTGTACAAGGCTGCTTATAATTCCCTCCCACTCATCCCACCCCCCACCTGGTCCATTCCCTACATGCTCCTGTCCCTCTTCTATAGTGGGTACTTCCAACCTCCCCTCCCCCCAAGGATGCCCTCCCATCCGTCATCTCTCCTCTCATCCCCCTTCCCCCTATCCTGCTGCAGGTTGAGATATCCCATTTAGTATGTATGTCATTTTCTCCCTGAACCAAATTCAATGTGAATGTGGTTTTGCCTTTTTAGCCTTCCTTATTCTCCCCCTCCTTTGTACCCACTTCCCCTACATGAGATAGTTTACCCTACCATGTCTCTCCCCATCTCCTCTTGCCACTTTCCTCTCACCTCATAATTTCATCCCTTGAGTATTCTCCCTTCCCAACAAATTCAACCTATGCCCTCTATCCATATATAACTGTAACCATATACACACACATTCACATATGTATTCATATGACCACACCCCCTTCTTCCATTATTTTCATAGTGAGAAAGATATCATCAGTCACAGTTATTGCTTTTCCATATAGGAATGTAAATAGTTCAACTTTGATAAGTTCCTTTTGATTTCTTTTCCCTGATTACCTTCTCAGGCATCTCTTGCTTCTTGTGTCTGGATGTCAAATTTTCTATTCAACTCTGGTTTTTCCTCAAGAATGCTTGAAAGTCCTCTATTCCACTGAATGACCATATTTTCCCCTGAAACAAAATACTCAGTTTTGCTGGGTAGGTGACCCTTGGGTTCATTCCCAGGTCTTTTGCCCTCTGGAATATCATATTCCATGCCCTTCGATCCCTCAGTGTAGAAGCTGCCAGGTCCTGGGCTATTCTGATTGTGTTTCCACAATATTGAAATTGTTTCTTCCTGGCCGCTTGTAGTATTTTCTCCTTGATCTGGGGATTCTGGAACCTGGCTATAATATTTCTGGGAGTTTTCTTTTTGGGATCTTTTTCAGGAGGTGATCGGTGGATTCTTTCAACCTCTATTTTGCCCTCTGGATCTAAAACATCAGGGCAGTTTTCCTTGAGAATTTCTTGAAGGGTGATTTCTAGGTTCTTTCCTTGATCATGGCTTTCAGGTAGTCCAATAATTTTTAAATTGTCTCTCCTGGATCGATTCTCCAGGTCAGTGGTTTTTCCCATGAGATATTTCACATTGCCTTCTAATCTTTCGTTTGTTTGGATCTGCTTAACAGCATCTTGATTTCTCATAAAGTCATTAGCTTCCATTTGCTCCAGTTTAACTCTGAAGGAATGAATCTCCTCAGTGAACTTTTTGAGATTCTTTTTCCATCTGGCAAATTCGACTTTTTAAGGCATTCTTCTCCTCGTTGCCCTTTTGGGCCTCCTTTGCCATTTGAGCTGGTCTATTTTTTAAGGTGTTGTTTTCCTCAGTCAGGCTGTTGACCCTCATTTCATACTTTTCCTGCATCCTTCTCATTTCTCTTTCTAATTTTTCCTCCACTTCTCTTATTTGATTTTAAAGTCCTTCTTAAGGTCCTCTATGGCCTGCAACCCACTCATGTTTTCCCCTGGGGCTTTTGGAGCAGGACTTCTGACCTCACAGTCCTTTTCCTGCTCTATGCCTCCAAAATAGGAGTCTAGGGTTGCATTTTTCTGTTTCCTTTGCCTTGGCATGTTGCCACTTTATTGCTTGACTTTTGGGCTTGTTGCCACACTATGGCTTTAAGGCCAGATAGAGGAATTTTCGTCCCGAACGTGTGGGGGGCAACTTCCGTTTCTGGCAAGCTGTAAACCCACCCACAACTTCCACCCTAGATCACAATCCAGATCCAGGGAGGTTAAAGCAAGAGCGATTACCCCCAAGACTGATCGCTGGATCTCCCCACGATTTGTAGGCTGGGAGCCGGAAATGCCTCTGAAAACTACAAAATGGCGTGTCTCCTCAGCGGCTTCTAGCCCCAGGGGAGGGAGCTGACGCATTCCCCAAATACAGGTCCCAAAGTCCATAGGACACTAGCCTCTTACTTTGTCCTAGGCAAGTCTATGTTGATAATTCTGGAATCTCCACAGTTCCTGGTGTTCTGGGGTTCCTCCAGCCGGCTGCTGGCCCTGCCGCCCTGGGGCTAAAACCTCGGCTCACGTGGACCTGGGCTCGGCTCGGCTCCTGCGCTCTGCACGCTGCCGTCTCCCAGACCACTGCGCTGGTCCTTCCTGCAGGGTGCTGGGCTGTCCTCAGCGGGAGGTTAGCTTCTCTGTGTCGTTCTGTGTGTGCTGGGGCTCTAGAAGATTTTCAGAGTCCTTTTCTACATAGTTTGTGGAGAGTCTGGGGGCAGAGAGGCTTGGACGAGCTGTTTCTACTCCGCCATCTTGGCTCCGCCCCCAGGATGCATCTTTTTATAGGATATAAATGAAGCACTTATTGGTAAATGAACTATATGCCAGGATAAGATGGCCAAAGGAGATTCACTCTTTTTTCCTACAACAACCTTACCATCTAACTTGACTTAGAGATTATTTTAGCCAGTAAAGTGAATTGTCCTATTTCCATGATTTGATTCCACTTAATTCAGTTCAGGTCGGTTAAGTTCAAATGACCTTCCATTGCACAAAGCAAGAATAACGTTTCTTTCCAAGGTGAATAAACAAAAGAATGTTAAAGGATTTACACAAAGCTGATGAAGCATTTTTCTGGTATGGTTGGCCAAAAGTGGGTTTCAACATGGTGGATAAGTAACTTTCTTTTTCTCTACCTTCCAGTGCCGTGTGTGGGCCTGCGTGTTAATCCTAACAAACTCTATCCTAACACAAATAGGAAACAATCAAAATTTAGTTCCCACTGCATTGTGTCTATATGTTTTTTGCTACTTTACTTAACTTCATCAGGGAAGTACACAAATTATATTCCATTTCTTTCTTTTATTTTTTTCCCCTTTCTGTTCTCTACAATACATTCCTTAACATTGGGAAGAAAACATGAAAAATCTTAGATGCCAAAGATGGTGTCATGACCATGGAGGATTTTTTAAGGGCTTCAGTCTAAGCATTTCAGAAGGAACCACTACTACAAATATGGCATAATAAGCCTCATATGAAATGAGTGCTTTATTTTGAAATGAATTTGTGTTAATTTAGTCTAGGATAGTGAGAAGAATGGATATCAAGCTATAGAAAGATCAGTTAAGGAACTAGGGATATTAGCTTTGAAAAAGAAAGATTCAGAAGCGTCTAGTAACTAAGAGAGTAGATGTGGTCTGCTTGGCCCCACAGGGGAGAAGCAGGTGCAATAAGTAGAGATTATAAGGAGACAAATTCAGTCTTGAAGTAGAATGAATGCCAGATTTGCAGTCATATGATACTTGGTATTTAAAAAATCCTACCTTGGAGGAAGATAAATTGAATGACTATGGACAAGTCATATAAACTGAATGACTATGAGCAAGAATATCTATATCTATATCTATACATCTATCTAAGTGTGTGCATGTATATATAACCTGTAATACTTAATTTACAGGGCTGTTTTAAAGCTCAAAAAAGATAATGTATTTCCAGTATTTTACACATCTTAATGCACTATAAGGGAGGCAGTTTGGCAGAGTGGATAGATAACTGGCCTCATCATCAAGAAAACATGGGTTTAGGGGGCAGCTAGGTGGTGCAGTGAATAGAGCACTGATGCTGGAGTCAGGGAGACCTAAGTTCCAATCCAGCCTCAGACACTTAACACAAAAAACCTAGCCATGTGAGCTTGGGCAAATCGCTTAACCCCAATTGCCCTCCAAAAAGCAAAAAAACAAAAAACAAAAAAAAAAAACCATGGGTTTAAGTCCTGCTTTCTAGCTTCATTACCCTGGGCAAGTCAATTTCCACTTCAGTGCCCACAACCAACTATCTAGGAGTTCAGGATGTAGAATAGCTAGCTTCTGATTAGGGATAGAATATAAACTCCCCAAGGGCAACACCTTTCACTTTTGTCTTTCCATTCCCAAAACCATACTGGTGAGCTCCCAAAAGGGTGAAATCATAGATCTAGAGAAAAGAAAAACATTACATAAGTTCCAGGTATTGTTATTAAGAAAAAAAAATCCCTAACAATCAGAGGCATCCAGCTTATTAAATGGGTTGCCTTGGGAGGTAGGGGCTTCCCCAATTTTAGCAAACTATAAATGGTTTTGGTATAGATTAGAGTAAATGTCCTCTCAAGTCTCTCCCAACATTGAGATTTTATGATTTCATGACTTAAAATGATAAGTAATCCTGAGCCAGGAAAAGACACCTGTGGGCCCTAGATAATATAAATGTAGAGGTATAACAGACTCATACAGTTATCCCCATTCTTTAATTCTCTTTCCTTGTTGTTATTGTTCTAAATAATGTTTTTATTGATGACTTTTGATTTTTTTTCACCACCATGATTTCCCCTGGCATAACTTTTCCTATACTTCCCAGAAAACTATCAAACTATCTCATACAACAAAGAGTATTTTTAAAGAGAGAGGGAGATCAATATAACTAATCAATACATTTAAAAAATCTGAAAATATGTGTAGCCAATTTTAATCTCTCTTCTGATTTCCAGTCCTCAGTCACTACCTTCTGAACATCTCAAATTCTATGCCCTGTAAGCACCTCAGACAAAACTTATTATCTTCTTTCCCCCCATCCCCTAAACCCTTCCTTCTTCCCAATTTCCTATTACTACACTGGATACCACAATCTTCCTAGGCACCCAGACTTGCAACCTCAGTGTTATCCTCAGATGTTTGCTTTAACTCTCTCCACATAATCTTGACAATCTCTCGTTATCTTGATGCTTTTCAACTTTACAACATCCCTTGTATATTCCCCTTCCTATCTATCCACATAGCTGCCACTCTAGTATGGGCCTTTATCATCTCACACATGAATACACACAATACACAAGATACACAATAATATACATAATGCACAATGAATGCACACAATAGCCTTTTTTCTACCTGGTTCCATTGCCTCAAAGATCTCCCCTCAGCTGCCAAAATGATCTTCCTAAGGCTTAGGTCTGACCATGTTGTTCCCTAACAGTAAACTCCAGTGGCTTTTTCTTACCTTCAGGATCTAATATAAAATTCTCTTTCTTAGTATTTAAAGGATTTCACATTCTGGTCCCTTTTGACCTTTCCCTTTTCAGATTATTCTCTATGCCCAGAATACCCACACTCATCACTTCTACCCCATGGTTTGCATGGTTTTCTTCCTTTAAGACAACTCAACTCCCACTTTCTTCCTTTAAGACTAAGATCAGCTTTCACTTTCTGCAAGAGTTCCTTCCTGATTCTCCACATAGCTCTTGCTTTTCCTTTGAGATTATCTTCTATCTATGTTGCGTATATTCCATGTCCATAGCTACATATGTGTTGTCTTTCTCATTAGAACGTAAGCTCCTTGAAGACAGGGACAATGTTTTACCATTGTAACTTAGGAAATAGAACATAGCCAAAGGGCTATGAAACTGTGAATACCCTTTGACCCAGAAATATCACTGCTAGATCAGTATTCCAAAGAGATCAAAGGAAAGGGGAAAGGACTTTTTTTGTACAAAAATATTTATAAGGGCAGCTAGGTGGTACAGTAAATAGAGCACCAGCCCTGAAGTCAGGAGGACCTAAGTTCAAATCTGGCCTTAGACGCTTAACACGTACTAGCTGTGTGACCTTGGGCAAGTTGCTTAAGCCCAAAATGCCGTCCAAAAAAATATTTATAGCACCTCTTTTTATGATGGCTAAGAATGGGAAATTGAGGAAATGCCCATCAATTGGAGAATGACTGAATAAGTTGTGGTGTGTGATTGTAATGGAATATTATTGTGCTATAAGAAATGATGAACAAAATGTTTTCAGAAAAATCTGTAAAGGTTTATACAAGTTGATACAGAGTGAAGTAATCAGAGCCAGGAGAACAACCAGGGCTAAGGAATTCAGGTCTCAGGGTCACCTCAAGGACCCTCTAAGTCCTCAGATGTGACCCTTTGACTGAATCCTATTCTGTGAAGTTTGTGTTCAATCAAAGGGTTGCACTCGAGGGCCTGGAGGTTACAGGTTCCTCACTCCTGTGACAATGCCAAAGGACTCGTGATGAAAAATGCTATCTACTTCCAGAGAAAGAACTGATGAAGTCTGACCAAAGACTGAAGAATACTCTTCCTTTCTTCCTTCCTTCCCTCCTTTTTTCTTCCTCCCTCCCTCCCTCTCTCCCTCCCTTCTTTCTTTCTTCCTTCTTTTCTTTCCTTTCTTTCTTTCTTTCTTTCTTTCTTTCTTTCTTTCTTTCTTTCTTTCTTTCTTTCTTTCTTTCTCTTTCTTTCTTTCTTTCTTTCTTTCTTTCTTTCTTTCTTTCTTTCTTTCTTTCTTTCTTTCTTTCTTTCTTTCTTTCTCTTTATTTTCTTCCTTCCTTCTTTCTTTCTCTCTCGAGTTTTTTTTTCACAGATGACCAGTATGAAAATATTTTACATGATTTTACATGTATAAGCTATATCAGACTGATTACCACATCATAGAGGGGGAAGGAAGGAGGGAAGGAGGGAGGGGGGAGGGAGAGAGAGAGAGAGAGAGAGAGAGAGAGAGAGAGAGAGAGAGAGAGAGAGAACTTGGAACTTAAAAAAAAGATGTTAAAAAAGTTTTGTTTTTTTTTTTAATAGAGCACTGGGCCTGCAAGTAAGGAAGACCTGGTCCAAACTTGCCCTCAGACATGTACTTAGCTTTGTCATCCTGGGCAAGTCACTTAACTTTGGTTTGTCTCAGTTTCCTCATCTTTAAAATGGGGATTATAATAATGACAACTACCTCCCAGGATGTTGGGATGATTAAATGAAATAATATTTGTAAATCATTCAGCACAGTTCCTGGTACCTACTAGAAACTTAGCAAATGCTTCTTGCTTTTCCTTCCCTTTGTATCATCAATACTTAACTAGAGTGCCTGGTATTTGGTAAGCATTAATTTAGAGTGGTAAATATTTAATAGATGCTTATTGACTAACACTTTACCATTTAAACCCTTTATATCTAGTCCCCATGCAGCCTTTCCAATCTTCTTACACTTTACTTCCCTCTATATAGTCTACAGTCTAGCTACACTGAACTCGCTCTTCTTCCTACAGAAAACTCCAATAACTCCCGCTTTTCTGCTTTTGCATTAAATACGCAGAATGCTCTCCTTCCTACTTCTGCCTCCTAGATTTCCTGACTTCCTCCAAGGCACAGCTCAAGTTCCACTTTCTACAGATAAGTCCCTACCTATTCCTTCCCCAGAGTCTTCCCTCTATGATACCTTCCACCCACCCCATAGGTATTTTGGTGAAATGAAGTCATTTCCATGTAGTCTCCTGCATTAGAATGTGAGATCCCTGAGGTCAGGAACAATATTTGTGCCTTTTTTTCTTGGATACCTAGTGCCTAGCACAGTGACTAGCATGTAAGTACATAATAAATGCATATCAACTCACTGCTTACAGGTACAATTGCAAAACCAATACCAACAGGTCACAGAAAGTTGACTTTCCTGGTCTCGAAAATGTGCATTTATAAGAAGTCGTATTAGAAAGGTCTCCTTGTTTTGTTCTGCTTTGTGTTACACCTTGGCTGTCTATCTTGTCTATCTCTACTATCAGCTTTGCCTATATGGAAGGAATTTATTTTTATGTGGGTTTTCACCAGCACCAAAATCACATTGAAAGAAATTCAGGTCAAAATGGCAAGTATCAGACTCCCTACTCAATATCCCTGATCAATAAATCTCTAAAAAGAAGACTGTGCATGGACACTATTTTTTACACAATTTTAATGTAATTTGTACTTTTTTCATAGCATATAGAACTATGGATGGGCCTAGTGATTTATAGTTAAGGGCAGCTATGGAGAGTTTGGTGCACTAGGTAAAGATCAGACCCTGGCATTTCACATATGAAATCAGATCATATGTTTTTAAAGTCCTAATGTTAAAATGAGCCCTAGGCTTTAGATGAGGAACATTGGGGGTGGGGTGGGGGGAGGAACTCAACTAGTTTTACATACCTATCATATATCAATAAAGGGATTGCTAATTGAGGGAATACCAGCCGTGGTTAATAACTGGCTAATAACTATCAGAAGCAGAATTTGAAGCCAAACCTTTCCTGATTTCAAGTGTAGATTTCTAGCCACAATGCCATGCTGCTTCTCTCCCTCTCCAAAAGGGGAGAGGGAGAGAAGAAAATTGAGAACAAGAATTGGGAAGGGAAAAGAAAGCATGATAAAAAAGAAAAAAAGGAAAAGGAGAGACAGAGACAGAGAGAGAGACACACAGAGAGAGAGAGACAGAGAGAGAGAGAGAGAGAGAGAGAGACACACAGAGAGAGAGAGACAGAGAGAGAGAGAGAGAGAGAGAGAGAGAGAGAGAGAGAGAGAGAGAGAGAGAGAGAGAGAGAGAGAGATGTGTTTAGCTGGCAGCTGGGCAGGGCTGGCATGATGTTTTAAGCACTCCTATCCAAAGAGCACTTAAGGGTCCTTCTCTTTTTCTATAAACAAAGGTTCTAACCATGGTAGTTATATAAGCTGGTGATATAGCAGTGACAGGCGGAATTTCATCTTACACCGATGGCCATCAATGACTGTACAGATGTGTTGATGGGAAAGCCATACGTCTGTTGCTCTATATGAATCATCACTTCTATCAATTTTTCTAAAAGGTACAGATGATAGCTGAGAAATTATAGCTTTTACTCCATCAGCTCTGACTTGCCAATGAATGTCTGAAAATAGTTTCAAAGCCATTTTAACAACTCTTTGGAGATCTTCCACCCCTTAGCAGACACCATGAATAACAAAAAGAACCCGATAATTGGGCCAAGCAATTTCTTATCTTGTAAAATTGAATTGGAAGCTTTACACTAGGAAAAGTTAAAACTATGTCAGCCAAGGAACAGATAAAGTTCTGATCCTTATTCTCGAAATCTATAACAGAATAGCCTCACCAATCATTCAACAGACATTTATTAAGCATTCACTGTCTTCAGAACACTCTACTAGGTGTTAGAAGAGACCTAGTTTTGAAAAGATAAGGAGGTACCAGGTTATAAAGAGCCTTGGATGCCAGGTAAAGAAATTTGAACTTTACTGAAGAGGCAGTAGGGAATCATTGAAAGTTTTTGAGCAGAGGAACTCTATGCTATGCTCTTTGTAGATGAGAAGTAGTTTGAAAGATAGAGAGGGAGAAGGGTAGAGGCAAAAGGCCTCTCATAATATCTCTTGGGTCCATTCCCTTTTTCCTATTCTCACATTCACCCTCATTTAGGTCTTCCTAATATCTTGGACTAATGACTATTGTTCTGAGTTCTTAGTTATTTTCCCTGATTCCAAGACCTCCCTCCTCCAATACATCCTCTGTAGTTGCCAAAATTGTCTTCCCAGGGATTAGTCTGACCATGTCACCCCTCCCAACTTCCACTCAAGAATTTTCAGTGACTTCTTGTTGCCACTAGGCTAAAACAAAATTCCTCACAATCTGACTTTAGCTAAGCTCTCCAGACCAATTTTATATTACACTTCTCCATGAACTCTAAATTTTAGACAGACTGGCCTGCCAGCTGTTCCTTTAAATTCTATTCCCCATCTTCTCCCTTCATGTATTTGTGATAATTATCTGAGGCTGATTCCTATGCCCTTGAATGAAGAGCATATGTTTCCTGAACCCCATCTGACCCCAGCACCCAGGGCTCATATCTAATGCTCCATTTTTACTTGACCCCATAACATCTGAGATAAAGTTCCTTCTAACTCAGGTGTAGAAGGTATGATTAAGCAAAAGAATCTGGAGGATAACTTCCTTTCCCTCAATGTTCAGAGCTGAGAGGCCATCACTCATTGGGAGGAGCTCTCTAAGCTCCATTTATGAGAAGGCTGTCTAGTTATAGGGTAGTGATGGCACCAGATAAGAACTTTGATGATGCTGGTGGAGTAGACTCTGCCAGGGAAGAGTCAGGACAGGCAGGCAGTGGTACAAATGGGGAAAAGAAAGGGAAGCACAGCCCTGCAGAGAGAAAAGTGTGAAGGGCAAGGCTTTCTGCTTTGAGAAGCCTGGGAAGCCCCCAAGTAGTTAGCAGAGAACTGAACTTGGAGGTACCAATAGGGACATGGGACAGTAATTCATATAAAGCCCTGATTACCTTGCAGCTAAGCTGAGTCCTTCAGCATACTTCAGCTTGCCCTCCCATAGGGCCCATGTTTAGCAGAGATGAGATAATATTGATATTAGACAGGGACCTATGGACAGTTTTCTCAGCCTCACTGCTCCGAGCCTAGGGAATAGCTTCCTTACTGTCTCACATAGTTTTCCTCAGGAAGGTTCTATCCCATTTCCCTTCTGGGGAAATGTATGGAATAAGTATCTATTTGTGTATGGAAGTAGAGGATTTTTTTTGTTACTTGATTTTCCTTCCATGTTATTTATGTTTCATAATGCTAATTACATTTCTTTATTGTGGAATTTATTTGTCTCATGCATGGTCTGGTGATAGAGAACATGCTGGACAAGGGCTTAGGCTGCATGTCACATGAGTAATTGCCCCAAATACCCCATGCTGACCCTGGGAAAATTAGGAAGAAATTTCATAGCTAGATTATAGCACAGGGGAATGGTGTGATAACATTTTCCCACTCTCTACAGTGTATCTAAAAGGCTTAGTGAAGTTTCAAGTTGTTAATAACAGATAAATAGTAAGCCTTTAGGAGTGCTCAGGATTAGGAGGGCATGAGAGTAGGGAGATCCTGGGAGTGAGTAAATTTTGTTTCCCTCATAGGCATTGACATATCCAGACAATAGTAGAGATCCATAGGGACAAAGGGGAAATTTAGTAACAGTCCCAGGCAATCAACACAGAAACTCCCAGGGACTTTGGATACCCTTCCTTTTCCCACCCTCCCTCTCTCCACTCCTGGGACCACAGTGTGACCTTGCCCAGTCTGGTGGTCTGAGTCCTTCCTCTTTGCCTTGTCTCACTCACCTCTTTGGATACTTCTCGTTTCTTTCCCTTTCTCTCATCTTCAGAGGTTGTTGGGGCCCTTTAAGACTCTACCCGAACTCTGAGAACCCACAGAAAACACAGGCAAAGGACAGAGCAACTCAAGCAGGGTTGGAGGCACCAGAGTGTGTATTCTACTCCTGTGATTTTGGGGTATTGAGTATGCGCTGCTACCAGGGGAGCACTCCCCTGCCATGAGAAGCCTGCTACTGCTGAGGCACGTGGGAGAACAGAGTCGGGGGAGGGGAAAGGAGCTAACAGGAGGGAGGCAAGGTGAAAGGAGGAGGAGGGAGAGAAGAAGGGATTGTGAATGAGAAAGGAATTAAAGGGCAAGATACTTCACATCTTGGTGTCAGGACTCGTTTGTCTGTTCTCGGAGGAGCAGGCTCCCCCGAGGGGTTTGTGGGGGCGAACCCGGGTTCTAGGGGCGACCAGAGTGACTAGAGCTGTAGAGGCAGCTGGAGAGGGGTTTGTAGAGGCAACCCGTGTCGTAGGGGCAACAAGAATCATGAAAGGTGGTTGGAGTGCCATAGGGGCAGCTAGAAAGGTGAGTTTGACGTCAGCCCTGTAAGGCGGGCCCTAACAAGAGGTGGAGAACCAGAAGAAGATGTCTTGGAATATGGGCTGTTCAAGTCATGATATCTGCACTCCAGCCTTTTCCCTGAACCACCAGAACTCAGACTCCCATTGCTGGGTCCCTGATTGGTGAATTTTCACCTTATCTTATATGGTCCCAGGTCTGCCATACTACTTCTCAATCACCTCCAAGATATGCCTTCTACCCCACATGGCCCTTCATTCTTCCTCTTCCGATGGATTGATTTCCCCAGACTTAGCCCCACTCTCTCTCATCTTTCTACGACAAGAGGAATCAGTAAAATGTATCATGCCTCCTCCCCATTCTGAAAAAGAAGTCAACTTTACCACAGAGGCTATGAAAAGCTCTAAATTATTTCTTATTCCATCTCTGATGCATACTGCCAGTGTGAATGTGGGCTAGTCATTTCTCCCCTGGTCTTCAATTTCATCATCTTCTTGTTCTATATAATACTGTTTTCCCCCCATTAGAATGCAATTTCCTTGAGGGAAGGGACTTTCTTGCTTATATTCCTGTAACAGTGCTTAACATTACGTATCAAGGACTTTGCAAATATTATCAAAAACCCTGGAAAGTAGGTGCCATTATTACCCTCATTTTACAGTTAGGGAAACCTAAGCAAAGAGGTTAATTGATTTGTTCGGGCTGACACTGCTAAGTAAGTATCTGAAGCAGGATTTGAACTCAGGTCTTCCCAACTTCTATCCACTGTGCCACCTAGCTGCCTCAATGATGGAGTGGAGAAGAATAAATATATCAGAGTACAAGAAGATAATAGAAGCTGGGATCTTCTCTTTGGAGTTTGGGAAAAATGCTTTTCAGGCAATAAGGCTAAGCTTCCTAGACCATCACCACTTAACAGAGCTCCAGCTTAGTGGATCACTCCATTCCCCTTAATATTCTTTGGGTGATCTACCTACTTACCATTTGGAAGGTGATCCTTCCAAATGGACCATTTCCTTTCCCCAGGCCATTGCCTGCCCTTCTTCCTTTGATTCTAAATTTCTGACTCTTCAGTCATTCTACGACCCGGAATGGTCTTAGAGGTCATCAGTACAAACCTTTTATGGGAAGATGATGAAATTGAAGACCAGGGGAGAAATGACTAGCCCACATTCACACTGGCAGTATGCATCAGAGATGGGATAAGAAATAATTTAGAGCTTTTCATAGCCTCTGTGGTAAAGCTGACTTCTTTTTCAGAATGGGGAGGAGGCATGATACATTTTACTGATTCCTCTTGTTGTAGGAAGATGAAAGAGAGTGGGGCTAAGTCTGAGGAAATCAATCCATCAGTAAGTCAGAATAATCACCTGCCTTCCTCTATGTATTCCTCCCTGGGCTATGTTATGATGATCTTCAAATCATAAGAATTAGAACTAGAAGGGTCCTAGAAGGACTTCATAATAACTTTAAAAGACTTACATGAATTGATGCTGAGTGAAGGGAGCAAAATCAGGGGAACACTGTACACAATTACAGACACATTGTATCTGTGATGACTAACTTTGACAGACTTGGCTCTTCTCAGCAATGGTTCTAAAACAACTCCAAAAGACTCATGATGGAAAAGGCTATCCACATCCAGAAAAAGAATCATGGAGTCTGAATGCATACTGAAGCAAATTGAAATTGTGAGAAGTGAAGAGACTTGGACAAAGTCACACAGGTGGCAGCAGGTGGAATAGACCCCTCCCTTGTCAAGGAGACTTCATATTGCTTAGTCTATCAAATGAGTAGGAGCAGAATTTACTTTGACTTGAGGCACTGGTTGCCTACAACTGACAGATTCTTATTAAAAAGAGACCAATATTTATATGTCAGGGACTTGGGAAAAGTTCTGTGAACTTTTAAAATCTATATTTGATCACTGTGTTATAAGAAATGACAAGCAGGCAGACTTCAGAAAAACCTGGAAAGACACGAAATGATGCATAGTGAAGTGAACAGAACCAGGAGGACATGGTATACAGTAACAGCAATATTGTTCTATAAAGAATGTGAATGACTTAGCTATTCTCAGCAATACAATGATCCAAGTCAATCCCAAAGGATTAATGACAAAGAGCACTATCCATCTAGAGAGAAAGAATTGAAATTGACTGAATTCAGACCAAAGCATATTATTTTTCACTTTCTTTTGTTTTTTCTTTTATTCAATTCATCTTGTGCAAAATGACTAATATGGACATGTATTACATAATTGCACATGGATAACCTGTAACTGACTGCTTCCCATCTCAGGGAGGGGCAAGGAATGGAAGGGAGGGAGCAATAGAATTTGGAATTCAAAACTTCAAATAAAAAATGTTTAAAAATTGAAAAAGCAATTGAAAAAACAGAAAAAATAAAATCTGTATTTAACTAAATTGTGAGTTTCCATGAGGAAACAAAGCAAAGAAACCACCAGCCTCCAGTTACTGTCAACCTGAAAATTTTGTAGAATGCGTGAGTTCCATCCTGAAGGGATGTAGTTGTTTTCTCCTTTGTTATCTAGTCAGACTCCATTCTTTTTTTTTTTTTTTTAAGCAATTGGGGTTAAGTAACTTGCTCAAGATTACACGGCTAGTCATTATTTATGCGTGGGTGCTCATTTTCTGAGGCCGGTTTCGATCCCGGGTCATAGCAACTCTGAGGCCGGCGCTCTTACTCACTGCGCCACCTAGCCGCCCCTAGACTCCATTCTTTAAGCTCCACTCTGTTTAGCCCAGACTCTAGGAATCTGCCTATATAGACAAGGTAGAGTAGAAGATTGTTAATTATCCAGAATATCTTGGGTCAAAGTTCTGCAGGCCTATTTCAGTTCATTTGTCTATTTGCCTAAAACCACATCCAACTAATTGTTTTATCTCCCTTCTAAAATAGGTGGAAGCTGAGGAAAGGTGACCTTCCCAGTTTCCTAAAGCTATACTGAAGCTCTACACCCCTTCTCTTCTCTATATCTGCCCTTAATTCTTGGTTTCTAAGCTAATTGAATCAACAACTGCTGTCCTACATCTCTCCTCCCCTTCTCTGCTAAATTTCTTGAGAAAATAGTCTAAACTTGGTACCTATATTTCCTCTCCCCTCCCTCTCTTTTAAACTCCCTACACTTTGACTTCCAACCTCATCATTCAATTGAAACTGCATTCTCCAAATGGACAATGATCTCTTAATTGCCATAATATATATACATTTCTGTAATGCTGGACTCTATTGACCATTCTTTTCTGGATACTCTCTTCTGCTAAGGTTTTCAGGGCAATTCTTTCTCCTGGTTCTCTTCTGTCTAACTGCTCAATCTCAGTCTGGGTATTCATCCATGTAATGCCCTTAGCTGTAAGTGACCCCAAACTCCTGATTCCTATTCTCTTTTCACTCTGTACTTCCTCCCTTGGTGATTCCATTAGTTCCCATAGGTCTAGTTCTGATTTCTGTACATCCAGCCCTTATATATCTGTTGAGTTGTAGTCTCACAACTCTGATTGCCTCTTGGACATCTCAAGTTGGATGCACTATTGGTACAGGAACCTCAAACTCAATATGTTTAAAATAGAATTCATTATTTTCCCCCAAATTCTCTTCCCTTCTGAACTTTCCTATTACTGTCAAGGGCATCATCATTCCCCAAGTCAATCAAACTTATGACTTCTGTGTTATCCTTAGCACCTCATTCTTCCCCCTCCCCCTACATATCCATTCTATTGCCAAATATTGTTTCTACCTTTGTGACATCTTTGTCACTTAGCCACAATCCTAGTTGAGATCCTCCTTGCTTCTCCCCTGGACTAATTACAAAGGACCCCTGAATGTTTCCCCTGTTCCAACTCTTTCCCTACTCCAATTCATCATCCATTCAGCTTTCCATGATCAATGAACTCTAGGGCCTCCCTAATACCTCCAAGATGAAAAATAATGTACTTTGACATATAAAGCTCTTTATATCCTACCGCTTTTCTACCTTTCCAGTCTTGTTACACCTTCCTTCTTTGTATGCACTCTAAGAATGAGGTGTGCTTACCTTTGTAGTGTTCTTCAGTCAGAACCACCCTTAGTTTCTGCCTCTTTGCATTGGCTGTCCCTTCATGCCTGCCATGTTCTACCCCCAAAATTCTGTGTCTTAGCTTCCCTGGGTTCCCCCAAACCTCAGCTCAAAGTCCACATTATGATGCTTTCCTCAGTCTCCTAGTTGCTATTATTTTCCTCTTTCAGATTACCTCCCCACTGGTCTATATAATCTCACAGTAGAGTCATCTGCATGTTGTCTCCCCGATACGAATGTATGATCCTTGGATTCTGGAATTGATTTTTGCTTTTCTTTGTATCTCTAGTGCTTAGCATGGTGCCTGACACATGGTAAATACTTCGTAAATGCTTTTTTTGACTAACTCACACATCCCAATTAAAAGCTCTGGCTGGTGCTCCCAGGAAGAGGGTCTTTCTGCACCCTTTCTTCTATTCAAGGAAGGACGTACGGTCCTATGCTCCAAATTGCTAATCCCCAACTTTTTAAATGGGAAGAATAATATTTTTTTTTTTTTTGCTTTTTGGAGGGCAATTGGGGTTAAGTAACTTGCCCAAGGTCACACGGCTAGGTTTTTGTTTGTGTGTGTTAAGTGTCTGAGGCCGGATCCGAACTCAGGTCCTTTTGACTCCAGAGCTGACGCTCTACTCACTGCGCCACCTAGCCGCCCCCAAGAATAATATTTTTAACTGAAGATGTTATATATCCCAAATTCAGAAAGTTTTAGGAAGAATAATGTATAAAACATTTTTAAATCCAAAAAGGAAAGACTTTTCTTTCTCTCCATGTACTTTTTCCTCCACTAAAGTCTTCCTCCAATACTTCCCCATGGTATGAAGGTGACTTTCATTTCTTCAAACATATCTGGCAAATGACAGGGCTTACTGAACAAGAGAATTTTCTGAATGCAAAACTGTGACATGCTGTACCTATGTAATCCGAAGACCCATCTAGCTTAGGGTAGAGAAACATCACTAGATGGTTAGATGGATGGGGTGATGGTTTGGCCTGAGTCCATTTACTAATGTGTGGCAACCTTTCTGCAAGTATGGAGGAGTCCAGTTTTGACAAGAGGTGAGAACCCATATCTATGAAATTATAGATCCTTAAAGGATCAAAACTTAAATATTTTATATCAATCTCACAAAATCATTGCTTTCCCCACCTATATCAATATTCTTAAATCATTGCTATCTTTCCCTGTATCTCCTAGGTTGGGGTTTTCTGTTCCTTGTCCCTTCTTTCTTGTATTTTGTTGACAAATTAATGGGTACATTGGAAACAATGCATGTTATAGAGTCACTGAATATCAGATCTTAAAGATATTCACATCCTTTAGCCCTGGGGTTCTTAATTTGGGGATCATGAACCTGTTTTAAAAATATTTTGACAACAGTATTTTGAAACAATTGGTTTTCTTTGCAACCCTATATGTTTTATTTTATTTTATTTTTTTAAGCCTTGTTTTCACTTTATTTTTTTTATTTTTTATTTTTTTGCCTTTTGGAGGGCTTTCAGGGTTAAGTAACTTGCCCAAGTTCACACGGCTAGGTTTTTGTTTGTGTGTGTGTTAAGTGTCTGAGGCCAGATCCGAACTTAGGTCCTTCTGACTCCAGGGCCAATGCTCTACTCAATGTGCCACCCAGCCGCCCCCTTATATGTTTTATTTTATGCACTTAAAAACATGTTTCTAAGAACCTCCACTTTAGGAAAGCGCCCAGAGTAGATATCCCTTAATTCTCCAAAGTTGGCTACCATGTTCCCTTGAGTGGGTATCTCCTTTTCCAGCCCCATTCTTACTTTTCAGCTCCCTTTTTACATGTTCTCTTCCCACATTTTAATGTAAGTAGCCACACATTTAGTCATTTATAAATTCACTCAATAATGATAGGGTCCTAGCCATAAGTCAAGTCAATACTAATGAAGGCTGATTCCCAGAGTGACTGAGATGATGTTATAACAATCAAGTTTCTTTTTGTTTCAAGTATCCAGGGTATCTGCTTACAGTTGAATATCAGGTTGACCATGAACCAGAAGTATATGTTGGCTGCATAAAGTTCCCAGTTAACATTATCATGAAGGCATAAGGATCAGAGAATGTGAATGGAATCTCTGATCCAGGGCTCTGGCTTTAGACTTAGAGATCTCACAAACTCACTCATAGAATATTAGAGCTAGCAGGGACTTTTAATACTATCTATTGCAACCCTTTCTCTCATTTTCAGAGGAAGGAACTGAGACCCAGAGAAAAGAAACTACTTATCAAATCTTACACAATGAGGAAGGTAATAAGCATTTATATAGTGCCTACCTACTACATACCAGGCTCTATCCATTGCACCATTTAGTTGCCTCGTGCTACTACTAAGTGGCAGCTCTAGACATTGAACCCAGCCCTTTCAAGTTCCAGGTCAATGTTCCTTCCATTGTGCCATAAGATAAAATAATAGATCCAAAATAGCTCCTTATGGGCTAACTCCTTTTAGGTCCTCATGGATTTCCTGTAGAGTAACATTGAATAGTCCTCATCCTCCTGTTGTATATTCCAGTTCCCCAGAGTGGAGTAGGTTTGGTAGAGAGATAGATAATCAGAGAAAACTTCAGTGGGAGGAAATAGGACTAGAAGTTATATATAGTTCAGTAGCAAACCACAATAAAGTTCCATTACATTATGAGGCATTTGAAGTCTTCGTATTATGAGCCAAAGAACAAAGGAAAGCAGAGACTTAGGGACTTTTGTCCTTTGGAAGAAATGCCAGGAAATGGGTAAAGGGAGAATCTACAGCTTTTGTTTGACAAGTGGCAATGTGTGAAGCTTATTAAAAACTTCTGGACTAGGACTCCTGCCTGATCAAATGTCTGTAGGCTGAAATGGTGATATGAATTATTCATCGAGGAGGGTTCTTTGCTATGAAATCAGTGCTCCAAATTCTCTGTGTAGTCAGACCGAAATTTCCAAATCTGCAGTGGGTAGCTGGAATAGGAAAAATCAGCCAAGGGCTTTGATGTTTGCTGCTATACAGCTGGCTTGATAATAATAAAAAAAAAAAAGATGGCCCTTCAATGCTTTTGTGAGACTGCTTTGAATGTCACCTCAGATCCTTGAATTCAGGAACCTAGGTTTGTCTCAAGAGACAAGAAACTTCCTAAGCAGCATGCTACCTGGCAACAGAAGAGGAGTTTATATAAACATGGTTCCTGGAACCTGAACTTTTTACTCTGATCTTCTAGTGAGTTATTTGGAAGGTATGGTTATTTGGTGCTAGAGACTTTCCTGCCATGGAGTCCCAAGTACATTTCTTTTTTGGGGGAACCCAAACTAACAGAGTAGTATTAGAGGCCTAAATGTCAGAGAAACAGAGACAGAGACAGAGACAGAAACAGAGAGACACAGAGAGAGAGAGACAGAGAGAGAGAGAGGAGGGAGAAAGAGGGACTCCATAGAATGTGGAGTGTTACTTGTCTCTTAGCCCCAAGTATATTTCCCCTCTGAGAAGGTGTCCAAACCATGAGCTAGTGCTATGAATCTGGGGATTATTGCATGCATCCCTATAGAAAATAAGACATATTAGAATGTTGAAGGGTTACTCTACTGGCAACCTCAAATTCATTTCCCTTTCTAGGGTTGTACAAATCACACAATGACACTGAATCTTAAGGATGTTAGGAGCCTGATAGAAAGTGGGAATCAACAGAGAAGGAAAACTGTGCTCTCTGTCTAGGGGTTATCATGAATCACACACAGACATGCACACCTTAACACAAACACACACATATAGACAGAAAAATATAGCTAGATAGACATTATATATATATGTATATGTACATGTGTCTTTGCATTTATTTAAGGGTAAGCATGCTAAGTGTAATGAATCTTTTGTGTTTTTTTAATTTTTCTGTGGGAAGAAATAAAGTCTGCTCTATACCTGATATATGTATATCATTACCTTAAGCACTTGTATAGGACTTAGGGTAGAAGAGATTGGGTACTCACATCTATGGAGTATTGCACATGCACTATATTTTGAGATTTCCTAGAAAAATCCCTGAATTGAGACATAACAAATTAGAATGAATTTTTTGGGCTACCCCAAGATTGAACCCATCTCTATAGACCCAGAGATGGGGTATTATCCTCTCCTCTCCCTCAACCCTAATTTGATGCACTCAAGAAGGAACTCAAGTATTCAGAGACTAAAAAGGGGCAATCTATTTTGTGAATACCTGGGAATTTGTAGCGCCCTATCTAAAACATCATCAGGATGAGAATTAAAAGTCTTTCTGGTTTGGGCAGTACAGTATATGGAAGTGGTTGGGGTTTTAGTAATAGTAGCAGTGTTAGTTATGGCAAAAATGGTTGCATTTATATAGAACTACAGTTTTATACACACACACACACACACACACACACACACATATTGGGGGAACCTGCTTATAACAAATGCACACTGGAGAGAATGGGTTCAAACTTAAAATACAAAGGTAGCGGGACTCAAGTGCAGAGAAAACATGGGGCACAATGGTACCTTTCAGTTCCTGCCCCCAGAGCCTTTTTTCCCTTTTTTGCAGTCCTGATGATATTCCCCTTAGGTGTAGCTCTCTGGTGGGCTATTTCTAGAATTCTTGTTTGACACTGTTCTATGATCTGAGGTGTCACAATCCCTATAACCACCACCATCTTGGGGGAACTATCTCTTCACATCAATCTGCAGGTGCTACCTCTCTTATCAGTCACTACTACTGAGATAGACAATGCTGTCACCTCTACTTGACTTTGCTGCTGACTCTGGTCACTGATGGAGCCTCAGATGGATCTGCCTAAGTCACAAGGTTACCTGAGCACTCCCATCCCAGAAAACTCATTTGCTTAAATCAGGACGGAATAAACACAAAATAACCAGTTGTCATGTGCTCATGAACACATGGTGCTGGTGTGGGAGCTAGGGCAAGAAAATACCAAGAACTCTCTGAGTAGTACATTTTGTATGACAGCTCAGTAGCTGCTGATATGATTTACAGAACTAGACATAGGTTTTTCAGGCTATCAGCCTTTCCATTGTCACACAGTATCAATCCCTGTCAAACATGGTAGTAAATAGACTTTCAAAGTTCCACATATTCAATTGGAACCAGGCAGGGAATATCTGAGTATTATCTCTAAAATTCACCAGGAAGGAAAGTTCGTAGCACACTCTAAGGACTAAGTAAAGTCTTCATTGACCAGTTCCCCATTACATATACATTAACTTATCAAATGCTTAGCATCATCCCATAGTAGGAGCTTAATTATGCTTATTAACTGACTGACCTGATCTTTGTACTAACCCTGTAATGCACGCTCTGCAAATATTATTTAGCCTAATTTTATAAATGAGGATACTGAGACTCAGAAATTCCATAACTTTCTCAAGTCCACTGGAGTGGGAGTCAGGATAAATTCTAGTTCCTGTTCTGTCTTTAATTAGCTTGGGTGACCTTAAGTTCTCCATAAAATGAAAGAGTTGGACTCAATGGTTTCTAGAGTCTTTCCTTATTCATCTGTGGTTGAGTGTCTGTGTGTGTGTGTGTGTGTGTGTGTGTGTGTGTTTTAAAACAAAATACAGGAACCAGTTAAAATATTGTGTGAAGGCCCAGTGATAACTGCCTACACAGTTCTGATTTTTCCTTTGTACCAAACAAATAAATGAAGTCTATTTTCAGGAGCAAGTGCCACCCACATACGGCAATAATGAAAATGCTCTCAGACATACATGTGGGAACATTGCCGGTGGGAAGAAGCAGTTTCTTCTCCTTTGGGAAATGTGGTGGGACAGAAGTAACATAGGAAAATGGACAGAATGTTGAGCTTGGATTCGAGAAGAGTTGGGGTCAGATACTCACAGGCTGTATGTCCTACCATCCCTGCCTCATAGAGCTGTCTTAAGACTTCAATGAGACAACACATGTAGAATGATTTATAAACTTTAAAGCATCATTTTTTTGTTCATTTTTTTTAATGTGAAAGATGAGCCCAGGTATAACAGAAAGGCTTTTAGCAAGAATTAAATAAGATTTCCATGGCAACAAAGTCTTCTCACACATGAAAGGCATAGGGAAAAGAGATTTTGAAATAGATTAATAAGAAAATAATCTTGAGGGGCGGCTAGGTGGTGCAGTGAATAGAGCACCAGCTCTGGAGTCAGGAGGACCTGAGTTCAAATCCTGCCTCAGACACTTAACACGTACTAGCCACTGTGTGACCTTGGGCAAGTCACTTAACCCCAATTACCCTGCCTTCCCCCCTCCAAAAAAAGTCAAAAAAAGCCCCCCAAAAATCTTGGGAAAAGGGAAGGGAATAAGTATTTATTAAATACCTATCATGTTCTTGGCATTACACTAAGCACTTTACAGACATTATCTAATTTAATCCTTACAATAACCCTTCGGAGGTAGATGGTATTATTAATAATCATAACTAATATATATGTAGCAATTCTATATGTCAGACACTGTGCTAAGTGCTTGACAAACAATATCTCATTTGGTCCTCTTGATGATCCTGGAACATAGGTGCTATTATCCCAATTTACAGTTGAAGAAACCAGAGGTTAAGTGACTTGCCCAAGGTCACACAGCTAGTAAATGTCTGAGGCTAGATTTGAAAACAGGTCTTCCTTAATCCCAGTCCAGCAATCTATCTACTGCATCATCTAGCTTATAGCATGAGTGGCATAGGTCTGGTCTCTGGAATTCCAGAGACCTGAGTTCTAGTTCTGTGCCAGACTAGCTGACTGCGTGAGCTTGGACATTTCATTGTTTTCTTACTCTGGGCCTCAGTTTCTCCACGTGTAAAATGAGGGTTTTGAAACTTTGAGATCCTTTCCAGATGTCACATTTGACTGAACATATGATTTAATCTACCACTGGGCAGCTGTGAGTCTTTAGGTTTTACATAGCCTCTCCTGTAAAGTAGGACTAATATGTGACCTGCCTAAAGGTAATAAATTGGCTCCAACAATAATAGGATCATGGAATTTAAAGCAGAAAGGACCTTTGAAATGATCTAGTTCAACCTCCCAGTGAAGAAATTGAGTCCTAGGAAGATGAAATGATTTGACCTTCTCTCTTTATGTCCTTTCTGGCTCTGTAGTCTAGGATGACACAGTACGATTACTGTTCTTTTATAATAGCCGTGACTGCAAATTTCCATGTGCGCTCTGAGATTTATTGCTTTTGACAAAGGGCCTGCAGCAATATATTTTCCAATAAACTCTAACTTATTGAGATCATTTGGGGTTAAAGAAATCTGATTATTGTCTCATCATGAAGGGAATCATCATCATTTTGAAATTAGAGACAGAATTTCCCTGATACTTTCATTTAGAGAATGTATCATTTGAAGAAAATAAAAGGAAAGAAATGTCATATCTCTGGTTTAGAAAGCTAATGTCTGCAACAAGGAGTCCTCTTTGGTTAGACCATCTCTGGAGTGTTGTATCTACTTCTAGGGTGCTACATTTTGTGAAGGACACTGACAAATGGGAACATGTCCTGAGGAGGGTGACCATGGTGGTAAGGAACCTTTTACAGAGTGCTTAAAAGAACCAGAGACATTTAACCTGGAGAAGAGAAGGCTTTGAGGAGGGGGAAAAGGCAAAATCCCCATAGCTATCTTCAAAGATTTGAAGGGTTGGTTGACTTGTGGAAGAGGCATTCAATTGGATCTTCGTTCCCCTCTTCACAGCACCCAGAAGGCCAAGCTAGAGGCAGTGGAGGAGAAATCTGTGGAGAGGTAGATTTTTGGACAGGATATAGGCAGCTGGGTACTGTAGCATAGAGAATGCTGCACCTAGAGCCAATCTGGCCTCAGATACTTACTGGCTATGTGACAAGAGGCTAGTCACTTAATCTAAGTCATACTTTCCTCATCTTAAAAATGTAACTAATAATAGTACCTACCTCACAGTATTGTTCAGATGATAAAATATTTGAGGTAGTATCTATAAAGCACTGTATACATTCCAGTTTTCATTAACCTCCTTCATTGCATTTAGAACTGTCCCAAGGTGAATGGTTTTCCTTGGAAAGTACTGCCCTTAAGGTTTTCAAGCAGAAGGGGGATGATTTCTCATCCAGAAAGTTGTAGATGAGATTCTTGCTCAAGTCTTATAGAGGGAGCTGGACTCCAGGAGCTCTAAGGTCCCATCTCTCTCTGGTAGTCTCTAAGACCACTGCAGTTTGCCTTTCTAAAGTACTGTAGCCAGTTCACGAAGACAATGATTATGTCTTCAAACTGACTTCAGGGAATCCAATGTAAACCTACTGAAGTCCAGGATATTCATTTCAAGTAAAAACAGGAATTGCTACAAATCTATTTCAGCTGAATCTTCCACAAAGTAAAATGTAAACAATTGCAAGGTTAGAGGCAGCTGGAGGGCATGGTCTAAAGTAGTACTCCAAAGAGTACAGATCTTGGATTCTGGAATAACAACCACAATAAGCATTTATTAAGCACTTTGTGTATTTTTTAATTAAAAAGACCATCCCTTGACTCACTTCTTAAAGAGGCCTGTTCAATGAAAGAGCCTTACCTAATTCAACATGAGAACCTGAAAAGGCCTTAGCCTAAAAGGGCTAGGGTTTCAGATTGTATCTTGGGCCATCTCCAATTGTCTTGATGATGTCACTGGACCCAGATGGCTCTGGAGGAGAAAGTGAGGCTGGTGACCTTGCACAACCCTCCCTCACTCAAATCCAAATTAACTACAAGTCATGTCATCATTTCCCTGATGTCATGGTCCTCTTTGAAAACAAAGGACAAACCCAACAACTTATACTTGTGTCAGGAAGACCTGAGTTTAAATTCTGTCTCATACACTTAGTAGCTAAATGTGACCCTGGGCTAACCCCTTTTAAAGGCAAGCATGAGCAGCTTTCCAGAGGACTGCTGCTGTGAATAGTTCTCAGGTTCTGATCACATAGTATAGTGAGCTCTCTATTTATTCAGCAGTAAATTAAAGCAAAATATTCACAGAAACCAAAGTATAGCACTCACAGTGTTATAGCATAACAACTGATCACTAAAGTGGCCACATAGTTTAAAGCAAAAGATATCATTCACTATATCCTTAACTCAATCATCCTTAAGAAGAAAGCCTCCTTAAGGGACATAAAGTACAAAAGTCAAAGTTCTCCACCCCTAGGTCACACTGTCTTAATCTCTCAGTCAAAAAAGTCTTTCTTTTTGATTGGAGATTAGTTTCCAATCATCCTTAACTTAATCATCCTTAGGGGAGATAAGGTACAGAGTACAATGTTCTCCCACCCTTAGGCCACAGTATATCATGATCTTCTCAGTCAGCATTAAGTGCTCAAGGAGAAGTCTTTTCATCTTGACTTGAAGCTGGCTCCCAAATTCCATGGTTCCTCTTCCATGGGTCCAGCTCCTACCTGAATACACCCAATTGTCACCTGAATTCACAGGCCGGCAGCCCTCAGCTCTTCAACCAGTCCCCACTTCTTATTGAAGCTCACAGTGTCCAGTCCACCTCAAGTCCTTCACAGTTTCTGTTTCTATGAAGACAAAGCTTAACAGAGCCAAAATAACATTTATGCACATTGCTGGCATCATTATCAATTCACTTTCTGTCTGTGAAATCAACACAGAACCACAAAGTCTGAAAACTCAACACAAATCATCAGTATAGTCCCAGGACCTCCCAAATCCTCCTCCAGGACTTCTGTAAATAGACAACAAGAAAATCCTCTTTCTGGGCTTCCAGTAAGGTCCCAGGGCTTCTGTATACAGACAGAACAGACAAACAGAGTTCTGAGATACCACAAGTTTTCTCCTTCTCAACTCTGCCACCACAAGTGTTCTCTCAGTTCTGCTCTTTCCCAACTTGGGCTTCTCCTTATATATGGTCATTAGCTCTTCCCTGTTCTACCCCTTCCTGTTGTATCAACAAGTTTCTCCCACTGTGGGTTTCACAAGTTCTGTTTCTTAACAAAGACTTGATATAATCATGGGCAAGGCTAAAAAGAAATTTGAACTGAAACAAGGTGCTAAATAATTAAATAGCTGAAACAAGGTGCCAAGTACTTCTTTGCTTGCCATTCCACCCCTTAACCTCTTTTGGCCTCAATTTCCTTATTTGTGGAATGAGGTGGTTGGAGTTAATGACCTTTAAGGTCCCTTTGGACTCTAAATCTATGATCCCATAATAAATAATGAGCCTGTCAAACAGTCAGATACAACATGAAATTTCTATTCCAGGAGAGCTAAATTCATATACAAGATATACCTGTTTATCAGGCAGCATCTCAAGGCAGGCAAGATAATTAAATCATCTGGTCCTCTTCTTTAGGATGCTATAAAAGAGGATATTCTAAGGAGACATAGACAATGCATCATGCCTTTCTGAGTAGTTGAATTTCTTTAACAAAAGAAACTCAGGCTCAGGCGGAAATTCAACAGGGTCTTTCTCCACCTGGGCAGGAAAAGCAGCACTATTACATAATCATAGCCTAAGAAAAAAAGGCAGATTGTTACAAAAATAGCTATGGTGAATGAATGAACTTGTTCAATGCATTGGTTCAGCTGTTTGGGGATTGTGCCATCCTAGGACTATAGAGAGGATTCTAGAGATGTCATTTTGGAATTCCACCCCAGGTAAGTATTCCACTTGCTTTGTTCTGGAGAAGGGGGGTGGGGGGGAGGAAAGAACGAAGGAAGGAAGGAAGGAAGGAAGGAAGGAAGGAAGGAAGGAAGGAAGGAAGGAAGGAAGGAAGGAAGGGAGGGAGGAAGGAAGGGAGGAAAGAAAGAAAGGAAGGAAGGAAGAAAGAAAAGGAAGGAAGAAACAAAAAGGAAGGGAGAGAAGGAGTAAAGAAGAAAGGAAGGAAGGAGGAAGGAAAGGAAGAAGGAAGGAAGAGAAAGAAGAAAGAGGAAACCAGTTATATAGTAGTATTGCTGTATTATCCCTTTTTGATTTATTCACATTCACATCTGTGGTTACTCAGAATGATTCTTCCACTGACCATTTGTAGCTCAGTGGAATCTGGTCTGTAAGTCTTATAGCCCAATCATTGCCTGTCATCCTTCAGTTCAACAATATTTATTAAGCACCTAGTCTAGGGGCAGAGGGTACTGTGCTGAGTGCTGGGGGGAGATTTAAAGTTAAAATAAGATATCTCTCTATCCTTGTTCTGTGAACCATCTCAAGTTCAGTGTCAGCTGCTAAAAATGATAGGTAGACAATGTGAATGTGATTTTTAAAAAGAGGCTGAGGGGGCAGCTAGGTGGGGCAATGGATAGCGCACTGGTCCTGGAGTCAGGAGGACCTAAGTTCAAATCTAGCCTCATACACTTACTAGCTGTGTGACCCTAGGCAAGTCACTTAAGCCCAATAGCCTCCAAAAAAAAAAAATGAGGTTGAGGAGGAGAGTAAACAAACACTATGGAAAATATCTATAAATAAAGGCAAGGTTCAGAAATAAAGGATCATAGATTTAGAAATAGAAAAGAGTTAGAAAGTCATTGAGTCCAAGTCCTTCATTTTATAGATAAGGAAGAAGAAGCCAAGTCAGGTTAAATGATTTGCTCAGGATCACACATCTAATAAATATCTGTGATGGGATTCAAACTCAGGTCTTCTTGACTTCAAGTCCAGCCCTCTAGTCTGTAAATCATGCTGCCTTACCTCCCACCATGACTATAATGCTTAACTCCTGTCTCAAATAGCCCAGCTTCTTCTTCTCCCTTTGTCATTGATTTCTGATAGTTAGCACCTTTTGGGGGTGTTTGTGGATGTTCTGGTGATTGTTAAATATTCCAGATCTATTGCTTCCTCACTCCCATGAGACACTATTTTTTACCTTAAACAGCTGTGTGTCCTGTGTCTTTGAGAATGTCCATTGATAGGCTTATGCCATTTGGAGACCACATTGGAGAGAGCAAGAAACTGTGGCATTTGCAAAAAAGACCACATTGGCCCCTTTATTTTACTATTAAACATCATTTGTTCTTAAGATGCTTTGGGGGTGGGGTGGGACTTGTCCTTTCGCTTAACATCATCTGCATTTTTTTTGAAGAGGGAACAATTATCTCATATTTTAGTGTGGACATTAACTACTTCCTTGGTTGTCAGTTCATGTAACTTAGTGATGGAAAATTGGAGATCTGTGCTCATGTGATGAATCATTGTGATGTCAAGGGAGTTCTATGAAGGGGAAAAAATGGCTTGCCTCACTTCATCTGTCACTTCGCAAAAAGAACAACCGTCTGGATTTCTCTTTTAAATCGCTAGGTGCTTTGGGGATGGCAGAAATGACTTGTCTGAGGAGCTGGACTGACTCCCCCCAAGTGAGGATCTCATCCATCATTTTTATGCAGCTCCTTCATAACACAAACATCTTCCTGTTGAATCTCTATTGGTACTCTTCCCTTACCTGGCCATGACAGTTTAAAGAGCCATTGACAATCTGGGGAAAAACATACATGTATATATCAGTTGGATCACCAATTAGCAGCAGGAGCAATTAGGGACCTTTCTTCCCCTTGTTTTAATCCCGGAAATTTTTCTTAAGACCATAGGAAAAAAGATAGTAAAGTCAGGGTTATGTGTGACCATTGTCTTTGAAGACAAAGTAGAGTTATTCTGCTTCTTCCCAAAGGATGGAACTACAAGGCAGAAATTACAGAAGATAGATTTGGTCTCAATATAATTATAACATTTTTCTTTTTTTCCCTTAAAAAAAAAAACTTTTTCAATAACTGAATCATTTTAAGCCTCAGGAGAATATGAGAGCCTGTCAAGACCCACTTTTTTCTCTCTTTTTTGGCTTTCAGGAGGTCATTTTAGAGGGAAATTATGAGTTCAGTCACAACTACTCAGCCCCCAGTTAGGAAAATTCCTAACATTTGGGCAGATGTTTGTGTTCCCCACCAATTGCTACTAACAGGACAGACGAGCCAGCCTAGCTGAAGCAGAAAGGTACCTTGAGGAAGAGAGAGGAGGCAATGTGTGCCACGCAGATTAGCCACCATCATTGCCTTGACCACCATCTCCCCTTGGACCCTGAGGAAGACAGGACCTTGAGCCCAATAGACTTTGGAATAACATTCATTCAAAAGGTTCAATGTCAAAAATAGTTACTGACTGAGGCTTGGACTATTGAGACACCCCAGGATGGGTTGTGGGGTTAGCTATAGCTGAATTTTCCCTAGCATCTTACTTGTCCCATCAGGGAAAAGTCTGAAGAATTCTCTGTTCTGGAAATAACATTTGTGGAAAACTAAGTAACTTGCTTCTTCTCTGTAGGAAATGCAGCTCTGTTCATGGCCTTTATTTTCACAACTGGAGAGTGAAACAGGACCAAACAGGAGAGGATGAGACTGGATTAACTGAATGCCAAAAGCTCTAGTTGTTTCAGAGGAGAATAAAAAGTCTCAGACTCATTGTTTGGCATCCTGTGGACCTGAGAACCTGCTTGAGTGAATATTTTCATTTTCTGCTTCCTCCCCCCCCCCCATTTTTGCATATTAGAGACATAGGGTGACTGTGCAGCACCAGCTGTTTTTTCTATTTTCCTTAGGAACTGTTTTATTCATTCTGTGGTCAGATTCCTTGTGTTTTCATGGCTAAATAGACTACAGGATAATGTGACTAGAATTTGGGTTGTGCAAAAATAAAGCATTCTAGAGAAACATTAAACCTCCTGTGATTTGAAGGACATGTCGAAAAGATGCTACAACAGTAAAGCAGGCACTGAAGGCAGTCATTTAACCCTTAGGACCAAAGTAGATGAGGAAATGGAGTCGGGAAAAGACAAAAGCCTACTTTTCAGCATCCTTATACAGTGGAACTCCTTTGTCACATTAATATTTGGAGACAGAATGAATTAGACTTTATTGTTCTAAGCTCTCTATTTCACACAACGGGTCTTGCTTTGTGCAATAGAAAAGTTCCTAGACAGATGCATACACATAGATTTGGGGATGAATTTCATCATGCTGCCGATATGCTTGGGGAGTTCTCTGATTTGCAAGGTTTCTCAATCATTCTTGTGTCATGGATCCATTTGGCTGTCTATCGAAAACCATGGCACCCTTCTTAAAATAATGTTTTTGAATAATTGAAGGAAATGCTTAATTTTTGTTAGAAGATAGCAAAAATAAAGATGTAATTTTTTCCCCATTCAAGTTCTCAAGTTAACTGAAGTCCGTCCCCTTTGGGGTTCATTGACCCCAAGATTTAAAAGGAATTTAATGACAAAATAAAAAACAAATGGCCATCCTTTAGTTTATACTTTGAATCTTTGCTATTTCAATTGATTTATAATTTTATTAATATAGCTATGCTCTCCAATAATGCCTCTGGAAACTCATTCATGTCTGCTTGTCCTATATGACTCTTGTTCATTTCATCCCTACCATAAATTTGCCATAAGGTCCCATTTCATGAAATGGGGGCCTTTGGTTGGTTCTCTTGGCATTATTACATGGATACCAATGAAGCATTTGGACTCTAGTGGTTATTCCTAGCTCTCACTAAGTGACCTACTGACCTTTTTCAGGCTAAAATTTTTCTGATGCCCTCCCCCATCCTTCTCCTGCATAATTAATTTCTCATTTCTAAATAGGTTGAAGTCAATTCACCCACTTACTATGTGTCCCCATTGCCCTTTGGGTGATCCTCAACTTTGATTCTTCAGAGACTATGGTTCATGACTCTATCATTCAATATCTCCTAGAAGATCATTGTTGTTAAAAAAAATATGTGCCTTTGTTTCAGGGAAAAACTTGAGGTCATTAAGTGACCTGTGCAATTCCTCAAAGTCAATGCAATCAATCAACAAGCATTTATTAACTGCCTATAATTCTTTGCCCAATTCTTATCCATTTGCTGTTTTTGTTTGTCCAAAATATATGTACTGATGGATGGGCTCTGTGGGTTGTCCATCCAATCATACATCATAGCCTAGACAATAGACATCCTCTAGCCACGTTTTTTCCCTTTAAGAATGGTTAGAGGGGCGGCTAGGAGGCGCAGTGAGTAGAGCGTCGGCCCTGGAGTCAGAAGGACCTGAGTGTGGATCCGGCCTCAGACACAACACACACACAAACAAAAACCTCTCCATGTGACCTTGGGCAAGTTACTTAACCCCAATTGCCCGCCAAAAAAAAAAAAAAAAAAGCAAAAAAAAAAAAAGAATGGCTAGAGCAAAAAGGAAGGTCAGTCTTACTTCATGCTTTTATAAATTCTGAAAAATACAGGAATTGGACCACACAGTGTTTAATATATCAAATTTTCTATCTGCACTTCTACAAATTAGGCTTTCCACATAGAAGTTTTTTTTTTTCTCAGACTTTTTCCCAAATGTTGTTAAATCTGGGCAAACATGACTTGATCTGTGGTATATCTAAATTTACCATCCCCTGTTTATAAGTTTTGATATTTATAACACGACATGTTATGGTTGGGGATTTTATTGTGTTTGAAAACTGAGGAATATCAATTTCTTATCAGGAAGAGTCGATTATTAACTGTGCATAATCATTGCATTTGGCTAGTCAAGGCTTATCTTGAGTGGCCACTGTGTATATGGGGAGGTAAGCATTGCTGATGGGGATGGAATTACTGAAGAGGAAGAGTGGATTTCAGACAAGTTCTCTTTTATTGAATTTGCACAATTAAGAAAAGTCTTTTAATAAACATGTTGTAATTACTGTATGTAGTAGGAACCAATGAATCATTTTGCTGTTATGAAAACCCAAGTAAAATTACACACTGTTTTGAAAAAGTGTTTTGACAACCATGTGTGTGGAATTGTATAAGTTCCATAAGTAGCTCTCCACATATATCCCTGCCTCAAAAAAAGAATGTGTGTGTGTGTGTGTGTGTGTGTGTGTGTGTGTGTGTGTGTGTGAGAAGGGGAGAAAGAGGAAAGGGGAAGAAAATGGAGAGAAGCAGAAAAAGAAGGGGAAGAGAAATAAAGAGATAAAGACAGAGAGATAGGGAGACAGAGGGAGACTGAGAAGAAGCAGCCTAACATCCTGGTTAAAGAGGTGGTGCCAAAGCCAGAAAAACCTGAAAGCAAAGGTCAAATCACTTAATAGAGAATATGTCAAAAGTCTTAGTGCAGTTTCAATCTATCAAAGCTTAAAACTGCAGGCAGATTTGTGGGACTATACAGACATATGTATGTATGTATGTATGTATGGAGTTAATGTGTGTGTGTGTGTGTGTGTGTGTGTGTGTGTACATTTATAGAGAAGAAAGCTATAGATATATAGATGCTGTAGAGCTAAATAAATGGCAATAGATGGATAGGTGGATGGACACAGGTGGAGAGATAGATGATAAACAGAGACATAGAAAGATGATAGAGACAGACAGACAAACAGACAGACAGACAGACAGACAGACAGACAGATAGATAGATAGATAGATAGATAGATAGATAGATAGATAGATAGATAGATAGATAGATAGATAGATAGATGATGCAAATAGATCACCAGAAACAAAAGGAAAAGGGCCCTTAGTTCCTGTGCAAGTACTCCAACTAGCATAATATTGAATATAAATCAGGAAAACCCTTCCCTCCAAAACATAAAATGTTTCATACCCAATTCCCCAAACAGTTAAGTCCATTCTTTTTCTTTCTCTGGGGGTTCAAATCATCACCTCTTCAAGGGATGTCCAGGCTTATATTGTTATCCTGTCATCCTGTCATAAAGCTCTTCTCAAAAGGGGAAAGTAGTTTCAATCAATAAAGAACCGACACCTTTTTGCCCAGAGTGGAAACATCAATACAATTTATATCACTGATAAAAGACAATATGGTCTGAATTTGTTCTGTTCCACCAGTTGTTCTGAGTGTGGTCTGAGGACATGTTTCAAGGAGTGCATGAAGTCAAACTATTTTCTTAACAACACCAAGATGTTTTAATTTCTAATATGGTAAATAAAGACAGAATCCACATAAACAAAAGCTCTATGCGGGAGAGTAAGGAATAATTTTTAAGATTGTAAAGGGAGCCGATGAAGAGGTAAGGGAAATATAGAACCTTGAGGTATAGGGTTAGGGGTGCTTGAGACCCCAAAATACCAACCTGCCGGGTCCTGCCAAATGAATTCGACTCAATCTCCTCTCAGCCAAAGTAAAGCAAAGTTTATTAAAGATTCACCTTAGTGGGCACACTCTTAAGGGACCTCGGTATCTATGATACTTGTACTTGGACAAGCAGCCAGAATAATCTGACAAAGAGTGAGTTTGTGCTAGGTCATTCTCAGGCTTTCTCTCTAACACCTCTTGGAGGCAAGATGGGGTCTTATATAAAGAAAGGTTGTGGGAAGAATCTACAGTGGTCTAGGGGAGGTGTTTGGGGAGGGTCTTCAGGAGGAGTCAATGAGGTCAGACTCCAGGGACATGAGATTAAGGTGGGGAAGTAGCTAGAGGCTACCTGGAGATGGGACAATGGAGGGTTTGTGAGGATCAAGGGTGGGGGCTAGCTGGACAAAGGAGGGCTAGGCTAGGTCTGGGCAGAAGCCACAATGAAAGACTTATGGCCTCAGGCAAATGCCTCATCAAATGGCAAGATTCCAGGAAAACTCAACAGGTTCCCAGAGCCTGTATCCCTGAGACCAACAAGTCTGAGGATCTGCTGCTCTACATTATGCTTTGGCACATGCAGCAGGGCAGCTCCTCCATTTAGTTCAGGAATTACTCTGATTGCCCCAGAAACTCTACTATGATCCCACTATACCTACTCTGCTGACATGTGAGAACTACTCATTAATAACCAATATCTTGGGGAGATTCAGAGGCTCTCTCCTTTTTCTAAATTCCTCAGTTTAACAAGTTCCCTTTTCTTGAAGGACATTACTGATAAGGAGATTGCATTGATTCTCCTTGGATGTGGTTCAGACATCACCCAACCTAGCAAGGAATTTAATCTAGTTTTTGGGTGGAGACAGATCTTTTTGTCTAGATAGCCCTAAGCTCAGAGTGGTGTAGTATGGCAGGGTGGGTGAGTAGAGATAATTTCTCTTTTCCAGGATCATTCTTAGTCCCATTGACCACCTAGTGTTTTGAAGGGTATATAAACAGTGAGTCCCACTGCCAGGATTAACTTTGGTCTAAGAGAGATGGCCAAATAGCCATCTTTTTTATTTATAACTTGCCAGTCTTATTAATAAAATGATTAAATTACCCAGAAACTATGTCTCTCAAACCTTTTCTAAATGTCACAGTCATCTTGGGTCAGGAGCTCTTTGCATGTTGGCTATTGTCTCCATACCCTGCTATGCATGAAGCCATGTTATTTCTTGGTGAAAATGGCTCCCTGGATCAGTCACAGGGATTCATAGGTTTCCCTTCAGGGAACGGGTTCTATATGCACTCAAATTAGCTTTTCTTCATCTGGCTACCCAGCTCTAGTTCTCTTTCTCAAACTCCCAAGTCTCCAGACTCCTTTTAAAGGACAAGATAGCTCTGATAATCCAACCAACCAGTGTCACTGTACTATCAATTGGGCAACAAAAACCAGGGAAAAGCAAGGAGTGAATTATTCATACCATATCACAAAAATAAGCTTGGAAAGATAATTTCACATATTTCTATTAAGATATTAATAACAAAGTCCCAACAGTATGAATGTGGAAAACCACATAGGGGAGAGGGAGTACCTTTACATCTTATCTAGGGAGAAAATAAGAATGTCAAGGCTAAGTCCTCACCAGAAGAGCCAACAGGGACCCAGAACAAATGTCTTAATACATCCATTATGATAACCTGAAAAAAAAATACACCCTCATCTCAATTGGGAGAAAGTCAGATGGTATAATGGAATGGGAATTTGAAGCTCTCCCCTGCCCCTTAATAGACCTAGGGGGGAGTTTGAAGACCTCCCCTGCTTTGAAAATAAACTCTGCCCCTTAATAGGCTGAATGTAATCACATGGAGCCTGTGGTGGGAGGAAATTGCTGAAGGGAAACAGAGCCCACAGGAAGCTGGTCAGAGCTAGCCAGATGATGGGAGAGAGAGGACACTCAGGCAAGGAGATAGAGAGGTTTGTGAGTAGATATTGATCTTGTATTGGTTTGTGAGAAGGCTGAAGGACTCTATGGCTCTCAGCATTATTATGGCTTCTTAATATCTTTGGTACTATGATGGAATAGGCTTACTGGTTTTGTCTAAATAAATGCTTCAGTTCTATACTCTATCTGGACAGTTTGGTATCTTTTGTGATTGAACATCATGCGATACTTATAGTCACAATCTTTATTGTGACTATGGGCACTGTAAATATTGCATTGTTGCTACAGATGGCATGTTTATAATACATTTTTATGGATTATTCTAAATATTGATAGCTAGGTAGAGCAGTGGATAGAGCACTGGGCTTGGAATTAGGGAGATCCATCTTCATGAGTTCAAATCTAGCCTCAGACACTTGCTAGCTGTTGTGACCCTAAGCAAGTCACTTAACCCTTCATGCCTCAATCCTTTATCTGTAAAATGAACTGGAGAAGGAAATGGCAAACTACTCTACTATCTTTTACAAGCAGGCCTCAAATGGGACATGAAGAGTCACACAGAAATGATTCAACAACAACCAAATGCCTAGAATGTACATACTTCTCCCCCTCTGTTTTTTAGAATCCCTAACTTCCATCAAAGCTCAGCTCAAATAATATCTCTTGATCCCCCCCAGTCCAGAGTACCCTCCCTATTGGAAATTGTTTCACATCTATTTTGTAATTGTTTTTCTGGGCATATGTGGTTTCTCCCCAGCAGAATGGAAGCTTGATGGCAGAGGCTATTTTGTTTTGTCTTTGTACCCCAGTGCCTTGCATATAGTAGGAACTGAATCAATGCTTATTGAATATTGAATGAATGTTGGAACATCCAGCTTTTTAGTGAACCATTAGTTTGAGTAGTGTTAGGTAAAACTCCAAAGTATTATGGTTAAGATGTGGTTCAGAACTAAAGACTCAAGCAATTTTTGCAATTAAAGCTCTTGAGTCCACCGTTTTGAAAATCCTTAGAAGCAACGCTTCCCTAGTTGCTCAATACTTTTCTGGTCTGTTGCAAAACTTCCACAGAAAGAGTTTTTGTGGTGATGCTTTGACAGCTCATTCTCTTTCATATCTCTGCACATTGTGGTGTCAGATGTACCTAAAAGCAAATTTAAAATAAAACATAAGAAATGTATTAATAACACCTTAAAAATGAATTTAAGAATGGTTGGAAGCTTCACATTATAGGATCTAGAGCTGGAAGAGACCTCAGAGGCCATCTAGTCTGACCACTTGATTTGCATATGGGGAAACCGAGTCTCAGAGGGGAAAATGACTTACCCATAGTTACTAAGCAACAGTAAGAGAAGTTATTAAACATCTTTAATTATTATTCATTAAAGAAGGATTTCTCTTCTGTCTTGGCTAGATTTCAATCTGTATAATTAAATTGTGTTTATGAATAATGAATCTATAATTTTACCAAGAAATATTTAAATAATTAAATCTGACTTCCATGCTTCTTTGGCCCTGGGACATCATTATTGTCAGTGCTTCCTCTAACCCATTCGTGCTTTCTTATGCTATGCAAATTGGCTCATGTATTCCCACTAATCCTCTCCTGGAGGATCCAATAACAGGGGAAAGGAAATAGATGGTGGCTTTTCCTTTAGCTCCATTGACATTGGGTACTCAAAGAGTAGAAACCAATAAAATTTAAATTTATGAAATGTGAATTCCTCTCTCCTTTACCCACTTCTCCACCTGTAGGTCCCATGTTATCTAAACCATTAAACCATTATCTTTGGTATTTTCTCAATAACAGCAAACCCCACAGGTGAATAGCATGATTCTTTTATTAGAAAATATTGTGAAAAGCTTTGGGAAATGATTACTGCTCTATCTGGAGAGGTATACTTGTTTCTTGGAGCAGAATGATTAAATACCAATCAAGGAACTGGCAACATTACTCAATTCAGTATTAATCTCTTCCATAAATCAAAGAGTTTGGATGATCTGAGAGAGGAGGAGAAAAGAAAGATGTGTATCCAAACTTATGAATAAGCCACACATCATTCCTAAGGCATGTCCTGTATACAATACAGTAGGAAATTGAAAAATAGGTTATGGGTTCCATCAAACAAGAAAATGGAACCTTTATTTTACATGGAGTAGACTCTGAAATTACAAGTTAAAGTCCTTGTTTTTACTCCTTGTGAACCTGTTAATTTGCTCTGGGGCAGTATAGTGCAATGGAAAGAGAGCTGGACTTGGAGTCAAAGGAACTGGGTTCTAATCCTACTTCATTCTTTACTCCCTGTATGACTATGGAAAAATCACTCATCCTTTCTGAACCTCAGCTTCCTCATCTGTAACATGTGTGAGTTGAATTAGATGACCATTAAGGTCCTATGCAACTCTAAATTGATGACCATCAAATTGGGCCATTTGTATGAAGGTGATTTGATAATATTATTTTAATCTTTCAGTAGACTCTACTGCGGATGTAGGGAAATTTAGAAGGAAAACACAAGAATCTTAATCATTAACAAAGACATTTTCAAGGATTACATGCATTTTATTTGGTCCCAAAGGGCAGAGTTAGAAGCAATGTTGCAAATAGGTAAATTTAAATTAGGTTATCAGGAAGACAAACAAAGAAAACCTTGTTAATAATTTGAGCTGCTCAAATATGAAATAGATTCATTGAGAGGTAGTAAGGTCTCTCTCAGTGGAAGTCTCCATGCAGTGACTGGATGACAACTTGAAGAGGAGATCTTTTGTTGGGTGTGAGTTGGACTGCATGACCACTGAGGCCTGTCCCAACCCTGAGATTCTATGATTCTGTGATTATTTTTTCCATATTTGAAATTATCCCAATAACTTTATAATTGGAAATTAAATAATGAAAGCCTGAGAGGCAGCATGATGTAGTAGATAGAGGGGCTGGAACATCAGTGAGAAAAAGCTGGTTCAAATATTACCTCACATATTGATTAGTTGTGTGATACTGCCCAAATCAATGAATATCTTTGAGTCTGTTTTCTTAGCTATAAGATGAGGGGACTGAATTCAGTAACCTCTGAAGTCGCTCCTAACTCTGAAGTTATGATTCTATGAAGTATTGATTGTTATTGTTATTAATTGATGTTATTCATTCATTATTGCTATTCACTGATATTCTTTTTTTTTCTTTTTGCTTTTTGAAGGACAATTGGGGTTAAGTAACTTGCCCAAGGTCACATGGCTAGGTTTTTTTGTTTGTGTGTGTTAAGTGTCTGAGGCCGGATCCGAACTCAGGTCCTTCTGACTCCAGGGCCTGTGTTCTACTCACTGTGCCACCTAACCGCCCCCAATTCACTGATATTCTTAATTGATTCTGTCAGCTAACTGATTCAATTATTCATGCAACAAACATTTATTAGGTACTTATTGTGTGTGTGATACAGTGTTAGGCAGTGCAGAGATAGAAAGCTGAATTAGATACAGCCCCCCAAATCAAACAACTTAGAATGAAGATACACACACTATGGTTAGTCTTGAACATGGGCAAAGCAATTACCTACATGACATGACTTAAGAAGAACCAGAAAGTAAAACTTTTTCTGCCCAAAATACTAGCTTATATGTTATCTGAAATTCTATAGTTAAGTTTATATTCTTTTAGCATAAGGTTTCCTGTTTTCTGGTTGTCCCTTGATAAATGCAAATAAACATGGAAAGGTAACCAGTTAAACTTTGGTTACTTTAATAGGTATTAGTTTAGGAGATTGATAATCAAGTAAGATAAAATGCTCCCTTTACCTCAGTTTCCTCATCTGTAGAATGAGGAGATGGATTACATTATTTCTGATGCCCCTTCTAGCTCTAGATTTATGACCTTTTCATCCTATGATCCTAATTGAGAAATAATAGGACATGAAAATTATGATGTATGGGTGTTTGTTTCTTTGTTTCTTTTTGGAGGGGGAAGATAGGGCAATTGGGGTTAAGTGACTTGCCCAAGGTCACATGGCTAGTAAATGTTAAGTGTCTTAGGCTGAATTTAAACTCAGGTCCTCCTGACTCCAGGGCTGGTGCTCTACTTACTGCACCACTCAGCTGCCCCTATATGGGTGTTTTTTTTTTTATATAAATGCTTTATTGACTTCTGGTTTACATCATTCATTTCCACCAGATTTTGAGTTACAATTTTTTCCCCATTTTTTCCCTACCCACCACCCCAGAATAGCAGTCCCACTAGATATCCCCTCATCCAATCTGCTCTCTCCCATGTCTTCTCCCATACCCCCTCTGACTTTGACATTAGGGCAAGGTGAATCTCTGAGCCCCAATGCCTGGACATCTTATGAAATATTTAATTTTAAAACTTCAATTTTCAGATCCATTCCCTTCCTCCCTTGTCACCCACTCCCTCTGAGAAGATAAGCAATTCAGTATGTGTTGTACATGTATAGCTATGAAAAACATTACCATAGTAGATATATTGTAAAAGACTGCTTATATTTTCCTCCCACCCATCTCACCTCCCACCTGGTCCATTCCCTACTTTGATCCTGTCCCTCTTTGATAGTAGGTACTTCCAACCTCCCCTCCCCCCAGAATGCCCTCCCTTCCATCATCCCTCCTCTCATCCCCCTTTCCCCTACTCTCCTGCAGGGTGAGATATCCCATTTAGTATGTATGTGATTCTCTCCTTGAGTCAACTTCAATGAGAATATGCTTTTGCTTTTTTGCCTTCCTATTCTTCCCCTCCCCTGCAACTACTTCCCCTTGCCTCTTCTACATGAGATAGTTTGCCCTACCCTGTCTCTCACCATCTCTTCTTGCCACTTTCCTCTCTCACCTCTTAACTTTACCCCTTAAGTATCATCCCTTCCCACCAAATTCAACCTGTGCCTCTATCCATGTATTCTTGTAAACATATGCCCATATACCCTTCTTCAATTATTTTCATAATGAGAAAGGTTTCATCAGACATAGATATTGTTTTTCCATGAGGGAATGTAAATAGTTCAACTTTGATAAGTTCCTTTTGATTTCTTTTCCTTGATTACCCTCTCAAGCATCTCTTGCCTCTTGTGTCTGAATGTCAAATTTTCTATTCAATTCTATTTAATTTCCAATTAAAAAGTTATTGGGATAATTTCAAATATGGAAAAAAATAATCACAGAATCATAGAATCTCAGGGTTGGGACAGGCCTCAGTGGTCGTGCAGTCCAACTCACACCCAACAAAAGATCTCCTCTGCAATATAGATAACAAGTTGTCATCCAGTCTCTGCATGGAGACCTCCACTGAGAGAGACCTTACTACCTCTCAATGAATCTATTTCATATTTGAGCAGCTCAAATTATTAATTAATTAATTCTATTCAAATTAATAATGGGAGGGGATGGAATTGAAGGCAAAAATCTGAAGTTCCCATTTATTTAGGGAAGCCAGGCTGGAGTGCAGAGCTATGGGGAGTGGGGGGGAGGGAGAGGATAGAAGGCTGGGAAGTACCAAAAACTTTGTCACCATCACATTTTTGCCCAAGTCTAGGTGGGTGTTAGACATCTGAGCACAGAAGCAGGCTACAACTACTGCTTATTCCTGCAGATTGTCTAAAGTAGAAACAGTATTGAGGGCTGTCAGAATTTCCCTCTCTGTTCTGGTGGTCAGAGAAGAGTATGGACAGCCAGCTGGCAAAACATAATTGGGGGAAAAGGTGACTAATTTGCAGTGAGAGGTGACAAAGGCATTCTCTTAGTATTTTTTCTGCAAATATGTTTTCAAAGACTAAAGGGAGATCTAGGTCTCCTTTGCAGGCTATGTGAAAAATAACAATAAATACTGTTCTGAAATTAATTCCCTTTTAAAGTGTGATGAAAATTGGATTCTTGTTGAATATGAAAGGGGTGGGGAACAACTAAGTAGCTCCAGATATAGATTTGAAAAAACTAATGATAATACACCTACCACAGAGTTTTCTCAGTTTGTGCTTAGTATCCCTACAAGAAATGTAATTTACAATGCCAGCAGTTTCCCCAGCACAGTAATAATTTAACTCACTCACTGTGGCTTTCTCCATTATCTGACTGATCAAAAAGATCTTGATTTTTGTTTTTTTGAAATGTCATAGGATAATTAGGGTTTATAGAATTGGAACTAGAAAGACACTAGGGAACATCCAGTCCAACTTCACTTTACCATAAAAAGAACAGAGCACTGGCTCATGGTAGTGTCAGCCTTAATGAAGTTTGTTAGGGAGTCATTAATAGAATTATATATTTATATTCCCAAAGGTCTAATTTCTGCTCTGAAATCCTAGAAATACTTTGAGATCTCATGCTAGTATCAATTTTTAGGAAAAACAAACAATAGAGTTGAAGTGTCTTCCTGTGCATGGAAGAAGGAGAAATTGTCTCCTATGTCCTTGGTCCATGCTGAGTTTACCTCTGGTTAGAATAGAAAGCCCTCCTTCACATACTTAGTATGCCAGCTACTTTGAATGACTATGGCAATTCTTCCAGGCTCATGGGCAGAGAGCAGCTACTACCAGGACTGCTGGAATTGGTCCCAGAAATATCTTCTGACCTTAACATACTTGAATTCACCTAAGGAGCACAACACTACAGAAAGTTTTATTTGAGAATAGGAAAAAATTTACAGCAGCTGCCATACACACACACACACACACACACACACACACACACACACGTATATATGTATATGTACTCATATGTGTGTGTGTGTGTGTGTGTGTGTGTATAGATGTGTTTTTTTTTAAACATTGCACTAGCTTGAGTGTTGCCCCCAGCAAAAGAATTTATTAAATACCTTTCTGCATATGGTATTGGGATAGGTCTTGTATATAAAACATGACTGTTCTGGTTTCAAGAGAAGAAAGAATACTTAAAAATGAGGAGTGGCAAAGGGACTATACTTTCTGAGGTAGGAGTTGTACTGATTTAATGTGGACAGTGAGTGGGGCACTGAAGGAAGGGTTATGATTGGGGAAGAATAAGCAATTGCTTATCTAGCTTTAAAGGCAGGATTGTTACATTGTGACCAGGGCCATTTTTCTTTCTTTTCCTTTTAGTTCTCACCCCAGAAATTCCTCTTTTCCTTTCTCCTTGGTAATTCCACCCAGACTTTCATACAGTTTGGGTTGTTCTAGAGGCAGGTGAACTAAAGTAGTGTCTTAAGAATGGAGGTGGTTTTTTGTTGTTGTTGTTGTTATTGTTGTTGTTGCTTGAAGTATGAAGAGGCTTAGTCTAGAGTAGATGGAGTTATTTATTTATTTATTTTTGCTTTTCAAATATTTTTTTTATTTTTATACTTTTTCCAATTTACATATATAAAATTTTAGCGTTTATTTTTTATTTTAGTTTCAAATTCCTTCTCTCCCACTCCTACCTCTTGAGAAGACAAGCTATGTTATGATAATTATACATGTGAAGTCATGCAAAACATATTTCCATATTAGCTATATTGCAAAGGAAAACACACACAAGAAAAATAAAGAAAGCTTTAAAAAAAGTGTGCTTCAATTTGTACCCAAAGTTCATTGGTTCTCTCTCTGGAGGTGGATAGCACTTTTTTTCCCCTTTTTTAGCTATTACAAATATTTTAATAAGAGTTCCCTGCAAGGCATTTAAAACACTCATTTGGGAGGATAAACTCTGTTGGAGAGAGAGAATAGAAAATGCAGGTAGTCACGGAGCTGAGGAATTTTCTTGATTTGTGGCAGGATCTGAGAGCCCACTTTTTTCTGATCAGCCTTGTACTGCTCTGTAATCTTGTATTTCTTTTTCTGGGTCAAAAATCTCTCCTTCTTGGAGTCTAGGTTTATGGAATATCTTCTTGAAGTAAGCAGCAGTAAGATGATTTGGAAAGGTTAACCCTAGTAGAGATGGCAATGAAAAATTTCTGATGGGTCCTTCTCAGAGGAACACAGTTGATGGTCAGAGGTCCAGTCACCAGTATCAAGTCACTAGCCAGCTGCTTCAGGAAAACCATTCGCTTGCCCCCGTGGCGGCCAGTGAGCATGATCAAAACAGGGTGTGGGGTTATGCTTTTGAGGCTTTTTCACCAGCTTTTCAGTCACCTTTTTCAGTCTCTTTGTTCTCCTTTTCTTCCTTTTCAAACTTCTTTTCCTTTGTTTCCTTTAGAGAAGGGAAAAAAAGGTGGATGGCATTTTTCATCATGGATCTTTTGAAGTTGTCTTGAATCATGGTCTTGATAAGAGTAGCCAAGTCTCCCACAGTTAATGATTCTTATAATATTGCTGTTACTATGTACAATGTTCTCTTGGTTCTGCTCCCTTCACTTTGTGTCAGTTCATATATATCTTTCAAGGTTTTTCTCAAACCATCCTGCTCACCATTTCTTATAGCACAATGGTATTCCATCACAATCATATGCCACAAATTGTTCAACCATTGTCCAATTGATGGTCAGCCCCTCAATTTCCAATTCTTTGCCACCACAAAAAGAGTTGCTATAAATATCTTTGTACAAACAGGTCATTTTCCCTTTCCTTTGATCTCTTTGGGATGAATTACAGCAGATGTTTTTAACCTGAGGTCTGTGAACTTGTGTGTGTTAATATTTTGATAATCATTTAAATAAAATGACCTTCCTTTGGAATTCTATATATTCTATGCATTAGTAAAACATTATTCTGAAAAAAGATCCACAGACTGTGGCAGACTGATGAAAGAGTCTATGTCACACACACACACACAAAAGAACCCCTGCCCTAAGCTTCACATCAGCATATGTTGTCATATTGAAAATGTATGTAATATGAGAAGGACTCTGGTCTTGAAGTTGGGAAAACCTGAGTTAAAATCTCACCTCAGATATTTATTTCTATGAAGTAGGAACAAGACATTAACCTCTCTGTATCTCAGTTTCTTGATCTGTAAAATGCAGGGGGTCTTAAAATGAAGGAAGTCTGAAAAATGACCTCAAAGGTAACTTCCAATACTAAACCTATGATCCTGTGACTCTGCAGGAGGAAGGAATTAGTATTTTATTTTAACTGTATCTTCTAAAGTATAGACAGACACTATTTAAACTATATCTCTTAAAGCAATATTATAGGGATGATTAACTGTGGGAGACTCGGCTACTCTTATCAATTTTCATTCTTTAATAGTAAAGGAGTTTTTAATTGGATTTTACATTCTGTGAGTGCCCATTGTGTTTTGGGCCCAAAATACTTTCTTTTTTTTTTATTAAGATTCCACAATTCCTACCTTTATTTTTTCAGTCTGCTGAGACATTCATATAAGAGACCAAAATTCTTAGCCATTTATACTTTTTACATTCTTTTCATTCTGTTTTTCAATTTGTAACCATATATTTTCTCCCCTTCCCATAATCTCCCAATATGAAAGAAAAAGAAAAAATAAATCCCTTATAAAGATATTCAGAGCCAAGCAAAACAAATCATCACATTGCCTCCAATAGCGCATATCTTCTTTTGTATCTGGAGTCGATCACCTCTCTGTTTGGAGGTGGTTGACATGCTTCATCACCAGTCCTCTGGAATCATGATTGGACTTTGTGTTGATCAGAGCTCTTCCAAGGAGATTTAGAATAGAAAGATGTAACTCGTAGACTAGTAGCTGCAGTTTGGGATGCACATCTTATGCTTCTCAGGCATCTCTTGCTTCTTGCGTCTGGATGTCAAATTTTCTATTCAACTCTGGTTTTTCCCTCAAGAATGCTTGAAAGTCCTCTATTCCACTGAATGACCATATTTTCCCCTGAAAGAAAATACTCAGTTTTGCTGGGTAGGTGACCCTTGGGTTCATTCCCAGCTCTTTTGCCCTCTGGAATATCGTATTCCATGCCCTTCGATCCCTCAGTGTAGAAGTTGCCAGGTCCTGGGCTATTCTGATTGTGTTTCCAAAATATTGAAATTGTTTCTTCCTGGCTGCTTGTAGTATTTTCTCCTTGATCTGGGGATTCTGGAACCTGGCTATAATATTCCTGGGAGTTTTCTTTTTGGGATCTTTTTCAGGCTTCTAGCCCCCAGGGGAGGAAGCCGATGCATTCCCCAAATACTGGTCCCAAAGTCCATAGGGCACTAACCTCTCACTTTGTCCTAGGCATGTCTATGTTGATAATTCTGGAATTGCCACAGCTGCTGGTGTTCTGGAGTCCCTCCAGCCGGCTGCTGGCCCTGCCGCCCTGGGGCTAAAACCGTGACTCAGGAGGACCTGTGCTCGGCTCCCCGCTCACTGCGCTGTTGGCACTGCACTGGTCCTTCCTGCAGGGCTGCTGGGCTGTCCTCAGGAGGTTAGCTTCTCTGTGTCGTTCTGTGGGTGCTGGGGCTCCAGAAGTTGTTCAGAGTCCCCTTTTACATAGTTTGGAGGTAGTCTGGGTGGGGAGAGTGGCTTGGACGCTCTGTTTCTACTCCGCCATCTTGGCTCCACCCCCCAAAATACTTTCTTAGAGGATGTTTCTCTTTTTTTGCTTTGACACTATGGGTTAGCATGTAAAAATAAGCTGTACTCACACCTGAGCACAAATGTTTTTAAACTACACATATAAACACATACAACAGGAAGTACTGGAAATGTAAACATTTCACTTTTATTCTCAGTAATTAATGGAAAAAAGGTTTCATCATACTCTGTTGACCTCTGTTGTCTTTCACAGTCTAATGTGAGGGCTCAAAGGAAGTGGGAACCCACAGGATAAAGGGCTCTGTAGCCATATCATAATATTAATAGCAGTGAGAATAAATGAAAAATTCTAGTTACTGCTTTGTCTGTACATGTGACTTTAAGAGAAGAATTTAAAAGAAAAGCATTACAGAAGAGTTCTGGCCATCACAGAATCAAAGCTTCAATGTTGGAAAGGACAATGGAGGATACACCCTCAAACTCTTTCCTCATCTCCGCCCTTCAGAATCCTTTTCTTTCAAGTCTCAGCTCAAGAGTGTAATGGTAAGGGAATTTGAAGATCTTCCCTGCTCCTTAATAGACCTGGGGAATTTGAAGATCTTCCCTACCCATTAATGAGCCTCACTTGGAGCCATCAAGAGAAGCTTGCTTAGGGGGGGCCTGTTTTGCAGGAAGGCACATACCTTTTTTTACTTTGTAATTAGGCAGTGGGTCACAAAGGTTGTGATATTCTCTGACCCTGGAGAAGGCTATATATATAGCCATTGAGCACCACTGGCTTTGAAAACCCAGATGTTGGTGCTTCTCTCTCTGGTAACTAATTATGTATGTATGTAATGGCCAGACAGTTAGAAGCCCTCTCTGTTGTTCTGTTGAATTGTGTTATTTTCTCTGTTTGTATTTTTTGTTTGCTTGTAAATTTCTGTTTGTATTTTCTGAAGTTCAGGGTGCTGACTTTTTCTCTTGAATTAAGTGAGTAATATACATATATATGTATATATATACACACATATATGTTTGATATATATACATATGTTTGATTAAACTATATATACATATATGCATACGTACATATATATATGTGTGTGTGTGTGTGTGTGTGTGTGTGTGTGTATGTGTGTGTATGTGTTTGATTAAACTAAGATTGTCAACCATTTTGAATTGTTTTCCTTTAGAAAAGCAGATCAAAGAACCTGTGCTAGGAGCCATCCGGTGTATGCTAGGGTGCTTGCTGTTACAAAGGGTCACTTCCCTTATAAAGCCTCCTAGATTCCTTCTCAGTTTCCCTCATTCTATCTTATTTGTATTATACCTATCTCTACCATTCTTGGGAAGGCAGTGATGGATATTGGGTAGAATGTTCACTTCAGAGTAGGGAATGCCCAAATTCAAGTCCTAATTCAAACATACTGACTGTATGACTCTGGGAAAATCATTCAATCTCAGTGCCCAAGGTGACTCTCTAAGACCTTAAGTTGCAGAAAGGGTGGCCATCTTTGTTAGTAAAAGGAATTTCCTCACTGAGAGTTCCCTTTACTAATGAAATCACAGGTCTGATTAATAATATTTCTTGTCTATATGTTTTATCTACCTAGAAGAAAGTTCTTTGAGATCTAGGATTATTTCTTTTGGTGTATTTATATTCTCAGTGCCTACTTAGAACAGAGCTAATGGGTGTGTGATAAAAGTTGGTTGAATTATATAGAAATTGTTATCTACTTTTCACTTAGTTATTCATATAAAGTGAGGCACTTTCAACAGTGTCAGAAATACTAGGTCTAGGATGACCATGACACTGAGACGGGCAATTATGACTGGATTGTACCTTGACTTCTATAATGGCTCTCCCACTCAACTGTATTACTCAAGGTCTTATTTTCCTTCCTCTTCTACTCTTCTGGTCGCTTCTCCCTACCTTATAACAATATAAATTTCAGCAGGAAGAAATCCCCTTGTGAAAGACAAATCCCAATTGGAATTCAGGCAGTTATATCCTTGAAATGTCAATGTGACATTTCAGTATTTCTAGATACATACAACATACATGAGGATTGACTAATCTTACCCCAAGCAAGAAGGTAAAAATTCCACTCAAGGTGCAGGCTGTCTGGGGCACACCTTGATTTTTGGATATCTTTCTCTGCCATCAGAGATGCCAGGTTTGCTCTGGAACAGAAGGGGTACCCTTCTGAACCAACAGGTTGATACAGCATGGTTATAACAGAACGCGTTAAGCAAGATCCAACTCATTCTCCAACTTGTTCTATTATAGAAGAAACTCTGGAATTCTAATTTGTTCTGGGATGTCACCCTGAGGTCTACTACAAGGCAGAATTGGCTTTCCTTTTCTTCTTGTTCTACTCCTACTAACTCCTACTCTTACTTCTACTTCTTTTTTTTTTTTAAGCTCTTTGAAGGGCAATTGGGTGACTTGCCCAAAGTCACACAGCTAGTAATTGTGTCAAGTGTCTGAGACTGGATTTGAACTCAGGTCCTCCTGACTCCAGGGCCAGTTCTCTATTTACTTCTTACTTCTATTTCTAGACTGGGCCTAGAACTAACTAGGCATCTAGACATCAAGGATATGTTCGTTATTAGCATCTATGCCATGTTCTGCACACTGGAGACCATGGTACTACTACAGCCCACTAGTTCCCCTTGTATGCCTTGTAGCAGAACATGATAATGTGTTGACGCTGCCAGCAATGACAACATATGATACAACTGTTTAGAACTGTACTTTGGTTTCTCTGAGTTACAACTCATGGGGAATTCATGGGGAAGGGACTGAGGGAGAAGGATGATTTTCTAGGACCAGAAAAAGAAAATTAAAGCAACTCTTTAGGGTTCCTTGATACTCCAAGGTTTTCATGAAATCACATCCAGATGGGATGATACAAAATGGATAGGTGAAGTCCCATTAATCAACAGTAGAGCAAAAATATATGTATTCAGGATTGAGGGAACTAGCAAGCCTGGGTATTTGGAATAGTTATTTCAACCTGCTGTCCATAATGAAAGTCAGCAAAATGCAGTCAGCAAAATCTGCCACAGACTTCAGTAAGAGTTATTTGTATTGTGCAGAAAGAGAAGAGAAGAGACAGACAGACACAGAGACACAGACAGACACACAAAGAGAAACAGAGATAGAAACAGAGGCAGAAATAGAGACACACACAGAGACATAGACAGACACAGAAAGAGACAGAGAAACAGACAGAAACAGAGACAAAGACATGGGGGGGAGAGAGACAGAGACAGAGACACAGAGAGAGAGAGACAGAGAGAGAGAGAGAGAGAGAGAGAGAGAGAGATATGGAGAGAGACAGAGAGAGAGAGACGGGGAGAGAGAGAGACAGAGAGACAGAGAGACAGAGACAGAGACAGAGACAGAGATTTTCTCCTCCCCATGGTCTTTATTATCACTAGTATTATGCAGTTTGGCATAGTATGCTTGACAATATCAAATGAGATAGTATCATATAAAAGTAACAAGCAATAGAAGGCATTCCATGATTTGTCCAGAAAAAACCAAATCACATCGCGTGACCTGAGGCAGCCTGACTTCATTGGGCTCTTGGTCTCAGCATACATTATAATTTTGCCCCAATAAAGAGATACTCTTTTCTTTCACAAAAAAAAGGTCTCTATGCATGGCTTTCAGAAAGGAGACCCTACCCTTTTCAATTATATCTGATTTATGAACTGTTTAAACTCTTTCCCAAAGCCTGCCTTCCCAACTTCAAGCCTGTCAGATAAACAATGCACACAAATACTGCTTGCTTGCAAACTTCTATTCTTGCGTGCCTGTGTACTGAGAGGAAGGAACACTGAAGACCCCAAGAGCTGTTGGTGACAAATGGCTACTGCATTTCCTTGTATTCAGGGAACAAAAGGAAGACTTGAGAGAAATAGACCCACTGATGGAACCTTTTTTCTTTAGTTTCTTTGGAAACAATTGCTTCCCTATATCGGATTTTTTCTTTTTTAAATTTTTTTTTGCCCTCTCTCCTCTTCATTCTCTCTTTCTAGTTGTGGTCTGCTGTCAGGAAGTACATTTGAAGGGGGTTTCAAACCAGAGTGAATTATAGGAACAAACTCTTGAAGTTCCCAAGCCCACAGTTTTCTCACATTCCACAAGGGAATGGGGGATGGAATTGGGAATGTGGGGGGAGGGTAGTCTCTCTTTATCCTACCCCCACCTTTTTTTTTAAAGTAAATTTCCTTTTAAAATGTGAAGAAATCACCACTCAGCAGTTAGCTGGCAAGGAGGAGAAGATGATCATCTTTCAAAATAATAACAGTGCCAAATTTAAGTAGAAAGAGTAAACCCTTTGTTCTAGAGATCTTGCAAATTCAACTAAGTCTCTCTCAAAGAACTTCTTCTACAAAGGCTTTTTTGGAACTCCTTCATCTGTTAGTCTAGACTTAGAAGAAGGCTCCATAAAATTGTTATTTTTCAATGAGATAGATTCTCTTTCCATGCAATTCTATATTCCCCAAATTGTAAAGTGAAAACAATTTTCAACTGAGTATGGCTACCCTGCTCTGGGGCAGCTCCCCTTCCTTCTTAGAATTTGATATAGATTTCAGTGGACGAATTCCAATGAGGGCTTCAGTAAAGGAAAAACTGAATTCTTCCACTCCTATAAGCCAAAGGACTGACTCCTGGTCCCTTCTGAGAGAAAGGATGTTAAATAGGAGGTGACGTGAGATTCTGCCTGACTTAAGCCCTGAATGCCAGTAACACAAACTGTTTTACTTTACTCAGAAAGTCCTTTTGACCTGTCTCATCTTGATCCAAGAGCACAGGTTGTGGAGCTTTGGAAGGTGGTTTTGTGTGTTTGTGGTTCTTCTTCCTCTTCCCATACTCCTCCTCTTCCAAGTCAACAATGGAGATCATTTACAGTGTTAGGGTGTTGGCTCACAAGTAGCCTAGATGGTGACTTTTCCCCTGAGATGGTGAGAGCGTCTGGGAATTCTGAGACTCTAGTGAGTAACATCCCCCTGGTAGACACATGAGGTCAGCTTTAAATTCCAAGTCCTTGCCACCAGAGTCGAAGTGTGGGTGGATGAACAGAGGGGAGGCATGACTGTTGGAATACACAAGAGAAGAAAGCTCACTGGGCCAAAATTAGAACCTGTCCAACATCTCTGGGTGAGGTTTCTACAAATCCAAGGGCTCACTTGGTGTTCAAGTACACGTACCCTGGGCCAAAACTATCTTCCTGTTTTTAGGGGGAAAAGCTTCAGAGACTCATTTAAAAAAGGCTCAGAAGTTTCTTTGGGCATCAAGTAAATGTTAACCAAACAACATTTTAATGGATTTTTAAATATATATGAATCAGAAACATATGGATTCAATTTCCCTAGAACTGCCCACAAACTCTAGCTATTCAAGCATAAAGTCTAGACCTTTTTATTGTTGTGATTGTTGTTGCATGTCTTTTACAACAAGTGATTGCCTCCTATGGATTGGTTGAGAAGGAATTCTATGGTTTTATCTTTTCTATGAAGGGATGATCTCCCTGATGCCCCAGTGAATAGTAATCAGTTTAATTTCATTCAACAAGCATGTATGAAATTGCCAGTCAAGAAGCAGCTGACAGGGGGTGGCTAGATAGTGTAGTGATTAGAGCACCAACCCCAGAGTCAGGATGACCTGATCAAATCCGGCCTTAGACAATTAACACGTACTAGCTGTGTGACCTTGGGAAAGTCACTTAATTCCAATTGCCTGCCTTCCCCACTCCAAAATAAAAGGCCAAAAAAAAAAAAAGAAGAAGAAGAAGAAGAAGAAGAAGAAGAAGAAGAAGAAGAAGAAGAAGCTGACCAGGGGAGCTAGAGAAACAACATTAGAGTCAGGAAGACCTAGGTTCAAGTCTTGACTATTAAATCTTAGTCTGCAACTTTGGGAAAGTGGCTTAACCATTCACTGACCCAGGAAATTAAGACCATAATGTTGAAGAACAGCTTTTTATTTGCTCTGGTAAAAGGAATTTCATACTGTAAGTTTCCTATATCAATAAAACCAGAGACCCTAGCCTCCTTCCTCTCTCCCTATGTGTCAAGCACTGCAGTAGATCCTGAGGATTGATACAAAGACAAAAATAAAACAGTTACTGCCCTCAGGAAGCTTACATTTTACAAGGAGGTGAGGGGTAATATGTGTACTGCCAAGTAAATTCAAAATATAGATAAAATAACAATTAATTGAGAAGAGGAGGAAGGCTAAAATCTGGGAAAAATCAAGACAGGCCTCTGGAGCTGAGGCTGGAAGAGAATTAGGGTTTCTGAACATTTAAGGAAGGAGAGAGTTCTTTCCAAAGATGGACAGTATATGCAAAGGCCATAGTTTGAAAGTGGTGTCCTACAAAGACCAATAGGCCAATACAGATTATACAGTGAAGGACTTTGAATGACAAAATTTTATCCTAGAGACAATAGGGAGTCCATAAAGCTTCTTGAGAAGGAAAGTGATATGGTCAGACTCCCGTTTTAGCATCTGCACTTTGGCAGCTTTCTGGAAGATTGATTAAAGAATGGGGAGACTTGGCGGCTAGGTGGCACAGTGAATAGAACACCAGCTCTGAAGTCAGGAGGACCTGAGTTCAAATCCGGCCTCAGACACTTGACACACTTACTAGCCGTGTGACTTTGGGCAAGTCACTTAACCCCAACTGCCCTCCAAAAAGCAATAAATAAATAAAGTTAAAAAAAATAAAAAAAGAATGGGGAGACTAGAGGCATGGAGACAAATAGGAATGAACTCTTAGGTCCTTCACAGAAGTATTATAAGAAGTGAAAATATTGGTGGCATGGGGGAGGGGGGGAGGTGACTATTAATGTGAGAACAGTTAGTTTCCTAGCCCCTCTTCTAATAGATGCATTGGCTTCTACTTTAGAATATAAACTTCTCGAGGGCAGGAACTATTTCATTTTCATCTTTAATCTCCAGAATGAGGACAGTGCCTGAGAAATAGTTGCTGCTAATAAATGCTTGATGTTTAAATGAAATGAGTGAGTTAGTGAAAACAGGAGTAGGTTGGGGGTGGGGCAAGGAGTTGGGGGAATGTTAGGGGCGTTCAAGGATGAAATTGATCTGCAGCAGATTTGACTTCTTTCCTCTCCCTCCTCATTTACTTTGACCAGACCTGAGATTAGGGTAGTAAATGGATTCCAGAGGGAATAGACAAACACAGTTCAGTAAACATCCTTTATTCCCAGGCAGTCTCCAGGTGGATGGGGTACTTAACTTACCTTGTGATAATGAATCACCATTACCCGGTTTAAATAAAGTGCCCTGGAGAAAGCAGATGAGAATCTTTTGGGGAGAAGAGGAGGAACAGTACATTTGCTTCTGCCAGAATGGTTTGTTTGGTCACTGGATTTATTGATTTCATGCTCTGCAGAAACCACCAGATGCAGCTATGCTACAGAGATAACATAGAATTGTTTACCTGTGACCACTTCCCTAGGACTTCATATTTTGCTCAAAAATGCTTCAAATTCGACAGCTTTCTGTCACATGACATTTTAACATCACTACTGTTAGGGTATTTTTCTCTCAAGTATTTCTGGTTGAGGTTGAATGCTTCTTCAATTAAGATTTAGTTAGCTAGATAAAGAAAAGTGATCATTGGCATAGATCCAAAGGAAAAATGTGTTCAACTTCCTTTTCTTCTCCCTTCCCCCACAACCTTCACCTCCAAACAGCCAGCATAGAATAACCCTGCAGTAGCAGTCAAGAGACAGGGCTTTTTTTTCCCTGTAAAAATTGTAATCACTTATTTAAAAAATTTTAATTTGTGGAATAAAGCAAGCATTTCCATAGCACAGTTCTTTTCAGTCCAGCTAAAAATAAAAGTTCTTCTCTAATATTTATTTTGTATAGTATGTTTATTCCAATAAGTTGAATATATATGTATATATGTGTGTATGTTTATTTATGTGTGTATATGTGTATATATATACACACATTATATATATATACGCAAACTAAATCTCTATCTATCTATCTACCTATTTATCTATCTATCTATCTATGTCAGTTCAATAGAGGCCTGCTATATCAATATTCTCTTTACATCTGTACCTAGGACTGGTTTTCAGTTTAAACAATACTGCTAACTAGTTAAATGACCTTGAACAGGTCATTTTCTCACACTGGCCCTCAGTTTGCCTCTCTGTAAAAAGAGGAGATTGGGTCATGTGCTCTCTAAAGGTCCTGGGGAGCACAGACACTATAATTTTCTGATTCTTGGTGCCTTTGAGTCTGTGAAGTGGTTCATTGGGATACAGTGGCATTCCTTTTTGTCTTGTTTTTCTTTCCCAAACCCACAAAAGGGAAATTATCTAATAACCTTAGGATGGAAATTTGAAAGGTCCTTTAGCATTTTAAGTATTTGAAAAACAGCAACTTTGGGTTACTACAGATTACTGGAACTGGAATTTGTAGAAGGGAGTAAAGTATTCCTATCTCCCTTTGCGTTTTGCTTCTCTAGCTCTTAGGGAAAGGGGGATGATGAATGAGTTAATATTTGCTCAGTGCTGTGATGAAAAGGACTGTCTTAACTCCTTAAGCTTATATGGCTCCAGGCTTCCTCCTGCAGAGATTATTAAAGGTAAGAAGAGGAATGGAGAAGCAGCCCAAGGGTTGAAATGTCTCTGTTCCTGATAACTCTGGAAGATGAGACTCACCTGACCTGCTCATAAATAACAATAGTCATCCACACTCTCATTCCTGATCAATCACAGAACCTGGAGGAGGGAAAATGGTGGAAAATGTACTGGGTGAGCCTTCAACCCACCTCTGTTGTGGCACCCTCATTTTTGTCAGTCATTTTCCAGTGCCACTGATTATAATAGCATTTATATAGGACTTTAAGGTTTGCATATATGCTATCTCACTTAATTCCCTATAGCAAGTCTGTGAAATATTGTCATTTTACAGATAAGGAAACTGAGGCTGGCAGTGGGTCAAGTGACTTGCCCAGAGTCACACAGCTGGAGGTGATTTATTCAAGCTCATATAGCCACACAACTCAACCCAGACTGGTGGGGGAAGAAAGACTAAAACCAATCTAAACAAACCAAAACAAAATTGGAGTCATACAAGTGTTTTCTTTTCCCTCCTGGGTGTGGGACTAGAGCAGAATGAAGTTCTGATCTTCCTCTCTCTTTCTTTTTTTTTTCTCTATTCCAGGATGAGGGGCAGAAAGCAGAAACCTTCTGACCTTGACTATAGGGAGGACCCTTTGCTTCCAGGGTGCTTTCAATCCTCCCATCCCTTCTGCTGTTGCTTCTGCTATAGGTGTTGGGAAGACAGTGAACTAGAGTCCTCATAGCCTAAACATGAACTTCACTCTGTCTCCGAGTTTTTTCCTTCCTTCCTTCCTTCCTTCCTTCCTTCCTTCCTTCCTTCCTTCCTTCCTTCCTTCCATTCTCCCTCCCTCTCTCCCTTCCTTCTTTCCTCCCTCCCTCTCTCCCTTCTTTCCTCCCTCCCTCTCTCTCTTCCTCCCTTCCTTCCTTCCTTCCTTCCTTCCTTCCTTCCTTCCTTCCTTCCTTCCTTCTTTCCTTCCTTCCCTCCTTTCTCTTTGTGTCACCATCTCTCTGGGTCTTTAGGTTTTTCTCTGTCTCTCCATTTCTCTTTCTTTATTTCAGATACTTTCATGTGCTGTCTTCCTCCATTAGATGTCAGTTCCTTGAAGGTAGGAGTTGTCTTTATTTTTTTTTTATCCCCAGCACTTAGCGTCAAGCCTGGAACATAGTAAGAGCTTAATAAATCTTTATTGACTGACTTTATGTCTCTTTCTGTTTCTCTCTCCTCCACCCTAAATCCCTATCTTTTTGCAGAATTTGCAGAATTTGCAGGGTGTGGTATGTCTTTGCCCCTTAAGGAGCTGGAGTTGTGCCTAACCTTGTGATTTCCTCTTTCTTTTTTCTCTGGTCTCCTCTATTTTTCATCCTATACCTGATGTCTCTTGCATCAGTGTTTCTCTAAATCCAAAGTGAGAGCATGGGTTCAAAATTTTCCATTAAGTTCTTGTGTGACTATGGGCAAACCATCTAAAGTTTCTAGACCACAGTTTCCTCATCAATGGAATTAGAAGATTGAACTTGATAGTGTAAGGTTGTTTCTAGTTCCAAATTCTTGATTCTATTATTCTGCTACTCTTCCCCCCCTCCCCCATTTTACCTCTCATTTGTTCACTCTGGCTTGGCATATCAGAGCTTCCAAGCTGCTTGTCCGCATGTCAACCATGCCTCTTTAGGTCTAATAAAGGTATCTCTTTATCATCAGCCTCTAGTTTTGTTCTCCCCCGCCCCAGGAATCTCTCAGATTTTCTATTTAGAGGGATTTAGGAAACACAATTTGCCCTTTCATGTCAAGCTAAAAAATTCCTAAAATATTCTGTGTACCTTTAATCCTCGCTGACCTACATATGGTCCCTGTCTTTCAGGAGATCTGCTCTTTCCATTTGGGAAAGACCACCAGACAATTGGAACTGGCTTTGATGAGGAAGTTAGAGGACTCCACCTCACCCCACTCTTAGAAAAATCCTAAACCAAGGTAATGTTAATAGCTGATAATAGCTCAATTGTTACCCATCAATTATCTGACTTATTATTCCTAGGAAATCAATTCATAGCTATGGCTATTTCCTCATCTAGAAAAAAGAACATTGGGCCAGGTGATCTTCAAGTGAATCCATATGTCTATATGATTCATAAGCCAGATAATAATTGCAAATAGTGTGTTAGTCTGAAGGGATGACTGACCTGGTACTTTCTGGCAATTTACAAGGCCAATGGAGATTTTTTTTTTTCAGCAGATCAATTAATCAATCAACAAATTGTCTCCCTTTCTCCTTCTCCAAGTAGATTCCTCTTTTACCCCTTAATTTTATTTTTCAGATATCATTGCTTCATATTCAACTCACCCTGTACCCTCTATCTGTCTGGCTATCTATCTATCTATCTATCTATCTATCTATCTATCTATCTATCTAGTTGCAAACATCATCTTTCCATGTAGGAATATAAACAATTCAACTTTAATCAGTCCCTTATGATTTCCCTTTCCTGTATACCTTTTAATACATCTCTTGATTCTTATATTTAAAAGTCAAATTTTCTATTCAGCTCTGATCTTTTCAGGAAGAATGCTTGAAAGTCTTCTATTTCATTGAATGATCATATTTTCCCCTGAAGGATTATACTCAGTTTTGCTGCGATTCTAGGTTTTAATCCTAGCTCCTTTGGCCTCCAGAATATCATATTCCAAGCCCTTCGATCCCTTAATATAGAAGCTGCTAAATCTTGTGTTATTCTAATTGTATTTATAATATACTTTGTTTCTTTCTGGATGCTTTCAATATTTTCTCCTTGATCTGGAATCTCTGGGATTTGGCTATACTATTCCTAGGATTTTCCTTTTGGGATATCTTTCAGGAGGTGATCAGTGGATTTTTTTCATTTCTATTTCCCCCTCTGGTTCTAGAATATCAGGGAAGTTTTCCTAGATAATTTCTTTTTTTTAATTTTTAAACATTTGATTTTGAAACTTTGAATTCCAGATTCTTTCCCTTCCTCCCTTGTCACCCACCCTTACTTGGAAGATAAGCAATTCAATATAGGTTGTACATGTGTAGCTATGCAAAACATTTCCATAGTGATATATTGTGAAAGATTGACTATATTTCCCTCCATCCTATCCCATACCCCACTTGTTATATTCTCTATTTTGATCCTGTCCCTTTTCAAAAGTGTGTGCTTCCATATTCCCTCCCTTCCCCCCACCCCAGCCTGCCTCCCTTCCATCATCCTCCCTCTCATCCCCTTCCCCTCTACTCTCCTGCAGGGTGAGATACCATATTTAGTATGTATGTCATTCCCTCCCTAAGCCAAATTCAATGAGAATAAGGTTAACTAATTCCCTTTTGCCTTCCTGATCTTCCCCTCCATTGTAACAGTTTTCCCTTGCCTCTTCTATATGAGATAGTTTACCCCATTCTGTCTCTCCCTATCTGCTCTCATTTTTTCCTCTCTCACCTCTTAATTTCACCTTTTAAGTATCATTCCTTCCTATTAAATTGGTCCTGTGCCCTCTGTCTATGTATACCTGTACACACATATATATATACACACTCACTTATGTATTCATATGCCCATATACTCTCCTATATAGACATATGTATGTATGTATACATATATCTATATATACATTTCTATTCCCTTCAACTATGCTCATACTGAGAAAAGTTTTATAAGTTACAATTATCATTTTTCCTTGTAAGAATATAAATTGTTCAACTTTGATAAGTTCCTTTTCCCTTGCTTCTTGTGTTTGAATGTCAAATTTTCTATTCAACTCTGGTTTTTTCATCAAGAATCCTTGAAAATCCTCTATTCCACTGAATGACCATATTTTCCCCTGAAACAAGATACTCAGTTTTGCTGGGTAGGTGATTCTTAATCCCAGCTCCTTTGACCTCCAGAATATCATATTCCAGGCCTTCGATCCCTCAGTGTAGAATCTGCCAGATCCTGTGTTATCCTGATTGTGTTTCTACAATATTCAATTTGTTTCTTCTTGGCTGCTTGTAATATTTTCTCTATGATCTGGGAATTCCAGAACCTGGCTATAATATTCCTAGGAGTTTTCTTTTTGGGATTTTTTTCAGGATGTGATATGTGGATTCTTTTAACCTCTATTTTGCCTTCTGATTCTAAAACATAAGGGCAATTTTCCTTGAGAATTTCTTGAAGGATGATTTCTAGGGTTTTTTTTAATCATGGCTTTCAAATAGTCCAATAATTATTTTGGGGGGAGGGCAATTGGGGTCAAGTGACTTGCCCAAACTCACATGGCTAGTATGTCAAGTTTCTGAGGCTGGATTTGAACTCTGGTCCTCCTGACTCCAGGGCCAGGGCTCTATTCACTACTCCACCTAACTGCCTTGTCCAATAATTTTTTAATTATCTCTCCTGCATCTATTTTCCAGGTCAGTGGTTTTTCCCATGAGATATTTCACATTGCCTTCTATTTTTTCATTTGTTTGGATCTGTTTAATAGTATCTTGATTGCTCACAAAGTCACTAGCTTCTATTTACTCCAATCTAATTCTGAAGGAATGATTCTCTCCAGTGAGCTTTTGAGATTCTTTTTCCATCTGGCAAATTCACCTTTTTAAGGCATTCTTTTCCTCATTGGCTTTTTGAGCCTCTTTTACCATTTGAGTTAGTCTATTTTTTAAGGTGTTAATTTCTTCAGTCAGGTTGTTGACTCTCATTTCATGATTTTCTTGCATCATTCTCATTTCTCTTCCCAATTTTTCCTCCACTTCTCTTATTTGGTCTTCAAAATCCTTCTTAAGCTCCTCTATGGCCTGTAACCAGGTCATATTTTTCTTGGAAGCTTTTGGTGCAGGAGTTCTGACTGTGCTGTCTTCCTCTTGTTTCATGCTTTGATCCTTTTTGTCCCCCAAATAGTAGTGTAAAGTCAGATTGCTCTGCTTGCTTTGATTCCTTTGCTTGCTCATGTTGCCACTCAATTACTTGACTTTTGAGCTTTTTGCCACAGTAGAACTCTGCTACCAGACCAGAGAGCTTTGTCTGAAATGTCTGGGGTTTTCACAGCTGTTGGAACTATTAGTTGGGTGACCTCTCTGAAGCCTCCACATGCTCTGGCAAACTGGTCACACACCCCAGGACCTCCACCCTAGATAGGGATACAGATCCAAGCAGGTTAAAGCAAGAGTGCTTACCCCTCAGACTGGCCACTTGGTCCCCCTACAATCTGCCAGCCAGTAGCTCTGAAGCAGCCATGCAGTGGCAGCCACACTGCTACCACACCTCAGCCACTTCTCCCTCCAGGGGGCAAAAGCCAGACTACACTCCAGAACTCCCTGTTCCAAAAGTCCGCACTGTACTGACCTCTCACTTTGTCCTTGGCATCTATGGGTTGATAATTCTGGAAATCATGACAGTTGCTGGTTATCTAAAGTCCCTCCAGCAACCTGCTGGTTGTGGCTGCCCTGAGGCTAAAACCTCAGAGTCATTTGAGGCTGGGCTCAGCTCCCAGAGTGCTCAGATGGCCCCTTCCTGCCAGCCTGCCAGGCAGTCCTCAACAGGAGGTTATTTTCTCTCTGTCACTTTGTGAGTTCTGTAGCTCCAAAGTTTGTTTATAGCCATTTTTTACATGAATTTGAGGAGGTAGAAGTGGGAGTCACATAGAAGTCCTGTTTCTACTCCACCATCTTGGCTCTGCCCCTCCTCCTTGATAATTTCTTGAAAAATGACATCTATCCTCTTCTTTTGATCATGACTTTCAGGTAGTGAAATAATTTTAAAATTCTCTTTCCTGGATCTGTTACCTATGTCAGTAGTTTTTCCAATGAGATATTTCACATTGTCTTCTATTTTTTCATTCCTTTCGTTTTGTTTTATAATTTCTTGATTTCTCATTGAGTCTTTAGCTTCCATCTGTTCCATTCTGATTTGTAAGGCATTATTTTCTTCACTGAGCTTTTGGACATTCTTTTTCTCCATTTGGCCAATTCTGCTTTTTAAGGCATTCTCCTCACTGACTTTTTTAACCTCTTTTGCCATTTAGGTTAGTCTATGTTTGTAATTTTTTTTTTTTTTGGATGGGGGAAGGCAGGACAATTGGGGTTAAGTGACTTGCCCAAAGTCACCCAGCTAGTAAGTGTTAAGTGTCTGAGGCTGGATTTGAACTCAGGTTCTCCTGACTCCAGGGCTGGTGCTCTACTCAGTGATCCACCTAGTTGCCCTTAGTCTATTTTTAAGGTGTTATTTTCTTTAGCATTTTTGGGGGGTCCTTTAGCAAGTTGTTGGCTGATTTTTCATTATTTTCTTGCCTCATTTATCCTCCCAATTTTTCCTCTACTTCTCTTACTTGATTTTCAAATTTTTTTTTTTGAGCTCTTCCAAGGTCTGCAACCAATTCATATTTTTCTTGGAGGCTTTGGATGTAGGAGCTTTGATTTTATTGTCTTCTTCTGGTTGTATGTTTTGATCTTCCTTGTCAGCAAAGTAAGATTCTATAACCTGATTTCCACCCCCCCCCCCCCGCCCCGCTGTTTGCTCATTTTCCCAGCCAATTACTTGACTTTTTAAGTCTTTGTGAAAGTAGGACTCTGCTTCCATTGCAGGGGGGTATACTGTCCCAAGCTTCAGGGGTTTTGTTCAGCTGTTTTCAGAGATATTTTTGGGAACCTGTAAATTTTCAGTTCTTCCAAAGTTGTAAGATCAAAGGAGAGGCGTTTACTTCTCTCCTTGTCTGTGTTCTGGTCTGTGAGTTACCACAAACACTCTTTTCTGCCTTGGAACTGTAAAGAGGATTCCCTCTACACTGCCACCACAAGCTCCTCCTTGCCAACACTCCTCCTCACCCCAGAACTGCCAATGAGATCCAGGCATGGGCAAAGCTAGAGAATTCTGACTCAGCATCGGCAAAGAGAACCCCTCTGATCAGCTGCTCAATCCCCTCACCATCTATGGTCCAAGAGCTCCAGAAGCAGCTGCCACTGCTCCCCCACCTCTGCTGGAGCCAGACTGAGCTCCTCTCTCACCCAGGTCTGACAAACCTTTCCTAACTGTCCTTCTAAATTGTCTTTTGTGGGTTGAGAAGTCTGGAAACGATCATGCCTGCCACTGATTCAGTCCCCTGAGGCTTGCTAAAGGTTTGCTAGGGCCCTATCTATGCCAGTGTGGCTCACACTGCTGGACTGTGCTTGTCTCTCAGACTGGTGCAACAGACTTTTCCTGTTGACCTTCCAGGTTATCTTGGGCTGGAAATTTGTTTCAGTCTGTCATTTTGTGGGTTCTACTGCTCTAGAATTTGTTTGAAGTTATTTTTTGTAGGCATTTGAAGCAGTTTAGGGGAGAGCTCAAGCAAGTCTCTGCTTTTACTCTGCCATTTTGGCTCCATCCATTTCTCAGTCTTGATACATGATTAACTCACCTCTTTTTTCATCATACATTTTTTTGATGATACCCTTCATTTTGCTTCTTCTGTGTAATTCTCTATTAGTAATGTGTTGCAGCTTACATATATCCATCCTGTGCTTCTGCATTATCCTTCATGACTTGAAACATTAATTCTTCAGATACTCTCATATTCTTTAATTTCTAGTCACATAAAATCACTAGAAAGATATTGATGTTAAAAAAAGATAGGTTTTTGTTTCAGAGGGAAGTTTGGGGTCATTAAAAATTCTCCACAATTTTCTATGTACTCTCCATTTTACTTTCTTTTTCCTATACAGTTATGCATCCATTCCATTATAGGCACACATACATATACATATATATATACATATATGTACATATATATGTATATATACTATATATATATATATATACATATATATATATATATATATATATATATATATATATATATATATATATATATATATATATATGTTGTGCATGTGTGTAAGTGTGTGTGTGTGTTGGCCAGCTCTATGAGTTATCCATTTAACTTTATATCAGAGTCTGTCTTCATCCATTTGACTTTTCTCGTGTGGATAGTTAGAGTGAATTCATGTGATTGATTATGGATTTCATTCAGTATTGCTTTGCTGTGTCCTGAGGCTTAATATAACAAGTACCTGGTTATCTGGAAATAGGAGCATCTGGAGGTCTTCACCTTTTCTAAGAGGCCCTCTTTAATTTTGATCTTGCCCTGGGCACAGTCCATGGTGGTGACAAGCATATTTGGTAAGCATACATTACTTTGTTTTATGACTTGCTTGATATTAGTGAACAAAAAGTATTCAGTCGGTTATCTGTGTTGTTGCACCTTTCAAGGAATCTTTAATTTTCATAAATTTCTTAATGCAACCTTAGCAGCAGCATCAAAACCATCAAAATCTGTTAAGTCTCCGTATTGACAGAATTTTAGTTGAATGTGAAATCAAAATATGTTAGATAAAAGAACACTAGCAGCAGAAGCTTGAGATCAAGCCACAATTCTGCCTCCAATTAGTTGTGTGACATTGGGTGAATTAACTGTATCATTCAGAGCCTCAGTTTCCAAACTGGAAAATGAGGGTGGGTGAGAAGAGTTGGACGAGATGATTTCAAACCTCACTTTAAGTTCTTTCATTTTAAGAGTCCAAAAGGGAAATTCCTTTGTATTTGTGCCCTTCTTCAGAAATACCTTTGACTACTGTGCTGGGAAGTAATATGAGTAGAGCCCATGACTCTTGGGTCTCCTGGGAGATCACTTAGGAGGCAGAATTCATAGTTTTTGACTAACGGATAGATAGATATAGAGATAGATATAGATATAAATAGATAGTAGATGGTCAGTTAACATTTGTATGGGGTATTCAAGGAAGACTAGCACCTCTGGTGTGAGGGATTGCTGAGCCCTTTTCAGGGCTGCTCATCCAACTTTGATATCCACCCACCACCCAACTCTCACCTGTGGCTCCAAGAAGCTGTAGCATACAAAGCAGTCATATCCCATTAAAACTATCTTAGCAAATGGGCTAAGCCAGGCTGAGGTTAACTGACAGACCTCAAACCCATCAATGAGGTAAGGGGATGTCTACCCCCAAGCATGTGAAGACTTCCCCTGATGGGATGGAGGGATGAAAACAATTTGTGCAATAGCCATGCAGGTGGATGAAGCAGGTGCTGTGGAGTGTTTTAGAGCTTGGTAAGATGTCAAAGATGACAGGGTCATCCACTGCATCCTGAGTCATCACTAGGCATTCTAACTTTTTTCTTGTTATTGAACTTTGATGACTCTGGAAGAGAGAATGGAATAGATGACCATGAAACTCTGCCTCACTTAAACCCAATTCATGCACAGGTCAAGACATCACTCCATGATGTCATGGATTCTCTTTGAAAATGAAGGATCAGGGGCGGAGCCAAGATGGCGGAGTAGAAACAGCTCCACCAAGCCTCTCTGCCCCCAGATTCTCCACAAACTATGTAAAAAAGGACTCTGAAAAACTTCTGGAGCCCCAGCACCCACAGAACGACATAGAGAAGCTAACCTCCCGCTGAGGACAGCCCAGCACCCTGCAGGAAGGACCAGCGCAGTGGTCTGGGAGCCGGCAGTGCGCAGAGCGCAGGAACCGAGCCGAGCCCAGGTCCACGTGAGCCGAGGTTTTAGCCCCAGGGCGGCAGGGCCAGCAGCGGCTGGAGGAACCCCAGAACACCAGGAACTGTGGAGACGCCAGAATTATCAACATAGACTTGCCTAGGACAAAGTAAGAGGTTAGTATCCTATGGACTTTGGGACCTGTATTTGGGGAATGCGTCAGCTCCCTCCCCTGGGGGCTAGAAGCTGCTGAGGAGACACGCCATTGTGTAGTTTTCAGAGGCATTTCCGGCTCCCAGCCTACAAATTGTGGGGAGATCCAGCGATCAGTCTTGGGGGGTAATCGCTCTTGCTTTAACCTCCCTGGATCTGGATTGTGATCTAGGGTGGAAGTCGTGGGTGGATTTATAGCTTGCCAGAAACGGAAGTTGCCCCCCACACGTTCGGGACGAAAATTCCTCTATCTGGCCTTAAAGCCATAGTATGGCAACAAGCCCAAAAGTCAAGCAATTAAGTGGCAACATGCCAAGGCAAAGGAAACAGAAAAATGCAACCTAGACTCCTATTTTGGGGGCATAGAGCGGGAAAAGGACTGTGAGGTCAGAAGGCCTGCTCCAAAAGCCCCAGGGGAAAACATGAGCGGGTTGCAGGCCATAGAGGACCTTAAGAAGGACTTTAAAAATCAAATAAGAGAAGTGGAGGAAAATTAGAAAGAGAAATGAGAAGGATGCAGGAAAAGTATGAAATGAGGGTCAACAGCCTGACTGAGGAAAACAACACCTTAAAAAATAGACTAACTCAAATGGCAAAGGAGGCCCAAAAGGGCAATGAGGAGAAGAATGCCTTAAAAAGTCAAATTTGCCAGATGGAAAAAGAATCTCAAAAGTTCACTGAGGAGATTCATTCCTTCAGAGTTAGACTGGGGCAAATGGAAGCTAATGACTTTATGAGAAATCAAGGTGCTGTTTAGCAGATCCAAACAAATGAAAGATTAGAAGGCAATGTGAAATATCTCATGGGAAAAACCACTGACCTGGAAAATAGATCCAGGAGAGACAATTTTAAAATTATTGGACTACCTGAAAGCCATGATCAAAGAAAGAACCTAGAAATCACCCTTCAAGAAATTCTCAAGGAAAATTGCCCTGATGTTTTAGATCCAGAGGGCAAAATAGAGGTTGAAAGAATCCACAGATCACCTCCTGAAAAAGATCCCAAAAAGAAAATTCCCAGAAATATTATAGCCAGGTTCCAGAATCCCCAGATCAAGGAGAAAATACTACAAGCAGCCAGGAAGAAACAATTTCAATATTGTGGAAACACAATCAGAATAGCACAGGACCTGGCAGCTTCTACACTGAGGGATCGAAGGGCATGGAATATGATATTCCAGAGGGCAAAAGACCTGGGAATGAACCCAAGGGTCACCTACCCAGCAAAACTGAGTATTTTGTTTCAGGGGAAAATATGGTCATTCAGTGGAATAGAGGACTTTCAAGCATTCTTGAGAAAAAACCAGAGTTGAATAGAAAATTTGACATCCAGACACAAGAAGGAAGAGATGCCTGAGAAGGTAATCAGGGAAAAGAAATCAAAAGGAACTTATCAAAGTTGAACTATTTACATTCCTATATGGAAAAGCAATAACTGTGACTGATGATATCTTTCTCACTATGAAAATAATGGAAGAAGGGGTGTGGTCATATGAATACATATGTGAATGTGTGTGTATATGGTTACAGTTATATATGGATAGTGGGCATAGGTTGATTTTGTTGGGAAGGGAGAGTACTCAAGGGATGAAATTATGAGGTGAGAGAGGAAAGTGGCAAGAGGAGATGGGGAGAGACATAGTAGGGTAAACTATCTCATGTAGGGAAGTGGGTGCAAAGGAGGGGGAGAATAAGGAAGGCTAAAAAGGCAAAACCACATTCACATTGAATTTGGTTCAGGGAGAAAATAACATACATACTAAATGGGATATCTCAACCTGCAGCAGGATAGGGGGAAGGGGGATGAGAGGAGGGATGATGGATGGGAGGGCATCCTTGGGGTGAGGGGAGGTTGGAAGTACCCACTATAGAAGAGGGACAGGATTATGTAGGGAATGGACCAGGTGGGGGGTGGGATGAGTGGGAGGAATTATAAGCAGCCTTGTACAATATATCTACTATGATAATGTTTTGCATAGCTAGACATGTACAACATATACTGAATTACTTATATCCCAAGAAGGAATGGGTGAGAAGGGAGGAAGGAAATGGATCTGAAATTCAAGGTCGTAACATTAAATGTTTCAAATATACATATAAATACTATTATTAATACTCTTTTGCCTATAATTGGGAGATAAGATGTGCAGGCATTGGGACACAAAGATTCATCTTCCTCTAATGGAAAAGTCGATGGGGGTATGGGAGAAGGTATGGGAGAGAGCAGATTGGAGGAACTGATATCTTGTGGGACTGCTATTCTGGGAGGTTGGGTAGGGGAATAATGGGGGGAAAATGATTGTAACTCAAAACCTGGCGGAAATGAATGATGTAAAACAGAAGTTAATAAAGTATTTGTTTATAAAAAAAAAAAAAGAAAATGAAGGATCAACAACATTAAATAGTTACTGTGTTCCAGATGATCTGATAAGTGCTGGGGATTCACAGAAAAGGACAACAGTCCCTAACCTCAAGGAGCTTACATTCAAATGGGGAAAACAAGATGCAAACAACTAAGTGCAAATAAGATATATACTTAAATTAGAGACAATCTCAGAGGGAAGATACTATCATTAAGGGAGATTGGGAAAGGCCTCTTGCAGAAGGCGAGATTTTAGTGAAGCCTTGAAAGAAACCAGGAAAGCCAGGAGACAAAGACATAATGGGAGACCATTCTAGGTATGAGGGATAGTTAGTGAAAATGTATGGAATTGGGAGATGAAGTGGCTTGTGATGAGGAATAGCAAAGAAGACAATGTCACTGGAGAAGAAGGGAAGGAAGGAAGGAAGGAAGGAAGGAAGGAAGGAAGGAAGGAAGGAAGGAAGGAAGGAAGGAGGGAAGGAAGGAAAGAAGGAAGGAAGGAGGGAGGCAAGGAAGGAAGGAAGAAAACAAGGAAGGGACAGGAGGGGAGGGAGAGAAGTGGGAGGAAAGGAAGGAAGGAATCTGGATAACTGATTCCAGTGGTATAGTAAACTTGAGGTAAAGAAAATTCTTCTTGAAATGCATATTGGTACCTCCTTTGAAGTTTATAATCTTAGAGAGTTTCCTGAGGCAAATTAAAAGTTAGCTGACTTTTCCAGAGACATTGAGCCAGTATGTGCCCGCAGTAGAACTTAAATCCATGTTTTTCTGATACCATGTCTGGCAGTCTATCCTCCATACCACTCATAAGTCATGAAAGTTAGACATGTCTAAAAGGTGTGTAATAGCAAATATCAAACAGGAAATAGATGAAACCTGTTCATTTTCCTTCTAGTTTTCACATGTAAGAAGAAAAGCTGAAATCTTTGCTAAGGACCAAAACAGAATTTGAGAGGAATCATTTCTAATTTAAGCACACTGTGTCTCCTTTTGTGAAGAGTTCACTTTCCACATGCAGCACAGTAGACTCAGTTCCAATGCCATCCCCTTCCAGAACATCTACCCCACCTCTTCTCACCTTCTACTTTTCTCCCTCTATTTCTGCCAGATATTCCTGGCTTCTAAGTAATTTCCTAAAACCCTATTTCCACCATGTCTCCCTCCTGCTTAAAACAACTTTGTTGTTCCTTCTTCCTTATTCTGGCATGCAAAGTCTTCCACAATTTGGGCCCAGCCTACCTTTCCAGTTTTTCCTCTTCTATTGCGTCCTTTGTAGAGTAGCTCCAGCAAAACTAATGTAATTTACTATAACTAGATGCTTAGAATACTCCACACTTTACCGTCTTAGGCTTTTCTCTCCTATTTCTTTGCCATCACCTCCCACTCTCTCTGCTTATACAGGATTTACCCATTCTTCAAGATCCAGTTTCAGCACTGTGTCCTCTAGAATCACCATCTAAATTCATTTAGCCTTTTTTCTCTATACTACACACCACCTTGGAACATCTTTTATATCTTTGATTTTCAACTTTTCATGTGTGCATGCCTTGTATCTCCAGCTAGATTTTAAATTTCTTAAGGACAGGGACCTAGTCTTGAATTTCTTCATATTCATATATTTATTGGTAATAATAGTTAGCATTTGAGAGTTTACAAAGCCCTTTACAAATATTCTCTCATTTTATCCTCATAACAGCCCTGAGAAGCTGGTGCCATTATTACCCCCATTTTAAAGATGAGGAAACTGAAGTAGAAAGAGACCAAGTGACTTGCTCAGGAAGTAAGTGTCCAAGGCTGGATTTGAACTCAATCTTCCTGACTCCAGGAGCAGCACTGTATCCATTGTGCCAACAAATATTTATCAAGCACCTACTATGTTCAGAACACAGGGCTGGGTGATGATGAAGATACAAAATAGAAAGATACAAAGAAAGATACAAACATGATTATTGCACTCAGGAAGTTCACAGTGTCTAATCTGTTGGAGACACAAATTCAGATGGGTAATATCACATGTTTCATGTAGAGATCTGGAGTGAACTGCTGTTCAATGGGGTGGGTGGCAAGGGGTGGAGGATGATTTTAGAAATCATCCTGGAGGAAGTGACATTTGGTAGGATCATAGATCTAGAAGGGGCCATACAGGCCACTGAGTCCAACTCTTTCATTTTACAATTAAGTAAAGTGTAGCCCAGAGATATAAAGAAATATACTCAATGGCACATTAGGGAGTGAGCATCAAAGGAGGGGATTTGAACCCAGAACTTCTGCATTCTTCCCATTGTACTGGTCAGCCTCATTTGAGTTAGGCTTTAACCTATGGATAGGATTTTTTTTTTTGCTTTTTGGAGGGCAATTGGGGTTAAGTGACTTGCCCAAAGCCACATGGCTATATATATATATAGTGTGTGGGTGTGTGTGTGTGTGTGTGTGTGTGTGTGTGTGGGTGTGTGGGTGTGAAATGTCTGAAGCTGGATTTGAACTCAGGTCCTCCTGACTCCAGGGCCAGTGCTCAATTCACTATGCTACCTAGCTGCCCACTTATGGATAGGAATTTAACTGGAGAAGAGGAAGACAGAAATCATTCAAGAAAAGGAAACATACTTTACTTAACTGAATCAGTCAGTCAACAAATATCTGTTAAGTATTCACTATGTGTCAGGCACTGTGCCGTTCATTGAATACAGGAATGAGATATTCCCCTCCCTTGAGGAGACCCAGGATAGCACCCTATAAATAGTGTGCCTGAAATTGGTGTTTATTGACTGACTGGAGGATTTGGCAGGTCCGATTTGTGGGGAGGCTATAGGCTTTATGGGCAACAGAAAACCATCCTTTGATTTTATTGATTCGTGTGGTTTCTCATTTGCCAGTGCAAATTAGAGACTCCAAATCATCTAGAGGGGTCCTAATCTTGTTGTGCTACATTTAGATCCAATTTTAAGATTCAACTCTAAGCACAAGCAATATTTATCAGAAAATTGGGCATCCTTAACAAATTAGGAAATTCTCATTTCTTTTACTAGTGACTAACTCTAATCTTTGCTAGTGCTTCCTTTCAAAAGAAAGTATGACATTCCCCAAAGAATACATTGGAAAGAAATTTGAAAATATATGAATCATGCCCACATCCTCTTCTTCAACACAATAGTCAAATAAGGTCATGTCCAGTAAAAACATCTCCTCTGCTTGCTTTTTCAAATGCTTCCAAAGATTCTTGATTTCATCAGTATGGGTGATGGCCCCATTGAGCTGTGGCAAGCTCTCCACCTTTTTGTAATTTCCAAGATTTGCTCTATGGGGGAAATCATCTTCACCTGGAGGCCAGCCTTACAAGCTTAGTTTCTCAGAGCCTTGTCCTTTGACACAAGTTTGTCCATTGACTAGTCTGTATACAAAACTTTTCCAGTTTTATGGGATCTATCAGAGTTCATGCTAGATAAGTTTGGTAAGTAATCTAACTACAGTAAATTAGATTAGTTTTGCTGGAGCTACTCTATGAAGGAAGCAGAAGAGAAAAGACTGGAAAGGTAGGCTGGGTCCAGATTATGGAAGATTTTGAGTACCAGAATAAGGATTAGGGAATAACTGAAGGTGTTTTAAGCAGGAGGTGAAAATAGAGCTTTAGGAAATTATTTAGAAGCTAGGAATATCTGGTAGAGAGAGAAGGAGAAAGGTAGGAAGAGGTGTGGTGGATATTCTGGAAGGGGATGTTATTGGAACCAAGTCTATTGTGCTGCATGTAGAAAGTGGGCTCTTCACAAAAGGAAATACAGTGTACTCAAATTAGAAAGAAGAGATTCAAGAATCCAGGTCAATGTCTATTCCATAGGAAGGCATCCAAATAGACCTTTACTAGAAAATTCAGTCTTCTCAAAAGGAAAAAAAAATGTTTCCTTCAGTATGAATGGCAGATAGGTCTTGTACATCGTCATGGATAGCTAATATTTTAAATGACTTCAGGGAAAAAAACACTTATGAAAATTACTTTCAAAATCAATTGCAACTAAAGTGGAAATCTATTGCAATTTGAACTTTTAATTCTGAATACTATAATTATGTGCCAAGTGCCAGAAAGAAAATTGTTTTCATAGCTTCCTGGAGCTTTCCAACAGTGTGAATTCATATTTAGGCAAGAAAGATAAGGCCAAAAGGAGAATGTCATGAAATTTATATTTGTTTGTGAAAATATCACTCAGTGGAATCAATCGGAAATAACACAAGTCCAAATATTTTTTTAAATTTCAAGAGCACAAAATCAGACAAATCAAGATGCAATTATAAGCACAATGCATTTGAAAGGAAAGTTGTCTTTCTAGTATAGCTTATTGCTTGTCTTTGAAAAGATTTCATGCTGATTTTCTTAGACACTTTTCCCCCCACTGCTGGATAGGATTTTGCACTAAGAATTAGAGGCCAATGAAAACTTTTGGCTTGGTAAGGTTAGTTCTTGGTGTGTCTTTGCTTCATTGCAGATTTATAACATGATAGGACCCTTGGTTGGTTGAGAGAATGCTGAGCCAGATGCTACATCTGAAGGTAAAGAGGGTGCTTTGGAAATGTTGAAGATGGTTAAAGGAATTTGAGCATAGTCAGAGATGAAGAGTAAGAACTTTGCCTGTGGCTACTGGGAGCCTTCAGAGCTGCAGGAATATGGGGAGCTGGCCTCAATATATCCTTTGACTTTAAATCCTTGTAACACTAGAGACTGCTGAGGGCAGACTTCTCAATGTGATCATTCTCTTTCATGATAAAATCTCAGGTCTTATCTCACTCCCATCTGAAAAAAATACACAGCATTCACAGCATTCTTATTTATACTTTGGCATTTATATCATGTCTCCAGTTTTTGCTTACTATTTACTTAAAAAAATTTTAGTATTAGTGATGATCTGCCTTTTGTGTAAGCAATGTTTAATGGGAGTAATATAATCTGGTAATTAAATATTACCTTCCCCCTTGAGCTTGATTAGAAAAAGTGGTCTTGATCCTGGGCTCCCCAAAGCATCATATCCCTACATTATCAAGATGTGAGGCATATAGTATGGCTATAATTCTAACCCAATACCCTTTTTGGAGGTAGGTGAGAGAAGGAGATGTAACCCATTCATAATCCTCTTCCCGTTCCTCACAAAGGCAGAAATCAGTTTCCCTTAGAGAGTGGTAAGCCAGATCTCAAATCAGATGTCCATCCATTCCAGATCTGGACCAGTCACATCTTTACATTGGATAGCCCATTTATGCACATATCTTACACATTTTATAACTTTTGCATGGGTTATCCCTATGTTTTAGGCTTTGACAAAGGAAAGATCCTCTGGCCTTGGATCCAATCCCTGGATGATTACACATTACTCTCTCTCTCATTCCCTCTATCCTCTAGCCCAACTGGTCTATTCTCTGATATCCAAGCTATTTTCGTCTTCCACCCCTGTGACTCTGCATAGGGCATTCCCCACCCTCCACTTCCCATGCATAGGATACTCTCTATCTGTACCTCCTCCTGGTTTCCCTCAAGGTTCTACTCAAGTTGTCCTACAACGAGCCTTTCCTGACTCCCCTAGTTATTACCCTGTCCTCCCCCCAAACATTTTGTATTAATTCTACGCATATCTTATACCTGTTAATTATATATATATGTATGTATGTATACATATATACATATAAGCTCTTAAGAGAGAAAGAGCGAGAGAGAGAGAGAGAGAGAGAGAGAGAGAGAGAGAGAGAGAGAGAGAGAGCTTTTTGACAGTGGGGACTGACTCAATTTTGTATTTGTATCTCTAAAGCCTGGCATGCTGATTGGCACATAGTGGAGACTTGGTGGTTGATTGATTCTTCAAAAGACCCATAATTTCATAGTATATAGAACTGAAACAGAACCTAAATCCATCTAGTCCAGAAGTGTAAGTCTTGGGGTCAGCAGCAGCTAAAGGTCTGTATATCTTGGAATGGGACCAGATCAGATTAAAATATAATTAGGAATTGCTTAACAAAATAAACAATAATACAACATAGACAATATTAAGTTGTGATTTTCTAAATCAATATATGACCCATTTCTATCTGAGTTTGAAACCTTTGATCTAGTCTACCCTGTTTATTTTCTAGATAAAGAACTAGAAGCCCAGACAGGTAAATTCAGCCCAGATTACAGAGATGATAAGCTGAGCTGGGACACAAACCCAGATCTACTGAGTTCAAACCCAGTATCCTTTCCACTATAGCATGCTGCATTTCTTAGGTTTCCCTGTAAGAATTTCAGGCTCTAGTCTAGAATATCTATGTCAGTCATAGAGTGTTTGGGAAAAGTTTACATCCTGTTGAGTTATACATTTTCTGAAGGATGAGAAGTATAAGGTGACATCACGTCAGCCTTGTGAGCTGGTTATAGCAGGATGGCCAAAGCAGTGGCACTCCCTATACCATAACAACCCCCATCCACTTGCTACTATGGATGCTGGTTGGAGTGAATGACTCATCTCAGAGAGAAAGAGAGAGAGAGAAAGAGAGAGAGAGACATACACACACAGAGACAGAGACAGAGACAGAGAGACAGACAGAGACAGAGAGACAGAGACAGAGAGACAGAGAGAATGAAGGTAGTGGTGCTACACTGGACATCATGCCTGCAGATGATACTGCCAGCATGAGTGAGTCAGTGGCCACACATAGGCTATGCTAGGATTTTAGAGATGGGAAAGAGTATCTTTCTGTGGCCTACACTCAGGGGTGTGCTAGAACCAACCTGAACTTGCTTGTGAGAGTCAATTTTCAGTGGGACTATTTATACCTCAGAAATCAGGGCTTGATTTATGGAAAGTAATGGAAAAAATGTTAATAATGCAAATTTAACTTAAAAGACTGTCATGAATACAATTTTTCCCAGGGTGCTTGTAGTTAAACAATTACCACCGCAGCTCTGTCTACATTTAAATGAAGTAATAATTAGAAAAGATGCTAGACCTATCAAACAAATTGGTCTCATAGCAAAATCAGTAATAGCAATGAGATATATTTTGAGATATGTCATAATATGACATGGTTGAAGATCTGAGACTGAAGTTTGTGAAATGTATTTTTTTAGTTCTCTTTGTGTATTACATTGTAATTTACTACATTACTTACATTTGCTATTATTATTAATGTTATTTATTAGAAATAAAATAAATTAAGTAGAACAAAACTTCAAACCAGAGGGATACAATAGGATCACAGGGTCCATGTGTTGCTAACCCACAACAGTTCCCTATATAACAGCTATGAAGGATTCAGATCAAAGCAACTGAGACACTTTTCGTGGACATCAGAGCCACAAACTAGCCTTTCCCATGTTTTCTCTTGATGACCCATTCACATTTTTATTCTTTACTCCTTGTAACATCCATGGTGTTTCCTGGAGTCAGTGTTTGATCAAGCTGACCATTGATTTAGTTTCTTTGAATTCATCTATCACCATTGCTGCCCTTCACTGAATTTTTCCATTTTGTTTTGAAGGGATATAGGCAGAACTGGAAACTCTAGCCTGGATTGTGGCTTCTAGCACATTGTCAAGAAATTGGGGTGGAAGCACATTACTTATCCCCCTCTGATTATTACTTGGTTAAATAGTATATAGCCAAAGAACATCAGAGCTAAAATGAATCTTAGACATCATATCTGGTCCACTACCATAATTTTACAGATGGGAAAATTGAGACCGAGAGAGGTGAAATGTCTTGTTTAATACTAGACAGCTAGTTATTGTCGACTTCAGGACCAGAAACCAGGAATCTGAATTCTCATGACAATAAATGCCTTTTAAAGTAAACCACATTATGAGTCTTCATCAGAGGATGGAACTTAAGCCTGGAAGGGACCTAAAGGGAGTCATCTTGTCCAACTCTCCCATGTTAGAGGCAGGGAGATTGTGGCCCAGAGAGGAATAATGATTTGCCCAAGGATTAAAAAAGGCAATGATTAAGACCACTGGGATTCAGACCCAAGTCTTCCGACTGTAAATTCAGTGTTCTAATCCCACATCATACCGTTTTCTCTGGACCTATTGACTCCAAGCTGTCTTAAAATTGTCAGAATCAGGTTTTGAAGCCAAATATCATGAATCTGAATTCAAGTCCAGAGTTCTTTCCCTTAAATTATGTTGTGTTTTGCTTTTGACCGTATGGAAACTCCTTGAGAATTATTTTTAAGAATTCTGTTGCCTCGTTTGTGGTTCAGTAATTATAAGAGACAGCTTTGCATAGTGGTTAGAACGTTGGCTTCAAAGTCAGGAGAACATGGGGCCAAGCCCTGCCTTTGACATAGACCGTGTGACCCTGAATCAGTCACTATTTAAACTGAGTGCCCCAAGCAATGAAGTCTATAAGTTGTAAAGTCACTGCTGCATCTTCAGTGAAAGAAGGACCTTTTTTTTTTTTTTTTACTAAATTCCATTCCTTGATTAAGGCATAAGTCTGGACTAATAAATAGCATTGCATATTAATTTCTAATCTTTTATCCTTTAAGCACAAATGCTTTCCAAATATCAACTCTTGCACAAATAAAATTCCCCTCTTTGAGATTATTGAAGCAGGACTGGGGTTGTTATTACTTCCGGGTTGAATCAGATTGTGGACTTTTGACTTCCATTTTCTTCTCTGTCCATATTGAATCTTTGTAGCATGTTTCCATTTGTCACCCTTTGCAAATCTGATGAATCTCTTGTTTGTGTTCCTTTCAGACCTTTCCTAATGCTACATCACTGAACCATTCCAAATGCCAGCTGCCATGCTTAGCCATCCCACATCTTCCTCAACCTGACACATAGCGGTTCATTCATTTTTGTTTGTGGTTACTTAGTTATGATAAATGATCCTCACAAATCCCCATGCTTCCTTAACTTGGGTCCTATGACAGATTTTATTGAACCAATGCCTTTAGCTCCCAGGCCACTCCACTATGACCTTGTAAAATATCTTAGCAACATGCTGAAGAGTTATAGGAACTGAGCCCATATAGGGTAATATGATGTAATACAGGACTAGATTTGGAGACAGAGTACTTGGGTTCAGAACCATAACTAGGGTGGGGCTGCTGGGACTCTTCTCAGGGTGCTAATATTTGATGCATACTTCCCTCTGTCCCACTGTCCTGGCATCACAAGGATCTTGCCCCTCTCCTGGATTTTCCCTTTAGTCACACAGAGTGCTATCCCATTACCATATTTCTGTCCTATGCCCCTGCCTACCAGTTCCCCAACCTTTGTCTCTTTTTTAAGCGTGGCCCAATACATCTGTATGGGAATAGACTATCCTCTGCATGCTTCCACATTCTCACTTCCCTTCCCTTCCTCCTCAGGGTTGCCCAGGGTACTTACACTACAGTCAATCAGAGTGGACTGTCCTCAATGCCTTCCCCATAACTGATTTTTCCCTCGGTAACAGAATTCCTAGTTATATCTCTTGTCTCAGTTTAACTACAATGTGAGTATTGCTAATCTGTGTGACCTCATGCTGGTCTGCACACTTCTCAGAGGTCTCAGTTTCCACATCTATGAAATGGGGAGTTTCAAATCACTCTAAATCCTATGATCTTATGAAATATTGAGTCTGATCCCACCCATCTGAGGGAGCAAGCTAGCATAAAACTTTGTTGGCATCTAGACCCCAGCTTAGGCAAAATGTGAAGTGGGCAAGGTGTGTCCTTGTAGCCCCTCCAACTTCCAGAGTTGATCTTTTTCATTCTCTTTTTTCTAATGTCCTTTTCCCATTCTCATGAGCTTAAGATATCTTCAGCTGCCTGAGACTTTCACTAGGATGCTGCTCTGAAGCTTGGCAGAATCCCCTGCTCCAGATCTTTCCTAATCTCCTGCCTGTTTCCTCTTCCATTTCCCCAAGACTATGCTAATTGCCTGGTTTGATAAACTGGTAAGCTAAGGTTTTAATGGCTTACCACTGGTTTATGTCACTGCTACCAGCTAACCCTGGCATTTGAACAAAAGCCTTCAATACTCCAGAATAGAAATTGTAGGAATTTTAGTAGATCCCAAGTTAGGTAATCCCTCCCTCTTCCTGTGCTTCCTACCCAACTGGCACTATCATGATTCAGTTTTTTGATGACTGGAGGAAGTTTTACTTCATAGCTACACAGAAATGTGAAGATACTTTAAGAGATGGTAGCATTTATGGTAACAACCTAGAGAAGAGCAAAATTCAACATGGCCAGGGAAAAGCTAGAGTACATTCAACCCGTATGTAATCCTGGGTTCTCTGGAATTATTAATCTCTTTTTGGGTTCAAAAGGAAGAATTGATCTGAAGATACCACTCAATCAACAAGCATTTAGTTAGTTTCCAACTTTTTGCCAGGCATTGTCTTAGGCTATGGAGATCCAAATATAAAGGATAAAAACAAAAGTCTTGTGGGTGGCTAGGTGGTGCAGTGAGTAAAGTGCTGGCCCTGGAGTCAGGAGGACCTGAGTTTGGATCCAACCTCAAACACTTACCAAAAAAACTAGCTGTGTAACCTTGGGCAAGTTACTTAACCCCAATTGCCCTCCAAAAGGCAAAAAAAAAAGTCTTACTTTCAAGGTATTCTATCTTTAATTAAGCATCTACTATGTCCCAGGCACTATGCTAAGCAAAGGGGATAGAACTAATGAAACAATTCTTGTTCTCAGAGAGTTTACACTCTACCATTGTTACGTCCCGACCACCCCCTATTTACCTGGAGCCTCTACTTACCCATCCCGGGTCTTCGGTCGTCACCGGCCTCGGAGAGGAAATCACCAGACAGAACACCGGAGGAGGTTGCAAGAAAGTTCTCTTTATTTCCGCAAAGCTCCTACCTATATACCTCCCTGGGATCCCCAACCACCAATCATATCTCCAGATTACATAAAATGCCTTTTATGGTCAACGAGGACTCACCACGTAGCTCCCTTGGCTAGAGCTGAAAACCTTAAACTCACCAAATACCCTACATACCATTATTAAATGCCTACTATGTACAAGGAACCAAATTAAAATGCAAATGGAACATGCCATTCTCTATTCTTCACTTTATGCATGAATTTTCCAGGCAGAGGAAAGAATGGCCTTCTTCCCTATGACTGTTGCATTCTTTCCATTACCTAAAATTAAATCTAATGAAATGCAGTAATGAATCTTCTCCCCATTTGCATTTTTATAGTGGCCCTTTAATGTGTTTATAAAAATCATATTCTTGAACCCATCTCTGCAGAGAAGAGAATAGGACTAAGCGTGTTGAGAATATCTGAAATGTCAATGAATTTACCTAATCAAATTATTGAACTTAAAAACAATAAGGAAAGGGCAAATTAAAAGAAAATGGTTTAGCCCTTATATTCCTTTTTGGTGTCTACAGTTCAGAGGATTTGGGATAGTTTGGTATAGTTCTCTAAATTAAACTTTGAGGTACATTTTTTTCTTACATGTCTTTTATTTTCCATACTGAGTCTTCTGTTCTGATTGTGTTCTTGAGTAAGGTGGAAAATAAGAGAGCTGAGCTTTCATGTGTATACTAAGAGAGTTGGAGTCATTTAAAGTTGGAACAAGATATGAAAACACCTATTATGTCATCATGTCTTGCTCTTTGCTAATGCAAAACTGGTGTTTGCCATCTATTTTCCAGTGTTTGGTCCAGATCCATTTTAAATGACCCAAGTAATGGGGTTTCCACAACTTCCCTTGGCTGCCCATGTTAGTGTATAGCAGACCTGGCCAGTTAGGCAATGTTTTCTGATATTTAGAGTAATTTTTCTGTTTGTTCCATTTCATCCCATTTCTCCTAGTCAAGTCACATTACAAAATGCCTTCTATTCAGGTAAGCACATGTATCAAGTGTCTACTATACAGACAGTGCTGTGCCAGAAGGGGGATATGAAATTTAGATGTCCTAATGGGGTTTAAAAATCTAATAATGATCATAGCTAGCATTTATGTAGCATTTTACATGCTTTGGCCTCATAAAACCTTCATGATATAAGTAATCTAAATATTCTTATCTCAATTTTACAGATGAGGAAACTGAGGCACAGAGGAGTTAAGTGACTTGTCCAACGTTGTTCAGAACTATCATCTGACTCCAAATAGATTACTGTTTCCAAGGTATTACAGCTTTGGAGAGGTTTGATAGCTTTATTCTTCATTTAGATTTTTTTCAGCCATATATTATCTCATTATCTAAACTCTGTTACATTGAATATGTTAGTACTTCTTGACCCACTGGGCTACTAAATGACTGCTTTTGCCAAAAGAAAACAGAAGAGGGGAGGGAACAGGTATTAATTAGGCACTTGTTACGGGCCAACTAAAGATTTTACAAATATCTCTTTAAATCATCACAATAACCCTGGGAGGTAGGTATCATTATTATTCCCATCTTATAGTTGAGAAAACTGAGGCTAAAGGAGGTTAAGTGATTTGCCTAGGACATACAGCTAGTAAAGTGTTTGAGGCTAGATTTGAACTAAGCTCTTCCTGCCACCAAGGTTAGACCTTTATTCACTCTATCACCTAACTGTCTTAGAGTAGACCTTGGAGATCATGTAGTTCAACCCCCTTATTTCTAGCACCTAGAAAACCTTATTTATCCCTATTTAAAAACCGAATTGAATGCAATGATAATTCCATAATTCATAGTTCAGCCCATAAGAGTTCAGGACTAAAATCATCAGTGCACCATTTCCATTTGCTGCAAAGATTTGATGAAGCAGTTTCAGAGGCTTGACTCAAGTTGAAGTCTTTTCCATCTTCCTATGTCTTTGTGGCCAATAGTTAATCCATGTGAATGGGATGCAGCAGGTGCTTAATAAATGCTTGTTGCCTGACTCATTCTATTCATTTTTCTAGGCTAAATATTGCCAGGTTCCTACATGGATCTTTGTATGGTATGATCTTCAGTTTTATCACTATCCAGGTAGCTTTCCTCTATCAAAAATGAGACTCTCACTTCTGCTAATATCCTTGGGCTGATTTTACTGTACTGATGATTTTCAGCCCCTTTCTCATAGTTATATGGGCAACCCCAAGTTCTTCATTTGGAAAGGGAAAAGAAGCATTTCTCTCCTCCTACTCTTTTATCCTTAGGAATAAAAATAATGGCTAGCTTCCAAAGAGAACAAATTGCTGTTTACCAGCAGACATTCTGCTATGCAGACCACTAAGTGCCATCATTGAACTATCTTGGATAATGCCAGGAGTATTATTTCTATATAAGACAAGGGTCAAGGAAAGGTGGGGTCTCTTTGCTTCCTCATAGTGAGTAGGAGTATTCTTTCTTAATCAGTTGCCTGTGTATATTTTGTTAGTTTTCATCCTCATAAATTCATGAATCTGATTTTGTGTTGGATAATCAGTTTCAAACTTTTCCTAGAAAAGCATTGGTTATCATGATGTTTTGAGGGGAGCAAAACTTGAATGCTTTTCAATGGAATTGAGAAGCCAAAATTCTCATTTCTGTAGCTGAGACAGTTGGTGGAACAGAGCAACTTGAGTTCGGTATAGACTCAGACACTTATTAGCTGTATAACTCAAGGAGAGTCACTTAGCCTCCATTTGCCTTAGATTATAAAATGGGGATTATAACAGTGTCTACTTTCAAGGTTGTCATAAGGGCCAAATAGCTGTAAAGCACTTAGCACAGTGCCTAGCACCTGGTAGACTCTATACAAATACTGATTCTCTTCCCCGTCCTAGAGTAGTAGTGTTGAGAGTACTGGTATTAATAATAGTAATAGTAGACAACTAGTATTCTATAGCTATATAAGATAAGGGAAAATAATCTAATGCATAGATCATTAATGTGAAAAATTAAAGTTGAGTTCCCATTGAGTTCTTATCCTACCTCTTCCATAGAGTAGCAAGAAAACTAGACTGAGACATGTTTTTTTTTTTTTGAACCACCAATTCATCATAATGAGAAAGAAGATGGTATTTATCTTTGATATCAACAACATTATTGTTTAAAACTGAGTTGAATACAGTGATAATTCCATAATTCATAGTTTAGTCCATATGACTCCAGGACTAAAATCATCAGCCCACCATTTGCATTTGCTGCAAAGATTTGATGAATCGGTTTTGGAAACCTGACTCAAGCTGAGTTATTTTTTGTCTTCCTATGTCTTTGTGGCCAGTGGTTAATCCATGTGACTGAAAGTTATCAGATGCCAATATGAGCACATCCACAATTAATTAGAAGTTTGTTTGCCTTCAGTTAAACAAAGAAGGGGAAAATGAATGAATGTAAAATAATAATAAATGAGGGCATGTCTAGAAACTGAACTGGCTATGTTTCAATACTGAGAGTAATTACCATTAAAAAAATGAAAAGCTGAATGGTTCTAGTTTTCTTTCTACTTTTCCCCCTAAACCAGGGGAAGTAGCTTTGTTTCTATGCCCTTTCCTTTCCAATTCACTTACAAGGTTTAAAGTTAAGAAACTGTTGTCTCTGGAACTCCAAAGTGTTGGCAGTTATTGAACAAGTAGCCCCTACAGGGAAGCAATAATGTGGCCTTGAGATTATAAATGAGAAGTATATAAAACATTCACCATAAGTTAAAATGCTGTCACCCATATAAAACTAAGCATAATAATCAAGAACTTGAGCTCAAAAAGACAGATTTGAACCTGAGAGCATTAGTCACTTAGAGTGTCTTCTCTTTGTTTCATAGAGGTTAGCACCTGGGCTAAAGCAACTCTCTGTGAGATAAGAAGCAGTGTGTCCAAGATTCTGAAAGAAGCAAGCAAGGTCATTCTGAAATGGAAAAAAAAAGAAAATTAAGGAAGTTTTTTTTTTTTTATGATAGATTTTAGCAAATCCATGAATGGGTGGCTACTCTTCTAAACAGCTTATAAAACAATTCCCTGGCTTTGAACTAAAAGAGCATGTCAAAGCTTATTCATCAGAAAGAAGAAATAGCACTATGCCCAAAGATTTCAACTAAAGTCAGAATCTAGAAATAGGATTCTTTTTTTATTTGCTTTTTGGAGGTCAATTGAGGTTAAGTGATTTGCCCAAAGTCACATAGCTAGTAAGTGTGTCAACTGTCTGAGGCTGGATTTGAACTCAGGTCCTCTGGACCCCTGGGCTGGTCCTCTATTCACTATGCCACCTCGCTGCCCCCTAGAAATAGAATTCTATAGCCACATAATCAGTGGAACTATGCCGTTCAGTACCCACTAGAGACTCTAACTCTAATGGCACAATATCCAGCAGACATTATGTGGCATACATCAGAAACTGTATGTCTGAGAATGGGGGGGGAGGAGATGAACAAGGAACAGGACTAGTCAAAACAACACGATGACTTCATCGAGGATATCAAAGACCCTGCAACTTTAGAGATGTGACTTCTCCACATGTATTCTCTGGACATATGCAACCAAGATAATGTGCCCTCCATACATATATTTCTGTCACATATGTTCTATATGTGTGTATCCTTCCTTGTATAGTCCATGGTCACACATTTTCTATGTGTGCTCCCATCTATCTGTGTTCCCTACGTATGCCCCCTTTTCCTACTGGTGTGCGAATTTGTAGGAGTAAGGATATATCATTACTTTTCTTACTATGCCTTCTCATCAAATACCTTTGCTTTGTACTAATTGTGTCCTTTGACTGATCATTTACAGGTAAACACAGTGGTAGGGGCTCAGAAACTCTGGTTTTGGTCATTGTCAACCCACAGATTACCTTCAACTTGAGATAGAACTTTCTTAAGGATTCACTGTAAGACTGAGGAGTGTGGCTAGGTGCTACATTAAAGAAAAGACCAGGGGTGGCTAGGTGGCGCAGTGAATAGAGTGCCGGCCCTGGAGTCAGAAGGACCTGAGTTCGGAGCCAGCCTCAGACACTTAATCCACACAAATAAAAACCTAGCCATGTGACCTTGGGCAAGTTACTTAACCCCAATTGCCCTAAAGGGGCCGCTAGGTGGCGCAGTGAGTAAGAGCGCCGGCCTTGGAGTTGGGATGACCCGAGATCAAATCCGGCCTCAGAAAATGAGCACCCACGTATAAATAATGACTAGCCATGTAACCTTGAGCAAGTTACTTAACCCCAATTGCTTTAAAAAAAGAAAGAAAGAAAGAAAAGACCAATGGATTATCCCAAAAGTTTTCTATTTCTCTGCCTTAACTTACTGAGTAGAAATGTAACATGTTGGCAGAACGCAGTTTTTTCCTGAAATTTCTAATATCAATTATAGACTCCTTGTAAATTAAATACCTCTCTCTCTCTCTCTCTCTCTCTCTCTCTCTCTCTCTCTCTCTCTCTCTCTCTCTTTCTCTCTCTCTCTCTCTCTCTCTCTCTCTCTCACACACACACACACACACACACACACACACACACACACACACACTTTTTTCCCTCCCACATAATATATCATGAAGAGATGATCCCATTTAAAATCTGGATTGGTCAAAGGAAAAAAGCTGTTCTTTGGTTTCTTTTGGAAAAGTTGTTGACCAGTTCTAGTCACAGAGGAAAATTTAAGTGGCTTTAGTTAGAACACACATGCTTCATATTGTAGGAAATTCTCAAGGCTCCTTCCCAAATGACTCCTGGGCCTCCACACCAGACCTAGGAGCTGTATTTGGACAGGCAAAGTGAAATGGAAAGTTGAAATAATCATGGGGATGAATCAGGGCCCCAAACCTTCAGCTGAATCAAAATCAAGTGCATTGGGACCTAAATTATGCACCCTCAATTCTCAAGATAATTGCTAAATATCCAACTTGCCTTTGGCTGTGTAAATGGAGAGTGATATAATAATCTTTTGTTTGAACTAAACACAGAATTCTTCTGGTTACTGTTAATTCAAACACATGCTTATATGATATATATTACATAAATTTATGTGTATTGTACATAATATGTCTGTATATCTCTTTGTCACTCTCACTTTATCGTACTCACTCTTGACTTGTGACAGGGAAATAAGGAGAGGGGTCTATCGTATTGTTTTGAGGCTAAAAGAAATAAAGTTCTTGGGAAACAGTTTTTAAACCCTAAAATTTTCATCCTGGATGAGGGAAGTGACTGAGAAATTATACATTCTTTCCTGCTGATGATTAGAATAATGTTATTTACACAGAATCTGCAGTGAGGTTTCTTGCTGTTTGCCACTTACCTCCAAAGTTTGGGGAAGGGAGAGAATCTCTTGTTCTTTCCCAAAACATAAAATAATGATGCTCTTGGTCTGTCTTCCTTCTTGTCAAATAAAGAAAACTGGAAGGAAAATACCTTCTTTTCTGCTGTCTGCCTCCTCCAGAGACCAAGAGAACCATTTCCTATGGCTCACAGGAGACAATCTCTCTCTCTCTCTCTCTCTCTCTCTCTCTCTCTCTCTCTCTCTCTCTCTCTCTCTCTCTCTCTCTCTCTCACACACACACACACACACACACACACCTAAGCCCAGTGCCTCTGGCCTAGTGTCCATGTGGAACACTCTTTTGCCAGGTTCTCAACATAGGGAAAGCCCTTTCCATCTAGGAGTAGAAATTTGGAGGGAGAGAAGCTTGGTTTAAGCATACCTAGTTTTGAGTTCATCTATATGGTCCCATTGTTTCTTTTTTCTATGTTGTTTTACTTGGGGTGGGGGGCAGGGAGGAGTGTGGAATCCTAGCTCATGGGAACTGAGAATTTGGAAAGGGGTTGCTTCCTTTGGTTGGGGGTGGGGAGAGCTTGGAATGTGAATACCACAAAACCAAATCTGGTTATAATTACTTCCTACAGATTCTAGAAAGCAGCTCAAGTTTTCATCAATATGGCAGCACTCCCAACAGAAACCCCTCCAACAGCAGATTCAGACATATTTCCTTTAAAAATCCAACTTTCATACTACACATGCCATCTACTGCCCTTGATTCATTTCTGATTAAATGGGGATCCAGAGCTCAACATGAAACACTTGAACTTGCCCTCTACTGAATCAGCACTTTGAAATCTGTACAAATATAGCTTGTCTACCTTCCATCTACCACTTTAAAAAAATCCTCTCATACTCCTCTGAAAAGATTTTAAGGTATAGGATCATAAACTAAGCACTAGAAGGGACCTCAGAGGCCATCCAATCTATTCACTTCATGTTACAGATGACTGAGGACCAGAGATGAAGTGACTGGCCCAAGGTTATTCTATGCTAGACCTTGAACCCTGGTTCCTTGCCTCTAAATCCAACCTTCTTTCCACTCTACCATGGTTCCTCTTTCAGATTCCTAAATTGTGCCCACCACTAATAAGAGAAAAGAGCTATCAACCAAAAATAAGTAGACTTTCCCCCCAAATCTCCTAAGTGTAATGTTACTTTTTTCTCAAACATATATGCCATATGACCCTATGCTCTTCCCAGATAAAGAAGAGTATTTCTAGGAGACACTTTCCCTGGCACTTCTCGTCAAGAGTTCCCAAAAGTCTGGTAATGCCTCTTGACATTATGCTGATTAAGACTAATTCTACACTGACTAAATTGCCTTATGTTTTTGAAGTGGCTTTTAAGTCACTTGGAAAACACTTTAGCTTGTGGTTTGTGTTCCCCTGTTTGGGCCCAAATTTCACAATAACAAAATAAGGTGAGAAGCAGTGTTGTCATTCTCAATTAATCAGGAAACCTCGGACAGGCATTTTTTCCCCATGTGCCTGTTTTCTTCTGCCCACCACTGCCATAACCCAGAGCTGCCAAATGCTTAACAGCTTTCATTGGATGCTGGGTTAGGTCACTCTCTGCATTCATTTGCCCAAGTTCCCAAACCTCCTTCACACACCTTCCCAAACTCCCTCTCCCACCCCTATGTTGACTTTCCCAAATCTCTAGGACTGCTTAACCCAAAGGACTATCTTGAGGTAAGTAAAATTATTCACTACAGAGTCACTGGAGTTCCTGAAACAGCTTTAAACTCTTAGCAATGTCTCATTTAGTGTGTTGAATGAATTGAGAACTTGGGAGCCATTAATGAGAAAAAAAATTTAAAGGAAATCTGTAGAAACTGTATGATTTTGTAAGGAAACCAAGAACAAAAGTCTTTCAAGAAAATGACCTATACTGAATTCATTAACCAAATGGATGTTTCTTTCATCCTCTATACTTAATCCACAATGGGATATCTAAATAGTCTTTTGGATAAAAGCATTGTATAGGCTAACCATTTGGTTTTTAATAAAGATATGACAAAACTGCACAATTACATTGCCTAAGGATTTTATTCGATCATTTTCAGCCATGTCCAATTCTTCATTACCCCATGGGGTTTTCTTGGCAAAGACAATGGAGTACCTTGCCATTTTCTTCTCCAGCTCATTTTAGAGATGAAGAAACTGAGGTAAACAGGGTTAAGGGATTTACCCAGGGTCACACAACTAGGAAGTGTTGGATTTCAACTCTGGAAGATGAGTCTTCCTAACTCCAGGCCCAGTGGTCTGAGCCACCTAGCTTCCCTGAGAATCATACATTACCTAAAGATGATTTCCCAGTAATTCTCTCAGCCACCTTTATTTCCTTTTCTAGATTTTGTAATCAGTCACACCCTGTTATAACAATTAGCTTTTTTTTTCTCCTAGGGGCAATATAGTAGACACTGGGTCCATGTGGTCCCCTTCTTTGTTTTAACATTTATATTAGTTGAAAAGTTAGTAGTATGATCACAGATCAGAGTCCCTCAGTTAGAATATTGCTAACATTCAGGCAGAAGTTTCATTCCCTGTTTTCTTTTAAATTTATGTTTATTTCTAGTTAACACCTTGACTCTGTATTTGAGGCAAAAATCAGAATATAGGAAACAGGTAAAAGAATCAGATAGTATATATTGCCTTGTCTGTTTCTGGATACTTTTCTGGAATTTCAGTCCTTGTAGAGTTTGCAGTCTGTAATATAGTCCCCATTAGTGCCATGATTGACTTCTAGAGCAACCAATCCTTTCTCTCAGGCCACATTTACCCCTTTAAGAGTCCCCTGTGTTCCCTCAGTTTTACATTCTGGCTCAATGTTCACAATAGTCCTAAATTGTTAGGAGGGAATGCTTGTCCCTCTGAATTACAAATCCCAGAAAGATAGTCAGTTCTCAAAACCTTATTACACAGATTTACATTATATTTCCTCTAAGGAATGTAAGCTTCTTGAAGACAGGGGCTATAGTAGATGGTTAATAAATATTTTTAATTGGATTCATGGACTTGAATGGAAAGGGTTAGACCAGATGATTTCTGAGCCCAATTCCAATTCTGACATTGTAGACTTTCTATGTTCTTAACATGGTTATTCCATTTGTATGGGATTCATGTGGTGTCAGGTCCATTAGATTTCAAAGGACAGATTTCATATCATTTATGGCATTCTCAAAATGTACTTTTTCATGTCATCACTTTTTCACCTCTGGGAAATACATTCTTTTTTTTTTTTTTTAAGCAATTGGGGTTAGGTAACTTGCCCAAGGTTACACAGCCAGTTATTTTTTTGTGTGGGTGTTAAGTATGAGGCTGGAACCGATCTGAGTCCTCCCGACTCCAGGGCTGGCGCTCTTACTCACTGTGCCACCTATCCACCCCTGGGAAATACATTCTTAATGGCAGAAATAAATGAGATGGAGACATTTGCACTTTGGTCCATTCTTAATATTTACTTTCTTTGGGACTGGTTGTTTTCTTCAAAGTTATTCCAGTTGGTTTTGTTTCTATTTCTGTGGTAGGTTTAATCTTCCTTATCTCCTAAGTGCAGTTCCCTCTCCTCCAATTTTTTTCCTGATATGACTTGTTGCCCACAGTACCTCCAGTTGTACCTTTCCAATGTCTTGAGTTCTTAGCTTTCTGTGCACTGTTTTTCCCCCGGTTAATTAATTTTTTTTCATTTAATAGCATTTTATTTTTTCCCATTACACATAAAGATAGTTTACAGAATTCATTTTTGTAAGATTTTGAGTTCCAAATTTTTCTCCCTCCCACCCTTCCATCCCCCCCCCCCTCTTCAAAACAGCAAGGAATCTGATATAGGTTATACATATATAATCATCTTAAACATATTTCCACGGTAGTCATATTGTGAAAGAAGAATCAGAACAAAAGGGAGAAACCATGAGAAAGAAAAGACAACCACCATGAAAAGTGAAAATGGTATGCATTGATCTGCATTCAGACTCCATAGTTCTTTCTCTTGGATGTGGATAGCATTTTCCATCACATCTTTTGTAATTGTTCTGGATCATTATATTGCCGAGAAGAGCTAAGTTTATCATAATTGATCATCACACAATGTGGTTTTTACTGTAAACAATGTTCTCTGGTTCTGCTCACTTCACTCAGCATCAGTTCATCTATGTCTTTCTAGGTTATTCCGAAATCCACCTGCTCATCAATTCTGATAGAACAATAGTATACCATCACATTCATATACCACAACTAATTCAGCTATTCCCCAGTTGATGGACATCCCCTCAATTTCTAATTTTTTACCACCACAGAAAGAACTACTATAAATATTTTTGTACACATGGGTACAAAATGATTTCTTTGGGATACAGACCTAGTAGTGGTGCTGCTGGCAATAGTTCCAAATTGCTTTTCAGAAAGGTTGATTCAGTTCACAACTCCTCAAACAATGCATTAGTGTTTCTATTTTCCCACATCTTCTCCTACATTTATCATTTTCCTTTTCTGTCATAGTAGCCAATCTGATAGGTATGAGGTGGTACCTCAGAATCCTTTTAATTTGAATTTCTCTAATCAATAGTGATATAGAACATTTTGATATAGCTATAGATAGCTTTAATTTCTTTTTCTGAAAACTGTCTGCTCGTATCCTTTGGTCACTGTTTTAATGCTTTATAATGTTTTAATGTTTCTAAGGGAAAGGAAACAGTCTATGATAGAACACTTTATACATTTTCAAAAGATTAGGAGAAATCTTGAAGTTGCAAAAGGAAGTTGGGGGGGGGGAATGGAATGTAAGAAAAAATTGCTACAGGACACAGAAATATGATTTTAAAAAAGGATAAGTACATGTCAAAGCAGTGTAGAAACTTGCTTTTTGCAAGATTGAAATGATAAACGCACAGATATGTGTATAATAAATATAAAATGCTCATTATTAGCTTCTCATGTAAATCTATATGCAGTTGCCACTGGCATTGGTCATTCCTGTTTTGGTATCCCCTGCAAACATTACCATTGAGGTCCAGTGGGATCTCTGATGGGACCTCTGGAACTCACAAAGTTATCTGGACATTGTCATCACAGAACAGGTATTCCTCTAAAAGCAAGGAAAATATAAGCACAAAGAGGAAAAAGCATTTATGTGATGACAAACTCCATGGCTGGGTGGGAGTCAGAGCTGGTACTCCTCATGAGACTCTCAGGACCAACTCAGAGCAGTCCTGCCTCACTCACATCTACAAAGGGAAAAAGGTCACGGAGCAGATCACTCCTTCTATACATCCACTCAGTCAGGAACCCGAATCATCAGTCCTTCAGGCTTTGAAGCTAACTACAAAACTTTTCTTCCCCACTTAGTAAAAGCTACTCAGTCATATATGTCTGGTGACCAGCCCTGAATCCAAGCAATAAATATGTTCCAAGAACCGAGCACTACTCACCCAGTCTACTCTCTGTCTCTGTCTCTCTCTTTCTCTCTCTCTGTGGCTCTCTGTGTCTCTCTCTGTCTCTGTCTCTGTCTCTCTCTGTCTCTCTCTCTGTGGCTCTCTCTGTGTCTCTCTCTGTGTCTCTCTCTCTGTCTCTCTGTGTCTCTCTGTGTCTCTCTCTCTGTCACTCTGTCTCTGTCTCTCTCTCTGTGTCTCTGTCTCTGTCACTCTGTCTCTGTCTCTCTGTCTCTATCTCTCTCTGTATCTGTCTCTCTGTCTCTGTCTGTCTCAGTCTCTCTGTCTCTGTCTCTCTCTCTGTGTCTCTCTCTGTGTCTCTCTGTGTCTCTGTGTCTCTGTCTCTCTCTCTCTCTCTCTCTCTCTCTCTCTCTCTCTCTCTCTCTCTGTCTCTCTCTCTCTCTCTCTCTCTGTCTCTCTCTCTCTCTCTCTCTCTCTCTCTCTCTGTCTCTCTCTCTCTGTCTGTCTTTCTCTCTCTCTCTCTGTTTAAATTTTATATTCATTTTAAACTTAAATACAAAATGAGAAAAAGAGAGTCTTTCCATGTACACAGAGAAGATAAGTTAGGATCCAATATAAAACAATAAATTTCCATTTCAAGAAATCCTATATAATAAGTACTACACATTATTTTCAAAGTCACCCAGTTGTTCCTTGTTTCCTTGTAGGTTTTATTTTGTTCTCTGCTGTGTACTTTTTACTTTTTTTTCCCTCCTCCCTTCTCCTCACCCCCCTCACCCATCCCAAAGAAGTCTACAATTAAACATGGATATAGATATACATGGATATCTATAAACAGACATATATACACATATGCTCATATACATATATGTAAGACCATACTATGCATATTTCCACTTATCTCTTTCTCTGAAAGTGGATGGCATCTTCCTTCATAGGTCCAAGTCTTTCCATGTTTTTCTAAATTAACCAGCTAATCATTTCCTACACCACAGCAATAGTCTAACACAATCACATCCTATCTGAGAGATTGTCTATGAAAGTTCGCCCCCCCCCCCAGTTTTCTTCATTACTTCTATCTTGGCTATATTTGTTTTATTTATACAATAAATTCTTATTTCAAAACAATTGAAATTATCCATTTTACACTCCAACAATGCTCTCACTTTATAATATAGTCTAAGGTCTGATACTACAGAATCTGCTTCCTTTATACCTTTTTTCCCCTGGTTTCTTTGAAATACCTGACCTTTTGTTCTTCTAAATGAGTTTTATTTTTTTTTCTAACTCAATAAAACAATTATTTAGTAGTTTAATTGGGATGACATTGAATAAATACATTAGCTAGGTAAAAGTGTCACTTAAAAATTATATTAGCTTTACCTATTCATGAACAATAAATATTATTCCAATTATTTAGATCTGACTTTATTTGTATTAAAAGTGTTTTATGTTTATGTTCATATAGTTCCTGTGCCTGTTTTGGCAGGTATATTCTCAGATACTTTATACTCTCTAATTATTTTAAATTGCCTAAAACAATGTTGAATAATATTCCTGACACGAAGGTAGTTTCTCTATTTTTCTCTTTTGATTAAATCTATTTCAGCTTTAACTTGGAGATCATGATGCTATTCCTGCTTTTTTGCATAATAAATTCTACTCTTGCCCTATATTTTATTTTTGTTGTATCTATCGTTTTTATTGAATTCCTGAAAGCAACATATTGTTGAATTCAAAATTACAGCCTGCTGTTTATGTTTTATGGGTAAATTCATCCCATTCACATTCTAAGCTATAATAAGTTGTTGTGTATTTTTCTCTTTCCTATTGTCCCTCACTATCCTTTTCACTTATTTACCCTGTCCCTCCTCACTCCTCTGCCTTACTTCTACCTGCTACCTTGCCTTCCTGTTCCTTAACCTACCCACCCCTCCTTTATCCTCTCCCCATGTCCTATCCCTTGCCCTCTTATTTCTTTATTAATTTAGAAGACTTTTATCTTCCTCTAGATGTATATGTTCCCTTGTTAACCCATGCCCAGTGAGAATAAGCTTCCAGTACTACCTGCTCTCCCCACCACTAGCTTCTTCTGTATCAGTTCTTCATTTCATGCCTCCTTTGAATGGGATAATTATTCCTTTTTTGTCTTGCCCTACACAAGTTTTATTTTTTTAGAATCACTCCATCATAAACAGTTCAGTCCAAGCCTTTCTTTCAAACTTTCAAATAATGATAAGTCATAAGAGTACTGAAAACATTTTTACATATAAGAAATAAACAATTTGACCTTATTGGGTCCCTTATAATTGAACATTAATGTTACCTTACATTTCTCCTATATCTTATCTGTTGAATTTTCCATTAAATTTGCTTTTTTTGTCACAAATACCTGAAAGTCTTTCAATTTGTTAAATGTCCATTTCTTTTTAAATTCGGGATTATACTTAACTTTGCTGGATAAGTTCCCCTTGGTCATAACCACAGCTCTTTTGCTCTATGAAATATATTATACCAAGACCTACAGTCCACCAATGTAGACACTGCTAGGTTTTGTGTTATCTTGATTGTAGTTACATGATATTTAAATTTTTTTGTTACTTGCAATATTTTCTCCTTAACCTGGGAGCTTTGAAACTTGGCTATGATATTCCTTTAAGTTTTCCTCTTGGGATCTCTTTCAGGTAGTGATTAGTGGTTTTTCCCCCTACTTCTACTTTGCCTCCTTGTTCTACAACTTAGGGCAATTTTCCTTGATTAATTTCTCGTAATATTACATCAACATTCTTTTTTAATCATAATTTTCAGGTAGCATAATTATCCTTACATTATTTCTCTTCAATCTGTTCTCTAGATCAATTATTTTTCTGATGAGACGTTTCACATACTCTTTTATATTTTCATTCTTTTGATTTTGTTTTATTATTTCTTGGTATCCTTTTTGTGCTTGGGACCATTTGATGTTTCTCACAGAAAAAAGAATGTTTTTTCCCCTTAGCTCCGTTATCTTACTCTGAATACGAACCCAGGTCTTCTCTATCTATGGTTGCTATCTATGGTAGCTTTCTATGGTTGGGTTTTTCTCCTTTGCTTACTCATTTTTATTTTGTTTTTGGCAGTTATTAATATAATCGGGTTCTAGTGCCATGGTGTGGGGAATGATGCCCCAAGCCTCAGGTCCTTCTTACTGTTATTTTCTGAGGTCTGTCCTCAGGGTCCAACCTTGGGCTCTCCATCCTAAGCCATGGTTAGGTCCCCCAGACATGCTATCATGCAAAACCTCTTGCTCCCTGTAGTCACTGTGGTGGCTGCAAACTACAGCTCTCCTCTCTACTTTGGAACTGAAACCAGGGACTCTGCTTTCTACAGTGCCAGACCATCAGGGTCTCCACCCTGCTACTGTACTCATCAGGTGTGTGCTGGTTCATTCTCCCTGTAGGACAACCCAGATGTACTCGGCATCCTTCTACATTGGAACATTCTTCAGCCTTCTCTTACTCAACCTTCCAAACCCCACACTGTCCATGAGGTGAAAGTTTCAGAGGCTGAGGCTGCCTCCCAATCCAGATGCCCCTAGGGCTTGTTTATTGATTCTGCAGAGTCAACTTGGAAGTGTTTTCACCTCACTCAGGTGTTACCTCTGCTCTTGGAGGCCATCTTTCCTGGGGTCTTCTCTAGTTGTCTTAGGAGTAGAACTGCTTTACCTTTACTCCAATTTATTTCTGCTACTCTACATTCACTCTGAGGCGATGTTCTGTCTTTTATTTTGTGAAGAAAATTTGGAGAGTTGAAACTTTTCTTACCTGCTCCTACATCTTCCCAGAATCTTCTCCCAATCTACTCTCAATACACTTAATCAAACCTCAACTTGCCCCTCCACAATTACTTTCCCATGCTCCTACTTCTATCTTTCAGAGACAAATTGAATAAAGCTAAACCCTTTCCCATGTGACAGCCCTTCAGATACATGAAGATAGTTATGTTCCTCCTGAATTTTCTCTTTACCAAGTCAAGCATTTCCAATTCCTTCAAATACAGCATGAACTACGTGCAGTGAATAAGGCAGGTGATCACATTAGGTCATACTGGAGGGGTTGGAAGAGTGGGAAGGCATTCAAAACATGGTGTGACTAAAAATAAATGTAACTGCTTATCATCTGTAGCTGCTAAATTGACTCTGAAAACAGTGACAGAGGTGAGAACCAACAGATCCGTGCATAATTATAACATTGGAATAAGGAGACAGCCTCCCCAGGGAGTGATTTTGAAGGGTCACAGTTATTTTGGTGCATTGATTGTGGTAGGTTACTTTAAAAAAATCACTCCTAATAGTCACTCTTCATATAACATGTTTTTCTTAATTACAATTATTATTACTGAAAAGACCTGAAAACCAGAAGGTGTGTGATGTACACATCCTCAAGAAATAAAGCAAAAATTTCTTCCATTTCCCTTAAAAGTTAGCACTCAATATACTTAAAACATTCAAATTTTCATTGGTTTATGTTTGACTAGGTTCATACCAAGGAATCTCCCACAATGGGATGGGGGAAGAGTGTTAACTAAGAGTCTTCATCAGCAGCACTTCTCCCAAAATAGAGGTAAAGCAGACACAGGATGATTGGGAAAAAGTTTGGTCCCTAAGTCAGGAATTCTGTTTTAATTTGGAGGTCTCCCCTGACCCCTCCTCAATGGTCTGGGCTATCCTCTCTCCAGACGGCTTGTGGCTGTAACAAGTTCTTTCATGAAGATGAAGTTAATTAAGAAACCATATTTTTCCCCTTAATGGATACCAAGTAAAGTGAGAGAGAGAGAGAGAGAGAGAGAGAGAGAGAGAGAGAGAGAGAGAGAGAGATAGGGAGAGAGGAAGGGAGAGAGACAGTGAGAAGGGACATAGAGAAATTCTGAGAGTTATCCTCACCCTCATCCTCATCATCATGGTAGCTGCCATTCCTAATAGCCCTCTAGAGTTTATAAATAGGCATTTTTGTATGTATCATCCCATTGGATTCTCACAACAACCCCTTGATGTAAATAGGACAGATACTGATAACCCCATTTTTACAAATGAAAAAACTAAGCTAAATTATTTTTCCCACATCACACATCTAAAAAGTAATAAACCCAGAGGGGCCATCTCCAGTTGTCTTGATCTATATCTTGCTACCAGACCCAGATGGCTCCAGAGGAGAAAGTGAGGCTGGTGACTTTGCACAGCCCTGCCTCACTAGAATCCAATTCACTTGCACATCATGGCCTCACCTCCCTGAAAGCATGGTCCTCTTTGAGATTGAAGAACAAACAATTTCTAATGCCCAAACTCCCATGCCATAAAACAATGTAAAATATGTTCTTTTAAATTTTCTTTTTTTTTTACATCACTGTTATAAAGACTCCCCCTCACCCGCCCACAGTAGTAATAAATGTGAAGCTACACAAAACAAATAAAGACATTGATCATATTTTAACAATTCATGTCTCATTTCACACCTTGAATCCACTATCTCCCTGCCAAGAATCAGGAGGCATTCTTTGCTATCATGTACTATTTCTCCACCATACCACCTGGCCTTTTATCTAATAACCATCTTACCATTTTGGTGGTTGGAATTTGAGAGGTATGGAAAGAGTGTTTTGGGTGTTTACATTATCCCTAGTTCTATAAACCTCACTTTACAAATTGTATGATCTCCACACGTTCCCATAGCACATGAAAAGAGAAAGAATTTTTCTTTCCTTTTTACTGATGGATAAACAGATACACTTAAGTGACTTGACTAAGGTGTCATGTTGGTAGCAGAAGTTGAATTAATACCTCCTTAAGCCCAGTAGAGAATTGGGTCCCTTAAATCATCCCGAGTCTTCCATGATTGATAGGCAAGCCTAGACAACTCCTGCTGAGAGCATTTAAACACCAAAGTCTAATAACTCAAATGATTAGGTTAAAGAACACTGCTCTAGTCAGGAATAATGCCTCCCCTGTCACCAAGCTCCTAGAAACACTGCCTGTGCAAGCTGGATATGTGCAGTCTGATTATTTGTTCAGACGCTGCAAGTCTGGTGAGATATGAGTCTTCAAAAAACTCCCTTTCCCACTTCAGCACTTTTCAAAGTCCCTATTTTCTGGAGACAAAAGTTTTATTGTGTTCAAAGAATAAGTCCCTAGTAAATTGAAAATGCAGTTGTTAATAAATCCCGAGTCTGGTGGAAATCTGAGCATGAGTACAGAATGATTTAGCACCCCATTGCATTACCAAAGAGCAGACTGGGTTTGAGTATAAGGAACTTTGGGAAAGTCTTGTTTATATAACAATTGAGGCCAGGACAGTGCTGAGAGTCATTTCCTTAGTGCCAGTCACGTGTTTGAGATCAGAAAGCATATAAAGCCAGACCCTGAAAAACAGATACAGGTTCATGCATCTTGCCTTGGTAGCTGAATTGGCTTTATTTCATAAGTATTTGCATTCGTTCTTCTCATCATTGCTGACCATAACCAGAAGATAATTGATGGCCTGAGGGCTCAGCAGTTTCCATATAGGGAGCTGGGAACCTAAACTGTCTATGCTCCATTAGGACATTCCCAATAGCTCTGCTGCACTCCCCACCCCCCAGGCTCACTTCCTACTCCCAACAGGCACTGGTTAGGATCTTTCTACCTATTCATTGCTTCCCAAAGTCTTCTGAGTCTTATCATCTGACCTGCCTCTTTGAACTCCAATGTTCTGAAACTTTCTAACTATTCTAAAGCTGAATCTATATATGAATCTGAATATGAAACTGAGTCTATATATGAATCATATATATATATATATATATATATATATATATATATATATATATATAAAATCTCCTTTAGTTAGAGAGCTCTTTGAGAGCAAGGACTGTCTTGTTGAGTCCCCAGCACTCAGCACAGGGCTCTTCACCTAGCACTTAATGTTCCTCCATTTCATTCTAAGATAAACGGAAGGTTGAAAGAGAGATGGATTGAAAATTAAAAAACAAATCCACAGTACTAAAATATATTAAGTGCATGCAATTTGGGGTTCTGCATAAATATTTCGCCTAATTCTTTTTTTTATTAGATTATATATACTCCCAAAGCCATGATAATCATGAGGAAATTGTGGTTTTACACCAGGATCCCAACATAGTGAGAGGCCACTCTCTCCTGTCTCAATCTCCATCATACCTCTTCCTCCTGTATTTCCTGGTGCACCTCTCCTCTCCTTGTGGTTCCTGAGTGCTCCCTGAATGATTGCACCCATGGGATACCCTTGTTGACCAATTGCTGATGGGTTGCCTTGCTTTGTCCCCAAGCTGTACTCTTTGCCCTCATTCTTTCCTACAACTGGAAAAAAATTACCATTTAAGTATACTCTCCAAGTGTATAGAAAAGGAGACACAATCTTTTGCTCCCCTCCGGAGTCTTTTGTTGTTGATGGTGACTTTTAGAGAAAGAAGGAATTGCATCTAACCTGGGTATCATTCTCATGCTGTGAAGAGGTATTGAAAATTATATACATTTGATATATCCTTAACCAATACCCCTTTTCTAGGCTATTTACTGGGGACATATCTTAGGCTTATAGCTATGTACAACAGTGGGTACCCAAGAGCCAACTAAGAGAGCATTTTTTCTTTTGCAAATGCACATTTACTATATGTGTGTGTGTGTGTGTGTGTGTGTGTCTACTTCCCCTATTCTAACACTGGAAGAAGAAATTGAACAAAAGAGATGATTGTTAATATCCAGGTCAAAACCTGAAGAGGTTTAGATAGCTCAAGGCTAGAATTTTCCAGGAAATTTGCCTGGCCTGCCATACTAGGTTTTACACTGAGCCTATCCATATTTGGAAAGGGAAGTATATCATTTGAAACTAACCTTCTTCCTTTGATTCTGCTGGTGGAGAAATACAGCAAATTCCTTTCCTAATTCTCCATTGCCATCTTTTTCAGTAACAAACCATATTGTATCGTTGTGACAAGTTGACTGCTGGTCAGAGGCGTGGAGCAGCCCGTTATTTGCTGACTTTTCTGGTCCTCCCTTTCTACACTCACAAGTGCTTTGTCAGATTTCATTGCCACTGTGAAGTAATCTGAAGTACTAGCAGCTTATGTTGGCTCTGGTGTTGAGACCTGTCACCAATTAGAGAAAAACCCATGGGAAAAACATCATATTTAGTGATGCTCCTTTTATATATTTTTTTTTCATTTTGCTAGTGCTAACATAGCTATAGCATGGTTTGCCATAAAAAGAAAGAGAAAGAAAGAAATCTTGCTAAGACTTGCCTTGATGATCATAGACTGAACAAGCTACCCAAATGAGCTTCAGCTCTTTGTCAGGAAGCCATTACTTCTGGTCTTTATTCACTTTTACCCCAAGGCCAAGCCTCCGTGGGATTGCTATCATGTGTAAAAACAGCTGGCTTTCCTTACTAAAGAGAAGGATATGTGTTCCAGGGACAACAAGAGCCCAAAAGACAGCAGTTAAATAGGCTATATTTGGTGGGCATGTGCCAAACATTTATCAGGTAGATAATCATTTTCCCACATGGTACCCAGAGGATTATGGGAAAACATATAGACCATGATAAGGTTAAGATGGTTTCCATGATCCATCATATGTATCTCTCATATTTTGCCATCACCTTGAACAGGCATTCATTTAGGCCTACTTGTGCCTAGTACTTTTCCTCACAAGGAATCTCATTGGCTACAGGTCAATTAGAATTTTCTTGTTACATTTAGATCTTGGACATTAGTCCTTAAAATTGATATTGATTTCTTATGAAATTTTGACTTTTTAAATATCAATTTAAACTTTTGAGAGCAAATTTCAGTATAACATATCCATATTAGTCATGGTGTGAAAGAAGACACAAAACAAAAGGAAAAAAACCCACACAAAAAAGTTAAAATAGCATGTTTCACTGTGTATTTAGACTCCATCTAAATGTGTACATATGTATATACATATATGCACACACATATCTGTATATGTGTGTACATATATGTATATATGTACACACATATATACAAACATACTCTGAGGTGAGGTTTTCCTTTGGGGCTCACTTAGGGAAGAGTTGTGTGATTTGACCAGATGAGACTGGGTAGCCATTGAGCCTCTTGGCTTTGAAAATCCAAATGTTGGTGCTTCTCTCTCTGGTAACTAACTATGTATGTATGTAATGGTCAGACATCTAGAAGTCCTGTCTGTTGGTCTGTTGAATTGTGTTATTTTCTCGGTCTGTATTTTTTGTCTGTTTGCATTTTCTGAAGTTCAGGGTGCTGACTTTTCCCCCTGAACTAAGTGAATGATATATATATATATATATATATATATATATATATATATATATATATATATATATATATGTTTGATTAAAGTAAGATTTTTACCTCTTTTGAATTGCTTTCCTTTAGAAAGGCAGATCAAAGAACCTGTGCTAGTAGCCAACCTGGGTATGCTTGCTGTTACAAACATAAATTCAAAATTAAAAAATAGGCTGGAAAAATGAGCTCTCCCCTCCTGCATATACCAGAAAAAAAAAAAAGAACTTGATTAAAAAAACATACTATAGTAGCAGGGAAGATGAAGATTGAAACTCAGAAGAAGACAATTAAGTCAAACCAGTTACAAATAAAGCCACAAAGGAAAACAAAAAGTGAATTTTACACAATTTAATAAGAATTCCTGGAAGAGCCAAAAATGATTTTCAAAATCAAAGTAGAGATGTAAAGGAAAAAGTAGTTAAAGAAATGAGAATGATGAAAGAAAATTATGAAAGGACTATTAATAGCTTGCTAAAAGAGGCACAAAAAAAGCTGAAGAAAATAACACATTAAAAAACAGAATTGGCTAAATGGGAAAGAGGTACAAAACTTCACTGATGAAAATAACTCTATAAAAAGCAGAACTTTCCAAATGGCAAGAGATGCAGAAGCCCACTGAGGAAAATAATTCCTTAAAAATTAGAAACAGGCAACTGAAAGCTAATGATTACATGACACATCAAGAAACAATTTTTAAAAGTCAAAAGAAGAAAAAAATAGAAGAAAATATGATATATCCCATCAAAAACAGCTGATCTACAAAAAAGATCCTGCAGAGATCATTTAAGAATCTTTATACTTATTGAAAATTATGATAAAAGAAAGAGGCTAGATGTCATATTTCAAGAAATTGCTCAGGAAAACTTCCCTGAAGGGCAGGTAAAGGAAGGCAATGGTCAGAAGCAAAATTGACATTAGAGGAGGGACAATATAAAAAGAAAGAAGCAGGGGATAAAATAGAAATGGAAAGAATCTACCAATCACCATCTGAAAGAGATTCCCAAAATGAAAATTCCCAAGAACATTATAGCCAAATCTAGAGCTCCCAAGTCAGAGAAAAAAAATACTTCAAACAGGCAGAAAAACAAATTAAGTATTGTATAGCCACAAGATTTAGCAGCTACCACTTAAAGAAACAGAGGGATTGGAATATATTTCAGAAGGCAGAAGATCTAGAATTACAACAAATAACAATCTCTGCAGAAAAATTGAATATAATCCTTCAATGGAAAAAATAATATTTAATGAAAAAGAGGACTTTCAAACATTCCTAATGAAAAGATCAGAGCTGAATAGAAAATATGAATTTCAAATGCAAGACTTAAGAGAAATATGAAAAAGGAAACATGAAAGATATCAGAAGGTACTCAATAAGGTTAACCTGTCTGCATTTCTACATGGGAAGATGATATGTGAAATTTCTAATAACTTTATCATTATTAGGGCAGTTAGATGGATTCTACATAGAGGGTGAAAGAGTGAGTTGATTATGTTGGGGTGATTTTTTTAAAAAATTGATGGGTGACAAAGAGGGATGCCCTGGGAGAAGGGAGAAGGGAAAGGAAGAATGGGCAAAATTATCTCACGCAAAAAAGTCACATAAGGAAGACTTTTTTATTGAGGAGGGGAAAATGGTGATTGGAGGGAGGAACAGGAAATGCTTAAACCTTACTCTCATCTAAATTAGTTCAAAGAGGGAAATTACACATACATGCACACACATTATATACACACATACAATCAATTGGGTATGTAAATTTATCTTACCCAACAGGGAAGTAGAAGAGAAAGGAGATGGAAAAAAGGGAGGAGGTGATTAAAAAGAAGGGCAGGTAAAGGAAGGCAATGGTCAGAAGCAAAATTGACATTAGAGGAGGGACAATATAAAAAGAAAGAAAGAAGTATAAGTAGAAGAAAATAAGATGGAGGAAAATGCAGTTAATAATTATAAATGTGAATGGGATGAATTCACCATAAAAAAGTAATGGAGAGCAAGATGGATTAGAAACCAGAAGCCAACAATACATTGTTTACAAGAAACACACTTGAAACAGAGAGACTCACATGAAGTTAAAATAAGAGGTTGGAGGGGGGTGGAGCCAAGATGGCGGAGTAGAAACAGCACATCCAAGCCACTCTCCCCCCAGACTACCTCCAAACTATGTAAAAGGGGACTCTGAACAACTTCTGGAGCCCCAGCACCCATAGAACTACACAGAGAAGCTAACCTCCCACTGAGGACAGCCCAGCAGCCCTGCAGGAAGGACCAGCACAGCACCAGCAGCACAGTGCACAGGGAGACGAGCACAGATCCGCCTGAGTCATGGTTTTAGCCCCAGGGCGGCCAGGCCAGCAGCTGGCTAGAGGGACCCCAGAACACCAGCAGCTGTGGTGATTCCAGAATTATCAACATAGACATGCCTAGGACAAAGTGAGAGGTTAGTGCCCTATGGACTTTGGGACCAGTATTTGGGGAACGCGTTGGCTTCCTCCCCTGGGGTCTAGAAGCCACTGAGGAGACACGCCGTTTTGTAGTTTTCAGAGGCAGCTCCAACTCCTGGCCTGCGAACTGTAGGGAGATCCAGCAATCAGTCTTGGGGTTAATCACTCTTGCTTTAACCTCCCTGGATCTGGATTGTGATCTGGGGTGGAGGTCGTGGGTGGGTTTCCAGCTTGCCAGAAACGGAAGTTGGCCCCCCCACGCACGATTAGGGATGAAAGTTCCTATCTTGAGCCAGGCCATACTGTGGCAACAAGCCCAAAAGTCAAGTAATTAAGTGGCAACATGCCAAGGCAAAGGAAACAAATTAAACAGAAAAATGCAACTTTAGACTCCTACTTTGGGGGCAAAGAGGATTGAAGCATAGAGTGAGAGGAGGGCTGTGAGGTCAGAAGTCCTGCTCCAAAAGCCCCAGGGGAAAACATGAGCGAGTTGTAGGCCATAGAGGACATTAAGAAAGACTTTAAAAATCAAATAAGAGAAGTGGAGGAAAAATTGGAAAGAGCAATGAGAAGGATGCAGGAAAAGTATGAAACGAGGGTCAACAGCCTGACTGAGGAAAACAACACCTTAAAAAATAGACTGACTCAAATGGCAAAGGAGGCCCAAAAGGGCAATGAGGAGAAGAATGCCTTAAAAAGTCGAATTTGCCAGATGGAAAAAGAATCTCAAAAGTTCACTGAGGAGATTCATTCCTTCAGAGTTAGACTGGAGCAAATGGAAGCTAATGACTTTATGAGAAATCAAGATGCTGTTAAGCAGATCCAAACAAATGAAAGATTAGAAGGCAATGTGAAATATCTCATGGAAAAACCACTGACCTGGAAAATAGATCCAGGAGAGACAATTTAAAAATTATTGGACTACCTGAAAGCCATGATCAAAGAAAGAACCTAGAAATCACCCTTCAAGAAGTTCTCAAGGAAAATTGCCCTGATGTTTTAGATCCAGAGGGCAAAATAGAGGTTGAAAGAATCCACAGATCACCTCCTGAAAAAGATCACAAAAAGAAAACTCCCAGGAATATTATAGCCAGGTTCCAGAATCCCCAGATCAAGGAGAAAATACTACAAGCAGCCAGGAAGAAACAATTTCAATATTGTGGAAACACAATCAGAATAGCACAGGACCTGGTAGCTTCTACACTGAGGGATTGAAGGGCATGGAATATGATATTCCAGAGGGCAAAAGAGCTGGGACTGAACCCAAGGGTCACCTACCCAGCAAAACTGAGTATTTTGTTTCAGGGGAAAATATGGTCATTCAGTGGAATAGAGGATTTTCAAGCATTCCTGAGGAAAAAAAAAGAGTTGAATAGAAAATTTGACATCCAGACACAAGAAGCAAGAGATGCCTGAGAAGGTAATCAGTGAAAAGAAATCAAAAGGAACTTATCAAAGTTGAATTATTTACATTCCTCTATGGAAAAATAATAACTGTGACTGATGAAATCTTTCTCAGTATGAAAATAATGGAAGAAGGGTGTATGGTCATATGAATACATATGTGAACGTGGGTGTATATGGTTACAGTTATACATGGATAGAGGGCATAGGTTGAATTTGTTGGGAAGGGAGGATACTTAAAGGATGAAATTATGAGGTGAGAGAGGAAAGTGGCAAGAGGAGATGGGGAGAGACAAGGTAGGGTAAACTATCTCATGTAGAAGAAGCAAGGGAAAGTAGTTGCAAGGGAGGGGAAGAATAGGGAGGCAAAAAGGTAAAACTACATTCTCACTGAATTTAGTTCAGGGAAAGAATGACATACATACTAAATGGGATATCTCAACTTGCAGCAGAATAGGGGGAAGGGGGAGGAGAGGAGGGCTGATGGATGGGAGGGCATCCTTGGGGGGAGGGGAGGTTGGAAGTACCCACTATAGAAGAGGGACAGGATCAAGTAGGGAATGAACCAGGACGGGGGATGAGTGGGAGGGAATTATAAGCAGCCTTGTACAATATATATACTATGGTAATGTTTTGCATAGCTAGACATGTACAACATATACTAAATTACTTATCTTCCCAGAGGGAATGGGTGACAAGGGAGGAAGGAAATGGATCTGAAATTCGACGTCTTAAGATTAAATGTTTCAAATATATATAAATACTATTATTAATACTTTTTTGCTTGTAATTGGGAGATAAGATGTGCAGGCATTGGGACACAAAGATTCACCTTCCTCTAATGGAAAAGTCGAAGGGGGTATGGGAGAAGATATGGGAGAGAGCAGACTGGAGGAAGTGATATCTTGTGGGACTGCTATTCTGGGAGGGTGGGTAGGGGAAAAACAATGGGGAAAAATAATTGTAACTCAAAATCTGGCAGAAATGAATGATGTAAAACAGAAGTTAATAAAGCACTTGTTTAAAAAAAAATAAGAGGTTGGGGCAGAATCTATTCTGCTTCAGCTGAAGTAAAAAGGGTAGGGGTAGCAATCATTATCTCAGACAAAGCAAAAGCAAAAATAGACCCAATTAAAGAGATAAGCAGGGAAACTACATCTAAAAATCACTGTAAACAACAAAGTAATATCAGCACGAAATATGTGTGTGCCAAATGGCATAGCATCCAAATTGTTAAAAGGAAAAGTTAAATTAATTATAAGAGGAAATAGACACTAACACTATACTACTGAGGGACCTCAGTTTTCCCCTCTTAAAGCTAAACAAATCTAAACATAAAATAAATTTAAAAGAAGTTAAGTAGATTAATAGAATTTTAGAAAAGTTAAATATGATAGACCTCTAGAGAAAACTGAATGGGACTAAAAAGGAGTATAGAATTTTTCTCATCTGTACATGGCACCTTCACAAAACTAGACCATGTATTAAAACATAAAAAAAAAACATACAGAAATGCAGAAACATTAAATTAACCCCTTCCAAACCATAATCTAATAAAAATTACATTCAACAAAGGACTGAGGAAGCATTGATGAAAATTTATTGGGTAATTTTAAACAAAAAACAATATCCATTCCTTTAAAAAATAATATTAGAAAGAATAGAAATCAGGGGCAGTGAGATAGCACAGTGAATAGAGCACTGGCCCTGGAGTCAGGAGGACCTGAGTTCAAATCTGGGCTCAGACACTTGACACACTTACTAGCTGTGTGACCTTGGGCAAGTCAACCCCAATTGCCTTGCCTTCCCCCCTCCAAAATAAAAAGGAAAAAAAAGAAAATAGAAATCAATGGAGCCTTTATTATAATGGTAAATAGTGAGCACTATCTGTAATGAGGATAAGCATTCCCAATAAAATCACAGGTGAAGTGGGGATATCTATCATCACCACTATTATTCAGTATTGTACTAGAAATGCTAGCTATAGCTATAAGGAAAGGAATTTTAAGAAATAAAAATAAGAATGAGGAAACAAACCTTTCACTCCTTGTAGATGCCATTATGGTATACTTAGAAAATCCCAAAGAATCAACTAAAAAAACTAATTGAAATAATTAACTATAGCCAAGTTGTAGGATCTAAAGTTAACCCACATAAATCATCAGCATTTCTATATCCTACAAACAAAACCCAGCAGGAAGAAATACAAAGGCAAATTCCATTTAAAATAACTGAAAATACTATAAAATACTGGGGAGTCTACTTGCCAAGACCAACCTAGGAACTATCTTAACACTATTATAAAACATTTCATACAAAGACAGATCAAAACAATTTAAGAAATATTAATTGCTCCTGAGTAGATCAAGTCAATATAATAAAAATGACAATTATATCTAAATTAACTTACTTATTCAATTCATACCCATTAGACTACCAAAAAAATATTTTATAGAGCTAGAAAAAAAATGACAAAATTCATCCAGTAGAAAAAAGGATCAAGAATAATCAAGGGAATGGGGGGGAAGTGGGAGGGGAAAGCCAAGATGGAGTAAAAGCAGAAACTCGGCTGAGCTCCTGCACCAACCACCTCCAATACCTGTAAAATATGACTCTAAACAAATTTTAGAGCTACAGAATCCACAAAGTGCCAGAGAGAAACAAATCTCTCACTGAAGGCATCCTGGCAGGTCAATAGGAAGGGTCTATCACACAGGGCTGGAAGACAAGCACAATCCTCTTTGAGCCACATGGCCCCAACCCTAGGTGGCTCTGACCAGCAGCCCAGACCAGTTGGAGCAGACTTCAGGAGAGTGAATCACCAGCTGCTGTGATGGTTTCCAGACTTCTCAACTCACAAACACCAAAGAGAAAGTACAAGATCAGTAGGGAACTCTGTTGGAACTGGGTGATGGAAGAGTGCAATCCAGCCCCTGCCTCTGGGGCGAGAGGTGGCAGGGGTGCAGTGGATGCAGCAGCTGCCTTGTGGCTGTCTCCTGGCCTACAGGTCATAGGGGGATCAAGAAACCATTCAGAGGGTAATTGCTCTGGCTTTGACCTGCTTTGATCTGGGTCACAGTCTTGGGCACTGATCCTGGGGTGTGTGGCCAGTGTGCCAGACTTTGTGGTGGCTGTAGAGAGGGCGCCCTCCTCCTTGTTCTGACAACTGTGAGAATGCCAGGAATTTGGGACACACTCTGGAAGCAGAATTCTACCATGGTAAGGAGCTTAAAAGTCAAGTAATTGGCTGCCAATATGAGCAAGCAGAGGAAGCACAATCAGACCATAGAATCCTTTTTGGGGGGACAGAAAGGATCAAAACATGGAACCAGAAGAAGCCAACAAAGTCAAAACTCCTGCATCAAAAACTTCCAAGAAAAATATGAGCTGATTACAGGCCATGGAGGAGCTCAAGAAGGATTTTGAAAATCAAGTAAGAGAAATGGAGGAAAAATTGGGAAGAGAAATGATAACAATGCAAGAAAATCATGAAAAGTGAGTCAACAGCCTGCTAAAGGAAACCCCCCAAAATACTGAAGAAAATAACACCTTAAAAAATAGACTAACTCAAATGGAAAAAGAAGCCCAAAAAGCCAACCAGGAGAAGAATGCCTTAAAAAGCCAAATTGACCAGATGGAAAAAGAATTTCAAAAACTTGCTGCAGAGAATAATTCCTTCAAAATTCAATTGGAGCAAATGGAAGCTAATGATTTTATGAGACATCAGAATACTATAAAACAGACCCAAACAAATGAAAAATAGAAGGCAATTTGAAATATCTCATTGGAAAAACCACTGACCTGGAAAATAGATCCAGGAGAGATAATTTAAAAATTATTGGACTTCCTGAAAGCCATGATAAAAAAAAAAAAAGAGCCTAGAAAGGAAAATTGCCCTGATATTCTAGAACCAGAGGGAAAAATAGAAATTGAAAGAATTCACTGATCACATCTTGAAAAAGATCCCCTGGGGCAGCTAGGTGGCGCAGTGAGTGGAGCGCCGGCCCTGGAGTCAGAAGGACCTGAGTTCAGATCCAGCCTCAGACACTTAACCCACACAAACAAAAACCTAGCCGTGTAACCTTGGGCAAGTTACTTAACCCCAATTGCCCTAAAGGGGCAGCTAGGTGGCGCAGTGAGTAAGAGCGCCGGCCTTGGAGTTGGGATGACCCGAGATCAAATCCGGCCTCAGAAAATGAGCACCCACCCATAAATAATGACTAGCCATGTAACCTTGAGCAAGTTACTTAACCCCAATTGCTAAAGAAAGAAAGAAAGAAAGAAAGAAAGAAAGAAAGAAAGAAAGAAAGAAAAGAAAGGAAAAGAAAAGAAAAAGATCCCCAAAAGAAAACTCCTAGGAACATCATAGCCAAATTTCAGAGTTCCCAGGTCAAGGAGAAAATATTATAAGCTGTCAGGAAGAAACAATTTGAGTATTGTGGAAACACAATCAGGATAACACAAGACCTAGCAGCTTCTACATTAAGGGTTGAAGGGCTTGAAATATTATATTCTGGAGGTCAAAGGAGATAAGATAACCAAGAATCACCTACCCAGCAAAACTGAGTATAATGCTTCAGGGGAAAATATGGTCATTCAAGGAAATAGAGGACTTTCAAGCATTCTTGATGAAAAAACCTGAGCTGAACAGAAAAGTTGACTTTTAAATACAAGAAGAAAGAGAAGCATGAAGAGGAAAAAGAAATCATGAGGAGCTTATTAAAGTTGAACTATTTACATAACTACAGAGAAAAATGATAATTGTAACTCATGAGACTTTTCTCAGTATGAGGATAGTTGGGAATATATATGTATATATATATATATATATGTATACATACATACATACATATATACACATATACATATATATGTATAAATACATATGTGAGTGTGTGTATATATGTATACATGTATACATAGACAAACAGCACAGGATCAGCTGAATAGGAAGGGATGATATCTAAAAAATATTAAGAGATGAGAGAGGAATATAATGGGAGAAGGAGAAAGGGAGAGATAGAATAGGGTAAATTATCTCATAAAAGAGGCAAGGGAAAACTGTTACTATGGAGGGGAAGAGCAGGAAGGTGAAAGGAAATGGGTCAACCTTACTCTCATTGAATTTGGATTAAGGAGGGAACAACATACACACTCAATTGGCTATCTTACCCTACAAGAATGTAGGGGGGAAGAGGATAAGAGGGGGGGATAATAGTAGGGAGGGAGGACTGGGGGAGAGGGTGGTTAGCAGCAAACACTTTTGAAAAGGGACAGGGTCAAAAGAGAAAATAGAATAATTTTTGGGGGGGCGAGATAGGATGGAGGGAAATATAGTTAGTCTTTCACAATGTAACTACTCTGGAAACGTTTTGCCTAACTACACATGTACAACCTGTACTGAATTGCATGTTCTCCCAGTGGGGGTGGGTGAGGAAGGAAGAAGGGAAAGAATCTGGAGTTCAAAGTTTTAAAAACAAATGTTAAAAAAAATTGTTTTTTTGCATGCAACTGGGAGGCACTGGGTATAGAAATCCATCTTGCCCTACTAGAAAGTTGTGGGGGGGGGGGGGGAACGGGGGAGGATATAGGAGAGAACAGATTGAGGGACGAGGTATCCAATAGGATTGCTTTCTTGGGAAGGGGAGTAGGGGAAAGATGAGAGAAAATTTGTAACTCAAAATCTTGTGGAAATGAATGTTGAAAACTAAAAATAAATAAAATATTTTTTAAAAAAAGAATATCTAGGGAATCAATGAAAAAAATGTGAAGGAAATTGACCTAGCAGTACCAGATTTCAAACTATTTTACAAATCAATAGTCATGAAAACAATCTGATACTGACTAATAGGGTGGAGGATCAGTGGAATAGATTAGGTACACAATTCACAGTAGTAAAAGGCCATAGTAATCTAGAGTTTGATAGCAAAGATTCAAGCTTTGGGGGTAAGAACTCAATATTTGACAAAAAAGTGAATATTTAAATTTTTCACATGTAATTGGAAATATTTAATGAAATGAATAAAATGTTTAAAAAAAAAACCTAAGCAAAGAGAGATTAAATGATCTACACATAGGTTACACAACTAGGAAGTGTCTGAGGCAGGATTTGAACATAGGTCTTCCTGACTCTAGTTTCAACATTGTACCATTTGATTGTTCAATTTGTAATGAAAAAAAAAATGCTATAATTAATTTAGTAAAGCTTTACTTGTATTTGTCTTTATTTCATCAACAACAATAGCATCAACATACATTTGAAAAATAGTAACATATCTATGGGAGATGTAGTATATTCAATATACTGAAGGTATTTTTGCTTATTATACAAATTCATAAGATTGACTTTGTAGGAGCTAAAGAAAGATTCACATGACAATATTTGGCATGCATATGCATTTACAAAGGAGGAAAGAACACTTCCTCAGGAGTCAGAGGGCTGAGATTCAAATCTACTATTGCTGTGACTTCAACAAATCACCTCACATTTCTCTAATTTTCCCCATCTGTAAAATAAGGGGATTAAACTAAACCACCTCTGAAAACACTTTCAGCTCTACATCTGTGATTCTATATCCCAGAGAGGGAACCACTGGATTAGATAACATCCTAGGTCCTTTCTTGTTTTGTCAAACTATGAGTCTACAAGAAGAGTAATATATAGAAATAGAAAAAAAAAATGATTTTCTCTGCATTTTGTAAGACTTGACTAGAAAACTGTTTGCCCACCTAAGACTAAAGCAGAAAATTGTAGAGAGCTTTCCAAGTGTAATATGAGAAAATTCTGGGAGTAGTAAAGTGTATTTTAAATTGATCCCTAAAGTAAGAATAACTTTGACTTGAAATAATTTTTGTCTCCTTTAAAGGGCTAAGTCAACGACAATAACTTGCCAGTGACTGTCTACAAAAGATAATACAGTGGTCACTGAAAAATAATGTTGGTGGAATTATAAAAAGCAAAGAATCAATCAACCAACTGTCATATGTTAAGTCACTACTATGCTCTGGGAATTGTATTGGGTGCTGGAATTCATTTTATTGACCTGGAACAGCCAACAGAAGCAAAGCCAGTTTCTGATGATTCAGGATCTGATCGTATTTATTGATGAGTCATGTGACTCGAGCACCCTCTTTTTTCCCCCATTGTATCTGCCTTATGGGATATTTCATTGCATAGTAATACCGTCACAGTGACTCTGAAGAGAAAAGGAGGGAGGTGGAGAGGAAATTAATTTCTCAATAAATAAGTCCAACTGCATTTCTACCTGCAGGTCTTCTTACATGTTTGATGGGATATAAAGTTTGAATCCGTGGTAAAACAAATAAGATTTAAGGATTATCTGCAGACTGAACTCATCCATGGCCTACATTTCCCCAGGAGTACAGACAATGAAGAGTCGGCTGCTATACTTGCTGAAAATGTCACTCAGTCAATAGCCAGCAATCACCATTGCTGTGAAGTGATGCATTGACTTGGGAAAATGCTGAGCAAGTGCAAAAAGGGAAATGAAATGACCCTCAGTGAAGAGACTAGCACAACTCAATCAACAGTGAAAATCAATAAGGCAAGAGCTGTCTTCCCATGAAAATCAATGAGACAAAAATGGACTACTTCCTGGCCCTTTCTGCTTGTGCTCATATGGGTTGTTAGGTTTGAGGCTATAGATATTCATTTAAATATCTAAGAAGAGTTTAGGGGTTGGACCTGGTGGACACCACATGGGTGAGCAGGATTCAATTATAGGGGCCTCAGGGAAGGTAGGAAAATGAATAGGTCACTAAGGGGAGAGCAGTTTGCTTCCCTCTACCTCCTTCTCTCTTTTCCTCCCCACCACCCCCTCCTTCAAGGTGGGATAGTCAGCTTTGATTCTGATTAACAAGTGATTATTCAACTGTGGACCTCACTAAGTCCAATCTTATCCCTATAACCTTTCTCTATTTACCAAATTTCTATTTTATTTCTAAAATCATTTTATAAGACGTATTCATTTGGAATTTTTTTTTGCTATTTTCAAAATAGAAAACAACTACAGATTATACTAAAGTATTGTCCTTGGTAGTATGCCAAATTTAATTAAAAATCCACTAACTGTCTCTGAAATCACCATAGAATAAATGAACCAATGCAAAATGTCAACCAGCTGAGCTTCAATCAAGAAAGTTGGAATGTTAGAACTGGAAGGTCCAAGCCTAGTCTAATCTCTCCATTTTACAGATAAATAAGTTACACAGAGGGGAAGTGACCTTGGCAAGGTCACATAGTAAATAAATGCCAGGTTTTCCATTTCAACCCAGGCCTTCTGATTCCAAGTTTAGTGTTCTTTCCATTAAAACACAACTTTATTTCATCTTTTCATTAACTTCTAGCCTCTGTGTTTGGCAGATCCTGAATTTAGCTGGTAGAACTGGAGACACTATGTTCCCCTTTTTTCACATTGGAAAAGATTCTCCTGTGTCAGATAATGCCATCCACACTGCTTGCCAGTGGAGGGGGCTGCCAAATGGGAGAGCAGCACATGGGCAAGCAGTTAAATGTTGGATTATTTCCTAGCACTTGGTTCCAATTCTTTAGTGTTTCCTTCCACTAGTAAACATGGCCTTCATTTCTCCATCTCTCCCAAGTGAGACGTATTAGTCAGTCAGTAGTTAGCACGTTGTTGTTCCCTTTGGGACAGAGATCTTGACCTAAGTTTGAATGAGTCATTGAGCTGGGTTCTGTAAGTAAGGTGGCAGGTTATGACACTGTTTGAAGAAAGAGGTTTCATCAGCATTGTTTATACAGCTAATGGCTAACGGTGTGATTTACAACCATGGAAAAGCACATATTTGAAAGGAAGGAAGGCAAAGTTATGTTGAGGCCTGTATTCACTCATGAGGCTTCCCAACATGGTTTGCTGTTGTATTTACTCTCTTAAAATGGCACCATCAAAGGCTGAGCAAAGTCAAAAATGCTAACCAACATTTGGAATGCACATTTGACTTTCTGATGGCATCCAGACTATCATACTAGATTCAGTTTAAGTAAATCCAGCTGCACCTATGGCTAGACAGCAAGTCTATCTGTGAATATTTTATGACATCTTTTAACTACAGTATCTAGGCACTCAAAGAATCTGAAAAAACCAAATACGAGTGCAGGGAATCTGCTGAGTTTCAGCAGAGAGTGGGGTTAAGAGCCTGTACTTTATAGGACATGAAGGAGGTTTGTTGCAAACATTTTCACTGTGATGTGTTGAGCAAAGCCAGAGAAGGACTGATCTTTTCTAGAATTCTGGAAGCCCCTCTTATATTCTCCACTTTCTTTTCCATTTTCCATGTTCCATGTTATTTAGCCCTCAATTGATCTTGGGATCTCACAGTCAGAATTTTGAAGTTGGAAGGAAACATGAAGGTTTTTCTAGTCCAGACCTTTTGCTTTACAGATGAAGACAGTAGAAGTAAAATGAAGCTCCCCAAGTTATTGACCTAATTAGTAGAACTGAGACTTTCCCCCCATGTCTGTTCTTTTTGCACTGAATTCTGATTTTTAGGGATTTTTAGCCTTTTTAGGGACCTGACCTTAAGCTAATTTGATAATTAGGCCAAGTTTGTCTTTAGTGAATCCAGAGCTTCCAATCTGGCTTCACTCTATTCCTTTATTGAGAAGCTCAAAACTACTCAGGGCCTAATGCCTTCATGTTCCCTCTCTTTGCTCTGAGCTTTCCTACCTGGTCACAACCTTCATGGGAAATGCCTAATTTCTGTACCTTTTCTTTCATTCACTCTTATTGAAATTTCAACAAGTCTAATTGTCTAAAGATCTTGCTAAGTTACTGATTGATCAATTAACCTAAGATTATTCATGCTATAGTGATCAAAAGTAATACTATCATTACCACACCACTTCACCCCAATAATAACAACAAATAGGTAACATCTGTATTTTAACATAGTTTTATGGAGACATGACTGAGAATTTGGGAACATCATGGCTAATGGGGAGAAAGATTTGAACACAACTAGATTCTAGACTCCTTGAATCCCACAACCAAAGGTTTCACTTCATTCGAGGGGCAATTTGAAGCCGTTTAAAAACCTTTCAGGGAAGCACTGACAAATGAAAGCCTGTCTATGATTAGGCATTTGATTCTGGGTAACTCCTTTTAACTCACTTTGGGTATTTCCATAAAGGTTGGGAATGATAACTGTTAAGGAAAGTAGAAACAAGACACTGGGCCTTAAGTGGTTAAGTTTGGGGCTTCTCAGGGAACATGACTCAAAGCTAACCCCAGCTGACTGCAGAAAAGTTACAGATATCTCTGGCCTGTTCTTGTTATTTGCTTGCCCATGTCTCAGCTGATTTACTATTCTTTTATGCGTTGTTTAATTGTGAAACTTTTTCCAGGAGTAGATGAAGTGATTTTTGTGTATTAACAGATGATATTAAAAAAAAAAAAAAGATACATCCACGCTCAGCTGCTCAAAACTTTCTAATTAGAAAAAAAATCTACATCAATCTCCTATGGGACCTAATTATTCTCACATTCAGTATTTGCATAAGATAAATTTTTATTTTAAGGTCTCAGTAAACACCTTTTAACTGTTTTTGAGCAAGTATGGAAAAAACTCAAAACTTGTAATATTTCATTTGGCTGGTTTTCTGCCTCCCCAAACAGTTAGAACTATAAAAGTTAAACTTGGCATGCATAAACCCTAAGCAAAGACTGCTACTCACAATTCGAAAAGAAAAAGAAAAAAGCAGATCTGTATTTTAAAGTTTAATAGTGGTTAAATTTACAAGTCTAGGCATGTGTAAACTCATCACTTTAGTCTGCTAATTTGCCTTGGCATAATTTACTTACCACAGCACAGAAACTCATCTCACCAATGTCTAGATTCTGAGACACAAACACATCGCCTGATGTTTTTCTGGAATATGAAGAAAGTTCTTTACTTTCAAGGGTTTATAATCAAGGTAGAGAGATAAGGTGAATGAACAGATAACCAGACACATATTATTGAAAGAGACTTGCTGGCTCTAACCATAAGAGTGAATTTGACTTTACTTAAAGAAAGCTTCATGTAGGTAGTGGGATTACAAATGAGGACTCACAAGACAAGAGAGAAGCTGTTTGGTGAGATCAAGGAGGCAAACTGAAGACTGTTATAATAATTCACATTCTTTGGGGAAAAAGCCTGGGAGAGAGGGATGGGAGGGAGGGAGGGAGGGAGAAAGAGAGAGAAGGGAAGGAGGGAAGAAGGATGGAAAAAAGAAAATAAGGAAGGAAGGAAGGAAGGGAGAAGGGGAGAGAGGAAGGCAGGGAGGGAAGAAGGAAGAAAGGAAGGGAGAGAGGGAAGAAGGGAGGAGGGAAGGAGGAAGGGAGGAGGGAAAGAGGAAGGGAGGAATATTAAGTGCTTACAATGGGCCAGACACTGGCATTTCCCATTGTTACATAAATTAAATAGTGACTGTACCGTCTTGTGACCTGTTTCATGTTAGCCACACCACGAGGGATTTGGGAGGGATGGGCTCTCAGGGAAGTCAGGAGACATATCCAGCATCTAATATGGAAACCTGGGAAAACAACAGAGTGATGATTGCCCCTTCAGGGAATCATAAACCTTTGGGTCACTCCTCAATCATATTTCTTAGCCAGCTGCAAGTTGATTTATTGGAGAGACTGTAAGCAGAGATTAATTAATAACCTGAAGCAAATTAAAACCCTTAGATGAAGAAGTGGTGAATTAAAAGTCCCTAGAAATGGTTGAATATATTCTGCCAAGCAGCCTTGGGATGGCAGGAGGGATGGCTTAAATGGAGGGGAGGAGATTGGCGTTCCTTCCATATGAATTCCATATTGACTTGCTTTCCTGGTGTGCATGCTGTTGCTTTCTTATATTTACCCCCTCCCTCCTGCCAGCTTACAAATGGAGGAGGATTTAACAGTGTTAAGGATTCCCCTTAGGCATCTCAACCTATAATCCAATACTGCTATTTGCTTACCTGTGGAGGCTTCTTTCCATGGAGATATTAGGCATTTCACAGGGTCTACCTTTCAATGTTCTAAGGTCCTTTGAGTTCTGATATTCTATGAATGTTGTAACATTTTATATTCCAGTACCCACATGCTGTGAAGGTTTGATTTGATTAGAGGTTCAATATGAAATCATCAGAAATTTTGACGAGTATAGTGATATTGTTAAAGTTTATATTTACAGCTATGCAGACTTGGAATCATTAAAATCTGAGATCAAATCCTGCCTGACAGACTTATAAAGTGAATAATCCTGGACAAGTCCCTTCAGTTTCCTTATCTGGAAAATACAGCTAATAATAGCATCTACTTTAGGGTTATTATGAGAATAAAATGGGATAAAATAAGGGGCAGCTAGGTGGCTCAGTGAATGGAGCACCAACCCTGGAGTCAGGAGGACCTGAGTTCAAATCTGACCACAGACACTTGACATGCTTACTAGCTGTGTGACTTTGGGTAAGTCACATAACCCCAATTACCCTGCCTTTCCCCACCCCCCCAAAGTATGTAAAATACCTTGCCAACCTTAAAATGCTATATGAATATTAATTAGTACTATTATTATACAAGATGAAAATGTTATTTTACAAAAATGATTTCAGCAATGGTACAATATTTTTCAAATGTTAAAGTATTAAATAAATACTTTATATGAACATATGTGTATATAAATATATGTGAATAAATACATATAAATTTTTATACAGCTTTTTATATGTAAACATTTTATGTAAAATATATAAATGTATATATAAATATGCATTTATATATAATCATATAGATAGATGTAAATATATAGTATCATTATGTACAAGCTAATTATTATTATTAAGATAAATAGGAGTGGAGAGGATCTACAAAGAAAGAAGCCAGTTAGGAAGAGGTTTTGTAGTAAATTAACAACTTATTGATTGATCAGAGGGAGCTGGTCCTTAATCCTCTATGGATCTGTTGTATCTGATTCTCCATGACCCCATTTGGGGTTTTCTTGGCAAAGATACTGGAGTGGTTTGCCACTTTCTTTTCCAGCTTATTTTACAGATGGAGAAACTGAGGCAAACAGTGTTAAGAGACTTGCCCAGGGTTATACAGTTAGTCTAAGGGTAAGATTTGAACTCAGGAAGATGAGTATTCTGACTGCAGGTACAGCATTATATGCAGTTCTTTCTAAGGACTCTGAAAGACAATCTAAATACTTGAATAATCTGATATAAAGCTAAGCCTTTCAATCTCTATTCTGTTCTCTTGGCACTTGACCATGTTTATTTGAGCCTATTTACTTTTGTATTGGTTGATTGGTATTTCCAGATTATTTCCTCTTTCTGAATTTTGTCTCATACAGAGATGGTCACAGTGTAGTGCTCATACTGTTGGGATCTGGGTTTGAATCCTGGCTTTGACAAGAGGATCTTGGAAAAATTGTTCATGTAGCAGCAAGCACCCCAGCATCCCCAAGGTGGCTGCCAACACAGGTTCTTAGATCTGCTTTTCTAAAGGAGAACAACTCAAAATGGGTTAACAATCTTGCTTTAATCAAACATATGTCATTTACCTAGTTCAGGGGGAAAAGGTCAGCACCCCAAACTTCAGAGAATACAAACAGGTTACAAGCAGACAAAAAATACAGACAGAGAAACAGATCAGCAGACAGGCCTCCAACTGTCTGACCATTACATCCATACCTAGTCAGTTACCAGAGAGGGAAGCATCAACATCTGGGTTTTTCAAAGCCAGGGGGCTTAACAGCTGTCCAGAGTCTCATCTGGTCAAATCACACAACACTTCTCAAAGTGAGCCCCAAAGCAAAATCTCACATTGGGGTATATATCACCTTCTCCTGGGTCAGAGACCATCACAACTCTTGTGACCCACTGCCCAACCAAAAAGCAGCCAGTTATGGGTATTCCTGAAAAACAAGCCTCCTGCCACAGGCTCCATGTGATCACATTAAGCCTATTAGGGGGCAGAGTATATTTTCAAATCAAGGAAGGTTCTCAGAGTCAATTAGATTTCCATTCCCATAACATTGACTGACTCAGTTTCCTCATCTTTATATAAAATGGGGTAATATAGTTACTTTATAAGAGGGCTTTCCAGCAGAATACTATGCGCATTTACATAGTGATTTAAGGTATGCAAAATACTTTACATTTGTTAATCCTCACAAGGACCCTGGGAGGTAGGTGCTATTACTATCCATTTTACAGATGAGGAAACTGAGGCTAAAAGAGGAGAGAGGTTAAGGGACTTGCCCAGGATCACACAGTTAGTAAGTGCCTGAGGCAGGATTTGAGCTCAGGTCTTCTTGACTCCCAAGTTTAGCTCTAGACACTGGGCAACCCAGTAAACCTTAGAGTACTATATTAGCCTCCCCAAAGAAAAGGACTCTGCCTTGTAGTCCCCAACATCCTTTAGTCCCCAACATCACCTGGTACCCTGCTCAGCACAAAGGGAAGGCACCCTGAGCAAATACTACCCTTGTCTGATATTGGTGGTCATCACTGGTTGACTAGATCCAGTTTCAGCTGAAATGTAGACAAAATAAATTGCATTCCACTCCACATCCAGGAACCATGAGGAAGTCTAAAATGATTGGGGGGTGTGGGGGGAAAGTCTGGATAAATAAAAATGGAGTAAAGGAGAGAGGCCCTTTCTAGATGTACAGCCAGAAAACCCCAGGTGCAAATGATTCAGGAGGTGCTTTAGCCCCTGAGACAGTGCTGAACCTGTCTGGGCCTTGGCCTTGGTGTGGTGTTGAGTAGTGGCTGTTCTGGTGGACTCGTTGTCCTTTAGATGTGGTCTTGTGGGGGAACTGGTGCTGGCCTGAGTCAGGGAGAAGTTCTGCCATTTTCTGACTCACTGGCCCTACTTCCTGGAATACTCTGGTTTGCTTGGATTACTCCCATCCAGGAACCTTTAGTCCTGACCTTTCTAAAGGGGACAGATTAGCCCATTGTGGCAGAGCATGCCAGCAGCTGACTCTAAAGTGTGGGAGGTAGGCCCTGAAAGCATCAGAGACGGCAGGTAGACTTTGAATAAGGTTGCAAAATTGAACATACTGATCTAAAGATCAGCTTGAGCCTATCTGAGACACCAGCGATGAAATTTTTACTTCCATCTGATTCTCCTCTCTGATGGCTTGTTGTTTAGGGTGGAAACCTGCCAGGCCATTGGGGTTGGGTGGGGTTAGCTGCTGTGGGTTTCTTTCTCTGGGAAAAACAAGACCTAAGGAGCTCTTGTCTGCACTTATGAACTTACTGTTTAGAGGTGAGGGCCCTGCCATGCCTGGCTTTCAAAATCTGCAAAGTCTTATTAGATTGATAGTTCCTTGAGGACAGGGACTATACTATCTGATTTTTATTTCACCACAGTAGGCACTTAATGCTTATTGAATCATGAAATGATGTCTCTCTGAGATGGACAAAATGGAAAATACACTTTTCTGCATTGTACTGCTAGGCCTCGGTTTCCTTTTCTGTAAAAGTGAGAGTACTGGATTAAATCAGAGGTTCTTAAACTTTTTTGTGTATGGATGAATTGGAAACAAAGTAGATGCCCAATTGATTAAGGAATGGCTAAATAAACCATGGCACATGAGTGTAATAAAATGTTCCTGAGCTGTAAGAAATGATGAGTGCAAAGAATCCAGAGAAGTGTGGAAAGATATACATGAACTGATGCAGAGTTAAGTAAGGACAAGAAGACAATAATAATAATAATAGTGTAAGTAGGGGCAGCTAGGTGGTGCAGTGAGTAGAGCGTCGGCCCTGGAGTCAGAAGGACCTGAGTTCGGATCCGGCCTCAGACACTTAACACACACACAAACAAAAACCTAGCCGTGTGACCTTGGGCAAGTTACTTAACCCCAATTGCCCTCTGAAAAGTAAAAACAAAAATAGTGTAAGTGGAAAGAACAGCCACACACATGCGAATAAAATGTCAGTGGATCCCTTTGGTGGTCTAATAAGGCCCATGGACCCCTTCTCAGAACAATGTTTTAAAATGCACAAAAATACATTAAATTACTAGTGAAACCCTTTTGTTTTCCTATACCACTTCATAGACCGCCCCCAACCTCCACTGAAATCTATCCATTGGTCTCTTGAAGGTACATGGATCCCAAATTAATAGCCTCTGGACTGAATGACCTTTCAGATAGCTTTAAGAACAAACATTCTAGGGTTCTAGAGTTAATATGCCCAACACAGGCCAGTCAGATTTGATCTCTTCCTCCAAGTTAAATGGAGATGTGAGAGAGTGTATAGTAACAAAAAATTAGCTAGATTAACTAGCAGATTCACGGGGGTCCACCTCCCGGGTGCCAGAGGAATTGTCTCAAAACAACTGCATATTCTGGTACTGTTGGCAAAGCTATCTTTTCTTCATTTGTTTCAGCCATGTTCTACTCTTTGTGACCCTATTTGTGGTTTTCTTGGCAAAGATACTGGAGTGGTTTGTCATTTCCTTCTGGAGTTCATTTTATAAATGAGGAAACTGAGGCAAATAGGGTTAAGTGACTCGTCTAGGCTCACATAGCTACTAAGTGTCTGAGACTCAGGACTCAGGGAGATCAATCTCCTGACTCCAGCCCCAACATTTTACGGAGCTACCTAGTTGCCCCTAAAAGCTATCCTAGAATGGCACATTTATTCAACTCTGTATAAAAGTCCTGAGTACCAAAAGATCTAAGTCCTGGAAATAGGTTATTCATATCCTTCTATGAGCAGGGACTAGGTTGATGATAATATAAGAATTTGAATTTATGTAGCACTTTACCAAGAGATTAAATGACTTGCCTAGGGGGGTTCACATAGGACCAAATAGCAGTGTCTGAGGTGGAGTTTGAATTTGAGTTTTCCTGATACCAAGTCCAGCACAATATTCATTGGGCCACCTAGCCCAATAAGTGGATTGGTTTGTAGTTCTCTGCTTGGATGTAGGTTACATTTAAAACCATGTGAAAATTATGCCCTGTGAGTAGGGATCCATGTTACGGTGACCATTGTTGGGATATCATCTTGCATGATGAAGAAGGGGCAAAGATAAAGGTGGAGACCCAAGAAAAGATGTTTGGCGCACATTGAGCCTATGATTCTTCCTGTGTATTTCCCTTTTAGGTTTGTTTTAATACCAGTAAATTAGAATGGGGTAGGTCTCTTGAGTCTGAACAATAGTTCTTTCCCTTGCATAACTAATTGGATCAAATAACTCCTAAATATTGTTATGCAGAAAGTGAACTATGTGAGAAGGTTGCACAAATTATCAATAACCCAAGGAAATCATTCAATATCCTAAAAGGAATGCCCTCCCCCACTTCTCCCTGGTCCTTGTTCCTGGTAGAGGTGGTGAGTTTGCCAAGCACCTCCCAGAATCTCAGAATCCCAGAACTTTAGAGCTGAAAGGAAACCCAGCTGCCATCTAGTCCAACCCATAACCCCAAAGGAATCTCCTGGATAAAATACCTCTGATTTTTAACAGAGGTGTTTGCTCCGCATGGGCAGATGTGGAGCCAATGCTAGGATTAGTCATTTTGTCAACCAGAGCAAGTTTCATAAACATGTCCTCAATTCAGTCTTAAAAAAATATATTATTGAGAGCTTTTGCATTTACATTACCTACATTTCCCATTATATCCCTCCCCAATTCTTGCTGAGAGTTATTTCTCATAATAATAAAGAACAAAATAAAGGGAAGAAATGTTCAGCTATAATATCCAGTACATTCTTTATTGGTGGGGTTCCATGCCCCTAGTCCTCCCCCTCTGAAGAAGAGAGGAAGGGGTATGTTCATATGTTGGTTGGGGACCAAGATTGGTCATTATAATTTTTTTTTTTTTTGCTTTTTGGAGGGCATTTGGGGTTAAGTAACTTGCCCAAGGCCACACCGATAGTTTTTTGTGTGTGCATTAAGTGTCTGAGACCAGATCCGAACTCAGGTCCTTCTGACTCCAGGGCCGTCGCTCTACTCCCTGCGACACCTAGCCGCCCTGGTCATTATAAGTTCATAGCATCAGCTTTGATTATTTTGTTGTTGCCCCTTCCATTTATATTGTTGTAACCAGGAATATTGTTTTCCAAATTCTACTTCTTTCAATTTGCATTAGTTCATGTAAGTAGTCCATCCCATGCTTCTCCCCACCCTGATGCTAGTGCCTTTTCTCTATTGATTATCTCCAGTTTATCCTGTACATATCTCATTTGTACATAGTTGTCTTCATGATGTCTCTCCCATTAGACTGTGGGCACCTGGAGAGCAGGGACTGTTTTGTGGCTATCTTCATATGCCCAGAGCTAGCATAGTATCTAACACATAAGGCATTCAATAAATACTTTTTGACTAACAACTCTGTATGATGTGGTTTTATATGTACAGTGACTCTGTATAGTTGTAGTAACAGTAATGCTATTGGTAATAGTTTTAGCAACAGCAGTAGCGGCAGTAGTCATATTAATAATAGTAATGGTCGTAGACTAGTAGTAGTACTAGTAATAATGGTAGCAGTAGTAATAGTAATCATGGTAGTAGTAGTAGCAGCTGTAACAGAAATGGTAGTAATAATAGCGTAATGGTAATGGTGGTTTTAGTACTAGTAGCAGCAACAGTAGTGGTGGTAGTAGTAGTATAGTAGTAGCAGCAGCAATATTAATGGTAGTAGTCATAGTAATAGTAATAGCAGCAGGAATAGTAGTAGTGGCAATAGTAATGGTGGTAGTAGTAACAGTAGTAGTAGCAGCAGCATCAATGGTAATGGTGGGAGGAGGAGGAACAGCAGCAACAGTAGTAGTAATAGTAGTAGTAGTAGTAGTAGCAGCAGCAGCAGCAGCAGCAATTGCAGCAGCAGGAGCAGTTAACATCTTAGCATGTTATGATTTACAAAGCTTTTGGTGAAGGGGTTTAGAATTCACACACATTTCTAGTGTTGTTCTACTCTATGTCCTCCAAATCCAACAGAGATAGTGGGGGGAATGAAATGACTGAGAAAACAGAAAGGGACTGAACTAAAAGTTTAATTCCCAGAGGGCAGGGTTTTTCTGACTCAATTATAGGTCTCCTTTACCATCTCTTCCCACCCCACCCTCCACCACTAATATGTTCCTTTCATGTGCTTTCTCAAGAGTTTTAATTAAATGTCTTTCTTTGGTGAGATTCTGGAAAAATATCTGTTTGAATACCGATTCCTGCAGCTGAAAAGTACATAAATTATATTCCCTAACAAACCTCCTATTGCTGCAGTCGAATACAAATACATCCTAGGACTTGTTAAAGCAAGCTCACCCTGGGTTTCTGCTTAAAGATTGCAGCTCTGACATCATGCCGATATTGGTTAGATATAGAAAAATGGTTGAATTCCCTTAGCTAAGTGCCCACCACATAAAAAAGGGCTTCCATGCAGAAGAAACAATCAAATGTTCTTGAGTCAGATTTAATCACGAATCCACATGCTATTAGCTTATGTTTCATGGCACAGCCTTTCCATTTTGCTTAGTAGCCCAGGCTTACTCCCCTCTAGGATCTAGATCCCCTACCCATTAGAGTGGAAGCAAAGAAAAGCTTGGCCATAGCAGTGATCCAGCACTGTTCTTCAGGAAGTCATCAGGAAGCCTTTATTTCTCCAGCTCTCCTTTCCCTGTCTTACTCATGACCTTTGGGTTATGAGTCACCTCCACCCAAAGGAAGATGTTGATGGTCATGTTAGGTAGGCAGGATAGGAAGGAATCTGCGAGCTCAGTTCTAGGGCAAAGAGAAGCTGTTCTGATTCATGCTAACACTGTATTTGCTGTCCTGGGGCTGTGATAAATAAATATACAGCAGAGTACTAACACATACACTTTCTCCTCTTTTGAAATCTGAGGAGCCAGTGACCAGAGATTATTATTATTAAATGGCTTCTATTGAACTGTGTCTATTATGCTTTTCTGATTTCCTATTTGCCTCACCTGTCTCCAGTGAAAAATTCTGAAGAGCTATATAACTGGACCATAGTATTAGGGGCCAGTCCTTAAGGAACAGGATTATCAGAAGTTCTTCCTACCCCTAATATCTGAATCAGGTTAAAATGAATATCAAGGGTAGGCTGAAAAAGAAAAGAAGTGATACAAGAAAAGCCTGGGGAAAGAGGGAAATGTGGAATAAGGACCTCACATACTCTTTGCCTTGGTTGATAGGTAAGGGTCAGGACAAAGCTTCAAACAAACCTAATTAAGCTGTAAAATGAAATAACTCTTTAAATCGGCAGAGAATGGACAATGGATGCAACAAGAAGCATGTTGAATGAACAAATGATAAAACTCCAACCACTCTCAGTTCTCTCAAATACAGCATCTAAACAATCTTTTAACAAAGAATGTGGAGTGGGAGATGTCATGGTGTTGTACTGAACTTAAGAGTCATATGACTTGAGTTCAAATTCTGACTCTGACCCTAGCTCTTACATTTAATTCATCGAACCTTTTAAGCCTCAATTTCTTCATCTGTTATGCTTATACTTCCTACTTTACAAGGCTGTTTTGAGAAGGAAAACACTATGTAAACCCTGATAGACCTATAGAAATGTAAATGGTTGTTATTATTAAGAAAGCCTCATTGTAACTGATGCAAAGTGAAGTGAGCAGAACCAGGACAACATTGTACATAGTAACAGAAATATGGCATGATGATCAACTGTGAATGGCTTAGGATTGCAATGATCCCAGGCAATTCATGATGAACACTGCAGTCCACCTTCAGAGAAAGAACTGATGAAGTCTGAATGCGGATTGAAGCATACTTTTTTTTTCACTTCATTTTTGTGAGTTTTTTTTCTTTTGGGTTTGTGTTTTCTTTTACATTGTAACAAATATATAAATATGGTTTGCATGATTGCACATGTATAACCTATATGAAATTGCTTACCATCTCAGGGAAGGGGAAAGGAGGGAGAGAATTTGGAATTCAAAATTAAAAAAAACAAATGTCAAAAATTGTTTTTACATATAATTGGAAAAATAATAAATTTTTATTTTAAAAAATGAAGAAAGGAGACTTTTTTTTCTATGTTTAGAAGGTGAAGAAGCCTCCTGAAAACATTCTGATTTGGGGAAGAAAGCACAGGGCTCAACTTTATAATATATGTCTTTAATGCTAAGGAAAGAAATACTAAAGAAAAATTCTAGCATATAAGGGAAAGAACTGAAACAAAAGGTAAAAGTGACAGAATTCTAGGGCAAATTTATTTGGGAAGTGGACTTGAGGGTGCGGTGGGGAAAATGCAGTGACCAGGAATTACCCAAGGCAGATCTCTGACTTCTTACAAGGTATGCTTCTGCAGGCAAGGCAGCACATAGACAGCCTACCTGAGTCCGTCAAGTAGGTAAGATTCCATTCCACATGGTCCTCCATGCCTCATAGTCATCTGTCACCATCCCCAACTGAAGCCCTCATATCAGTACACTGGAAAGAAATGTTCTTTGCTCCAACATGTCCCCCTAGCCAAAGCTATGGGGGTGTTGGGCTAGTTATGATTCTGTTTTTATGCAGCCAGGTAGCTTGGTAGATAGAAAACTGACCTTAGAGTCAAAAAGACCAGATTTCAAATCCAGACTTAGAGACTTACTAGCTGTGTGACTCTGGGCAAGTCACTTAACCCTGTTTGCCTCAGTTTCCTCATCTATAAAATGAGCTAGAAAAAGAAATAGCACACTGCTCTAGTATATTTGCTGAGAAAAACACACCTGGAGTCATGAAGAGTCAGAACATGACTAAAAAAATGACTAAACAAGAAGTAAATAAAAGCTAAGTATTTTGTCATTTTTACTAAAGAGAAATTAATCTCCTTTAGGCTTCCTTGAATACACACTTGGCTAGAGATTAAATCCTTCACTTACCTGCATATTAAATAGTATGAAGAATCACAGGTCAACAATACTTTAAATATATTTGGGGATTCTTAAAATATTCTCTGATCTCACCTCTAGTCAAGGGCACAGAAGATCCTTCATAGTTAGGAACTGATATTTTTACCAAATCACCAGGTTCCTGAAGACATCACATAGGTAGCCTTTTTGCTTTGAAAATTCATACATTTTACTCTTGTAGTTGATGACCTTCATAAAGATGATAGTGAATAATCAGAATCTGGAAAGACTATTAACTTTGGGTGGAATTTTTTTTATTTTTATGAATATTCCAACTTGTTTGTCCCCAATAACATGTAAGTATGGCTGCATTCCTTTAAACCTCTTAGTTTATGGGCCTGTGAGTCTGTGATAAACAGAAGAACTTATGCATGCTGCCTTTGTCTCTATTACCCAAGGGGAGGGAAATTTCCAAACATCTCCTTCCCTGTTCCCTCCCCCTCCCCTTTTTGCCATTGTTTGAAGACTTCTAGTAGAATAATGGCGAGCTAGATAATGCAAAAACAAATGCTGCTCTGGAGAGCAGACCAGCATCTAGCAAACATATAGAAAGGAGTACGGTATGGGACTTAGAAGGTAATTTCAGAATGACACCCACTGGAGCGGGTTTATTGATTTATTTGTTACACTTACCTCTGTGTGGGAAGTTTCTTTTTTAAACAAGTGTTTTCCAATTGATGTTTGGTAGCATTGAGCCCAGAAGGGGTAGACTTAGCATGCTGACTTTCTGTTTTCAATTATCCATTAAACCACAGGCTTAGATTCTAGAAAAGTCCATTCACATGTTTGCCTTTCAAACAGAAGTACGTAAAATATAAACTGCTTGACATGGCAGGGCGCTTTCTAAATGCAATTGGTCTCATCTTTTTCTAGAAATAGAGGCCACAGAATGAGTTTATTATAAATAATAATAAATAAATTGTAAATAAATAAATAGGATGGATTTTCTTGTCTGTAAAATATTTATTCTTGTCAAATAATGTACCACATTACTAGTTACACATTTAGTATTATAAAATTTTATTTTATATTTCTTGAATGATTTTTCAGGGGTCTTCCAATAGTCTATAATCAAATATGATTGGATCAGTCATTGTAGAATTGCAATGGATTTCAATGTCTTCCATCTTGGTTTAAAGATGTCATTGCCATAGTATGAAACAGAGCTACCTTTTTGATTGATTGAGAACAGTACTAACCAAATGAAGATGAAACTAGCGGTTCTGCAGAGCATGTTTCATACTTAAGAAATATAATAGATTGCTAGTTATATGGATATAGTCCTAAAGAGTCTCTGTTGTTTTTCCTCAAGGAGATTCAGGATTCCTCAAATAAGAATAGATCTGATATGAACTTGAACTCTATCTTGACTATTGAATCATATCCTGAAAGAACTTTATTGGGTTTAAGTGTCTTTGCTTCTTAGTCGAATGATTGGATTTCCTTAGGTTTAGATGGAACTATCCTAGTTGTTGAGATTAGTACAAACCAAATGGCAGCAAACTAGTTGGTCTGTAGATGATGTGTTGTACTTAAGGAAAGTACCATATTTTAATTACATATCTAGGTTCTTAAAGACCCTTTTTTCCCCTCAAGGGTTTTATACTTTTACAACTTTTATACTTTTAAAATACTCTAAGCTAACCCAAATTTCTTACTTTTTCAGCATTCAACTTAATCTATTCCAGTCTATTTTACAAAAAGTGGTTTTCTATCTTTTTTTAAACCACAAATACATACATTCAGGCAGTCAGACATATATATTCTCTTTCGTTGTTATTTAGGTCATTTTTCAGTCATATCTGATTTGTTGTGCTCCTATTTGGGCTTTTCTTAACAAAGGTACTAGAGTGATTTGCCATTTTCATCTCCAGTTTGTTTTACAGATGACGTAATTGAGGCAAACACGGTGAAGGGACTTGCCCAAGGTCATATAGCTAGGAAGTGTCTGAGGCCAGATTTCTTTCTCTACTCTGAACTTTGTCTCCCAAAGCAAGGTGAGATGCTTATATAATGGGGAAATGAATAGGTGGAGAACAAAACTACATGAGCTCTAACTTCTTAACTGCTATTGAGGAGAGATAAATTCATACGTTATTTTGGAAAGAAGAGTAGGGAATATGTAGGCATTTCCAAACAGAAAGAAATTATTTGTGGACAAAAGATTAGAGTTTACTGAATCAAGTTGAGAGCAAGAACAAGCATCATATGGAGTCACCTAGGTTCTCAATTTCAGAATCATCCATTTGCCACATAAAATCAGCTTCTTGGCCTAGTTTCCTTGTCCTAGATCTTCAATCCACACAATATCTCTTTATCTTTATTTTCCCCTCAACTCAACAGACCCTTATCATCTCTACCCTGTACCAATTAAGCAGCTTCCTAAATGAACTAAATGAACTTCCTAAATGAACTCAGCTATCTATATAGCCACGAGTTACATGCCACATTTGTCTTCCTAAAGCACAAATCTATCATTCCCCTGCTCAAGCTCCTTCAGTGGCTCCCTACGACTGTTAGGTAGGTTACTGTTTGTCTTTCATTCTCAAAGAAGACCATGACATAAGGAAGGTGATGCCATGACATATGAGTGAACTGGATTTAAGTGAGGGAGGGCTGCGAAAATAAAGGGAAAAGGAAGGAAGGAAGGAAGGAAGGAAGGAAGGAAGGAAGGAAGGAAGGAAGGAAGGAAGGAGAGAAAGGATGGAGGAAAGAAGGAAGGAAAGAAGGAAAGAAAGAAAGAAAGAAAGAAAGAAAGAAAGAAAGAAAGAAAGAAAGAGAAAGGAAAGAGGGAAGGAAGGAAGGAAGGAAGGAAGGAAGGAAGGAAGGAAGGAGGGAAGAAAGGAAGGAAATCTGCATTGCCCACTTAGAAGGTTGGTGCCTAGTGGGCAGCTCCTCTACTCACAAAGGTTGCTGTGAATGAAGGTTTTCCTGGCTCCAAGGTCAGGTCTCTATCCATTCAACTTGGATCTTTTCTCCTTTTCAATTAATACAAGGTATTTTAGGGAAATAATACATCTATATAATTTGTACTCAAAAAAATTCTTAAGTGAATATTTGGGATTGAAATGTTCTCTGCATAATTCAGCTTTTAGTGTAAAGTCCTCTGACAGCAATAAAGAACATTTCGTTTACTTCACTAATAGGTATATCCTTTCAGGCTGGAACAGCTTTTTCTTGAGATTTCTTCTGTGGCTGATTTTTGGCATAATTATCTGTGACTGTATGAACAAAGTCCAGTGGAGAAGTATTCACCATGTTAATTCCAAACAGCAATAGGTAACTAATTCTAAAGTAATAAGGAGGTGGACTTGCAAAGTATGTGCCAGTATTTTTGAGGCCAATGTCAGTCCTAAATTTAACCAAGTGTCAGGAATAAATGCCCACACAAGATACATATGAAGCCAAACTGGGAGCTTAAGGGAAAAAAAAGCCTTATATTGCTTTTTCTGGCAATGGAGATAGTGAATTTTCAACCATAGTCTCTTTAGCTTTAGGGAACCTAAATTTTTCTGTTTGCTGTGCAGGAACCCTCATTTGGTGCAGATTGCAAGAGGAAGGGAGAAAAGTAAGAGCGAGCAGGCCTGGGGCAGCACCAATAGAAGTTTTTAATGTCAAGAGGACATAACTACAAATAGCCTCCAGACCATTCCCATATATTTAGAGCTGGAAGAGATGTTAGAAATCATCTAGCCCCCCCCCCCAATCCCCTTGCTTTACAGATGAAAAAACTGAGATACAGACAGAAAAACAGATTTTTCTCTCCCATTAGAAAGTGAACTCCTTGAGAACAGGAGCTGGACTGCCTTTTGGCCTTCCAGTGGATCTTTCTCACTTAGCATGGGGCCTGATACACAGTAAGTGATTAATGAATGCTTATTGACTGATTGCTTGATTACCTAAGGCAAGAGTTCTTAATCTAGGGGATATAAACTGGGAAAAAAGAGTTTATAACTTGGAGAATTTGTTTGTATGCACATGTACAGATATGGTATGCGTGTATGCGTGTACATGTATGTACGGGCATGTGTATACATGTGTGCATCTATACAGATATACATGCATATGCATACATACACATGTACATACATGCACATATGTATATATTATAATATATATATACGTACTATATATATAAGAAAAATTACCTCTATATACATATAACTGTTTTCTCTTTTGTTTGTTTTCAGCATAATTGATTTCCTTTATAATCCCATGCATTTTATTTTATGCCTTTAGAAACATTATTCTGAGAAGAGTGCCATAGGTTTCAGCAGCTTGCCAAAGAAGTCCATGGCATATAAAAGGTTGAGAACCTTTACCTTAAGGTTACATAGATTATAGGTAGCAAACCTGAGTTTGAACCCAAATCTGGCACTCTCTTCACTACATCAAATCTAGTGGAAGCAAACCTCAAGCCACTGAACTTTACCGTGCCTCAGTTTCCTCATCTATAAAATGCACAGGTTAGAGTTGATGGACCCTAAGGCTCCATCCAGACCTAAATCTATGATCCTATATTCCAGTGTGTCCTTCTCACAGTTAATAATCACATAGAAAGTAACTTGCTTCATTCAATTATTAAAGTAAGAAGACAATACATACTCCTTTTCCCCCCTGGAGGCCATTGGGGTTCAGTGACTTGCCTAGGACCACACAGCTACTAAGTGTTTGAAGTGGGATTTGAACTTGAGTTCTCCAGACTCCAGGGCCAGTGCTCTATTCACTGCTGTCCTATATATTCCTTCTTAACAACTAGCCAGTCCCAGTTCATATTTATTCCAAACAACCAGAAAACTTCTTTCTAAAGCTTTACCTGGGCTGCTTTTTGTGATACCTTAAGAAAAACATAGCTTTGAACTGCAAGTCACATAGCAGAGAAGAAAGATGAAGGTAAAAGAGACTCAGTGAGACTAAAAACTTGAGAAAGAGCATGTTCAACTCCCAAATTTGGGAACTTGTACAAAAAACACACCCATGTTGGAAATGAAGATGCATCTACTGCTGTAATCCAAACGGGAACTTCAATGAGAGTTTGGCAAGGATAGGAATTGCTGCTCCAAAGCCCGGCTTGGCTTTCCAATTTTAGCGAAAGCTGTTTCCAAGGTTGACTTTGCAAATGATTCTCTTGGTGAGGCTGGAGACATGTGTGTTAGGGAGGTGGATGGGGAAAGGGAAGAGGTAGAGCTTATCTTCTGAATTTCTGAGTTTTCCTACAGGATGGTTCTCTAGAAGTTTTGTATTTTTTAAAGATCTGTCTTTGAACTAGTCATTGGAAGCCAATGACTGGAATTTAATTTGTCCTGAAGAGAAGGTCTAGAAAGGAAATGGGGAACAGTGTCCAAATCCCAGCTCTTTTTTTCACTACCAACTTATTTCTTTTTTCCCCCTTTTTTATTTTGGAGGGGGGGAAGTCAGGACAATTGGGGTTAAGTGACTTGCCCAAGGTCACACAACTAATATTAAGTGTCTGAGGTTGGTCTTCCTTACTCCAGGGCCAGTGCCCTAGTCACTGCACCACCTAGCCACCCCTACCCACTTATTTCTTAAGTGAGATAGGCAAGTTGTTCTACCTCTGTGGGCCACATTTACTTAGTTGGTAAAGAGGTGCATTGATCCAAATGACCTCTGAGATCTCTTTCAGCTTCAAGTCTTCAAATGTGTGGTCTTACTTTAAAATTTCAAGAGATGAATCAATTTAGAGAAAGGGATTAATTTTGATTTAGGGTTTATCAAGTTCTTTACTATGTGCCAGGGCTCTGTTCTGGGAACGGGAATACAGATACAAGAAAAAGAAAGACAGTCCCTGCCCTCCAGGAACTTACATTCTAATGGGGGAAGATGACAATTAAAAAGAAGCTGAAAGGAGGAAATGGAAAGAAGATTGAGAAGGAGGCACTGGTATTGAGTCAGGAGTAGAGCCTGGATAGGGATGGAGGAGTAGACACTTCCTCAAAATGGAGGAACTCAACAATTAGAAGAGGCAACCACAGAAGCAAAGGGATCTTTCAGGGTGAGAAGGCTGCTGGGGGATTGTGGAGAAGTACAGAGAGCACAGAATAGAATTGGGAGAGGAGTGAAAAAGAGGATGAGAAAGAGTAACAGATTTGGATTAAGTGTTGGCCTTGGTACTCATTAATTGTGTGACCATAGGCATGTTATCTCACCTTTCTATGATTCTGGTTTCTCATCTATAAAATGGAGATGGTAATAAAATTTATACTACCTGCTCCACTGGGCTATGGTGATGATAAAATGGGATAATGCAATTTAATGCTGTCCAAAGACAAATGTGAGCTCTTATTATTGTTGGTTTCCTAGATGCAATCACAAATGAAATGCCTTTCCTTATGCTTTCATCATTCCCTGTGCCTGTTTTTGTGCCCATTTTGTTGATATTCACATTTTTGTATTGCTTCAAGTATGACAGTGACTCAACTACGAGAAATTAAGAGCTTAAGAAATGATGATGAGAATGTGTGAGTGTGCTGGACCTCAGAGAAGCAGACCCCAGGCAGGGTAAGGAAATGTTGAGTATGCCATGAACATGATCCTTGAGTTTGATTCAATAAAAACTCATTGAAATCTGATTTATTGTGACTTGGAATTGAAGACTTGGGATGAGATTAGTGGGCTGCTTTTGAATTACATCATCTTTGGGGGAATTGTCAAACACAGCCTATGTCGAAGTCACTAAGGACTGTTTAGCTATATTCCCTTGTTAAAATAATGGGATGATTGCTGTTTCCAAGGAACTCAAAGGATAACAAGAGACAGAGTCCATGAGGCATGACTTTGGATTCACTAACCTTCTATGGAGGCCACCTTGCATTTGTGCTCTGGCTGAATGCCCCACATTGCCGAGAATGGCCATGTGACCCTTTGCAGGGTAGACATGGATCATGCTTGGGTAGCTTGGCTGCTCTGGAGAGACATAAACCACATTGCCTAGCTTGTGTGTTTTTCAATATTTTCTTATTACCGGTTTACAGCACTAGTATTTGAGAAATCAAACTCTGACCTATATATCAAATTTTTGCTTCTGTACCCACCCCCTTGTCCTTAACGAGGAAAAAAAAATGTAAATAACCACAAACTTGAGTTGATTTTTTTTTATTTTTTGCTTTTTTAACTGTCAAGAATATGGTTGAAGTCAGGAGGAACAAACCTTTATTACGGCACATTTTTGCTCACATAAAGGAAGGTTCAAATCCTAGCCTGAGATACCAAGGAGGGGGAACATAGAGGGAGTGATCAACAAGGAAAGTATATAACAGAGAGGTTTCTTTTTTTTTTTTTTTTTTTTATATATATATTTGAAACATTTAATGTTACGACCTCAAATTTCAGATCCATTTCCTTCCTCCCTTGTCACCCATTCCTTCTTGGGAGATAAGTAATTCAGTATATGTTGTACATGTCTAGCTATGCAAAACATTATCATGGTAGATATATTGTACAAGGCTGCTTATAATTCCCTCCCACTCATCCCACCCCCCACCTGGTCCATTCCCTACATGATCCTGTCCCTCTTCTATAGTGGGTACTTCCAACCTCCCCTCACCCCAAGGATGCCCTCCCATCCATCATCCCTCCTCTCATCCCCCTTCTCCCTATCCTGCTGCAGGTTGAGATATCCCATTTAGTATGTATGTCATTTTCTCCCTGAACCAAATTCAATGTGAATGTGGTTTTGCCTTTTTAGCCTTCCTTATTCTCCCCCTCCTTTGCAACCACTTCCCCTATGTGAGATAGTTTACCCTACCATGTCTCTCCCCATCTCCTCTTGCCACTTTCCTCTCTCACCTCATAATTTCATCCCTTGAGTATTCTCCCTTCCCAACAAATTCAACCTATGCCCTCTATCCATATATAACTGTAACCATATACACACACATTCACATATGTATTCATATGACCACACCCCCTTCTTCCATTATTTTCATAGTGAGAAAGATATCATCAGTCACAGTTATTGCTTTTCCATATAGGAATGTAAATAGTTCAGCTTTGATAAGTTCCTTTTGATTTCTTTTCCCTGATTACCTTCTCAGGCATCTCTTACTTCTTGTGTCTGGATGTCAAATTTTCTATTCAACTCTGGTTTTTTCCTCAAGAATGCTTGAAGGTCCTCTATTCCACTGAATGACCATATTTTCCCCTGAAACAAAATACTCAGTTTTGCTGGGTAGGTGACCCTTGGGTTCATTCCCAGTTCTTTTGCCCTCTGGAATATCATATTCCATGCCCTTCGATCCCTCAGTGTAGAAGCTGCCAGGTCCTGGGCTATTCTGATTGTGTTTCCACAATATTGAAATTGTTTCTTCCTGGCTGCTTGTGTATTTTCTCCTTGATCTGGGGATTCTGGAACCTGGCTATAATATTCCTGGGAGTTTTCTTTTTGGGATCTTTTTCAGGAGGTGATCGGTGGATTCTTTCAACCTCTATTTTGCCCTCTGGATCTAAAACATCAGGGCAATTTTCCTTGAGAATTTCTTGAAGGGTGATTTCTAGGTTCTTTCCTTGATCATGGCTTTCAGGTAGTCCAATAATTTTTAAATTGTCTCTCCTGGATCTATTCTCAGGTCAGTGGTTTTTCCCATGAGATATTTCACATTGCCTTCTAATCTTTCGTTTGTTTGGATCTGCTTAACAGCATCTTGATTTCTCATAAAGTCACTAGCTTCCATTTGCTCCAGTCTAACTCTGAAGGAATGAATCTCCTCAGTGAACTTTTGAGATTCTTTTTCCATCTGGCAAATTCGACTTTTTAAGGCATTCTTCTCCTCATTGCCCTTTTGGGCCTCCTTTGCCATTTGAGCTAGTCTATTTTTTAGGTGTTGTTTTCCTCAGTCAGGCTGTTGACCCTCATTTCATACTTTTCCTGCATCCTTCTCATTTCTCTTTCTAATTTTTCCTCCACTTCTCTTATTTGATTTTTAAAGTCCTTCTTAAGGTCCTCTATGGCCTGCAACCCACTCATGTTTTCCCCTGGGGCTTTTGGAGCAGGACTTCTGACCTCACAGTCCTTTTCCCGCTCTATGCCCCCAAAATAGGAGTCTAGGGTTGCATTTTTCTGTTTCCTTTGCCTTGGCATGTTGCCACTTAATTGCTTGACTTTTGGGCTTGTTGCCACACTATGGCTTTAAGGCCAGATAGAGGAATTTTCGTCCCAAACGTGTGGGGGGCAACTTCCGTTTCTGGCAAGCTGTAAACCCACCCACAACTTCCACCCTAGATCACAATCCAGATCCAGGGAGGTTAAAGCAAGAGCGATTACCCCCAAGACTGATCGCTGGATCTCCCCACGATTTGTAGGCTGGGAGCCGGAAATGCCTATGAAAACTACAAAATGGCGTGTCTCCTCAGCGGCTTCTAGCCCCCAGGGGAGGGAGCTGACGCATTCCCCAAATACAGGTCCCAAAGTCCATAGGACACTAACCTCTTACTTTGTCCTAGGCAAGTCTATGTTGATAATTCTGGGGTCGCCACAGTTCCTGGTGTTCTGGGGTTCCTCCAGCCGGCTGCTGGCCCTGCCGCCCTGGGGCTAAAACCTCGGCTCACGTGGACCTGGGCTCAGCTCGGCTCAGCTCCTGCGCTCTGCGCTCTGGGTTCTGCGCGCTGCCGGCTCCCAGACCGCTGCGCTGTTCCTTCCTGCAGGGTGCTGGGCTGTCCTCAGCGGGAGGTTAGCTTCTCTGTGTCGTTCTGTGGGTGCTGGGGCTCCAGAAGTTTTTCAGAGTCCTTTTTTACATAGTTTGTGGAGAATCTGGGGGCAGAGAGGCTTGGACGAGCTGTTTCTACTCCGCCATCTTGGCTCCGCCCCCCAGAGAGGTTTCTTAACCTCTGATTTGTTGTTGAGTTGTTTTTCAGGCACGTCTGACTCTTCATGACCCTACTGGTGATTTTCTTGGCAAAGATACTAGAATGGAATGGTTTACCATTTCCTTCTCTAGCTCATTTTATAGGTGAAAAAACTGAGATCAACAGGTTAAGTGCCTTGCCTAGAGTCACACAGATAGTAAGTGTCTGAGGTCAAATTTGAAGTCGTGAAGAGCTGTCTTCCTGATTTCAGGCTTGACACTCTCCACTGAGCCACCTAGCTGCCCTAACCTCTGACATGACAGTGTTTAGGCATTGAAGAAGAAAAAGAGGGTGATCCTGAAGAGAGGCTGCCTTTGGACCTTATATACCCTGAGTCATTAGCTCTGTCACTCTTACTAATTGATGTGTAAAATGGGTCCTGTCTCCTATACACCCAGACAGAAAAGGTGGAAACCATGGGATTTTATCTTGGAGTCAAGATAGACCTCCTTTTTATCTATCTATCATCAATCTATTTATTCATTATTTATCTATTTATTCCTTTGTTTGGTTGTGGGGGCTGGGTTCTTACTCAGTCATCTCTATCTATCACATCTTATCTCAGGGCTGGCTGGCAATGTCACAGCTATACAAGCATGAGATATAGAAGTTTCCAGAAAGAGTATGTTGGGGATTCCAAAGGAGGTGGGTGTAGAGCAGAAACATTCTACCACAAGTAAGTTCAGAAAGGCTCCCAGAGTAGAGGCTTTTCGGAGTTATTAAGTCACAGTTCTGAGGTCACACAGTTAGTATCTGAGGATAGATTTCAATTCAAGTCTATCCTCCCTCCATCCAGGTCCAATAGTCTATCCACTGTGCCACCTAGCTGGCCATATTTTCTGGTTGGATCTTAATGACTTGTTTGATAGTTGTTTTGTTCCCATTAACTTGAAAATTGTAATAACTTGCTTATTTTTCCTTCCTTTCACCTTGCTATGCACAAGGTGGTGTACAATTCCTATGGGTCTTTAAATGACTCAAAAAATATTCAAGGCCTCATATAACTGGAAGATTGGTTAACTCTGTTAGTGGTCAATTATCTTGCCAGCAAGTTCACCAGATACAATTAAAACCAAATGGAATGAGTTCCTTAGTGTTCACGCAACCCCAAATTCTTTAAGTGAACATGAAACTAGGGCTTTTTTCTCTTTTGTTTTACTTTTGGAACAATGATGTAATGAATAGAGAGGAATGTCTCTGAAAAAGATATCAAGGTTTATTGACCCAGAAAAAAAAAATCTTGATCAAGGCAAAACTAAAAGTCATCATGTCCATCATGAAGCAATAAATCTAACTGTTTGCTGAAACATGACCTCACCACATGTGCTGTAACAAACCAAATTTCCAATTGAATTAACCCCCACCACCACCACACCTCTGAAAAAGAAAAGAAAAAAGAAGAATAGAAAAGGAAAGAAATGAAAAGCAAAGCAAAGCCATGGGCATTCTTCATTATGTTTGTGGATTTCTCAAAAGCAACAGCTTGTTTTAAACAATCACTAATACTGAGATCAGAGACCTAGGCAGTATTCATTCCCTCTAAGTTTTCTTAGCAGATGGGAGCTATATTTTTATATGGTCTATACTACATCTGGTTTACTAAAGGAATTCTAAAAAACAATGGCCAGGAATGGATGTGTATGTATATATACAAGTTATATATGGGTATGTATATATGCACACACGTATGTGGGGATGTATATGTGTAGATAGATAAATGGATGAATGTGTATGTTTATGTGTAATCCCAACAGCAAGGTAACTGAACAATAGAAGAAAATTCCACTCTACCAGTAATATAGAATTACCAATGACTCAGAAAGCACGAAAAGGTCTAATAATGTCACCTAATCCATCTCCCTTTAGGTTTAACAGCTAAAAACTCTTAGACCTAAGAGTTTCCATTCTAGGAGCCTCTGTGGCTCAGGGGAAATTCCTGAGGCAAAGGTGAAAAAAATGGCCATGATGAATTGTATTAATGCTATGATTAGAAGTAATACAATGGGGAGTAGAAACAGCTCACCCAAGCCACTCTGCCCCCAGATTCCCCCCAAACTATGTAAAAGGGGACTCTGAACAACTTCTGGAGCCCCAGCACCCACAGAACGACACAGAGAAGCTAACCTCCCACTGAGGACAGCCCAGCAGCCCTGCAGGAAGAACCAGCACAGCGGTCTGGGAGCCGGCAGCGTGCAGAGCGCAGGAAGCAGAGCAGAGTGGAGCCCAGGTCTGCGTGAGCCGAGGTTTTAGCCCCAGGGCGGCAGGGCCAGCAGCCGGCTGGAAGAACCCCAGAACACCAGCAGCCGTGGCGACTCCAGAATTATCAACATAGACGTGCCTAGGACAAAGTAAGAGGTTAGTGTCCTATGGACTTTGGGACCTGTACTTGGGGAAATGCGTTGGCTCCCTCCCCTGGGGGCTAGAAGCCACTGAGGAGACACATCATTTTGTAGTTCTCAGAGGCAGCTCCAGCTCCCGGCCTGCAATTAATTGTAGGGAGATCCAGCGATCAGTCTTGGGGGGTAATCGCTCTTGCTTTAACCTCCCTGAATCTGGATTGTGAGCTAGGGTGGAAGTCGTGGGTGTGTTTACAGCTTGCCAGAAACGGAAGTTGCCCCCCACACGTTCGGAACGAAAATTTCTCTATCTGGCCTTAAAGCCATAGTGTGGCAACAAGCCCAAAAGTCAAGTAATTAAGTGGCAACATGCCAAGGCAAAGGAAACAAATTAAACAGGAAAATGAAACCCTAGACTCCTATTTTGGGGGCATAGAGCAGGAAAAGGACTGTGAGGTCAGAAGTCCTGCTCCAAAAGCCCCAGGGGAAAACATGAGTGGGTTGCAGGCCATAGAGGACCTTAAGAAGGACTTTAAAAATCAAATAAGAGAAGTGGAGGAAAAATTGGAAAGAGAAATGAGAAGGATGCAGGAAAAGTATGAAATGAGGGTCAACAGCCTGACTGAGGAAAACAACACCTTAAAAAATAGACTAACTCAAATGGCAAAGGAGGCCCAAAAGGGCAATGAGGAGAAGAATGCCTTAAAAAGTCGAATTTGCCAGATGGAATAAGAATCTCAGAAGTTCACTGAGGAGATTCATTCCTTCAGAGTTAGACTGGAGCAAATGGAAGCTAGTGACTTTATGAGAAATCAAGATGCTGTTAAGCAGATCCAAACAAATGAAAGATTAGAAGGCAATGTGAAATATCTCATGGGAAAAACCACTGACCTGGAAAATAGATCCAGGAGAGACAATTTAAAAATTATTGGACTACCTGAAAGCCATGATCAAAGAAAGAACCTAGAAATCACCCTTCAAGAAATTCTCAAGGAAAATTGCCCTGATGTTTTAGATCCAGAGGGCAAAATAGAGGTTGAAAGAATCCACTGATCACCTCCTGAAAAAGATCCCAAAAAGAAAACTCCCAGGAATATTATAGCCAGGTTCCAGAATCCCCAGATCAAGGAGAAAATACTACAAGCAGCCAGGAAGAAACAATTTCAATATTGTGGAAACACAATCAGAATAGCCCAGGACCTGGCAGCTTCTACACTGAGGGATCGAAGGGCATGGAATATGATATTCCAGAGGGCAAAAGAACTGAGAATGAACCCAAGGGTCACCTACCCAGCAAAACTGAGTATTTTGTTTCAGGGGAAAATATGGTCATTCAGTGGAATAGAGGGCTTTCAATCATTCTTGAGGAAAAAACCAGAATTGAATAGAAAATTTGACATCCAGACACAAGAAGCAAGAGATGCCTGAGAAGGTAATCAGGGAAAAGAAATCAAAAGGAACTTATCAAAGTTGAACTATTTACTTTCCTATGTGGAAAAACAATTAACTGTGAGTGATGATATCTTTCTCACTATGAAAATAATGGAAGAAGGGTGTGTGGTCATATGAATACATATGTGAATGTGTGTGCATATGGACAGAGGGCATAGGTTGAATTTGTTGGGAAGGGAGAATACTCAAGCGATGAAATTATGAGGTGAGAGAGGAAAGTGGCAAGAGGAGATGGGGAAAGACAGGGTATGGTAAACTATCTCATGTAGAAGAAACAAGGGGTAATGGTTGTAAGGGAGGGGGAGAATAGGAAGGGAAAAAAAAAGGCAAATCCACATTCTCATTGAATTTGGTTCAGGAAGAGAATGACATACATACTAAATGGGATATCTCAACCTGCAGCAGAATAGGGGGAAGGGGGATGAGAGGAGGGATGATTGATGGGGGGGCATCCTTGGGGGGAGGGGAGGTTGGAAGTACCCACTATAGAAGAGGGACAGGATCATGTAGGGAATGGACCAGGTGGGGGGTGGGATGAGTGGGAGGAATTATAAGCAGCCTTGTACAATATATCTACTATGATAATGTTTTGCATAGCTAGACATGTACAACATATACTGAATTACTTATCTCCCCAGAGGGAATGGGTGACAAGGGAGGAAGGAAATGGATCTGAAATTCGAGGTCTTAACATTAAATGTTTCAAATATATATAAATACTATTATTAATACTCTTTTGCTTATAATTGGGAGATAAGATGTGCAGACATTGGGACACAAAGATTCACCTTCCTCTAATGGAAAAGTTGAAGGGGGTATGGGAGAAGGTATGGGAGAGAGCAGATTTGAGGAAGCGATATCTTGTGGGACTGCTATTCTGGGAGGTTGGGTAAGGGAATAATGGGGGGAAAATGATTGTAACTCAAAATCTGGCGGAAATGAATGATGTAAAACAGAAGTTAATAAAGCATTTGTTTAAAAAAAAAGAAGTAATACAATGCCCTTTGGAAGAACTAAATGACATGACAATATAGGTACACATCACACATCAGTTCTGCTCAGTATAAAGAATGAATGAAGTATTCAAAATGGAGGGGTAAATGTGGCAGACTTTTGCAAATTGTCCCTTATCTTTGGGCAGGTTGTCTATCTTCCCTCTTTTCTATTTGATTTTTTAAGGAAAACTTCCATTTTGTTCTTTCCACAACTTGTGTTATTAATCTACCCTAAAGCCCAACATCATTCACTTCAGGAAATTCTTCTTTCTAGCTAAGAAAAATCCATCATTCCTTAGCAATTCATTATCCACCTTCAGAACTACCCCCAGGGCTTGTATTTCAGAGACGCAAGAACTTGAATGAGTAGCCGAGCTGTTCATCCAGTCTGTTAGGTACATTATTGTTTGTTTGTTTGTTTTTTCTAAATTCAGTAGTCATTTCAGGGAAAGCAGGGTTTGTTTGTTCTTTTGGGAGTTTTGTTTGAAGAACTAAGTCACTTTGGGTGAAACAATGTGGAATAATGGAAAGAACACTGCCTGGGCTAGGATTTTGGAGACTTTGGTTTTCTGGTCATAGTAGATGGGGTATCACACCTAGAATCAAGGAGTCTTGTGTCCTAATTACAGCTCAGACACTTGCTATATATAGAAGCATAGTTCTACTAATAAAGTTATTTGGCCTCTCTCTTTTTCTCAATTGTATTATGGAAACACTCCAGCCTATTGCTCTGTTGGCTCAACAGAAACCCATTTCCCATATCAACAGTAGCAGACAGGATGGGAGTAGAGGAAGAGGTGTAATATACTTTATGTCATCCCCATATGTTTTTGCTTTAATCTGTTAGGTTTCTATTTTTAAAAATCTTTTCATTCTACAGTCAATCCTCAACTTTTATGGGAGGGGGTAACATTCCTAGAAAATGGCACGACAGTAAAAAAGGTGAATATTGATATGTCGAACCAATAAGAAATTGGAGGTTGGTTCCCATGACCATTAAAAACTGTAATCTTGGATGGCTAGGTGGCACAGTGAGTAGAGCGTCGGCCCTGGAGTCAGAGGGACCTGAGTTCGGATCCGGCCTCAGACACTTAATGCACACACAAACAAAAACCAAGCCGTGTGACCTTGGGCAAGTTACTTAACCCCAACTGCCCTCCAAAAAAAGCAAAACAAAAAACAAAAAAACAAAAACAAAAACAAAAACAAAAAACTGTAATCTTCCACTGGGGATTGCTGAAGATACACTTTTCTGCATACAATTCTCCATAACAAAACATTAATTCTGGTAATATGTACTTTTCCTAACATAGTAACCATGAAATAATCCATAAAACTCAGTACAGTAAATAAAATTGGTAACATGCAAAACATTTTCCTTGCTAGTAATTCCCTAGAATTCTATGACCTTTTGTGCTAACATCTCAACTTAAAAAAGAAAAAAACCTATACATTTATTTCAGAAAATATTCACTTTTTATAACAAACACATAAAATCTGTAGTACTATAAATATTTTATAAAATAAAATTCTTAACACTAAAACATTTTTAACCTAAATCTTAGCTTCTGCTGTGTCGGATAGTAGTATGAGGACATTGTACCAGATATAGCAAATCATTGATTTCTTTCTTTCTTTCTTTTTTTTTTCTTTTTGGAGGGCAATTGGGGTTAAGTAACTTGCCCAAGGTCACACTGCTAGGTGTTTTGTTTGTATGTGTTAAGTGTCTGAGGCCGGATACGAACTCAGGTCCTTCTGACTCCAGGGCCAGCACTCTACTCACTGTGCCACCTAGCTGCCCCCAAATCATTGATTTCTTAACACTAAACTCACTCAGACAGCAGCCACAGACATTCTGGCATGAAGTTTATCTAACACCTTTATTTTTTCACTGAGCTGCATCACTGACTTTGCACTCTTAGACTTAGAATCCAAAAGACTTGCAGTATACTTTGGGGCCATAATTGCAACACAAAACTTGAGTTTTAAAGGCAAAGAATGAAAATATACATTGACTACAAGGGGAATTCTATATTCTACAATGGTAGAGTAAACAAGACCAGTGAAGCACCTAGTAGGATACCAGCTGTCCCACAAACTTGCACACATCACACCTATAATTATTTTCTCTATTGCAGATACTAAATCTTTTCAGTCTGCAATGATATGTTGAACAGTTTCTATCATTTCCTTCGTATATTGGGCACTTACAAAAGTACATGTTCCTGAGAGATTAGCCTATCCAATGGTAATGACCTGGTTCTGAATTGTCATCATAGCCTCCTCTGTTTCTATAAACAAATATATATAACTGTGCCATTTGATCAACAATTTTTGTCACTATATTGTTGATTGCATTAATATGGATATCACTCATGGAGAACCTTTTGATTCCACTGTTGGATATTTATTTTTTTCATAGGCTACATTCAGAACTAAGCCTCTTTTGGCTGTGATCAACAAATCCAATGGTGTGTAACATTTTATGTACTTTACTTTTGCCCTTTGAAGTGATGTCTGTTTGCTTCAGAAATATTTCCATTGATTTTTGACCTGTTTATCCTGAGCTCTGAGAATGGCTATCAATCTTTTTCCTCCTTTTTAGTGAGGAAGTATTTATCTTTACAGCTGCTTTAGTAGTAAAAATTATAATGATTATTGGTAGTCCTGATTTACTCACTAATTAGTCATTATTGAGAGCAAATCACTTAGTGTCTTGGGCTCTTAGACCTCTGTCAGTACTGATATTCTATGGTTCTGTGGTAAGAGTTGTGTTTTGCTAATACAGAAAATTGCATGTTTCCACTTTCCTCCAAAAGATCAACATTTTTCATTTTGACTCAGTAAATAATAACAATGGAATCTAGCATTAGTTTCCTCCCCATCATTGGGGAATTGAGGGTGGTGCTTGTTTCCATTGAATCCACAACTGGATAGATTCCAAATATGGGCTTGAATCCATAAGACTAAACACATGGGATTAATTTTTATTGAGTCAATGTAATTGTAAGAAAAGACAGAGTTGTCTTTTAGTAGGGCATCAAATGCTTCACATTTGGACTACTTGCAACTATGGCAGGAGTTAAGCAACAATGAATGTGCTATGGAATGGGATTGGAAGGAGGTAAGAATCTGGATTAAAGAAATACCTGATTCTCCAACCCACACCATGCAAACTAATTATGGAGTCAGTAACATGGCAACCTTGTGTAGGAGAATGTCATGTAATGGCAGGGGTAATAAATCCATCCGATTATTATTTATTCTACTATTAAGTGTTTATTACATTAAGAATATTGTTCTCTAAGCCCTAGATATAAGGATAAAACCAAAAACAATGCTTGCTTACATCAATTTCTTCATCTGTATTATGTGGATGATATTATTTACATTACTTATAAGCACTTTGAAAACTATAAAGACCTATGGCAATATTAGAGATTATTTTTATAAGAATACAATGACTGTAAATGAAAACAAAACAAAGTAAGAGCCAAGAGATGGAAAATGGTATGTGAAGTTTGAGGAAAGAAAGAATAAAAGAATGAAGAACTGGCTCCTGGCTACTTTGTATTTATTTCTCCTTATTCTCTTTATATTTACTCTCTATATACTTATAGATGGACTTGGTGCCACCCCCAGTTATACTATATGATGCTTGAGAATAAGGATTATTTCTTTCTTCATATTTGCATAATCAGTGCTTATCACAGGGCATGGGGCACATCGGAAACAACACTTTATAAATGTGTATTGACTGATCGATTGATCAGGGTTTTAAACCATGGAAATGGAGGCAGGACCTTCCAGATATTGGAAACTGTATGAGTGGGGGCAAAGAGTTGGAAATTCCAAGCAGAAAAGCATTTAAAGTTATTGTTTCCATGTAATTGACTCTTCATTAAAGCTCTTTGTAAAAAACCTAGGCCTGGGTCCCTGACTGGGGAGTTGAGGGTGTTTCTTTTTCCTTCCATTAAATTCAGGGTTAAAGAGCTCCCAAATATGGGCTTGGGGCCATAGTACTGAGCAATTACACTTGAAGTTTGACTGACCTTGCTCAATGCAGCTTCCCACTGGAAAAGAAAAGTAGGATTAACACTCGTTGCTAAAACTACCCCGAAGTAGGCCCAAACAAATCAAACGATTTTATTTTTGAATGGTTTCCACTCAGTTAAACCTCTTGGGTGATTCAGCTTAGAGTGAATTTCTTTACAGTGAAAATATGTTTGGCAGCTCCACTGCGGACAAAGTTCATCTTAAGGGCAAAGGACTTTCACTATGTAATTAGGTCACATTAATGGTTACCGAGGGGAAGAGGCTCAGGTTTAGACTACATTTAATGCATGAAATGGATTAATTGATCTTTCACATGGCTCTTTGCCATTGTTATCAATTGTTTGTATAAAATATATGCTGTAGGGGCGGCTAGGTGGTGCAGTGAAGAGAGCACTGGCCCTGGAGTCAGGAGGACCTGATTTCAAATCCAGCCTCAGACATTTAACACACAAACTAGCCCTGTGTTCTTGGGCAAGTCACTTAACCCCAACTGCCCTTCAAAAAGAAAAAAATAAAAATAAATAAATAAAATAAAATATATTCTGTGGATTAATTCCCACTCCTCTACTTGCTACCTTTGCCTTTCTTGGGATTTCTTTTTCTTTCGGCATTTTTATTTAAAACTAAAGAGATCAGAAGAATGGACCTGAGACAGCTACTTTTAAGACAGAGTGGGAAAACAAAAGTTAAGCTATGAAAAAGTTGCTCTCAAATTCCCTAGGTGAGATGGGGAGGAGGAGTGGGAACATGATAGGACTCAAAATGAAGAAAATGCTACCATCTAAATTCCCAGAATTATTGCATCTCAGCATTGAAAAGAGCCTCCTCCACAATGTTGTACCCAGCAAGGGGCCATCCGACTCTTACTAGACTAATTTTCTCTCTTTTCCTTTTAATAGGAGCACAGGAATCACTATTACTTAAAAGAGCCCATCCCACTTGCAGCTAGATGCCATGATTAGGAAGTTTTTCCTTACATTTAGCCTGACTTGGAGGGCAGTGCCAGCTGGAATAGCGGACAAAGAGTGGGCACAGGAAAACCTGGTTTCCAGTCATCTCTCTGACACATAGTAGTTGTGCTATTCTGTGCAAGGTGTTTCACCTCTCAATGACCTGGGCATCTTTCTAAGAGTATAACTTCTGGAGAAGGTGCTAGGAAGTCACAGGTCTTTTTTTTTTTAAGCCTATATCTCCTTTATTTACAAATTCTATCCACGGATTGTTCCATCTTTCTTACTAAAACATATCTTTTGCTATTGTAACTGGGCTTTTGACAATGTCCAGATCACCTAAGATGGAGGCATCCATATAGGAGGCATCAAGGACCTGTTTCTGGGAGAAGACATTCTATGTTCCCCTACCACATGGATGGGACACTGTATTTTATAATTTCGTAAAGTAGAACTTGTTAAAAGTCATTTGTCTTCAGGATTTTAATCCATATTTGACTTTTTCTTCACTTCTTCCTATCCCCACTTTCTAAATATATGTAATGAGGGCTATCCTAAATTGACAAGTCCATCAATGGCAAATATACTTTCCCAGAAGACGCCAAGGAAATTCAGTCCATGCTCTAAGTTACAAAGGCAGACATGCTAAAATAAACTAGCTGACCATTTCACTCAGTCATCAATCATAAGTAGTGCTAGTGTTTGTTCCCATCCCAGAAATATCAATGTGCTATTTGCCTGCTTCTGATTTGATTTGGAGGGATTATGGGAGACCACAGCATAAGCGCACTGTGTCTGTGCCAATGCCAAACAGCAGCCACATTGCAAGACGACTTTCATCCATATGTTCAACCTGAGGTTATCCTCAAAAATGGTCTGGAAGTGTAGATTCTCCTTTTTCCTTCTAGACTGGTTTGCTTCATTTCATTTTGTTGGCCAGTAATGGTGGCATGCTATGGAACCATATGGAGTAATTAAAGTCAAAGATGTGGGCACTAAAGGGTCCTCACCAACCACATAAAATATTTGTGATTTGTATGTACAGAGCTCTTTACTACAGATTTGTTGTTCTGGGTTTTCTAAGAAAGTTTGTTCACAGGTTTTTCCCCTACCTATCTCCATTTGCATTATTATAGCAATTAAAATTGATAATAATAGCTAACATTTACATAGCAAATGGGTGTAGACACTTTTCCCTAGGTTATTTCAGTTGAGGACACATTTCTTTGAATTCTGACCTTATCTTTCCCAGCTTATTTAGTTTGCCCTTGTTCTTTTTCTTTTATTTATAGGTCTCCTTCAATTAACTAACCTGCATTTATTAAGTGCCTACTATGGTCCAGGCACTATGCTAGGCATAGGAACTACAGATAATAAAAATGAGACAGTGTCTGCCTTTATGGACATTATGTTCTATTAGGGCTATGCAAACAAAAAAACATTTATCATGCACTTAGTACATTCCTGTCGCTGTGTTGATCCCAGATGGTGGGACAATTTGGCAGGGGTGGGGGGGAGTAAATGGAGGGGAATGTAAAGTCTCATATTTGGGCTTTTAAAATCAACCTCCCAAGTACAAGATGGGGAGAGGCATGTCTAGCCAGCAGTCCATGTGGAAAGACCTAAGATCTGAGTGGACTCAAAACTTGATATGCCAATGGTATAATATGGAAACAAACGAAAAAGCTAATGTAATCTCAGAATACTTTAAAAGAAACCTAGAGTCCAGGAATAGGGAAGTGATAGTCTCTCTCTCCATTCTGTCTATTCTGGCCTGATCAAATCATACCTGAAGTGCTAGGTTCAGTTCTAGAGGCACATTTCAAGAGGTTCATCGATAATATAGAAAGCATTCAGAGAGGGGTAACCAAGATGGTGAAGGACTGGGTTCTTGCAATATGAGGGTCAGTTGAAGGAAATGGGAGGGACAGTATTTCAAGCATCAGAAGGGCTGTCATGTCCAAGAGAGATTGGGTTTAGGATCATCTATTTTGAGCTGTAATGGATACTAGAGGCCTTCAAGTCCAACCTCCTTATTTTACAAATGAGGAAACTGAGGCAGAAAGCAGTTAAGCATCATGGTCAGATTCTCACTGTTAATATGAAGGAGGATTTGAATGAACTTAGCTCTATCCACTGTACCACCTTGTTCTGCTTGGTGATGAAAACAGCTCTAAGTAGAGGACCAGAAAGCAAGCCCACAAAAAAAAAAAAAAAAACATCAGGAGTAAAAACATATTAAGCAAATAGAGAAATTCTGAAAGAAGTACACTTACTGAGGATGCTTTCCCTAAAGCAGAAAGGTAGAGACCAAAGAGAGAGAGAGAAGAAAGGTGAAAAATAGACATATATAACTAGATCTTTCCATCTGTAAAATAAGGGTTCTATTATTTTTTTTGTTTCATATTTGGATTTTTGCCCAGAATCTGATATAAAACACCTCATGAAACCTTAATGTTAAAATGAATCACGGAAGTAGGCAGTGCAGTTAGTGAAATAATCATGTTCAGGAATATAATAGAGAAGTGCAGATAGTGAAATCAGGTCAGATTTCTATATCTTCTCGGGTTCCAGTGCCAAATAGGTGTTGCACATAGCTGATGTAGAGAATTCAGAAAACTATGACTTTTGATACACCAAGAAGATAATGCTCTTCTAAGTATTCCCTCCAAACTGCAAATCTTTTATTTAACTTTTATAACTGCCTAAAATTCCACCAATTAGAAAGGAAGGAAACAAGGAAAGAAACATTTATTAAGTACTTACTATTGTATGTCAAGCCCTGTGCCAAGTATTTAGGTTAACAAGTACCATGCTATCAATGACTTGGATAAAGACCTAGAAGAAGACTTGGTTATCAGATTTACATATGCAAATCACAACATTGGAAGCTATTGTTAACCCAGTTGATGGCAAAATTTGTATTCAAAGAGATTTTATTAATCTGAAATAATAGACCAAAGCTAACAAGATGAAATTTAATAGGAAGAAAAAAAATCTTTCTGTTAAGTTAAAAAAATAAACTATATGAGAGTACAAGATGGGGAAGGTCCATATTAGAAGCATTGTAGATAAAAAAAAAAATTTAGGGATTTTAGATGATTGTAATTAAATAAACTCAATATGCATCAATAGTCCATTCTGACAGCCAAAAGGCTAGTGGGATATTGGGTTGGTTCAGTAGAAAGTCAGTATCCAAAACAAAGAAAGTCCATTGTCCCATTGAGCTCTGATCTAGTTAGAAAACTCCTGGGTTGTGGTACTGAATTCCACATGTCACACTTTAAGAGGGACTTTAACATACTGGAGAGTCCTCAGCATTTTGTATAAGGAAACATTGAAGGAACTAATGGATATCCGTCCCAGAGGAGAGGAGGCTATTTCTATATACTCAAAGGCCTATAATATGAATAAGAGAGTAGACTTGTTATGTACATGTAGCTCTAGAGGGGAGAACTAAGACCGATAGGTAAAAATTACAGAAAAGCAGATTTTGACTCAATATAAGGAAGAACTTTCTAACAAGTAAGAAGAAAATGGAGGCTTCACAAAGTAGTGAGATTTCCATCATTGAAAGCATGTAAGCAAAGGCTAGATAGAAGGTAGAATAGTAGTAAAAGATGAAATATTTTATTATTACATTTGTATATAACATATGTAACCAATGCTGGTCTGAGTATTTCCAGTTCTCCTAACATGAAGGTATCCTTACAGAACTATTGTCCAGATTGTCTAACATGGAGGCCTGTATCCCCTACCATATGGGTGGGGGTAAACTCCTTTGATTGGCTGCCTGCATCTTTCAAACTGGCAAGACTGAACTGTTTGATTTCCAGCCACTCTTATCTGATACATCCAGAAGGTGAAGATCCCAGTTCATCCAAAGAGAGTATATCATGAACCGAAGCAGTGAGGTTTCTTCTGATTGGACCTAGATCACAAATTGATGATGGGTATGTGTTTCAAAAGAGGTTGTTGTTGTTGTTAAGTTGTTTCTGAGTCATGTCTAACTCTTCATGATTCCATTTGGGGGTCTTCTTGGCAAAGATATTGGAGTGATTTGTCATTTCCTTCTCTAACTCGTTTTACAGATGAGGAAACTGAGAACAGATTTAAGTGACTTAAGTCACACAGCTAGTAAGTGTCTGAGGTCAGATTTGAACTTAGGAAGATGAATCTTCATGACTTGTGGCCCAGCACTCTATCCACTGTACCACCAAAGGGGGGAAATCTTAATAATGAAAGTTGCCTCAAAAAATGAAGTGGCTGCCTCAGGAAATGGTGGGTTCCCCATTCCTAGAAATCCTTAAATGGAGACCTGATGCCAGGGATATTGTGAAAGGAATTGCAGGTTGGATGGTGAAAACTCTGAGATCACTTCTGCACTTTGAGATTCTGCAATCCTGTACACTAAGCTGAAAGCTAGAGAAATACTTCCTAAAGAGTCATTGAACTGGCTATTTTGCTGTTTCTCATACACAGGACTCCATAACCTATCCCTGTGCCTTCGTACTAACTGTTGCACATGCCTGGAATGCTCTCTCTCCTCACTTCTATCTCTCAAAATTCCTCATTTTATTTAAGACTCAGTTCCAGTACTACCTTCTACATAAGGTCTTTCCCAATGTCCCCCCTCACCCCCCAGCTATTAGTGCCTTCCCACAAAATCACCTTGAATCTATCTTGTATATTCCTTGTATACATGTTTCATCTCTGTGTGTATATACATACATATATATATATGTATACACATACAAACACATATTTATATATATAACTACATATGTATTGTCTTCTCTAGAATGTAAGTTTCTTGAGAACAAGACTATCTTATTTTTTATTTGTATTCCCAACACTTAACATGATGTCCAGCACATCTGCTCATGCTGCAAGAGGGTAGCAAAAATAGCTCATTCAACCCAATCAAATTCATTGCACATTTATCAAACACATATTATGTACTAAGCATGAGGGTAGGGATTGTTCCTGATGGAAGAGAATAAGTCCATCCCAAACAACTCCCCAACAATAGTGGTCAATCACTGGGGAAAAAAAGAAGAGAAATGACGAGTTCAAAGCAGAGAAGAGAAGCTGATCATGGAAGGAGAGGAGCAAATCAATGGTTAAACCAGTCAAGTGTGTATCCCTGTGCTAGAGGAATGATGACTTCACCAGCCCAGGTGCTCGCAGTACACCCAGAGATTCCTCTCCAGAGACAACGTGAACACGTTCTTTCCACAGGTGTGTTTATAGTGGAATTCTAAGGATGCCTGGTAAGCCTTCTGGGAGGCTTGGACTAGATGATGCTGGAGAGATCTAGTCCCAAACATCTTAAATTACAGGAGAAATTGGTTTGAAGGAAGACAGGGGACTAAAATGAGGTATTTTTTAGTGATTCCAAATTCTACCTGAGGTTAATTTGAGGATCCTTCTTCATGATGATTTGTCAAGCCCCTAGTGATATAACAATTCTTTTTTCCTCTGGGACAATCAAAGAAGTCCATTTTGGAAGAAGAATGTTAAGGTAAGAAGCAAATCATTCAGCCAAGCCTGTTTTCTCCTTGGGTAATTGTTCTGTAAGGCATACTCCTTAATGTACTGCACACATTTTTGTCATCCTTTGTTTGAGAACCAGGAATAATGGTTGAAAAATATCAGAGAGGCAGATTTCATTTCAATATAATGAAAAACTTCTTAACAGTTATGGCTAGCCCAAAGTTTAGTGAGTTGCTTCCTGAAGTAATGAACTCCCCATGCCTGGAAGGCATCAAGCAGAGATTGGATGGCCATTTATCAGGGCAGAGGTTGGATTGGATGACCTTGAGATACTTTCCAATTTGGAGGCTCTGAGTGGTATGTGTTGAGTTTATTTTGAACTCCTGAACTCTTCTCCTTTGGTATCTTACAAACATTACATCATAGAATTATAGATTTAGAGCTAGAAAAGACCTTCCAGGCAATCTGTTCCAACTCCCTCAGATGGACAAACTGGGGGCCCCAAGAGGGGCAAATGACTTGCCCAAGATCACTCAGGAAGTACATGGCAGAAGGAAAATTTGAACACAGTTTGATTCCTAATTCATTACTCTTTCCAATCTTGAATCTTGGATTTTGGGGTACGGATGTGGCAGGTTTAGAGTTGGAAGGGTCTTTAGTCCAACCTCTTATTTCACAGAGGGCTGGCCTCCTTTAAATCCCAACAAAATCCCATTTTCTATAGGAAAACTTTCCCAATCACTCTTAATTTTAGTGCCTTCCCTCTTTAATTATTTCCTGTTCATCCTGTGTGTAGTTTGTGCATGCACTTTTGTTTTTTATTCTCCCTCATTAGACTGTGGGTTCCTTGAGGGTAGGGTTGTCTTTTGTTTCTTTTTCTACTCCCATCACTAAGCCCAGTCCTTGGCATACAGAAGGCACTTAGTAAATGTAGATTGATTAATTTATTGACTTTGTAGGCAATTAAGAAATGTTTGTTGTCTGACTGATTGACAGAGGGTTTGAAACTGAGATCCAAGTGGGTTGTGTCATGCCTAAAATTACAAAAATAAAAAGTAGCAGAGCCAGCCTTCAAACCCTGGTCTTCTGTCTTAGATTTGAGATGGGGAAAATGTGAGCAGGCTTGAACTTGGTAGCCTAGAACTTTGAAAAAAAATTTGGTGTTTCCAGACCCTGCTCTTAACCTTTGGCCTACAGTAGTATTTATAAATGTGGATGCTGTTAAATGAAGGGAGTCCATCTGTAAGTGAGCAACATAAGGCATTTAACTTAGAACACCAAATCAGTAAAAATAGACCTTAATGCTTTTACAATTACCTTAGTTCTTTGGGAAACAAAACTGCCCATCACTTTACAGGCCTGTTAGGGATAGCTACTGACCTGTAGCCAACTGTTCTGTAGGTTCAGAAACACAAGCCTGAGATCAATGCCAAGAAAATAAACCTTGAGGACAATCTGTTTGACATATAGTAAATGCAGCTGCATCCAGCAAATGCATATGACAGGGCCTACTGGGTAGCCAAAGGAATTCCCTCTTCATGTTTTACCCAAATAAGTAATGTGGAGCTTGAGGCTTACCCAGGAATAGCTCAATACAAAACACCTGTCTCAGCCCAATGGCGGATATATACTGATTTAGAGTTGATATGCTCCATTTATATTTATAACGACTGTACACAAATCCCTCTTGTCTCTCCTACTTGATTATGAGCCTCTAGTTGGGAATTGTGTCCAAACCAATCTTTGCAAATCCTGAAACACTGCACATGAATTCATTCATTCAGTATCTAAGTACATTGCTAGTAAGAAGGAAATCTGTGTTGTGATCCAATGGGAAGGTATCACCTCCTTAGAGATTTTGCTTCCATGTTTACTGTCCACTGGAGGTTTTGAACTTTCATGACGACACAAGACTTGATTTATCACCTAGTCAATATGCACATGCCGAGGAAAGCAAAACTTGGAGTAGTGAAAAATGTGCATATTTGTAAGAAGTCATATCAAAAGTCTCCTGTACAGCACAACCTAGGATGCTTTCCACTTTACTTACTCTCCCCGCCACTACCCTTACATCACAATTCTGCAAATAGTTTCCCATCCCAAATTTGCAAACCTGAAAGTAAAGCCTCAGTGGCTCAAAGCATGAAAATCAAGGCAAAGAGGCAAGTAGTATCCAGAACCAGACAAAACCTAGGTATAGGGAGAGATGCTCCTTCCTTTTAATTTTAAGTTGTTCAGTGATTTCAGTAATGTCTGATTCTTTGTAGACACATCTAGGGTTTTCTTGACAAAGATAGTGTAGTGGTTTGTCTTTTATAGCTCATTTTACAGTTTAGAAAACTGAGGCAAACAGAGCTCACTTGCCCAGCATCACACAGCTAGTAAATGTCTGATATTGGATTTGAACTCAGGTCCTACTAACTCCAGGTCCAGGGCTCTATTCACTGAGCCACCTATATGCCCTCCTTCCTTTGGATCGGTTTTGTTTATTTACCTTTGTACACGTTCTATCCTCAAAAAAAATTAGATATAACTTCATATATACTTGTCTGCATGTATGTTATATTCTCAAGAGAGTGTAAGATCTTGGATCCGGCCTCAGACACTTAACGCACACACAAACAAAAACCTAGCTGTGTGACCTTGGGCAAGTTACTTAACCCCAATTGCCCTCCAAAAAGCAAAAAAAAAAAGAGAGAGAGAGAGAGAGAGTGTGTAAGATCCTTGAGGGCAGGTGCTGTTTTATTTTTGTCTTTCTCAATTGACTAAAGTAGAGAAGACTGAGCCAGTCCCACTAATATGTGGCCTGACAATGCTGGCTACAATAATTAGCCCATGTAAAGCCCGCCTATTTGCTCCTGATGGTCTGGTCCAATGTTCTCCACTGTGGCCAGCTGAGAAAAACAAAAATGAAACAACCCTGCCCTCAAGGAGCTTACATTCTCTTGAGAATATAACATGTACACAGATAAGTATACATAAACTACATGCAAAGTGATAATAATTGAGATTATCTGAATATTATCTTGCATACAAGTAGTACCTGAGCTTTGCTTTGAAGGAAGCTGGGGATTCTATGAGGTAGCAATGAGAAGGGAGAGCATGCTGGGTACGAGGCACCAGAGGCAGAAGGTAGAATGTTGTATATGGGAAATCGAGTCCTCTTTAGGCAGAGGAATACAATGGGGTCAGATATAGAGGAGGAACAGAGGAAGAGGGAAGGACACAAGGGGGTTAAAGGAGGATAGGATAAGACGAATGTTCAGCACAAATCCTATACAATCAGCACCTAGGAAAGTACATAGCGAACATATCTCTGCACATAAAGAGAAAACAAAGACGACCTGCCTTTTCTCTTTGACGGTAGAATAATGTGTTGTATTTCCTAGGAGCAGAATGAGGTTCAAAACTAATTTTCACTTGTATTCACAGGACCATAGTAGCAGAGAGAACAGTTTCCATTGTGGGCATCTTCCAATATCAGAGAGCAGCAGGGAAGTGAAGAGAAGCAATGGATAGTGGGAAGGAGTGAAGAAACCTTGGCATAGATCATTTGTCATCAGAAGGCATAATAAAATGATTTCTAAGATGTGAGGTCTGCCTGATGGAATCCACAGGAGATTAGGATTATGGATTATACATCTAGAGCTGGAAGGGACCTCAGGAGTCATCAAGCACAACTCTCTGATTTTACAGGTGAGGAAAGTGAGGCTGGGAGAGGTTAAGTGATTTGGCAAAGGTCACACAGTTAGAAGCATTAAATTTAGTATTTGAACTCAGATCCTTTAACTACAGAGCCAATGCTTTTTTTCCCTACTTCACCTACATACACATAGACCTAAAGCTGGAAGTAATCTTAAACGTGAAGGTCATTTTATCCAGCCTTCTCATTTTTTCAGAGAAGGAAACTGAAGTCATAAGAGATTATGTGATTTACCTAAGATCACAAAATAGTGGCCTAGGCAGGATTTGAACTCTATCACAGTATTCCTTCCACTGTTCTGAACTGCCTCTCAGTACCAGGCCTTTGTTCTAGTCAACCAGCATCTTCTCTGGAGTATCAGGCTGACCTGGCTTTGTCCTCATCTCTAAAATGGCAATAATAATATGTGTATTACCTTTGGCTCCATAGGATTGTGAGAGAAGCATTTTGTAAATCTTAGAGCACTATGGAAATGAACCGTTATTGTTTATTATCTTGTTTTCTGTTGTCTGGAGATCCTTTCCTGAACAGACCTTGGCAATAGTCTTGCTAACTTCTCATTGAAAATGCTGCCCATGCAGCTACCAGCTCCACTGGCCTTGCTCCAATTTACTTCAATTCAACAAGCATTTCTTTAACACCTGCCATAAGAAAGAAGGCATTCTCCATACAAACATAAAAGTCCCTGTCTTTAAAGTCATCTAATCCAAGCTTCTCACTTTACAGAGATGGAAACTGAGGCCTAGAGAGATTAACTAATTCACTCAAGGTCTATAGTCTATATAATACCCAAGATCTGCAATCTACAATACATAGCATAGTCCGTGGAAGCTTGATTTCTTCCTAACACCTCTCTCTGGACTCATTTTTTTCATAATAGCTTTTGAATTCCTGTTTTGGGAATTTCGTCTCTGCAGCTGTCTCTATGCCCGGTCATCAGCTCCTTTAGCAGGAGGTCTCCATACCCTCTGAGCTTTGTTTCTTGTTTCCCTTTTCTCTTTGTCCTTTTCCAGTCTTTCCTCAGTTTTTCACAATTCTCCCCTGGAGGCAACATCATCCCACCTGGCCCAGCTCAGAAATCCCTGGCCCTGGGAGTCTTGATAAATTCACATTAGCAGGAGAAAGTCATTTCTGAATCTTCTCTCAGTAGTTCTCACTGTCCTCTCTAACATTCAAACTATTAAAAACCTCATATTTACATTTTAATACAGAAACTTTACCCACTGATCTCCCCTCAGTTCCAAAATCACTTTTAGGGAGTATTACTATAATAAAATATAAAAATCAAAGGTAAAATGTACAAGTTTTTCCCACTGGAGAAGAAATGCTTTTTGTCAAGGAAAAGAAAGGAACTTATAGAGATTATTGGACTAAAATTAATCTGTATTTGTCTGTGCCTTGTAGCAAGAAACCTTTTAATTCTACATTACAGAAATCTATTGACATGTAGCCAAACCTGATATAATACAACCCAGTGGGGAAATATCACATTTCTGTGGATATAGCAATTGAGAAAACTCCAGGCTCACCATCCATAACATTTTCATTGCATAACAATTTTGGGAGATCACATCATGCCCTATATTTAGAAGGTATCCCATGGAAACCATGAGAAGTGGTTTTGCTCACAGAGTTGAGCATATAAAATTAATTTTGACTTATCAGAAGACTGGGAGAGGAAGGGTCAGCAAAAGGCAACATATCTCCTTTGCCTTATTAAGTTCAACACCCAAAAAGAGTCATAGGAACCCCTGCAGAGCAAGAAACTGTGTTTTTTCATTACGTGCCCATGGACCCAGTGATTCTTTATATTTTCTTTTCCACAAAGGCTTGTAGGCTCTCCGCAGGAAACTTGTCTCTCTTACATCCAGGAGAGCAGAATTTAATGGAGAACATGCTTATGGGGATGTGGAGAACTCAGATATCATTTTATGTTCTGCCTTCCTGTGTTTCCCAATAACCAAAAGTAGTCTAAAGGTAACCTCTGACTCAGTTTCACTACCTACATACACACACACACACACACACACACATATATTTTATACACACACACTCATATGTGTAAATAATCACCTATAGGGTATATATGTGGGGTATACATAGGGAGAGAGAGACAGAAAGAGATAGAGAGAAACAGAGACAGAGAGAAAGTGCGAAGAGATGAAATATCTGTTGAAGACTCCCTGGATGATGATTTTGTTTGTTTGTTTGTTTGTTTGTTTTTGGAGGGCAGTTGGAGTTAAGTGACTTGCCCAAAGTCACATGGCTAGTAAGTGTGTTAAGTGTCTGAGACCAGATTTGAACTCAAGTCCTCCTGACTCCAGGGCCAGTGCTCTCTTCACTGTGCCATCTAGCCGACCTGTGGATGATGATTTTAAAGACCTTAAACCCTTCGAAGGAAAAAAAATGGGACTAAGTACTCTGGAGTTAGTACTACCTGTGAGAGTGAGGTAAGCATTTTGACTGAGAAGGATAGTTTCAATTACTCCATCAACAAGTATTTTTTTTTTTTAGTCCAAGTAGTGAGTTTATTGTTAACACCAACAGAAGTGGGCCAGACTCCTAGTGAGTCTGTGATATTCATGACACCAATACAAGAGGGCCAGATTTTAGGAATCTGAGCGTTTAATGAGAGTAAGGTTGATATTTTATACAGGAAGACTGTGGGAAGATCTCCGTGGGGTTAAGGAGGGGCAAGTAGCATGGGGTAGGCCAGTGGGCCAGGTGAAGACAATGAGGGCCACAATGAAAACACAATTAAAAGGATTATACTGGAAGTGAACTCCAGAGACTTGGTTGCTGAAATTTGTGGGAAAGTTTGGGGACCCTTTTTAGGGGTCCCATTGCTTCATCAGCCCCCTCATTCCACCTTCCAACAAATGGGACCCAAAATCTTTTGGGGTAAAGGGTGAAGGTCTCAGCTTCTGAAACTGCTTCCTGCTACCCCTGACTCCAGGGGCCCCAAAGAGAAGTCAACAAGCATTTATTAAGGACTTACTGTGTGCCAGGAACTTTGCTAGGTGATGGAGACACAAGGACAAAGAAGGAAACCAATACTGCTTGCTATGAGTTTCTGCTCTAATGTGTGCTGGTTCCTGAATATTGACCATCAAGTGCAAGTATTGAAACATTCTAAATTTGCCACCTGCTCTGTAAAGTTGGACTATTCTATACACAAATAAGTGAGCTTGGTGCATAGACCTGGTAGCTAAGGTCAAGAGAAGAAATAGACACTATTAACCATGTGGCCAGTTCTCCTCCTCTATCTCTGTCTGTCTGTCTGTCTCTCTCTGTGTCTCTCTGTTTCTGTCTCTGTTTCTGTGTCTGTTTCTGTTTCTGTGTCTTTCTCTGTTTCTATGTCTGTCTCTCTGTGTCTCTCTGTTTCTCTCTCTGTCTGTCTCTCCTCCTTCCTCCTTTCTCCTTCCTTCTTCCTCTTTCCTATTTCTTTCCTCTTTCCTCTTTCCTCCTTCCTCCAACCACAAATTGTACCACTTTTACTCTCTACTCTTGACTGGACAACCTGCCTTTGACTTCCAGTGTTCCTGACTGTGGCTCCTGCTTAAATTCTAGATGCTGACCTCTGTGTTTAGTTAAGAGACTGGTAAGTCAAGCATTTATTAGGCACCTTCTAGCAGCAGGTACTGCTAAAGCTGGGAATACAATTAGAAAGAAAGAACTTTGATGGCGGAGTAGAAACAGCATTCCCAATGTGCTCTGCCCCACGAAAATTTCAAACAATGTGAAAGGGAGCTCCAAACAACTTCTGAAGCCCCAGCACCCACAGAATGGCACAGAGAAGCTAACCTCCTGCTGAGGACAGCCCAGCAGCCCTGCAGGGAGCGGCCAGCGCAGCGCTCTGAGACCAGGCAGCACAGCGAGCTGGGAACCGACAGCACAGCCCGAAGAGCCGAGCCCAGGTCCTCGGTTTTAGCCCCAGGGCGGCCGGGCTTTCAGCCTACTGGTGGAACCCCAGAACACCAGCAATCGTGGTGATTCCAGAATTATCAGCACAGATATGCCTAGGACAAAGTGAGAGGTTAGTGCCCTATGGACTTTGGGACCAGTATTTGGGGAACACGTGGCTTCCTCCCCTGGGGGCAAAAAGCTGCTGAAGAAACAGCTGCACAGAAGCCATTTGGCAGCATCAGTAGTGGCTCTAGTTCCTGGTCTTCGAACTGTAGGAAGATCCAGCAATCAGTCTGGGGGTTAATTGCTTTTGCTTTAAACTGCCTGGATCTGGATTGTGGTCTGGGGGGGAAGTCTGGGGAGGGTATCCAACTTGCCAGAGTGGGTGGAGGCTTTACAGAGGCCACCCAACTGGTGGAAGTTGTGAAGACCCCACGTTTGGGCGGAAGCTCCCCTGTCTGGTGGCAGAGTCCTACTGTGGCAACAAGCCCCAAAATCAAGTAACTAAGTGGCAATATGCCTAGGCAAACGAAACAAAATAAACAGAAAAGTTCAACATTGGACTCCTATTTTAGGGGCAAAGAGGCTCAAAGCATGGAGGAGGACTGTGAGGTCAGAACTCTTGCACCAAAAGCCCCAAATGAAAATACAAGCTGGCTACAGGCCATAGAGGACCTCAAGAAGCAGATAAGAGAAGTGGGGGAAAATTTGGGAAGAGAAATGAAAAAGATGCAAGAAAAGTATGAAATGACAGTCAACAGCCTGACTGAGGAAAATAACACCTTAAAAACCAGACTAACTCAAATGGCAAAAGAGGCTCAGAAAGGCAATGAGGAGAAGAATGCCTTAAAAAGTCGAATTTGCCAGATGGAAAAAGAATCTCAAAAGCTCACTGAGGAGATTCATTCCTTCAGAGTTAGACTGGAGCAAATGGAAGCTAGTGACTTTATGAGAAATCAAGATACTATTAAACAGATTCAAATAAATGAAAGAATAGAAGGCAATGTGAAATATCTCATGGAAAAACCACTGACCTGGAAAATAGATCCCGGAGAGATAATTTAAAAATTATTGGACTACCTGAAAGCCATGATCAAAGAAAGAACCTAGAAATCATCCTTCAAGAAATTCTCAAGGAAAACTGCCCTGATGTTTTAGATCCAGAGGGCAAAATAGAGGTTGAAAGAATCCACCGATCACCTCCTGAAAAAGATCCCAAAAAGAAAACTCCCAGAAATATTATAGCCAGGTTCAAGAATCCCCAGATCAAGGAGAAAATACTCCAAGCAGCCAGGAAGAAACAATTTCAATATTGTGGAAACACAATCAGAATAGCCCAGGACCTGGCAGCTTCTACACTGAGGGATCGAAGGGCATGGAATATGATATTCCAGAGGGCAAAGAGCTGGGAATGAACCCAAGGGTCACCTACCCAGCAAAACTGAGTATTTTGTTTCAGGGGAAAATATGGTCATTCAGTGGAATAGAGGACTTTCAAGCATTCTTGAGGAAAAAAACAGAGTTGAATAGAAAATTTGACATTCAGACACAAGAAGCAAGAGATGCTTGAGAAGGCAATCAAGGAAAAGAAATCAAAAGGAACTTATCAAAGTTGGACTATTTACAGCCCTACATGGAAAAACAATAACTGTTTTTGATGAAACCTTTTTCATTATGAAAATAATTGAAGAAGGGTACATGGCATATGTTCACAGGTATACATGGATAGAGGGCACAGGCTGAATTTGATGGGAAGGGATGATTATTTTTTTTTTTGGAGGGCAATTGGGGTTGGGTGACTTGCCCAGGTTCACATGGCTGGGTTTTTGTTTGTGTGTTGGGTGTCTGGGGCCAGATGCGAGCTCGGGTCCTTCTGGCTCTGGGGCTGGCTCTCTGCTCGCTGTGCCACCTAGCCGCCCCAAGGAAGGGATGATTCTTAAGGGGTGAAGTCAAGAGGTGAGAGAGGAAAGTGGCAAGAGGAGATAGAGAGAGACAGGGTAGGGTAAACTATCTCATGTAGAAGAGGCAAGGGGAAGTAGTTGCAGGGGAGGGGAAGAACAGGAAGGTAAAAAGGCAAAAGCATATTCTCATTAAAGTTGGCTCAAAGAGAGAATCACATACATACTAAATGGAATATCTTACCCTCACTCACTCTCCTGAGTAGGGGAAAGGGGGATGAGAGGGGGATGATGGAGGGGAGGGCATTCTGGGGAGAGGGGAGGTTAGAAGTACCCACTATCAAAGAGGGACAGGATCAAAGTAGGGAATGGACCAGGTGGGAGGTGAGACGGGTGGGAGGGAAACATAAGCAGTCTTTTACAATACATCTACTATGGTAATGTTTTGCATAGCTATACATGTACAACACATGCTGAATTGCTTATCTTGTCAGAGGGAGTGGGTGACAAGGGAGGAAGGGAATGGATCTGAAAATCAAAGTTTTAAAATTAAATGTTTCATAAGATGTCTAGGCATTGGGGCTCAGAGATTCACCTTGCCCTAATGGCAAAGTCGAAGGGGGTATGGGAGAAGATATGGGAGAGAGCAGATTGGATGAGGGGATATCTGGTGGGACTGCTATTCTGGGGTGGTGGGTAGGGAAAAAATGGGGGAAAATGTAACTCAATCTGGTGGAAATGAATGATGTAAACCAGAAGTTAATAAATCATTTGTTTAATTAAAAAAAAAAAAGAAAGAAAGAACTTCCCTGTACTAAAGAGGCTTATATTCTAAAGGAGACAGGGTTAATGGGAGGGGAGATGAAAGAACTCAACACATGGAAAAGCAAAGCCAGAGTCAGGAACAGGGGCTGGAGAGCTATGAAAATGTGCCTGAGTTAGGACACTTCCTTAGAAAGAAGGTTAGGGGAGGACCAGCCTATCAAAGAGAGGGGCCACAGGGCAGAATCGAAGTCTATTTCAATCCAATTCAGATCAACACTCCTTTTTCAGGAGTCTATTAAGTGCCAGACACTATCCTAGGCACTGAGGATACAAAGACAGACACAAAACAGACCCTGCCCTCAAGGAGTTTACATTCTACTGGAGAGATGCCATATGTACATATATAAATAAGTTGCAAATAATGGAAACAATTTCAAGGGGTTATGAATTGGTGAAGACCTTTTGTACAAAAGGGTCTTTGTACCTTTTGAACAAAACCTGAGTTTTGTTCCAGAAGGGAGCTAGCAATGCTAGGAAGAAGATGGGGAGGGACAGAATTCAAAACTTGGGGGCCCACATGTACAGAGACTTGGAGGCTGGAGATGGAATGGCCAATATGCTAACAGTTAGCTCGGCAAAATTGCTGTCAATAATAAGGCTTCAAATTCCTGCCAATTCCTCGAAGATTCTTCATTATGCATATAGTCTGAGAGGTTTGTTTTGATATCCATATTTATATTGTCTGAGGCCTAAGTCAGTAACAGGAAAATACTTGGAGGCTCTTGATTAATATTCATGGAAGCCTTTAACAAATCCAGAACTGGAAGTTGCCCGGTGAATTACCTTTTGTTAGCAGTGTGGCCAGATGAAGAAAGCTGGGCAGCAAGCTTTGTGTTTGCAGCTGGCCTCCCTGCATCTCTTAGGAGGTCCCCTCCCTGAGTCATTCCGTTATCCGATAGGACATTTGCTATAGGACCACATGGAGAAGTTTCCATCATAGACCTAATTAACATCTTCCAGAGATACCATTTGACAGACTCATAAATCAGAGGCGTGCTAACAAGATTAATTCCTTTCCCTCTCCTTCATTTTAACATGTTGATTTCCTTTTGATATCTGGAGCCAAAGAAACAAACAAATAAAAAATGCTGAAGAAAGTAGCTAATGCCAAGTCTGAAATGTAGTTTATACATCCCAAGTCAGCAAGCCATTTGTACTGTTCCAAGTACAAACCCAAAGCAAAATAAATAAACATCCAATACAAAACAAAGCCCAGCCTGGATTTTTTAGGAGAGGTAGATTTGGAGTATTAAAAAATCAGTTATCAGCTTCTAGGTTATAGACACACAAGTCATTGAAGGGATGCAGAGAGGTAGATTTAATTCACCTGAGAAATACCAGTCTGACTAGCTACTTATGGTCCAGACTACAACATGACTAACTTAAGGGGCCCCCAAAGTGTGGGAGGAAGTACTCACATTTCCCACCAGATCCTGTCCCAAATCAGATGATCAGGGAGAATTTGAATTAAAGCAGATCTTAACTGGGAATTCATGAACTTTAAAAAATTTTACTTTGATAACTATTTTTCAAAATGATTGGTTTTCTTTTTGGTCCCATGTATTTTATTTCATGCCTTTAAAAATATGATTCTGAGAAGGGGTTCATGGGCTTCCCAACTGTCAAAGGGGTCCACCAAACACACACACACACACACACACACACACAGAGCTAAGAAGTTAAGAATCCCTGCCTCAAAGCTATTTGGATAAGAACCCTGTGTCCTTATCTTCTTCTCCCTCCCTTTTTCTCAGCCAGAGAGGCAAAATAGTCACTTGGGCCAGACTTACCCAACGCATGAGTTGCAAACTGTATTCTGCTAAGGTCAAATCTGGTCAGGGTGGAGTGATAAGGGCACTGCTCCCAACTGATGGAAAAACAGGAGCTTCAAAGCAAATTGGTCCTGCTGGCTTTCTCAAACAGATCCACACCCACTGGAAAATGATTCTTAAAACCACCCCCACTGATAAGGGGAAAATGAGAGGGAAGAGGACTTGGGGGCAGAGGGAGTGGGACTGAATAGTTAATAAGAATCTTCCATTTGAGCCAAAAATGGCTCAAACCAACATCCCAAAGCTTGGAAGAAAGATGGACTTTGAGGCAAGCTGATGAGTGTCTTTTTATTAAGCTGTAGCCACAACAAGGCTGCTCTCTGCCAGCTTCCTTTTTTACAGCCATCCATCCAAGGACAGGAATCTCCCATTCTTTAAGGAAGATGTGCCTTCAGGAAGATTTGGCTGCATCTGCCAAATAAACCATCCAGACAGGCCAGTTAAAACATAAACATTTGATTATGGTCACTAGATAAGCACAGGTACCTGAAACTTGAAATTGAATTTTGTAAAAGCAATCATTACCTTGAAGGGGCTCCCACTTAATACAGCTCCCAGATTAATTTTCACTGGGAACACAAGTCCTTGTACTTAGGGAGACACTATGCTGAGTAGGTGATGGAGAAGAAAAAGATATATAATGGGAAGGGCACAAGGAAGAAAGTCCTTCTTTCATGAGCAAATGCCAAGGAGAGACTGAAGGGGACAAATGAAAAGAATAGCGAATAAAAGAAGAAAGAAGAAAAAGCAGGGTTCGAAGAAAGCCTCAGCAGCTGTGTATTCAAGAGACAGAGTATTTCATTTTTAACCATTCCACTATGGGCAGTCAGTACAGGCCCTCATTCTTTCTGGAAGCCTAAACTAACAAGGTATAAAGGAACTAAGTTTTCTTCTAACAGTGATCACTTGAATACAAAATATAAAGTTTCTATAAGTATACATATATATGTAGCATTTTTGTATTAATTTTAAAAGTGTTTCTTAATAATAACAATAGTAGTGTCTATATAGTGTTTCAAAGTTTGCAAAGTGCTTTACATATGTTATTTCATTTGACCCTCACAACAACCAAGGTCGGGGGAAAAGTTCTATTATTATCCTATTCTACAGATGAAAAAACTGAGACTCAGTCTGAGTTGTTCAAAGTCCTATAGCTAGCAAGTATCTGAGGTGGGATTAGAACTCCAAGTACAGTTAATTCTCTACACACTGTCCCCACCTAGCTGCCTTCTGTGTGCCAGGCACTGGGCTAGGTGGTAGAGATGTAAAGACAAAAAAGTAATAGAATCTGCCCTCAAAGAGCTTATAGCCTATTGGGGGAGAAACAATAAGTGCATAGATATGTAAATATAAAATCTACAAGGGCCATGTACATCCATTTTGGTTGGATGGTTGGTGCGGGAAAGCATTGGTAGCTAAAGGAATCAGGGGAGTCTTTTTATCGGAGACTAAACAAGGCTTTGTTTATTTTTATTTAAAATTCTAACAGAGAGAACATTAAAGGAAAGTAGGCATTACAGAGATGAAGATGAGAAAAGAATATATTCCAAGCATGAGGGAGGCCCTGTGCAAAGTCACAGAGATAGGAAATGGAATGTTATATGTGGGGATAGAGCAAGTAGACTAGGCTGACTGGCTAGAAAATAAAATGTATGAAGGCAAGTGATGGACAGTGAACCTGGAGAGGTAGATTGCAGACAGACCTTGAAGAACACTAAATGCCAAAGAGGAAGTTGTATTTTATCTTATAAACTGTCCTCCTCTCTTCTTCTCCTTCCCTCCCTTTCCCTTCTCTCCTTTGCTTCTGTTTCTATCTCTCTCTCTCTCTCTCTCTGTCTCTCTCTCTCTCTGTGTCTCTCTCTCTCTGTGTCTCTCTCTCTTTCTCTGTCTCTTTCTCTGTCTCTGTCTCTCCCTCTCTCTCCCCTCCTCTTCTCTTCCCTCCCCTTTTTTCCTCCCCCATCTCTCTTTCCCTCTTTCTCCCTCTTTTCTTATCTCTTCATTCCCCCCCCCCCCGTCTTATTACCTGATATAATGTTGTTGTTTCTTGTCCTTCATTTTTGAAGAGGACCAATGACATCATGGGGTGATATCTCGACTCATGTCTGAATTGGATTTAAATGAGGCAGAGTTGCACAGAGGCATCCACCTTACTGTCCCAGAGTCATCAAAATCCAGTGGCAAGACAAAAGTCAAGATTACTGGCAATGGGGGCGGCTAGGTGGCGCAGTGAATAGAGCACCGGCCCTGGAATCAGAACGACCTGAGTTCGGAGCCGGCCTCCAACACTTAATCCGCACAAACAAAAACCTAGCCGTGTAACCTTGGGCAAGTTACTTAACCCCAATTGCCCTAAAGGGGCGGCTAGGTGGCGCAGTGAGTAAGAGCGCCGGCCTCGGAGTTTGGATGACCCGAGATCAGATCCGGCCTCAGAAAATGAGCACCCACGCATAAATAATGACTAGCCGTGTAACCTTGAGCAAGTTACTTAACCCTAATTGCTTTAAAAAAAAAAAAAAAAGATTACTGGCAATGGCCTGGGCTGCTGAGGATGACCTTGGCATCTTTTTTTTCCTAATAGCATTTTATTCCCCGCCCCCCATTACATGTAAAGATAGTTTTCAACTTTCATTTGTGTAAAATTCTGAGTTCCAAATTTTTCTCCTTACTCTCATCCCTCCCCAAGACAACAAGCATTCTGATATAGGTTATACATGTACTGTCAGGTTAAACATATTTCCACATTAGTCATGTTGTGAAAGAAGAATAAGAACAAAGGGGGAAAACCATAAGAAAGAAAAAACAAAAAAGTGAAAATAGTAGACTTCAATCTGCATTCAGACTCCATAGTTCTTTCTCTGGACATGATTACCATTTTCTATCACATCTTTTGAAATTTTCTGGATCACTGTATTGCTGAGAAGAGCTAAGTCTATCATAGTTAATTATCACATTATGTTGCTGTTGCTGTGTACAATGTTCTTCTGGTTTTGCTCACTTCACTCAGCATCAGTTCATGTAAGTCTTTCCAGGTGTTTTCTGAAATCTGCCTGCTCCTCATTTCTTATAGCACAATAGTATTTCATTAAATTCATATACCACAACTTGTTCAGCCATTCCCCAATTGATGGGCATCTTCTCAATTTCCAATTATTCGCCACCAGAAAGAGAGCTACTATAAATGTTTGCACAAGGAGCCCCCTTTCCCTTTTTAATGATCTCTTTGGGATACAGACCTAGTAGTGGTATTACTGGATCAAAGGGTATGCACAATTGCATAGCCCTTTGGGCATAGTTTTAAGTTGCTATTCAGAATGGCTGGATCAGTTCATAACTCCACCAACAAATAACGCAATGTTCCAATTTCCCCACATCTTCTCCAACATTTCTCATTTTCCTTTTTTGTCATATTAGCCACTCTGACAAGTGTGGGGTGGTACCTCAAAGTTGTTTCAATTTTCATTCATTTCTCTAATCAAAAGTGATATAGAAAATTTTTTCATACAATTATAGATTGCTTTAATTTCTTCCTCTGAGAACTGCCAGTTCATATCCTTTGACCATTTATCTATTGGGGAATGACTTGTACTTTTATAAGTTTGACTTAGTTCCCTATATATTTGAGAAGTGAGGTCTTTATCAGGAACACTGGCTATAGAGATTGTTTCCCAGATTTCTGCTTTCCTTCTAATCTTGATTACATTGGTTTTGTTCATGCAAAAACTTTTTAATTTAATGTAATAAAAATTATCCATTTTGCATTTCACAATGTTCCCTACTTCTTGTTTGGTCATAAATTCTTCCCTTCTCCAAAATCTGACAGGTAAACTATTCCTTGTTCTCCTAATTTGCTTAAGGTATCATCCCTTATGTCTAAATCATGTAATCATTTCGATCTTATCTTGGAATAGAGTGTGAGATGTTGGTTTATGCCTAGTTTCTACCACTATATTTTCCAGTTTTCCCAGCAGTTTTTGTGAAATGGTGAGTTCTTATCCCAGAAACTGGAGTCTTTGGGTTTATCAAATAATAGATTACTATAGTCATTAACTACTGTGTCTTGTATACCTAACCTATTCCACTGATCTACCACTCTATTTCTTAGCCAGTACCAAATAATTTTGATGATTGCTGTTTCGTAATATATTTTTAAATCTGGTACAGCTAGGCCACCTTCCTTTGCATTATTTTTTCATTAATTCCCTTGATATTCTTGACCTATTGCTCTTCCAGGACCTTGGCATCTTTGATGTCTGACCAAGGTCTAAGCACTCCCCACTACCTGCTTAACCACCTTGATGGCTGTTGGAAAAAATTATTCTCATCTGCCCATTCTACCTAGAGAAGTCTTTGCATGCTTGGGATAGACACTCATCCTAACTCACTGGTGGCTTTAAGGCCCATTGGTTACCCTCAATCTGGTTTAATTTGTCTGCTGATACACATGCTACAGCACATGCTTCTTGGAGCCATAAGTGAGAATTGAGTTCCAGGTAGATACCAAAAGTGGATACGCAGCCTGGAAAAGGGTTTGGTAAACCCTTATAATAGAGGTGGTAGTCCTCCTTGAACACCCCATATACCTGATAGGTGGATACCTATCTAGGTGTCTAGGTCCTTCTATCTATCTATCCATCCACCTTGTGTCTGTCTGTAGTGAAGAAATTTCCTCAACTAATGCAGAAAGTACTTGTCTGAATATTATAGAGTTGCACAGGTAACCGTAACATTTAATTACTTGCCTACAGTCATGTTCACACACACACACACACACACACACACACACACACACACACACACACACACACACACACACACACCCTGATGAAATGTCACAGACTGTTGGGTTTGGAGTTAGTAAGACCCAGGCTCAAATTCTGTCTGGAATATTTACTAGCTCAGTGACCCTAGGCACTCAACATTGACCCACCTCCAGCTCTCCCACAGGGAATTCCATATGTCACATTCTTCACACAAACAACAAACATAAACAGGGGCACATCTACTTCACCTACAATGGTATTTATTATTTGCTGAAATACTTTTGTGGGCATTTTGCAAGTGGTTATACTTGCATGCCAGTAAAATATATCTTTTAATCTGCCTTGGTGGAATCTCAGTCATATTGTTATCTGTAGCTAACTCTTTTGGTGCATAAAGGCAACACAGCCCAACCCACTGGTGTTTTCAACAAATTCCAAAGCATGATAAACAGAGGCAGAGACCAATTTCAGATTTACACAAGCAAAAGTTTTCCCTTTTCTTTGATCTGGGGTATAGGCCTCAGTAAAAGCTTTTTATGAATTTTATAATCCTTTATTCCCCCTCATTTTTCAGTATTATTCTATACTGAGCTGGAAAAGAAGAAAATGAAATGTAAAGAAAAGTATACTGAAAGTGAGGTTCTTGGTCTTTCCTTCTTGTTGCTTTGTTTTAATCAGCCCTATCCACCAGACCTCTGGTCATTGCTACTGACCAGGCCAGAGCTATATTTGAAATTCTTCAATGACTTCTCCAAAGATAAGTATATGGCATGATGGATACTTGATCTACCATGTATAAATATCAATGCCCCTATTTCAGGAGTAATTTTGAGATGAATTGTTAAGATCAATTTCTAAAATCAATAACACTGTAATAGGTCCAAAATTTGTCAGTGAAGTGGGAGAGAGAGAGGACTGGAGAAAGTGGGGAGTGTAACATGTTTTAATTTCATAATAAATATCCCAGATGAGTTTTTCAAATAAAAGAGAAAATTATTGTGTTGCTGCATTCTTGAAAAACGATTATTAAGAATTAAGACAGTGTCATCCCTCCCTGCTCTCGCCCCCCCCCCCCAGAATACATTTTTGTTAGAGAATATTTGGGTTTAAGAGATAACCCAGAGGAAGAGTATTCAGAGTAACCTACTAGCTAAACTCAGCTAATGGAATCATAGAACTGAGAAGAATTTTCAAGGTCATCTAATCCATTCTCCTCATTTTATAGTTCAGGAAAATGAGACCTCTAGAGGTGAAATGACTTTTAACAGAGGTCCAGAGAGTTCAATTGTGTTCTCATCCTCATGTGCCACATTACATCTCCATCATGAGCAAGTCAGTGGGTGTTTCTGTGCCTCTTCTCCCTTCCCTGTAATATTGTGTGTGTGTGTGTGTGTGTGTGTGTGTGTGTGTGTGTGTGTGTGTGAGAGAGAGAGAGAGAGAGAGAGAGAGAGAGAGAGAGAGAGAGAGAGAAACATTGATAGGCTGAAGGATAATTTTTTAAAAAATATATAGGATTAAGGATAAGTAAAAAGTATAAAGGATCAGAGATTTAGAATTAGAAATTCCCTCAGAGGTTATCTTGTTTAGCCCTCTCACTTAATAGCTGGGTGATCACAGGCAAGCCATGTAACCTCTCTGAGTCTCAGTTTCTCTAACTGTAAAATAAGGTGGCTGGACTCAATGGTCTCTAAGGTCATTTCCATCTCTAAATCCATGATCCTAAGTAGACATATAGGTAATCATTGTTTTCTGTTACCTTTTTTTTGGTGTTAAAAAGTTCCCAAGATTTTTATATGCCTTGATGTTTTCCCGTGCTTTGGATACCTTGAAAATTGATTCCTCAAGGCCTTCATAATTATGTTACCTCCCTTGTGAACTTCTTCATGTAGTTAGCTCTAGACATGCTGCTTTTCCCATTTTGTTCTCTCTGGTATCATTTCTAGTTTTTCTTCAAGGACATCCAAGACTGTGATGTTAAGTTTGTTACCAAAAACAAAAACAAACAAAAAAAAACTTTGCAGATTTTTTCCATCTTTAATCTTCTTAGCTTTCTTCTAGTTTCAACCTTTAATGCTCTTAGGATGACATTTCATAATTGGGTCTTTTGCAAGTCTTCTTTAAACTGGTTCTGACTTCCATTGAAGCTCTGTTTAATAAGGAAATATTAAAGCTTACAATTTCTGCTATCCTTCTTCCTAAAATCTTACAAATGCCTGGCATATAATAAGCACTATACAAATGTGAACTACTATTACCCTATACCAGTATAAAATAATCAGGTATTTGACAACTAAGGCAGTTTTTAGTCAGTTAGCCTGTCAATAATAATTTTTGAAGTGTCTACCATGTGTCAGGCATGGTTCTAAGCACTGGGGATACAAAGAAAGGCAAAAGACAATCCCTGCCCTCAAGAAACTCACAATCTAATGGAGGAAAACAACACTTAAAAAGAAGTGGAAAGGTAAGGGAAAAGAAAGAGGGTACTCCACATAGGGACATGATGAAGTCCTGCAGCTAGATGGAAATAAAAAGGTGACTGTCCTCAGCACTCTCCTTAAATGGAACTCTCACATCTTCTCATTATGGCGATGTTTATATTGGTGCAACTTCTATAGGATATTATTATAACCAGTACTAATGTTATTTTGTCAACCCATGTGACACTTTGGTGGGTATTAATAGCTTATTTATTGTTATTTCAAAAGTCCTTTTAATGGCTTCAACCTTTTTACTGAAACAGAAGTCCAATACCAATATTCTTATAGTGATTTTGTATGAGTGTGAGACACAGAACGATGCAATTTCCAAAAAACTGAAAAATTAGTATTGCTCAGGAGTCAGCTGAAGGTTATGCTGTGGGTGTGAGTAGGGTGAAGCACATTAAAAACAGGAATTACAAAGAAGAAGTAGAGTAAAGCATGTCATCAAAGGAATAAAAAAAGATCATGGGCTGGTCACGTAAAGAGAGTGAGGGATGACCAGTGGATGGGCTGTCTGCTCCATTAGCGTCCTTTCCATGTCAAGAGAAATAGAGAAAGATGAAAAGCAAGTATGATAGACAATTGTGAATCTGTAGGCAAATATGGATCTGAGTTGCACAAGATGGACAGGCATGAATGAGTTGTGTGGTCTGCCCTGATGAAGAGAATTAATTAGACCCCAAATCCATTTGAGTATTTGATACCAAAATCCACCGATAGCATTTTCTATTCTCTTGTATTTTAATAATTTGAAAGTAATTTTGAGAATTAGAGGACATGGAGAGTAACATTGTACATGTTTGATTGTGTGACAAAACTATATGGATAATTTGCTGTGTTATAATGGATTCTTAACAATCTAAATCTGCCTCAGAGCAGCTCCCAGATGATAGGTGAGCTATTATGAAGCTATTTTAGTATCCTTTTTGTATGGTGAATAAGAACTTTAGCAGCTTTAAGAGAGCCAACATGGACTTGGAGTTGGGAGAGAACTAGGTTTCAATTCTGCCTCCAATATTTGCTTAACTATGAGAACATGGGAACGTCATTTAATCTCTCTGGACCTTAGTTTCCTCATCTGTAAAATGAAGATGATGATAACTTCTACCTCATAGGATTTTTACAAGGCTCAAATGAAATAATGTATGTAAAGTACTTTGTAAATCTTAAAGTGTCATATAAATGTTAGCTTTTATTTCTGTGTTGCTTCTGAAAATAACCCATGATTAAGTCATTGAAATTTCAGGCTTGTAAGCTGGAAGCATTGCTCAATTTAATTCAATTTCAGTAGGATAGACATTTAGGTGCTTATTTTGTGTTAGCCACTGAGCTAGGTGCTAGAGATACAACAATAATAGGTTCCTGGGGTCATACATTTAGATCCAAAAGAGGCCTTGCAAATTGTGCAATAGTTCTCCCTTATTTTACAGATAAGGAAACTAAGGCCAAGAGAACTGAAGTCTCTTGCTAAAGGTCATATATAAGTATAAGTGCCAAAGTAGGAATTGAACACAAGTCCTCTGACTCCAAAGCCAACACAGAGTTACTGCCATAATTGCTACTCTACAAATTAATATCCTAAATAAATTTACTGTCTGGTAGAGGATATGACATACAAACATTTAACTACAATGAAAGTTGATATTAAATACATAAAAGAAATAAAAAAGAATGACCTGAAAGAATCAAGGAAGAAGGGACAAATTTTGTAAAGAAATATCAGAGAAAGTATCAAAGATGTTAGAAGGCAGACATAGCTGGGGTAGGGAATGCAATGACATTGTCACAGGAATGGGGAATAGCATGGGTTAAAGGCATGGAAATGGGAGAGTGAAGAATGAAATTAGGAATAGTGAGCAATAAAGTTTGGTTAGAGAATAGTGTTTGAAGGGAAATGTCCTTTAAAAAGGTAGAAGATGGTGGAAAATCTTAAATAAAAAAAGATTTTTGTATTTTCTTTTAAGTAGTAGAAAGACACTGACAGTTCTTAAGGAAAATGGCATGATTCCATTTCTGCCTTAAGAAGACTTCTTTTGAGCTAGTGCGAAGGATGTTGGAGATGGGAGAAAATAGAGGTGGGGGAAAATTAGAAGGCTCTTTGTAGCTCCCTACACAAGAAGTGATGAGCATATGAATTGGGGTGGTGAAAAAGGGAATGGAAAGGAAGAGAGTCTGAATGGAAGAGATTATGAAAATAGAATCAGTATGACAAACGACTGGATGTGGAGTGAGGGATAGAGTCAAGACAGGCATATAGTCAAGAAGACTATAACTTTTGGGGTCTAGATATGGGAAAATAATGATACTAATAACAAAAATAGTAGAGTCAAAAATAGGGGCAGGTTTTATAGAGAAGATCATGAGTTCAACTTGAGATATGTTGAGTCTTTGAGCCTGTTGGTAGTGTATTGAGATGGAGACATAAATTAAGGGACAGTTCTCTCAGACTCTTGTTATTCACAGCTCTAGTCCATATAGTTGGGAAACACAAGTACTGGTTTGTAAATACAAGTGAAGTCATCCTCTGCTGCTTTTCAGAATGTCCCAGTGGTCTACTCCCACCAGTTGAAGGATGTATAAAGTTCAGAGCTCGCATGTCTGCAGACTGTTACAGTAATGTGCCACCTACCTGGAACTCAGTTATTTGTAAACTCCCTATTTTTAACAGCTCAGAACCAGGAAATAAGCAAAATTAGTCTCTGGATAGCAACCAAAATAGGCGTTACAGTCTCCATTCACAATACTCTCAAGAGAGCCGTTATTCAGATTCTACGGATGCTTATTTTATGTACTTTATACAATTCTAACATAGTTGTGTATCTATTTCCTATGTCTTCATTCAGCAACTGTTTAACTCTCACTTTTTTACATAGTTTTAACAAACTTGTTATTGAGTTTCTATGTCCCATAGCAAATTAGAAAAAGTAAATTAGTGAGAGATTGATGTAGGTCTGACACATCAACAGAAAAGAGTAGGATAGCTGATATTTCTATATGCTTTAATATTTACAAAGAACTTACAAAGAGTCTAAGGTACTTTTTGCCTCATTATGTTGTCCCTAAAGCAGAAGCAGTTAATAGCTGGACAGCAAGAATAAGCTGAATATGAGGGAAAACTTCCTAACAATTATAGCTAACCAAAAGTGAGATTGGCTGTTTGGGGAGGTAGTGAGTCATTCCTCCCACCCCGACCCCCACCTTGTCCACTGGAGGTTTTCTAGCAAAGGTTGGTTGACTACTTTTTGGATTTGGACAGTATAGAGTATAGAGAGGATTGTTTTTCATATGTAGGTTAGTCTAGACAACTGCTAAGGTCCCTTCCAGTTTTGCAATGCTATGAGAGAGACATAAAAATTTAAAAAACACAATAGCCTGGGGCTTTTTCATGTAGAGAGTAATAGGCCCAAAGATTATCATTGCATTATCATATGATAGAAAGCCACAGATCATTAAGTCCGATACTTTCTATTGAAGAGGTCGAGGTAGTGTGTGGTGCATTTGAGAAAGATAATTTAATCCAAAAAATATTAAAAACAAAAGAAACTAAAATAGTGTCTTTAAAGGAGGAAAGCAACAGTACTCTAGGAAACGCATCTTTCCAGATTGATACATTCTTTGATAGATTTAGATAGCTAAGATTTCTTGACTTTCATGTATGGTAATAGTAAACAACTTATTAAATAATACATTATTGGGATAAAAGAGAGAATTCACATTCCAAATATGCCAGAAAAAAACCAGGAAGTGAATTATATCCCAAGGGGAATGTGACTCTATAAATACCCACAAGTGTGACAGGCTAATCCTATACAACACAATGTATCTGAAAAATCCACCCTATCAACTTTCAGGGTTTGGATTAGGAGAGCTGAAGAAAATAATTTTACTAAGATTGCTTTAAATTTGATTTCCACAATTTCTGAGATGCCTTTATTTTTTTAAAATAAGTTTATTGTTTTTTATTTTAGTTTTAACATTCTTTTTAAATTTTGAGTTTCAAATTCTCTTTCCCTCCCAACCTTCCCCCACCCACTGGGAAGGCTAGCAAAATGATATCAGTTATACATGTGAAATCAGTAAAACATTTCCATATTTGGCATATCACATGCAAAAGCAACAAAAACATTTTAAAGCAAAAGAAGTGTATACTTTTAATTTGTATTCAGAGTTCATCAAGTCTCTCTTTGGAGAGAGTCTCATCATGAGTCCTTTGGAATTGTCTTGATCATTGTACTGATCAGAGTAGCCAAGTCTTTCATGGTTGATCATTATTACAACATTGCTTTTACTGTACAAAATGATCTCCTGGTTCTTCTCCCTTCACTTTGCATCAGTTCATAGAAGTCTTGCCATGTTTTTCTAATACCACCCCCTTGTCATTTCCCACAAAACAATAGTACTCTATTACAATCATATGCCACAACTTGTTCAGTCATTCCCAACTGATGAGCATTTCTTTAATTTCCAATTGTTTTCTATACAAAATGAGCTGCTAAAAATATTTTGTACACATGGGTTCTTTTCTTTTTTTCTTTGATATTTTTGGGTACAGACCTAGTAGTAGTGTTTCTGGATCAAAGGGCATATATGCAGTTTTTCAGTCCTTTGGGCTTAGTTTCAATTGTTCTCCAACTTGGATCAATGAAGGAAGAGGCTATCCATCTCCAGAGAAAGAGATAACAAGTGGAAATATGCAAAGTACAGTTTTACATATATGTATATGAGTGTATATGTATATATATATATATATATATATATATATAAGTAAATATGTTTAGAGATATCTAGGTATGTATCTCTCTCTACATACATATATATGCATATATATGTAATTATATGTTTAATTGTATCCTTCTTTAGTTTGCAGGGAGGGGAAGGAAGGGGGGAAAATAAAGTAAAAGGTACATAGCAGAGAACAAAATACAACCTAGAAGGAAGCAAAGATGAGAAGTGTTGAAAACAATTATAGTATTTATTATGTAGTTTTTCATGAAATGTAAATTTATTGTTTTACATTAAATTCTCTAGTATTCTGCTGTGTACATGGAAATGTTCTTTTTTTCCTTTTCTCATTTTGTATTTAAGTTTAAAATGAATAAAAAATTTACCAAAAAAAAGAGGTAAGAAAAAAACAACAAAATTTTGTTCTCCAAAATAATTGGACTAATTCATAAGTCTACTAACAGTTTATTAGTGTATTTATTTTCTCTCAATCCCTCCAGTATTTGTCATTTCTGATAAATGTGAGGTTGTATCCCAGAATTGTTTTAATTTTCATTTCTCTAATCAAAAGTGATTTAGAGAATTTTTATATTACTATAGATAACTTTGATTTCTTCTAAAAGCTGCCTATTCATATCCTTTGACTATCAATGGGGGGTGGCTCTTATCTTTGTAAATTCAACTCATTTCCCTATATATTTGAGAAAAGAGGTCTTTATCAGAGAAACTCACCAGAAAAACTTTTGACATTACTTCATTGTCTATGGTACCTTTTAGTAAAGTGTAGTTTTCCTAGTTATCTTTTATAATTAGGCCTATTTTTTCTTCTGCTTTGTCTGAGAGCATAATTACTATCCCTGCCCTTTTTACTTCAGCTGAAGTATAATAGATTCTGCTCCAGCCCTTTATTTTAATTTGGGTATTTTTTCAGTTTCCAGTTTGTCTCTTGTAAACAATATATTGTTGTATTCTGGTTTCTAATCCATTCTTCTATCTGCTTCCATTTTATGGTTGAGCTCATTTCATTCACATTCAGTTATGATTACTGTGTTTTTTCCTCAGTCCTATTTTCTTATACTTATTCTTCTGTCTCTCTGTCTTTCTGTGTCTATTCTGTATCTGTCTGTCCATCTGTCTCTCCCCACCTCAAAAATCTCCTCCACCATTCCCCATTTTCCAAGCTCTTTTTTGCATATCTCTTTTGTGTGAGAAAAAAATTTCCCCTTTCTACTTCTCCCTTTTCTCTCCTCCTAGTGCAATTCTCTTTCTTACTCTATAATTTTTTTTTTCAGATCATTCTAACACAATCAACTCGCAGTCACGGCCACTATCTATGTAGACCCCTAATAATGATAAAGTTTTTAGGAGTTATAAATATCATCTTCCCGTGTAGGAATGCAAACAGTTTAAACCTATTAAGTACCTTATGATTCCTCATTCATGTTTATCTTTTTTGCTTCTCTAGAGTCTCATGTGTGCATGTTGAATTTTCTGTTCAGCTCTGAATTTATTTTTTTAAATCAGGAATGCTTGAAAGATCTTCTATTTTATTAAATATCCATTTTTTCCTCTGAAGGATTATACTCAGTTTTGCTGTATAGGTTGTTCTTGGCTGTAATCCTAGGTCCTTTACCTTCCAGAATATCATATTCCAAGTCCTCTGCTCCTCTAATGTGTAAGTTGCTAAATCTTATGTGATCCTGACTATAGCTCCATGACATTTTGTTTCTTTCTAACTCTTATAATTATTAATTTTCTTCACCTGGGAGATCTAAAATTTAGTTACAATATTCTGTGAGTTTTCATTTGGGGATATCTTTCAGAGGTGATCAGTGGATTCTTTCCACTTCTATTTTACCCTCTGGACCAAAAATATTGGGTATTTTTCCATGATAATTTCTTGTCATATGATGTCCAGGTTCTTCTTTAAATCGTGCCTTTCAGGTATTCCAATTATTCTTAAATTAGCTGTCCTCAATTTATTTTCTAGGTAATTTGTTTTTCTGGTGAGACCTTTCACATTTTCTTTTCTTTTTTGACTTGATTGTTTCTTGATGTCTTGTGAAGTCATTAGCTTCTAGTTGTCCAACTCTAATTTTTAAGGAATGATTTCTTCAGTGAACTTTTGTACCCTTTTTTTAAAAATTGGCCAATTTTGCTTTTTAAGGAATTCTTTTCTTCACTGAGTTCTTGTACTTCCTTTTCCATTTTACCTAGGCTACTTTTTGAAGAGTTTTTTTTTTTTTCAGTGAATTTTTGTGCCTCTTTTACCAAGCTATTAATTCTCTATTCATGATTTTCTTGAATCACTTTCATTTCTTTTTCCAATTTTTTCTCTATCATTCTTATCTTTTTCTTTAGTGCTTCCAGGAATTCTTGTTGAATTTAGATCCAATTGGTATTTTTCTCTGAGGCTTTGGTTGTAGCTGTTTTCATGTTACCTTTTAAATTTATGCCTCAGTCTGCTCTTATGCTGTAGTAGCTTTTTATGGTCAAGTTGTGGTGGTGGTGGTGATGATGATGATGATGATGATGATGATGATGATGATGATGATGATGATGATGATTATTCATTTTTACAATCTATTTCTTGACTTTGAACTTTATGTTTAAGTTGAACTTTACTCACCTGGGGGTAGGAGGCACTCTTCCTAGCTTCAGTCTTTTTCATGCTTCTGTTTTCAGAGCTAATTCTGCAGTTCTGTATGTTTTCCATGCTTCCAAGGTGGTGTGACTCCAGATGATCTATATTCTCTTCTCTCCTGGGCTGCACTCTAATCTTTACCCAGGAAGGGCCTCTCTTTTCCAATAGCTACAAGTGCTAGTGCCCCTCTCTGCCTTGGAACTGTGACCCAGGACCCTGGGCCCTTGTGACTGACCATAAACACTCCCCTCCACCCTGAAACTATGACCCAGAACTACAACCCAGAACTGCCTTGTGGGTGATAGAATTGCTGATCAGCACACACTGTACCCAGTGTTAGCAATCACTTTCTAACCATTTGTCTGATCACATTCTATGGGCTGAGAGCTCCTGAAGCTGCTGCTGCTGCAGCTACCTCCAAGACTGACCACTTGTGCAGCTGTGTACATTTGGTTTGGACAGGCCCTAAACCCAGTGTTACAATGTCCTAAGTTGTCCTATGCTAGAAAAATGTTTCACCCCAACCTTGTTTTGGCTCTGCCCCTTCAAAATTTGATTTAAGGTGTTATTTTTAAGTTGTTTGGAGGGCAATGGAGGGTTCACTTGGGTTACTGCTTATTCTCTGCCATCCTTGCAAGGATCTGAAATGTCTTTAAAAGAGGCCATTTAGTCAAATGTAATAGGTAGCTTTTTAAAAGAGCTATAAGAACCTACATATGTTATCTCCTTTGATCACAGTAGCCTGGTTCTAAGGCAGAGAAGAGCCCTAGTATTTATGGCTACAGGGGAGGAGGGGCCCTTCTTGAGTAACAAGAGAGGTGTCATATTTTACAGATTATTTTCATTTTTATAGATCAGGAAACTGAGGCTCAGAAAGACTTGCTCAGGGTCACACAGATATTAAGAAATATAATCTTCTAAACCCAGGTCTTATGACTCCAAATCTCTATTTTCTTTTTGCACCAGATCTGTGTAATTCCTATTCTTTTTTATTCTTTCTTTTCATTTTCTTTACACTATAGCGACAAGAAATTGGGCATTGCATTATTGCTGAAGTTGATACAAGCACACAGGCCCATGCAGAATATATAAAATTTAGCTCCTAGGATGTCTGAATTGAAAGAAACCCAAGACATCCATCTCATATTAGTCTACACATCTTCATGGGTACTCATGGACTGCAAAGCAAATCTGAAGCTTTATGTGCCCTTTAAAAGATAAAATCTTCACAGAGAAGCTTTCCAGGGTCTCTATAAATTCTCTTCCAAATGGTTTGTGCATCATCTAATAACAATAATAAATATCTCCTAGTCACACCAAACTACCAGTTTGCAATTGATTCTGAGCATTACTCCACAATGAAGTACTCTGACTTACAATGTGGATTAATAGGCAAAGACAATGGCAATAAATTTGAATAACATTTTCAATCCCCCCAAATGCCCCCAAGACAGAAAAGGGATTAGGCCTTCCAAGGTTCAAGTACACATGGAAAGATTAAATACCAAGTTTTCTTGGAGATATGGCCACATCTGCATAAAGCTTAATTCCAATTGAACAATGCACACCTTTCCCTTAAATGTGGGGTCAGGAAAAATGAACAGCCCTCTTTTCACATCTTTGAATGAGTTTGTAAATAAAGCAATGCAAAAATAAACAAGTCAACAATTCCAGAAGCAGACATATCAATTGAACAAAAGGTAAATTTTAAAGAGCAGAGAAAAACCCTTTTCCTAAATGTACTCTTCTAGGAGTAATGTAAGCTGGACTTTGACACAGTCATCTAAATGATGTAGTAATTATAGCAGAAATATTTTTACATTGGAATTTCTCTCAAAGAAATCAGAGATTTGGGAAAACTTTGCATTAGTAGTAGGATTTTGTGTCTTTTTCCATGTCCAAAGACTGGTTTAATACCAGTTTTAATACTAGGTCACTGCTGGTGTAGAGAATTCCTGAGATTTACTTGGATAGGGCTACTCTGGAATATCCATCCATTCTAGGGAAGACCTAGATATGCAATGAAGTAAACAGTCCTCCTATGCCAGGACAACTGTATGACAGATTAAAATCCTCTGGAGCCACTAGCCAACAAGATTCCAGTTCTCTCACCGTTCTCACCATCCTTTCTTGTTTGAGGTTACTTGCAGAACCAGGAGATGTTACCAAAAATGTCTAGTGGAGGTCATGGAAATGGAATATTTCTGCCTACATCCCTTTTCCATTTTCTTCCCCATCCTGGTTCTCATGATCATCACAGAGAATCTGTATCACATTTCCAATTGGGTCCACATGAAATCACTAGGTAGTCAGTTATTCATACCCCCCAAATCCAAGTAAATTGATCTGTGTTCTGGGGCAGTCAAAAGGGCTGCTACTCTGATATCCATGCTTACACCTCAGGAACACTTGGGAAGCAAGGACAAATCTCCATCACTGGGGAGGGACTCAGGCTTATAAAACTGAATCTTGGGAGCGCCTGGGTCTTGGAGGGTCTTAGGTATGTGCCAAGCAAGTTTATTGTATAATTGAATCTGTAGAAAGCAGCGATCATTCCTGAGGGAGACTGAGACCTGAATGGAACTACTAAATAGGACCTGATCTCCAGATCAAAGATGATCAGAAATCATATCAGATAGGTTGTGTTCTAATCCAGACCCACAGTTTTAGGGTTTATTTGGAATTATACCAGCAAGGGGGAGGAAAGGATACCAAATCCCAGTAATTACTTTAATAAATTTGACAAATACATCAGAGCCTTGTCCTGGGGCATTGGGAGATAAACTATTAAACTGACTTATAACCAGCACCTAGACCAAGAGGTGGAAATCACATTGAGATAGAAAGGACTCACCTATAGCCATTGATTTGAGTTAGATGGGGTTAATCAGATCTCATGCTTAGAGAAAGTGATTGCAATAGTAGTTCTTAGGAAAGAACCTCCCCAAAAAGTTGGCTCATCTATCTTTCCAGCTCTCCTGCCCAGAAACTGATCTCTTTGTAAAGAAGAATGAGGTCATGAAATCTGCCACAAATATAAGGCCTTCATTATTATCTGAACTGGGGAGCAATACCCTCTGCTCCTGATCCCTGACCTACTAGACCACCTACACCAGCCATTCCTTTTTACTGAATTGAACCTGAAAGGCAGCCAACAACCTCATCTGGATTTGCAAAGGAAAAGCGTGAACTATGACATTCTAGACCAGCCAAGGATTGTTTGACTCCTGGGTGATGCCACTGGGGGTGTATAATGCTTATTCTCTCTTGGTTTTCCAGGATGTCATGAATGCTAGCTTTCAAGACTGACCAAACGGCAGGATTTGCTTAAATGCCATTTTAGCCCTGACCTGTAAACAAACTGGCATGAATTTTTCTCCAATGCCTACACCTCCTTTTTGATAAGTTAGAGTGGTGCCAGTTGGACAGAGGGAGTTGAAGTTCCTGGAACATACGATCATTTGAGGTACAAACAGAAATGTGTATCCAAACAGATGGCCTTTCCCGGAGGGGCACAGGGGACCTGTCCTATGACCACACTAACACAGGGACTGGGGGAACAGGAAACATGAACAGTCACTATAGAAGGTTAAAGTTTTGAAAAGTTGAGTCATTCAGATCCCAGCACACTTTGCCTCCAGATTCCACCCTGATCTCCGGGTTGGAACATCTACTCCTGTGGCCGGTTTTCCACTCATCTAAGCCTTCTCAATTTGTTTCTTGTAAATTGTATTTTTTTTTTAATGCCACAATCATTCCCCAAGCCAACTACTCCACACACTAACACTGAATGTTCCCTTTTAGCATAGCTAAAGAGTTAGGCAAAACTTAGCAACAAAGAGACCACATCTGAAGCCATTTGTAAAATTCCATACCCATAGTTCCTCACTTCTCCCGAGGAACAAAGAACTATGTTTTGCATCATAGATTCAGAGCAGGAAGGGACTTCAAAGGCTGTATAGCATACTCCCTTCATTTTACAGATAAGGAAACTAAAGGAAACCCAGGGAATTATGATATGCATGTTAACTGGGACAAAGTAAAATAATTGTTTTGACATACATTAAACTAAAAATTTTTGCATCTTAAAAAACCTCTAAATTTCAACATGAAATGTCCTCTTTTTCACCAATAATTTGCTTTACATACTTTAGTATTGTGTTCACAAGATTTTGACATGTATTTTAATTTGGGGATGCTGAAATCAATCAACCTTTCCAGGTGTTGCTTCCATCCCTTTTAACAATTTCCTGTTTTGTATAATCTTTGTACTTTTAATGTTCCTCTGATGTTCAGAATTTTATGATCTTTCTAGGCTTGTAAGTCTCAGTAAAGGTCTCTGAACCCTCATCATTTGTGGGAATCTTTCTTCATTTTAAGCCCATACACAGATACATAATCTAGATAATTTCTTTAAGCATCTGTCCTATTCCTTTTGGAACCAGAATTATCCAGAATGGATGTGTAATTAAAATAATCAGATCTTTGCCATTGCACTGACTCTTTTTGTGCCATGTAGACATAGCTTAAGGTGGATAGGTTAAGTTATTGGCTCACCTGATTAAGAATAAGGAAAATGTGATGCTTTGCTCTTTGTCAGTTTTTATTTTCAATTTCTTAACCTGAATTCAAACTGTTGCTATACTATTTACATCCCTTGCCATGTCCTGGAAGAAAAGTCACATGACTTGCATTTCTAATCCATTGGTTTCAATCTTTTCTTTTCAGATGAAATCGTGTTAAGGCACAAATGTATTTACCAAACCTATTTTGTTTCCTGAACATGCTGACAAATATTCAGAGGAACAGTTGCTAAGTGGAGACCATTCAAAAACTTCTACTTAGTTTCTGCAAGAAGAAATAGCAGTCAGTTTTTATTCTGGTGATCTATTCAGAAAACACCTTCTTGAACAAAAATGGAATCTGTTTGAAATGAGTCTGAAGACATCAGCAAAGAATGACTTTGCTCTAGGAAGAGAGCAGTGTCTGTGGTTGCAGATGTCAGCATCCAAGGAAGAATTGTTTTTGCCACCTTAAAAAACAATACAATTTTATGACACCAAATATTTCAAAATGTCCCTTGGTGGTGGTGTTTCGGGTGAAGGAAGCTTCCTAGACTGACACTTGGTAGGTCATGTTTCTAACCTGCCCAGACTTCAGCATTGCCTCTAATGAGGTTTGAGAGGAGTGAGATTGAGAAAGCTAGAATTATGTCATTTGCAGCAAATCACTAGCTTTGACTTTGCTTATTTGAATTTTTGTGATCATTTATTTAGATGTTATGCCTAAGGTAAATGTCTATTTAAAAAGTGTCATTTTGATAAAGTCAGCTGTGTTCCTGATCAAAACTATGATGGAAAAACGAGCTGGAAATGAGACCACTCACAGAAAACTCTGAACAAAGAGCCTCTTAGGTCCTTGAGAACTTCTGGGAACCCATCCTAGCCCTACTGGATTTCCATGGAATAATCATAATCATAATAGCTAGCATACATATCTTCTACTATATGTCAGGTACGACATATTTACAAATATTATATCTTTTGAAGACAACTGTGTGAGGGAGGTGATATTTCTGTACCAATTTTATAGTTGAGGAAACTGAGGCAGACAGAGCTTAAGAGACTTGGTCCAAAGTCACATAGCTAGTAAGTGTTTGAAGCCATATTTAAACTCAGGTCTTCCTGACTCCAGACCCCTCACTCTGTCCACTATGTCACCTAATTTTCATGTCTCTTGCATGCTAACTTGGCTAGGTATACTTCCTCCTCTTCAGTTTCACTCCCTCCCCACAATATGATTTCTTGGCAAAAGATAATGATTTGAGACTTGATGCACCATTGACTTACCCCCTATTGGGCATCCTCTAGTCATGGTGCTTTTTGCAATAGTAGGGAAGGTCCCCAGCCAAAGTTTGCAAATTCAGAACTTAAGATACATAACCTTGTGATTATTAAGTGATTTACCTTAGATCATCCAGGCAATAACCATAAGACATAGGATTTGAAGCCCAATACTGACTCCAGAGCCAATCACTATGTAATAATTCTCTAACATTCATAAGAATACCAATGTAAAAATCTGAGGACTTGACTTCAGTTTTGGCTCTGCCACTAATGAATCATGTGACCTTGAACAAGTCAACTAACTTCTGTGGACTTCAGTTTCCCCATCTGGTAAAAATCAGAGTGTTAGAACAGATGATCTCTAAGATCTCTTCTATGGAGATAAGACAACAGTCACAAGTCCCACTGGCCACACAGGGTGCTTTGAACCAGGATTAGATCAATGACAGCTACCCAGTATACTGGAAAGAGCCTTAGATGTGAACTTGGAGGGTTTGGAAATCCAGCTTTGCCAATCATGAGCCATGTGACTTGGGACAAGTCAGTAAGCTTCTGTGGGGTTTAATTTTCTCCTCCATAAAATGAAAAGAATGATAGAGAGCATCTCTAAAGTAATTTCCAATTGTAAAGCTAATGATTCCATGACAAGAGGCATTTGTATAATTGGTTGATAATCTCAAAAACATCTTAGGGGGCTTTGAAACATCCTGAATAGATAACTAGCACATGCCAGATTGGACAGAACCTGCACATTGGCAGAGGAATTTAATGCTAAGACTAACATGAGGAGAATTAAATTTGGCTGATTGCTAAATGGGACAAAAGATTAGATATGAAGAAAGGCACAACTGTTGTGCAAACATGAAGTGGAATAAGTAGCCTATGGACCAGCTGCCATTTGAGGTTTCTATGTGCCCAAGTGGCAGATATGTTCACTGCTAGTTAAGCCATCACCTGAGAGGTCAAGGCTGGTTACAATCAGAAAGGGATGGTTCTTTGGCAAAAGGAAGAAGAAAAATGCCTGTTTATATTATTTCCCTGTGTTATCTGGCATCCAGTTGAGATTAACAAAGCTGAGGAGGGTTTCATTTGACAAGCACTCAGCAAACATGTATTAAGTACTTGTGACTGTTAGGTAATAATACCTAGAAGCTAGATAGTACAGAGGATAGAGCCTGAAGTCAGGAAGACTGAGTTCAAATGCTGATCTTTCTCTCTCCCCAATCTATTTAATGACTCCTTTTTCTGTTGTTTACACACATACAGATCTATTTCCCTTCCTTAAAAAATCCTCATTGAACCTGTGATCTCTCCCAGTTAACATTCTTGTATCTCCCCTCCCCTTCCTAGTTAAGTTTATTGAGAAGTCCATCTACAATTGGTCTCTATGCTTTTTCTCTTCTCTTTCCAGTTCTCTGCACCATATTAATTATTTACCTGAAACTGCTCTCTACAAAGGTACCAATGATATTTTCATTGCCAAACTGAATGGACTTCTCTCACTCTTCATCATTGACCTTTCTGCAGTCTTTGGTGCCACTGATCATCTTTTCCTCGATATTCTCTCTAGGTTTCACGACTCTACTGTTTCCTTGTTCTCCTCTCACATGTCTGAATGTTCCTTCTCAGGCCTCTTTGCTGAATCTTCATCCAGGTGCTACTCACTAACTGACCGTTCCCCAAGGCTCTAAGCTGTGTTCTCTTCTCTTCTCCTTCTATACTATTTTGCTTGGCAATCTCATCAGCTCCCACGGATTCAAGTATCATCTCCATGCAGATGTTTATCAAATCTATCCATCCCTAATCTCTCCTTGAGGCAGCTAGGGATGGATGGGAGTGCCTAGCCTGGAGTTAGGAAGATCCATCTTCCTGAGTTCAAATCTGGCCTCAGACACCTACTAGCTGTGTGATCTTGGGCAAGTCACTGAACCCTGTTTGCCCCAGTTTCTTCATTTATAAAATGAGCTGGAGAAGGGAATGGCAAACCACTCTACCATCTCTGCCAAGAAAACTCCAAATGAGGTCATGAAGAATCAGACACAACTGAAAATGATAGAAACAACACTCTCCCTCATGAGTACCAGTATCTCATCACTAACTACATCTTTGACACCTCGTGTTGAATGTCCATAAACATACAACCTCATCATTTCCAAAACAGAACTAATTCTCTCTCTCTCTCTCTCTCTCTCTCTCTCTCTCTCTCTCTCTCTCTCTCTCTCTCTCTCTCAAATTCTCCTATCTTCCCAATTTCTCTATTACTAATCAATGATGTCTTCAGCCTCCCAGTCACACAAGTTCAAAACCTAGCCATCATTCTCAACCTCTTACTCTCTTCCCTACTGTATCCAATAAGTTGCCAGACACTGTCACCTTTACTTGTATATCTCATATCTTGGTATCACCCTTTTCTCCTCTGAGATTGCTACCACTCTGGCACAGACTCTCACCAATTCACTCCTGCCCTGGGCTGATCTTTGGCCTCCAGTCTCTCTCCACTTTGGTCCAACCTCCACTTAGCTGTCAAGTTGTTCTTCCTACAGTATAAGTCTGACCACATGTTATGGGAATGGGAATCTGAAGATCTTCCCTTCCCCTTATCCCTTTGATAGGCTTAAGTGACTCTGAGAACCTTTCCTGATTTGAAAATATACTCTGTCCCCTAATAGGCTGAACTCACCTGGAGCCTGTGGCAGGAGGCTTGTTTTTCAAAAATGCCCACACCTTGTTAATTTGTGATTGGGCAGTGGGTCAAGAGGGCTGTGACATTCTCTAACCCAGGAGAAAGCTATATATACCCTGATGTGAGATTTTGTTTGGGGGCTCACTTTGAGAAGAGTTGTATGATTTGAGCAGACAAGACTCTGAGCAGCCATTGAGCCCTCCCCGCCCCCCACCCCGCCCCAGCTTTGAAAACCCAGATGTTGGTGCTTCCCTCTCTGGTAACTGACTAGGTATGGATGTAATGGTCAGACAGCTGGAAGCCTGTCTGCTGATCTGTTTTTCTGTCTGCTTGTAACTTCTGCTTGTAACTTGTTTGTATTCTCTGAAGTTCAGGGTGTTGACTTTTTCCCCTGAACTAGGTAAAATGATGTATGTTTGATTAAAGATTGTTAAACCATTTCGAGTTGCTTTCCTTTAGAAAAGCAGATGTAAGAACCTGTGTTGGCAGCCACCCTGGGGATGCTGGGGTGCTTGCTGCTACACCACATTACTGACCTATTCAATAAGCTTCTTTGTTGGTCTTCTTCAGTCATTTCATTGTATCTGACTCTTTGTGACCCCATTTGGAGTTTTCTTGGCAAAGATACTGGAGTGGTTTACCATTTCCTCCTCCAGCTTATTTTACAGATGAAGAAACAGGGTTTGCCTCAGTTTCCTCATCTGTAAAATAAGAATGACAAATTAATATAATGGTCATATAGCTAGCAAGTGTCTGAGGTTAGATTTGACCCCAGGCTGGCACTCTATTCAGTGTATAAACTAGCTTCCCTGTCAAAAAAACTCCAGTGGTTCCCTATTAAATAAAAAATCCTGTTTGGTTCTTTTTTTTTTCTGTTTGGTTCTTAAAGCTCTTCACACCCTACCCCCTTCTTTTTTTTTCTAATTTTTTTACACTTTACTTCCCTCCATTTAGAGATACAGTAAAACCTTGGTTTACAGATTTAATTTGGTCTGAGACTGTTCGGCATGTGATTTGTTCATATTGCAAAGCAAATTTTCCCATAGGAAATAATGTTAAGTCAGATGGTTGGTACCACATCCCCAGAAATATTCATATAAAAATAATTATTTATAATTTTAAGTAAGTTTTTTGTCCCTAATGCACCTGAAATATAAATAGCAATGATTAGTATACAATATAAACCGAAAATAAAACAAATTAACCTGCACTTTACCTTTGAGAAGAGAGGGGGTGGGGGTAGGGGAAGGCGAGGTAGGGAATTGAAGGGCTAGAGGACAGAGTCTGAGTCTGAGGACCAGGGTCAGGGGTTGTAGCTAGGACTGGGGTTGGGGAAGGGGGATGGTCTGGGACCTGGGCGGGGAGGGATTTTGCTTTTGCTGCTGCCACTCACTGCCACCTCTGGCAGGAGTGGTCAGAAGGTCAGCCGAGGCCATGGGCCTGGGATACCTGATGCCCCCTCCCTTGGGGTCCTGAGGACCCCCCTCGCCCCCAGCCAATTGCTGCCATCCACACTTCCCTTCCCACCCTTGAGAACATAGGCATAAGTAGGGGAGCCCCTATGATCTCAAGCTGCTGAGTCTGAGTAGCAAGTATGTGAAGCTGAAAGTGGGGGGATCCCTCCACTACACCCCACTGCAGACCCAGACCAAGCAGGAGAGGAAAATAAATAGGACTGATATGTTAAAGTAGGACCGGGCAAATTTTGTAAGCTTTATATGTCAGTGTGCGAAAGCCCACTCAAACCAGCCTGGGAGAGCCTTGCTTTCTAATCTCTCTCTATTCCAATTCATTCCTCAGAAATCCTCAAGAATAATCTTCCTAAGAGTCTGTATCAAAACCTTTTAATGACTACCAGTGGCTTCCAAGATGAAAGGAAGAAAATTCCTTAGCCTGACATTTAAGGCCTTCAACAATATGTCTCCAACCTATTTTGTTGTTGTTGTTTAGTCATGTCTAACTCTTTGGTACTTTCTTGGCAAAGACATTGAAGTGATTTGCCATTTCCTTCTCCAGCTCATCTTACAAATGAGGAAACTGAGGCAAACATGGTTATGTGATTTGCCCAAGGTCACACTGTTAGTGTCTGAGGCTAGATTAGAATTCATGAGGATGAGTCTTCCTAATTGGTTTCAAGCCCAATACTCTATGCACTGCACCACCTAGCTGCCTCATCTCCCAGTCTTTATTTCATATTTTTATACTCTGTGTATTCTGTGTCCCAGCTAACTTGTAGTACAAGCTATTCCCAAGCGTTACTTACATTTCCCACTTCATACAGGCACAGGAGCCATTGCCATGTCTGGAAAACACCCCTTTCTCACCTTTCCATGTTGGAATCCCTTTCTTTCCCACATGCCCTAATCCATTTGATTGCAGGTACTTTTTCATTCTTCATGTCCCTTTGGATAACACTTATCTATGTACGTGCAGATCCCTCCAATAAAATGAAAGGTTCTCTAGGACAGGGCTGGTTTTACTTTGTCTTCCTACATGAACGACCTATCATAGAACCTTCTTCCTAGTAGAAGTGTTTGTTGCATTGGTTATTTTGGAAAACTGTCCATAAAAGTGAGTTCTCTATTTTGATTCCTTTAAGGACACATGTTCTTATAGCTACAGGTACTCCGCCAACTTGTCTGTCTTATCCAGTTCTCTTCCACAGTTTCCCATAAATCCTCCTTAGAGAATTTTTGATTGAAATAAACTCTTTTGCTAGAAATTCTACATCATCAGATTACACATGGCCTGGAATGTGACCCTTCCCTAGACAATCCCACCAGGCAGCTTCAGTATTTGACACATGCCTCCCATGGGTCAATTCTCTTTACAAGTCAATAGGTTCACAAGGTTCAAGGTACAAACAGGTTTATTTACCAGTTAAGGAAGAGACCTCGTGTGAAATAGAAAACATTGTATAGAAAATAAGGTTTCCCCCCAGTTTGCAATCCTGTGGCATGAGCCTGTATAACGTTAGTCGCTCTAGTTTTGTTCTGGATGGAGCATTAGTGCTCTAATATTTAGTGTCTCAACCTTTCACGACGGTTCTCCTTTCAACCCCTCCTCTGATTTTACTATAGGTCACCCCTTCAATCACTCTCAAGGGATATTGATGGGGGTTGATCCTTACCCTTTGCCACATGTTTCCCTCCCTGTACTTCACCTCTATAGTCTACAGAAGATGGTAGCTGTTTCCTCTCTAAGGGTACCAGCTCCCCTCCAGGAACTCTGCCAGTCTGTGTCATCAAGCAAAATAACTGCTTCTAAAATCTGCTTATACTGTCCCTGGCCTCACACACGTGGTCTCCAAAGGTCTAGACTAAAGGAACAAATTCCCCTTGTGCACTACGGTTTGGTGTCTCTCCCTAATCCTGTGTGGGCTGTGATAGTGACATCACAGTTCAACAATCTCATCTTCAGCATCTAAACAATGTGCCTCCCACCTGTTTCAGTACTCTACTTCAGTCAAAAAGGCTCAGAGGAATACTCTTTTCCCTCTCCAATTATCTGTCCGTACACTGCATTTCCCACAAAGCAGCTGGATGGGATTATTCAAATTGCCCATGACTGTGTACCCAAATATCTAAGGGAAAGAGAAGCCATATACTCTCCCAGCACTAATTCATGATTGGGAGAGAGATCTTTTAGTCCTGGCTACACTAATAAAGAAAAATAAAATCTCATACACCTTAAATATACTGTCACATAAACAATGACTGTAGAAATGAAATTCAAATTCCCTTTTTCTCTTTAATTCTTTATACATTTCTACATGCAATAGAATCCTTAATTTTTTAAAAAAAATTTGGATACAACAGATATACATATATTGGTGAAGAACAAAGAATTTTGAGGAGAGGTGGTTAATAATGGGATGGATCAGGAAGACCCCATGGTCAAGGATGACCCTGTGTTGAGTCCTGAAGGAAACCAAAGAGATAGACATGATGAATGTACCTTTTGGATGTGGGAAGGAGATATTATGAATGCTGGGAGCAAGAAGATGGAGTAAGGAGTTCAGAGAATGGCTAATAGTCCATTTTGGCTGGATTGCAAAGTCCATGAAGGAGAGAACAGGTGTTGTGGTAGACTGAGTCCTGAATTTGGAATCAAGAAAACCCAGGTTTGAATCCTGACTCAGATACCATCTTAACAATATTATTATAATAACAGATATTTTTTAGAGTACTCAAGGTCTTTTACAAGGAAACTTAAAGCCCACTGTGAGACAGTAAAGCAAATAAACTTTATGGAGAAGAGATGCCTATAAAATTAAGAGTGGTTGGGGAGAATGAGGGAAACAGATCACCCCTACTGAGACCCTGGAATGTAACACCCTCTCCCAAACCAGTAAAATCTGGTGGGTTTTTTAAGGTCCTCGTGTAGGTCTAAGAGAACCAGGCATTGGGAAAAGATCCTCGACTTGGGGACTGAAGCCAATTCACATTAGTAGGGAGAAGGAAGGCTTCTAGGGAATCAGTGACTAGTTGATAAACTGTCTGCAGTTGGGGAAAAGGAGTTTGGGGTCATTACTACTGGTCTTACTTTGACAGGGAGACTCAGCTTCTTTGTTATGGGTTTTTTAACTTCCCTTTGGTTTGTTCATTTAGTGGGCCTTTGGGTCATTATAGATATTTACTGTGTGATTTTAGGCAAGTCATGACCTCCCTGAACCTTATTTTTCTCCTGTAGGGATAGGACTTGGTGTCTTCAAAGGTCTCTCTACCCAGCTCTAAATCTGATCCAATGATTGGTAGGAAATAAGGTAAGAAAGGTAGGTAGGAATCAGATTGCAGAGGTTCAGACTGAGAGAAGAGTTTCTGTTTTATCCTAAAGGCAATAGTTATTAGTTCCTCTTCACAGATAGCAAATGAAAAATTCAAAGAACCATATAGATGAGCTCAAACTCACCTGAGTCATCATAGATATGAGGAATTAAGCCTTTGGAATCTGCCTTCCAGAGTCATAGAGCCCTATCTCTCAGAAAACATTGCCTGCAAAGTTGAAAGTGATCATTATAATATTGTTATTATATAAATTGTTCTGGTTCTGCTTATTTCATTCTGTATCAGTTTTTATAAGTCCTCCCAGGTTTCCCTGAACTCACCCTCTTCATTAGTTCTTACAGCACAATAATTCCATCACATTCATTTTCCATAACTTGTTCAGTTATTTCCCCAATTGATAGATATCCCCTCAGTTTCCAATTCTTTACCACTGCAGAAATTGCTATCATGATTAACTCTGTATATAAATATATCACTTGTTTGTAATACCCTTCTAATTTTAGGACCTTGGGATCAAGTTCTTAGGATAATGTAACTCCATTAGAGTTGGAAGGGACCCCAGAATCATCTGTTCCAATCCCTACCCTCATGTTACAGAGGAAGATAATGAGACCCAACAAATGGAAGTAACTTGCACAAGTTTTCATAGGTATCATTATAGATTCTCACAAGAGGAAAATTACTTCAGAAAAAATTGCCATTTTGTCAGAATTGTGACATAATGAGAATTTTATGACAATTTCCCATGTTGAGAGGCAGTATAGTATAGAGGGTGGAGGGCCAATGGTAGAGTCAGAAAGAATAGAGATAAGGCCTGTCTCTGACACTTACTAGCTGTGTGAGCATGGGCAAGTCACCTAACCTTTGCATGTCCAGGGTCAACTCTCTAAGATGGCAAGTTATAGAAAGGTTAATGATCTCCAGTAATGGAAGGAGTGTCCCTACAGAGATGAAGTTAAAAAGAAGAAAAAATTGTAATGTTCGAAATATGAATGAGATTAAGAATTGGGTTTGAGGGGGATAAAAATTATAAGTCAGAATAAGAAAGGGGATCAGTAGATAAAGTAGGAATATGTTGAAGAAATACTTTAAAATAGTGATGCAAATGCTACCTTAGAGTTCAGTTGATTAAAAAAGTTGGGAGAGTTTGACATTAGTTATTATTATTTTTTTAATCATCATTAAACCCACTTGGGAAATTATAGTTTATTTGGTGCTGTATTCTTCATATTAGTGATGTTTTCATGGGAAGTTTTATGACAACCTCACTAAAGAAATAAAAATAACAAATCAGTGTGTGGTTAGGGTAAGTCTAATGAAAGTCAAACACTTCCCAATAGAAGATGACTCAAGGAACCCCAATTGGCAAATGATTGTGATTAGCTCACTCATGACTCTTGGCTATTTTCCACTTTCAAGAGAGTATCTGCAAAGCTGCTCTTGTTTTTTCTTAGACCATAAGAATTCACCAAAAGAGACTTGGATAACAATCATTGTTTTTTAAAAAAAATTAGTAAAATTTCCCCCTCGATTGCTTAAATATTCTTTCTTGACCAGGTTTAAATCATGATAGTTTTTATCCAAGCAACAGGGTGGATTGATGTCCACAAATAGTTGTCTTTGTCCTACAGAAAAAGTAAGGGCAGAAAAAAATTACACAGCACATATATGTGTAAGTGATAAAAGGGCAAATGTAAAAGAAGAAGGATAGATTTTGAGCAAGGTAAAGAAAACAGTGGCTTTGAAGTTCCAACTGTCTGTCTTGAGGCAAATTCAGTTTCTTAGAACATTCAATCCCAGGAATTGGTAACTTACCAAATGGAATTCTGGCTCCTCAATAGCCTGAAATTACTTCCCGTGGGTAAATCACTTGACTGCTAGAGAATATTTTCATCTCCTCAGGTTGCATCTGGAGAGACTTCAGTTTGCCAAGTGCTAGTAATATTGGTCTTTGCTGCCCTGTTCTCAATCCCTGCCACATTAACAAACTGAATCAAGTACATTTTTTTTTTTTTTTGCTGGATAGATCACTTAAACAGTATCTCTTTATTTGGTCAATGGTGGGCATATGGAAATCACTCTACCAAAACATGCACTATTTTTTTAAATTTATTGACACTTTGGGGCTGTTTTCAATAATAAAGCCATCTAGATGTGATCTTTATCAGCTTTGGCATTAGGATGAATAAGATGAAACTCCTAAAAGACCAAGGGCTAATTTTCATCTAGTGATAATGATACTAGCTCCATACCCAAAAGAGATCAAGGAAAGAGGAAAAGGACGCATATATAAAGAGATAATAATAATAACAATTTCTACATGGTAAAGAATTGGAAACTGAAGGGATGTATATCAATTGGGGAATGACTGAACAAGTTATGGTAAATGAATGTGATGGAATTATTATGCTGTAAGAACTAAAGAAGAGGGTGGGTTCAGAGAAACCTGGGAGGACTTATAAAAACTGATACTGAATGAAGTTAAGTAGAACCGCGAGAACAATTTACATAATAACAATATTATAATGATAATTTTCAAAAACTTAGGAACTCTGATCAACACAATGACCAAACAATTCCAGATGACTCATGATGAATTATGCTACCCACCTCCAACTACAGAGGTGATTGACTCAGAGTGCAGATTTGCTTATGTTTTGCTTTGTTTTAGGTTCTTTTGGATATATTCAATGTGGGAATTTGTTTTGCTTCATTATATGTCTTTAATAGGTTTTGTTTTTCTTGCTTTTTCAATGAGGGTAATGAGAGGAGGGGGAAGGAGAAAGAAATTTTGGACCTGAATATATAATAAAATTAAATTTTAAAAAAAGACAGAGTGCCAACTATTACCTTGTTCTAAGCAGTTTGATAGAGTCTAAGAAATAAAATGGAGCAGAGTAGAATTTAAGTTTGTTTTCTTTTCTTGCCTTGAGTATACTCAAGAGAGTTTCAGGCATGGAAATTTATACATTGTCATCCAAGTTCATCAAGTTTGTAATGTTACTATCTAGGGAAACTGGAAAACATTGGAAATTACTTGGTATTTAATGGGATTTTCCTTTGTTTATTAAAGATATGAAAAATCACATAATGAAAAAATGCATATAAAGTTATTCGTGTTTTTGTCTGGTTTTTAATCTGACCTGATTTCAGTATGGTGGGAAGCTCCCCAGCAACAAAATTTTCTCTACCAATGCAGATAAGTAGCTGTTCTGAAACAGTCTGGGAAAGTTGCCTGGGGGCACTGAAAAAACTAAGTGACTTGCCTAGAGCCACACAGACAGTATGTGTCAGAGGTGAGATTTGAACATCTCTCTGGTCATTCTGCCTTCAAGCTTATCTTTTTGGCAACTCTGCCATCCTAGTTCCTGCATATAAATGACCTATATAAGTATTGAAGTCATCGAGACATACATATACACATAGAATTGAAGGTTGTATTCCAGTTGGGCTTATTTTTAAATTTTGAAGATTGATGTCCAATAGCTAAGTACTCAAAAATTCTTTCCACCAATCAATTTTGGAGGGGCTATGGGAAAGCAGGCATATTAATAAACTTCCGGAAAAACTGTAAACGGATCCAACTAGTCTGGATATCAATTTGGAATTATGTACTCTTCAAATCAGAAATCACTCCAGTGGGCACAAACCCCAAGGGGACCGCAAACAGTAAAAATAATATAGACCACAATATTCGTAGAAGCACAAAACAAATATAAACATACATAGATATAAAAATATACATGTACACAGACATATACATGTACATATAGCTACATAGTATCCATGTATGTGCATATATGTATACATACATAAGTATATCCTAGGTACATATATACTTGTTCACCCACGAATATGCTGAAGCCAGTTCATACTGGCTCCCAAGGGTTAAATATTAAATTTTCTGCATGAGCATTTACAACTCAGAAATCAGCAAATACTATAAATCAGTGCTTGACTTAGTGTTTTGTTGATTATTTAAACTTAAGAAAGTGATAGAGAAACAAATGTAATAATGCAGATTAAATTTAAAAGTGTATCAAATATTTTCAGAGAGCCAATTGTTAAATGTTTACTATCATACCCTGTAAACATATGTGTAAATGTATGTGTATGTATACATATACACATGTGTATGTAATAGAATGTTCCTGTCCATTAATAAATGATGAAGGCCAGGAATTCAGAGTAAAATAAGATGTGTATGTTCTGATTCAAAATGAATTCAGCAGATTCAGAAGAGCAACATCTTCAATGATGTCAATGAAAAGTTCACTAAAAGGAAACCAAACTGAGTGACCAAAAAACCAATGAAGGCCCCAGAGCAAAGAAAATGAAACATACGTTATTCTCTCCAGAAAGGGCAAAATATTGCTCATATTGCCAGATATGATTACTGTGTTGGATGTTTTTACTTAACTTAGTTTCAAGGAAGGATTCAATTGTGGTAGGAAAGTGAGAGAAAACAACAGTCACCAATAAAACAGTGCTTGTGGGTTGTTGTTTTTTTTTTTTTTAACAAAAAAAAGGAATGTAATACACTTTAGAAAAGAAATGCTTTCTTCTTTGAAAGAATCATTAGCCTGACAATATGAATTGATGCTTCTATATTTCCAAACATTATTTCTTACTTTTTGCCCTAGAGGTTAAAAAAATGACTTTGAAGATTATTTTTAAAGAAAGAGGAAGTTATCTCATGATCTTTTATGTGTTCACCTTCATATGAATTGCTAACTTTTCTTCTGCTATGAGCTGAAGGATTTTTGAATTTGTACATTTTTTTGAATTGTCAGAAAGATTTTTAGTGGTTGCAGGCCACTTGTACTTTGAAATCATCAATGAGCATCTGCTATTAAGTCTTAAAGGATCTCTAGCTAAACATGAGCTAGTGTAAGGGCTATGAGAAATTACACTTTTCTCAAACACAATTTAGTTTAGTTTATATAGGAGGTCAGTTATATCAGAATATTACTCATTTGGATCCAGATTTACTTTTATCAGTAGCCTGCATTACCACAAAAGGTTATTTTGTATTCTGAAGAGAATTCATAGTCATGCTATATCATCATGTCGTTATTGGGAAATTATTGTGTAATTCATTAAGTTTAGGAAAGAATACTTTGGCTTCCTTAGCAACAAGGCCATGAAGACTCTTGGGGACCTAGAGTTTTCTTATGTATAGGTGTGGTTGCAGCATAGAAAGGGAGCATGATTAGGGTGTGTTAGTTTCACCAAACCAACCACCAACCTTTGGGGAGCTGGGTACATTCAAAGGCTCCCTAAGAATAATGGGTGGTAAAATGGGAGCATTTCCTGAAAGTCCTTTCAAGCAAATTTTCTCATTTCTAATGCACTGAGCTGGTTTTGCCTAACGAACATAACCTGGAATAATACAGGAGATTCCAGGTCTTATGGGTAGAAAAGAATTATGATAAAATTATGTGAAGGCAATTCTGATTTATATGGGAAAGTATTCTAAAGTAAAGAAGGAGTAGGGAGATGCATATGCTGAGGCACCAGAAATCAAGGTGAAATTCTAGATTTCATACTTTGGTGGTGGATCTTATGGAGTAAAGAGGATGTTTACCATAAGGACCACATAACCAAGAGCTACAAAGAAATAGTAAATGGAAAAGAATTACTGGCTCTGAGAGTTGGGAGAGGCCTTGGGGACCATACAATTCTACCTTATACTCCATGTAGGAATTCCTCTAGCGTATTATTGAGAAACTATAGAATCATAGGTTTAGAGAGCTATCAAGCTTTCTGGTCTAACTTTTATTTTACACAAAAGGAAAGTGGCAGACTGAAAGATTAAGTGACTTGCCAAAAAGTATTTAGGTAAATGGTCATCCAGTCTCTGCCTGGGGATATCCAACTCCCTCTAGAGATGGTGAACTTGTGACCTCCTTCTGTCCACAGTGTTATGGATCTTGGTCTCAGTTTTGTGTTACTTCCTTTGACTTTATTGTGACAGAGGGGTGGAAAAGGGTACCAAAAGTGTTCAGAATCACAGAATTTTTATACTATGTAAAAACATTCTTTTAATTTTCTAGGTGTAAAATCTTTGTCTAATGACCAACAAATGGATTTTTTTAAACACTGCATTACATCAATATTGAAAATGTCATTATATAAGTGGTATATCTTACATGCCCATTGTCTTTTGTGGTGTTTAAGTAACGTGTTTGCAATATTCAGGAAGTATTGTTCTCCCTAGAACAGAATGTATTTCAATTCACCTCATTATGAAGGTTCCCAATGGTTTATATACAACCATAAAGATCATGGAACTGGGCAATTTTCTACTTGCAGAACATTTTATTGTAGATTCAATGCTTTATTTACAAAATAAAAAATAAAAAGCCATATGTCCTCTGTTTCACCCCACATACATAAATATTGATTTTTTTTAAGTTGGTTGGAACATGTGTGGTCTGCAAAAGGCTGGTGTGAGATTTGGTTCACATAGGTGTGAAGCTTGGAGCTCTTACAGACGTCACATTCACATTCAGTTTCTGGGTCTCTCATCTGTAGGTCACATTTATAAGCAAGCAGCAACCCTAAATCACTGTCTAACATTTATTTCAATTTAGTTTTACTAGCATTTATAAAGTATCTACTTTAACGGATAAGTTACCTATGATGAAGTCCTGGGACACTGAAGTCACCTTCATAGAAACCCCTTTCCACCAGGCTAGGTGATGATTTATGTCAGCTTCACTGAAATGAGCTCAGAGACCTACAGTAGAAGGCAAGTTAGCTCACCAAGGGATGGTAACAGGACCCCTAGAGGCATCGGTTAGAGCTAAAAGGGGCCTTAGAGGTCATCAAGGCCAATTCCCTCTTTTTATAGATGAAAGAATTGAGAAACCAAGAAATTAAATGACTTGCCCAAGGTAACATAGCTAGCAAGTGTCTGAAGCAAGATTTGAACACAATTTTGGGGAAATGTATATCCAGACCAATGAGAGATACTAGGAGATCAAAGCAGGGGTTACCACCTTACCCCCTAACTTTCCTATTTCTGTTGATGTCAGCAGCAATTTCCTAGTTATACAGATTTGAAACCTCGGAGTAATCTCCAGCTTTTTTCTCTCAGTCTTAAAAAATGAATTAATTGGTTAGTTCATTCCTGAGATTCTACCTTTTCAATATTGCTTGGATTCATCCCATGAATCTCACCTTAGCTCAGGTATCTCACCTATATTATTGTAACAGCCACTCCCTGACTTGTCTCTCCCCTCTCCAATACATTCTCCACACAGGGATTAAGATAATCTTCCCAAAGAACAGGTCTGATTCCCCTGTCCCCTTTCCCCCCAAAAAACCTTCCATGACTTCCTATTACTTTTAAGAATAAAATATAAACTCTTTATTCTGACATTTAAGACCCTTAATAATTTAACTCCAATCAATCCTTCCAGCCTTATTTTGATCTGAAAAGACACCTCCATCTTACCCCTTTGCAGAATTCATAATTACATATTGCACATATTTTCAGACTTTGGGGTGTACTAGTCAATTATGTTGATTCTTTACCTCTTTTTCATTTTTTATTTATTTTTTGGTTTTAAAATTTCTATCTGTTATATAAGATACCTCTTAGGTAGGGGCAGGGGAAAAGATACTGGAATAAATTATAGTGATATAAAAAAGACATCAATAAAAACTTATTTTAAAGGCAGAATCTGTTCTACCACCTATCCAAGAGGTCATCCACTTTCCCTTCTCTCATGTGGGAACCTCCTACCTCTTGAGGATATCCCATTCCACATTGGGAGAGTTCTGTTGAGACTTTCCTTACATCAAGCCCAATAAGCCTAGCATCCACCCATTGCTCACTCTGGGGCCAAGCTGAAAAAGCCTAATCTCTCTTTTGCTTGTCCCTCCCTACCCATCAAGTCTTTTCTTCTCTTGTCAGGTACCAGTAAGGGATGTTTACAAAAAAAATGATAGGTCAATCAATTAGCAAACACATTAAGCATCAATCAATCAACACAATTATTAAACTCCTTCTATGTGTCAGACACTGTGCTAGGGGGTCTAGGGATATAAAGAAACTCCCTTCCTCGGAAGAGCTCCTGATCTAATGGGTGAAACAACATGAGGACAAATGTGTGAAAACTATATGAAAGATACACTGGAGATTATTTCAGAGGGAAGGCACTAGCATTAAGTGAGTGTTTGAAGCAGGATTAAAACTCAGATCTTTCTGCCTCCAGGACCAACACTGTTATGACTGAATGAGACCATGCTTTTCTCTTTCCTACTTAGCTTCCCCTGGATCATGAGCATAATTTCACTTGCTAAGTCCTCAGAGGTGCTTAAACTAAAGGTATTGTGTTTCACTCAAGATCAAGCCACTCGGGAATATTTCCTCCCACTGTAAAGAACATAAGACTAAGTGAAATAATGATTAGATGAAGAGAGATATTAGAAGAACAGTTGAGAGTGAGAAAATATCTGAGGGGGAAAAAAAGATTCCAGGGAAGACCAAAGCCATAGGAGGTAGGCAAAGGATTGTGACCATTGCTGCCAAGTACAGCAAAAGGAAAAACCAACCTCGGCAGGGTGGGATTCTGTTTCCCTCAATGTAAAGGTCAGGAGGAGGAAGACAATCTGCTCTCCCTGGAAAAGCAGTGTCCAGAAGACTTACTCACGGAAAGACAGCATCTGTTTTAAGAAGCCACTTGAACCATAACCATGTAAACATGTGGAAAATCCTGGCATGGGTGTTCTGGCTCTTAAGGCTGCCAGAGGAAGCCTGCCAGGGTAAGGATCAGAGCTAAGACCCCTGGGCACCCCAGATAGTGGCTGTTCAGGAACCTTGGTGAAGGTGATACCTCCACTTAGGATGCTCTCTGATGTGCAGCATGTGGACAGGAAAAAAGAAAGCCAGGCCAGGTCTGGAACTGATCTCACCATTTCCCTGGCATGAGAGCAAAGGGCATTTAATTGTACCATGGCATACTGCAAATGTTCATTTGAGGGAAGGATTTGAAAGTGTAGCTAAGCCTTCCTGGAGCAAAAACCTATCATGGCACTGACCAAAATGAAGGTTTCAGCAGCCCCAGTATTGAACCACATGTCCCAATGAATACATGAAGCCTAGAGTAAGCCCCATATTCATAAATGTTTGATGCAAAGACCCAAGGACCTTATATGCAGTGACCAAGCATAACTTCAGAGAAATGATAGTGTTTCCCTCCTCTCTGTAGAAGAGTGGTGGACTATGGATGCAAAATCAAACATATGTTCTCCAAAATGGCCAATGCATTGATTTGTTTTGTTTAATTGTTCTTCTTTAATTGTTCTCCTAAAAGAAAAGTTTTATGGGGGGAAGATAGATCTTTTTAAAAATTACCAATAAAGATCTTTTTAAGCTCCTTATGTATCCTGAGAATAAAATGATGGCTGTTGCTTTCCTTTAAAAAATGAAATAGCAGTGAATAGAGTACTGGCCCTGAAGTCAGGAGGACCTGAGTTCAAATCCAGCCTCAGACACTTGGCACTTAACTAGCTGTGTGACCTTGGGCAAATCACTTGATCCCAATTGCCTTGCCTTTCCCCATTAAAAAAAATTAAGAAATAAAATGAAACTTTTACTCTAGACAGGTTCTACATTATATACTTTGGATTTTTTAGGCCTGAAAGCATAGCAGTCACTTTTGGACCTGACCCCACTGATGATCAATCAAGCTTTAACCATCTCTACTTTCCCCTAGGTTGGAAAGTTCAACAATCTTTAGGAAACCTAGTTGCCCTTTGCTCCTGGATTCTCATCATATTGATGTTGAATTTAGTGTAGATATTCAATCCATTTCAGCCCTGCAGCTCAGAACTCCCAAACTCCAGCAATCCACAGCCTCAGCCTTCCCAGCAGCCAAGGCCCTAGGCACACATCCCCAGACTCAGCCCATGCCATATGGTGGGTTCTCAGATAATGCTTATTTCAATTGATTTAAAACATAGGGGAAATAGGGAAATGAGGGTTACTACATCCTTCCAGTGTCTTTCCCCTTTTGGCTTAATCCAAATGGATACCTGAATTGCCTGAGAAGAAATGGAAAGCATTTAATATTATGATTGCAAAAGCTATGCTCAAGGACCTGAGGGATTTGCATTTAATTCCTGAATCTGCTATTACTGTAACTCTGCCTGTGATCTTGGACAACTCACTGAGCGTCTTGTGATTTAGCTTTTCCACTTTCTTGTCAAACATTCCATGTAACTGGGTCTACAGAATTCACAGATAAACAGTTCATGGGAACATAGCTGATTTTTTTTAAAGCAAAAAACAAACTTACAAACAAAAACAGTTCTAGAGACCCACTCCCAGCTCTTAGGTGAGCCTTAGCTTTGTTATCACTCCTATTCCTAGCTTTAGTACTTTATGAGCTTATGAATCTTTCTTTTAAGCACTTAATAGATATTGTACTGAATTTCCCTAAAAGGATAGCTGTTCTCAGTTCCTTTATGTCCTTATATCCTCTCTCCATTCCCCTCAAAAGCATGATTTCAGAGTCTTCAATTCTACTTAAGATATGTATCTGTGAGAAGAGGACATGTTTCATTTCTGTCTCTGTATTTCCAGAATCCAGCAATAGTTGGTAAATAACCACCAATTTCTTTCTAAGTCTATTTTCCTTATTGTGAGTTTAATAATCTACAAATATAAGTATTTCAATATAATAGTAATAGCTAGCTAGCATTTACATGGCATTTTGAGAATTGCAAAGCACTTTGCATTCATAATTTTATTTGATCCTCACAAAAATCCTGAGTGGTGGAAACAATTATTATGTCCATTTTACAGATAAGGAAACAGAAGCAAACAGAGGGTAAGCATCTTCTCTAGGGTCAAATAGCTAGCGAGTGTCTGGAGCTGGATTTGAACTTGGGTCTTCTTGACTCCTGGCCCAGTACTCTATCCACTGTGCAACCTGGCTGCCTGCAATGTTCAGAGAAGAATAAGAAAGAGGATTGTTTTAGAAACAATGAATCTGTGCTACATTTTTTTAAGATTGTGTGTGTGTAGGGGCAGCTAGGTGGCGCAGGGAGCTGAGCGTTGGCCCTGGAGTCAGAAGGACCTGAGTTCGGATCCAGCCTCAGACACTTAATGCACACACAAATAAAAACCTAGCCGTGTGGCCTTGGGCAAGTTACTTAACCCCAATTGCCCTCCAAAAACAAACAAACAAAAAGATTGTGTGTGTGTGTGTGAGTGTATTGTATATATATGAAATTTAATAAAGGTAGCATCTTAAAGTGACGTTCATCTTAACAATGTCCACATTTAAAAGGGTTCAAATCTGTTAGTTGAAGAAAATAATTATGTATTGATGAAATTTTCTCTTTCATCCATTGGGTTAATCTCAAGAGAGTGGAGTTTATCTGTTCTGGGCCACCAAGTTTTTGGGTAACCAGAGTCAATCTGACATTTACTTTGTGAGGATATTAGAAAAACTTCATTTTCCCTCAGGAGCTTCTGGAACAACTTCTACCCAATGAATCACATTAATTTTGAGAAGAACTAAATTATATAATTTGCCAATTTTATATTTTAAAAAGAGTACCCAGGGGATATTTCTAACATGGGATCATCGTGTGGTTCTATGTTTGCTGATGTGAATAACAGGCCAAAAATGGGCTCTCCATCAGCAATTAATCTGTTTGAACAGGAGCCTGAGAATGAGAGATGTTACTTGTCTTATTCCCAAGATTCCCTGACCACATTTCTTTTCTTTTCCCAGAAATGAGACTGTTTTTTTCTTCTATCAAGCTTTCCTTCTAAAGAGTATTTCCACCCACACCCCAAACAAGGAGTGAAAGAAAGAAGGAAACCCCCTTCAATTCCAATAAAAGTAAGAGAAACCAACATGGCCAATGTTCCTCTTAGAGATTTCTACTATCACCATATTAATGCCTAACATCACCCTAGCTGAGTAATCATAAGCACTTATTGCTCTGGTGAATTATGTAGGATTAACCTCTTCTTCAATATTCCATTAAACTTGTATTCAGACCTTGCCCACATATTCATTTTAGACTACGGGAAAAGATTTTTTACTAGGGGTTAAGAACCTGGAGTCTATGAACTTGGCTTTTTTTTGTTTTTAAAATATTTTGACAAATTTATTTCAATATAAATGTCATCCTCTATAATACTATGTGTTCTGCTTTAGACACTTAAAAATGTTATTCCTGGAAGGGACCCAGAGGCTTCACCTATGACAAAAGGGTGCGTGATACCTAAAAACTTAACGACACCTATTTTTAAAATGTTGTCAACCAAAGACATGATCATTAGGACCCAGAAGCAAAAGAACTCAAACTCACAGGCCTAAGGGAAGAGATTGTAGAAAGGAAAAAAAAAGAAGTTTTTCACCTTGTTAGGTCTTGGCCCTGCCCACATTTCTCCAGAACTGGAACCAGCCCTTCAAATTACAGAGAGGGAGCCAGGGGCACATGGGCGTCACCCACCATACTTGGTAACATATTCAAGTCATCAGTGGCTTGTGGGTGGTCTCCTAGAATACTGCCACAATATAATCAGCAGGTGACCTAGACATGGATATTTGTGGCCCAGCCCACATCAAAGAAAATAAGACCAGTAGCAGATGGAAAAGATCCTGTGGGCTCTGGCTATTATTACCTGAAATATCAAGGAGGGAGACTAAGTTGATCCTGTGGGCACAATATCATCACCAGGAATGGCATACAGCTTGATTCCTTCCAATATTTAACCCAAACAACCTCAATCAAGGCCGTGTTGACCCCAATTAGTTTGCCTTACTGGTCCTTTTCACCTCAGAGCCATTTTAAAGCATATGAGGTAAAGTATGCATGAAAATAAGGTAGACTTAATCTGGTTTATGTACAAGATGGAGGAGGAGAGGACACAGCAAGTCAATGCACATGTATTAAGCATCTACCATGTACCAGGCACTATGCTAAGTGTTAGGAATACAAAGAAAGCAAAAATTCTTTCTGCCCTCAAGAAGCTTCCATTCTACACACTCTTGTATTCTGCTTCTGGGGACACTTTTGATGGTCTTGAAAAGCAACCTTGGATCAAGGTCCTCACCATTTTCTATCTAAGCCATGTTAAAAAATCAACTTGAGGGAAATCTCTACTTCTACACAACTCTAAGTATTCATCTTATTGTTTCTGTCTTCACAACATCTCTTATGTACATCCCACCTTTCCACTCACAAGATCACCTCTCTGGTTCAGACCTTCATCACGTCTTCCCTGGGCTATATAACCTATAATTGATCTCCATGCCTCAAGCCTCTTCCTCCCACAATCCATCCTCTGTACAACTGTCAAAGTGATTTTCCTAAAGTGCAAGTCTGACCTCATCACATCACCTTCTCAAAAAACTATAGGGGTTCCCTATTAGCTCTAGGATCAATATAAAGTCTTTTATTTGGCATCAAAAAGCCCTTTACCAACTTGACCTCTTTCCATCTTTCTGGTCTTTTCATACTCTCCTCCATGTACCCTATGGTCTAGTAATACCAGAGTACATGTTGTTTTTCCCAGACATGACCCTAGATCTCTCTGCTGTCCCCCATGCCCAGAATACTTTCCCTCCTCCATCTACCCTTTGGTTTCTATGGTTTCCTTCATGCCTCAGGTCAAATCCCACTTTCTATAAAGTCTTCAATCCCATTAGCCATGTAAGCTCTCCCTTCTAAGGTAAGACTACATGGATCTGCATGGATCTTGTCATTCCTGTTTATTTGCATGTTGCCTCCCTTGTTCACAGGTTAGGCTCCAAGAGGGCATGGCCAGTTTCTGTGTTTTCACTGTTCTTTGTATCTCCATGTATTAGGATCATTCCTGGTACATAGTAAGTACTTATTCAATGCTTGTTTGCTTGGTTAATTGATTGATCTAGGTTCCTAGAGAAGTAGAATGAGTTGGTTTTTATTTTTTAATTCAGAATGGAAAATGATAAAGGGTTAAATATTAGCATCAAGGCTATGTGGACTCATTTGTGTTCTGAGTACCTTAAAAACTTAAGCAAATTGGGATATGGTTTTGATTTCATGAGACCCTAAATAATAAAGTGAAACTTGGCATTTGTGAATTTTCTTACAAGAAGCTCAAGGATAAAATGATTTTATTTCCTACCTGTATGTGGTGGACATTTAATCCACCTTTGGAGAGACACTTGGCATGATCACCCTTAGGGCATCAAAATACACTATGTGGCAGTCATGACATCAAAGAAATGTTCAAAAACTTTTAGATCCCTTTTCTTCAATGTTTTTTTTTTCAAGAATAAATAGACAAACTTATGGAGGCATATTTCAGAATGGATGTATCACTTAAATATGTATTTTTCTCATCATACAGTAGGATTTCCATGAACTTTTTTTTTACCCTCAGAGGAAGCATATAGAGAGATGGACAGATTCCTCTGTCTCTAGTTGTCTGTTTCTTTTTTATCATTCCATCTCTCTTTTCCTTTCTCTGTCTTCTGTCTCTGTCTCTTTCTCTTTGTTGCTCTGTCTCTTTCTCTTTGTTGCTCTGTCTCTTTCTGTTTCTCTCTCTCTCCCTCTCTCTTTTTCTCTCTCTACTCCATCTCTCTCTCTCTTTGTTTCTCTCTCTATATGTGTGTATACATATACACACATACATTCACATATGTGTATTATATATGTATATATGCATGTTTATTGCTTTTTAACATTGCAAACATTTCTAGATGACCCCCACTCTGTAAGAGGTCTCTTGTAACAAAATAAAATGGTTCGATAAAACTAATAGTACAGTGACTTCATCTGAAAGTGCATGCAACATATTGCACCTATAGCCCTCCAAAGAAATCTATTTTTAAAAATTTAACCAAAATCTCTTTTTTCTCCCTCTCACTCTCATCCCATTAAAAAGAAAGAAAAACAAATTCCTTATAATAGTCATACAAAGTTAAGCAAAACAAATCCCTTCAACTGTTGTATACAAATTTCATACACACACTTAAACACACACATATATGTATATATATATGTCTATATACATACACATATTTATATGTGTGTGCATGTGTGTATTTATGAATATACATACACATCTATACATATATTATATGTGTATAATGTATACACACACGTACGTATATCCTCACAGTGAGATCATTTCTCCAGAGTCCTTTACTAGTGGTATGATAGAAAAAGACAAATTTCAGTTTCTTAAAGACATCGGTGCTTACATATTGGGAAAAATTCTAAGGACTTCCCTGGACCCTGACCAAATATGTAGAACCAAACCATGAGAAATTGAATATTTACTTACCACTTCAATAAAAATAACAGAAAAAATATCTTTATTAAAATATAATATGACAGAGCTATCCAAAAGTTGAATGAGCTGCTTTAGGAAATAATGAGTCCCCTGATAATGGAGGCCTTCTATAAGAGGTTAGATGACCCCTTTTGAGGAATTCTATGAAGAGGATTTTTTTTAAATAGGATTTGGATTAGATGACTCTTGCCACCCTTCTGATCCTTTTTGACTAAGAGTTTCTGATCTCAGAGCCTCCCCTTAATGTGTAATAGTTGCCTGTATGTAGGCATTTATAAGATCATAAATAATCATTTCAATTGAATAAGTATTTATGAAATACCTATTATGTAAGTGTCCCCAGAGGAGCTAACTGATTTCTGCAAGATCATTCAGATAAGTGATAGTGACAGGATTCAAAACCAGATCCTTTGATTCCAAGGTTAACATTCTTTGTACTATACCAATATAACAAGGGAGTCAAATCAATAAACATTTACTAAGCACCTTTTATGTGCCAAGCACTAGAGATGAAAAGAAAGACATATGGTACTGTTTGAATGTGTTAAAATGATTCCAAGACATTAAATAAAATAAAATAAAATCCTGTACTATATCAGGTTTTTTTTTAATCATTTGCTTTTTTTTCACAAGCAAGATGATCATCATTTCAAGACTAATGTGATTGATTCCACCCACATTCAACTTGGATACAGGATAAAACACCAGAATAAAATGCATTCCCTTAAAAATGCATCTTATTGATGCATTTTGTCCTCAGTAAGATATCATTTCTACCTCTCCTCCTTCCAAACTGAATCCTCCTTTGCAAGAAAGAAAAGCAATAAAGCACAAAAAAACACAAACAAAAAACAGCAAAACACAAAGATCCTGATACAGAGACCATATCTGACAGTGTATCCACTTCTCTGCCCTAGCAGTCCTCTGCCTCTCTGCCATGAGGATGGAGGTAGATTTCCTTATCGCTTCCCTAGGACCTTCAACGGTTTTACAATGTAGAATCTGCCTTATTTTTCAGTAATCTTTTCTTTTATATCATTGTAACTATTGCATATTCTTTTTCCCCCTGAAATTGGAGTCAGAAGATCTTGGTTCGAATCCTAATCCTGCCATTAACTGTATGACTTTGGGCACATAACCTCTCTTGGCCTCAGTTTCCTCATATGTAAAATTAGAGGTTTAGACTAGATAAATTCTGAGGTCCTTCCACTCCTAAATCTTTTACCTGAAAAAGAACTAATTGACCAGTGCTAGGAATGTGATGTTAATACATTCTGTAACAAGTGTGTTCTCTTTAATAAGAGTTAATACCTTAGCTAGGGAAAGGATATTGTGAGAGAAGGTAATAGAAAATTATTCTCAAGGTAAGCATTCTACATAATCCTCTCAAGTTGACCAATGTGTCTCCCTGGTTTTAAGTCAAGAGCTGTAAAGACAGCTAAGGGTGCCAACCAATGTCTGGGTGACCCATTATTCCTGACACTTTTCAGTGGTGTTTCTGGATTAGCCCTATTGTTAGATGGGCCTCTTATTCACCTGAAGATATCTTGCCCATCTTGCACGTTTCCGATATGCAAGAGGGAATATTTTCATGCAGCTATCATCCTTCTTCCTGGACTGCTAACATCTGCTTGCTAAAGCCTGCAAGCTTCCCCAGAGTCTTGAGGTTTGTAAACATTACTTGATGATGACATACTAAATATTACGAATATGTGCCTCTCAATCCCCACCCCAAACCCTCCAAAGAACATTTCATATTTTCAGACTTTGGTCAACTGGCTTTTTTGGGACTGTTTGTAGTTTCTTAACTGATACTTAAAGACATTCTTTATTAAAAACGAGGGCCCAGGCCAGTACTTGCAGGAAATAAGACAACCATAAACCACAAGGTCAACTTTGATGTAGACGCCGGTCCAGAAATAGAGATTGTTTCTGACAACTCTTAATTGGAATTGCTGCCAAGCATAAAAGCAGGCTCATTTGCCATAATGGGCATATAAATATTAGACAGGTATATCTTTGCTTTTACAGACCAGAAGACTCCAAACCATTTTAGGAAGAGAAACTAACATTAATAGTCCAGGCAATTTCCCAATATTCAAGTAGCATTTATTCTTCTTTTCAACAATATGAATCTATGGATTGATAATGGAAAAAGCAGGGCAATGATTCAAAGAGAGACAGGTTTAAATGGAGATTGCACATCTGAAATAAAAATCATTAGCCTGACATATACAGTACTTCTCAGTTGCCTGAAATCAATAGGACTGCTGCAGACAAAGGATGTATGATAGAAAAATCCCAAATATATCCCCATGGAGCCTCTTTCTTTCTAAGGAAATAATTACTGTGATTTAGAAAAGTCTGTCTATGTACATACCCAGAATTCTAGAGTTAGAATTATGGCTAGACACATTGAAAATCAAGTTGAGAGTGGAGGAGGGGGTGACATAGAAGCAGACTGAAAAAAAAAAGAAAAGGGGGGGGACTATAATATTGCCCTAGATAACAAATTCTCTCCACTACCACCTGCATCTATGTACACACACACACACACACACACACACACACACACACACACACGCACACACAATTTTTGCTTTATGAGTTTTTCCTGCTTTAAATAGAACCAATGTAAAAGATGGGCAGATCTTTTGGAAAACATGATGCTTCATACACAAAATCATTTTGTTTTCTTTTGCTTTGAAAAGACTAATGAAGGAACCAAGGGAAGATAATTCCCAAAAGGAAGTTACTGGGACTTTGCACATGATACTTCATCTCCTGACTCCACACACTTTCACCAGCTGTCCCCCGTGGCTGGAGTTTTCCCCCTTTTCATCTCTGTCTCCTGGCATCCCTGGCATTCTTAAAATCCCAACATGTATAAGAAGGCTTTTCTGACCTCCTCTAATGCTAGCACCTTCCATCTGTTAATTATCTCCCATTGATTCTGTCTATATCTCATTTGAACGTAGTCGTTTTCATGTTGTCTCCCTCATTAGGCAATGAGCTCTTTGAATATTGGGGACTGGTTTCTTTGCATCCCCATCACGTAATACAATGCCTAGCACACAGTAGAGACTTAATAAATGCTTATTGACTGTGCCCATTTTGATTGACTGTACCATGTTGTTGTACCAATATCTTTTCTCAAAAATGTTGTTTTTCTTTAAGATCAAACCAATACAAAGATCATCAAAACCATAGACATAACTAAGAAGGAACTGAGAACTTGGAGATTCTTTAGAAGATAGCAACCAGAATGGCATCAGGTCTCTAGATCACACCATATGAAAATCTCTTGAAAGAATTGAGGATGTTTAACCTGAAGAAGATCTGGGTGACATGTAGTAGCTTTTTTTCAGTATTTCCAGTGCTATTTGGTAGAAGAAAAATCAGATCAATAATCAACAGTCAATAAGCAGATGTGTTCTGCTTAGCTCCAGAGGGCAGAGCTAGGGGTGGTGAGTGGAAGTTACAAAGAAGCAAATTTAGGTTTGAGGTAAGAAAAAATTCATAATTAGACCTTGCTCAAAGTGGAAGAAACTGTTTCCGGAGGTAATGGGTTCCCTTCATTAGATGCAATCAATCAAAGCTTAGATAACCACTTATTGGGCAGGTTGAATAGGGTCAAATATATAAAGCATAATTCTCTTAATGTAGCCAATACTTCTATGGTTCTAAGTCAAGTGACATGGAAAACTTATGGTGCCAACATGGCAGAGGGAGGAAGGAAACCTCTGAAGCTCTCCCCAATTCCCCTCCAAACAACTAGAAAACAGCCTTAGAATTGACAGAGGGAGGGGAAGTAGTTTACCAGGCCTTCAGGAAAGGTCTGTCTCACTGGGGTTGGGGGCGAAGAGGGGAGCAAGAACAGCAGTAGTAACAGCTGACCTCACAGCAAGGGCTCTGCAGCAAGACTCTAAGCCTGGGGCAATTCACCAGTGCTGCCCTGCCCTTCTGCACACTGGCAGGCCCCTAGGCAAGTGAGCATTCAGTGCAAGGCAGCAAGGCCCCACCCCAGCGACCTCACCCCCTGCACAAGCCACCAGCCAGGCCTTGACCCCATTGCTGACCAGAAGTGAAGCCTGCCCCAGGGCTGGCCACCAGCAAGACCCCACCTCTCAGGCCTGCCAGCAGAGAGACTCTATTTCCATAGCAACCCAGCAGCAAGGCCCCACCCCAGGGGAAAGCCATGAGCTAAACCCCATACCCAGGGGAGGCCAACAAGGAGGCCCCTTCCCCTAGTACAAGCCAGAAGGGAAAACTACCTTCTAGTGAACCCAACAAAAAAAATTGGGACAGTGCAGGAGCAGAATCCCAGTTCTCACATAAAAACACCCAAGTCACAAAAAAGGGGGAAAAAAGCAAAGAACAAACAAACAAAAAAGAACTTGAGTATAGAAAGTCACTATTGTGACAGGGAGGATCAAGACATAAACTTAGAAGAGGACAATAGTGTCAAAATGACTACATGTCAAGCCTCAAAGAAAAATGTAATTTGTTTTAAGCTGAAAAAGAATTCCTGGAAGAACTTAAGAAGGATTTTAAAAAGTAAATTAAAGTAGAAAAAAATTGGGAAAAGAAATGAGAGTAATGCAAGAGAATCAGGGAAAAAAAGAGTCAGTGGTATGGGAAAATATATGCAGAAATTTACTGAGGAAAATAACTCTCAAAAAAATAAAATTGACCAAATTAAGGAGAAAGTACAGCTCACTGAAGAGAATAATTCCTTAAAAATTAGAATTGAGCAAATGGAAGTCAGTGATTCTATGAAACATCGAGATAAGATAAAACAAAATCAAAAAAGCTTTAAAAATAGAAGAAAATGTAAAATTTCTTATTGGAAAAATAACTGACTTAGAAAATAGACCCAGGAGAGATAATACAAGAATTATTGGACTACTTGAAAGCCATGATCAAAAAAATAAAGCCTAGACAACATCTTTCAAGAAATTATCAAAGAAAACTGTTCTGATATATTAGAACCAGAGAGAAAAATAGAAATGGAAATAATTCACCAATCACCACCTGAAAGAGATTCCAAAATGAAAACTCCCAGGAACATTATAGCCAAATTCCAGAGCTCACAGATCATAAGCAGTATCTATAATGGGGATAAGCTAGAAGCCTTCACAGGTCAATGAGGGGTGAAGGAAGAATATCCATTATCACCTCTATTACTTAATATTGTACTAGATATGTTAACTTTATCCATAAGAGAAGAATGAGGAATTAAAGGAATCAGAATAGGCAATGAAGAAACAAAACTATCACTCTTTGCAGATGATACAATCCTATACTTAGAAAATCCTTGAGAATCAACTAAAAAGCCTACTTGAAATTATTAACAACTTTAGCAAAGTTGCAGGATACAAAATAAACCCATATAAATCATCAATATTTCTATATGTTACCAACAAAATCCAGCAGCAACATATAGAAGTAGAAATTTCATTTAAAATAATGTAGACAATTATTAAATACTTGGGAGTCTATCTGCCAAGACAAATCCAAGAATTTTATGAATACAACTATAAAGCACTTTTCACATAAATAAAATCTGATCTAAACAATTGGAAAAATATTAATTGCTCATAGGTAGGCTGAGTCAATGTAATAAAAATGACAATTATACTTAAATTAATCTATTTATATTTATCTGTTTATGTATTGGTATGGCTTCTATTTATTATGCTGTACCAATCAAACTGTCAAAAATTATTTTATGGGGAGAGAAAAAAAACAACAACAAAATTCATCTGGAAGAACAAAAGTTCAAGATTATCAAGGGAATCAATGAAAAATAATACAAAGAAGGTGGTCCAGCCCTACCAGATCTCAGACTGATTAAGTGGTAATTATCAAAACAATCTTATAGTGGATAAGAAATAGAGTGGTGGATCAGTGAAATAGACTAGGTACAAATTACCTTATAGTAAATGACCCTAGTAATCTAGTTTATGATCAATCCAAAGATCCAAGCTTTTGGAACAAAAACTCATTATCTGATAAAAACTGCTAGTAAAATTGAAAGACAGTATGGTAGAAAGTAGGTATAGATCAACAAAATAAGGTCAAAATGAGTACAAGATTTAGACATAAAAGGTGTTCAATGAAGAACTATAAATGACTTGGCTGTTCTCAGCAATGCAATGATCAAAGACTAACAATGGGACTAACAATAAAGCATAGTATCAAACTGACATTGTTTAAATCCAGACTGAAGCACACTATTTTTCATTCTTTCATTTTTTAAATTCTAGTTCTTATAAAAAAATGACTTGTATAGAAATGTTTTACGTAATTGCACATGTATAACCTATATCTGACTGCTTACTGTCTTGGGGGAGGGCAGGGAGGGATATAATTTGGAAACTTTAAATAAAGATGTTTAAAATAAGTCAAGGAATGTGAAGATAGCTAAGGGGACCATAGGATGTCTGGATGACCAGTTAACAAGATCCCCTAATACTTTTCAGTTTTGTTTCTGTTTAAGTGATTGTTATACAAATGTGGGTTGGACTAGGTGACCTCTGAGATTCCCTAACTTTGAGATTCTATGACTCATTGAGAAAGCTGTGTACTCCCTAATCTGTGAGAAAGGAGATTTGTGTAAAGACTTCATAATGTATATATAACTTGTTACTCAGTCCTCCCAAGCAACATCATATGAAACATTTGAAAGTGTGGCTCTATTAATGCTTATAAGAAATAAAAAGATTAAGGAATTCAAGAAGCAATGGTGGTGGGCTGGTGGGTGACATTCTAATGAAATATATTTATTTAGTTCTGTTTAACCCAAGAGGGAATATATTTTGCTCCTTTCAAAGCACCTACTAGCCAGACACTTTGCTAGGTTCCAAGGACAGGAAAAAAAAAGGCTAAACAATCCCTACCCTCAAGGAGTATACATTCTGCTCCTTTTTTCTGCTGTTTGCCTACAGAGAATTCTGGGAAATTTGAGTTAGCAATACTGTGATGATGCCCTGTGGTCAAAAGTCCAACACACTTAAGGATGAGAAGTAAAATATCAATGTTGACTCATTCTCTTCCAAAACTACAGGAAGGAAAGCCCATGGTTAATATCATCCAGAATCAAAATTAAACATTCTGGCACCCAGGGCAAGTAAGACAGAATACACCTGCAAGAAGTAGCAAGAGTTCTTGGGGACAAACCTTGAGTGTTGAAACACAAGGTCCCCAAGACCCTACCTATAGTAGAGAGACTGACCTATCATTGTGGGTATAATTCCCAGGATCCTGTGAGACCACTGTTGCAGAGGCTACTGCCAGTAGGTCAGGACCAGGGCAGGAGAGATCTGATTTGGTGTATGGTTTCCAAGAGAGGATGGTTCTTATCTGACAGCCTTTTATTTGATGCATTATTCTTGCTAACTATACACTAAACTCAGTTCTTATCTAAAGTTGATACCCTCTAAATTTCAGCGCAGTGGGTCAAAGATCCAGTCACCCCACCTTAGTTATGGCTCTAATAAAATCTATCCCATAGAGTGATTTTTTGATCATCCCCTGTTAAACCTATCAGTGGGAACTTCCTGTGGTAGAACTGCCAATTGCCTAATTTCTGAGTCCCCAACTCCCAACAGTTTTTCTCAAGCAGGACAAATCCTATCTTTCCATTTTTCTATGATCTGCTTCACCCACTAACCAATCATACCACCATCTGCACACTCACCCACTTGCTGCTGACCCCACACCCACACACACAAATCTAAATCTTCAAATGTTTCATCACTCTGTGTGTGTGTGTGTGTGTGTGTGTGTGTGTGTGTAGAAATCATAGAACCCAGGAGAACTATTAAAGCAGCTTCTTTAAAAAAATGAAAGCTACAAACCAGAGATTTATAAGTCTCTAAAGTCTGAGAGCTGAATTGGCATCTGAGTGTAATGCATACATTCCAGACATGTTACCAACATTCGTACTATACTTCCTGCATATTACAAGTGTGCAGTAATTCTGGTAAAAAAAAATGTCCTTTAATCTAGTTGACATGATATTTTCCCAATAAACCTTAGGATTTCTAAAGTTAATGTTCTAGCCATGAAGGAATAAGGTCATTTCCTAGTTTTGTACCTTAGAGACATTAACATGCAAATAATTCAGAAGTGAAGGAGTGCTCTTATTCTTTGGTTGTTAAATTTAATGTTATGCTGACACATTTGTGTTTGTTTGGGGTTTTTTTTTTATTGAAAGAGAAGATTGGGTCCGAGTTTAACACACTTGATTTGTTAGACTGGAAAGAGGGCTAGATAAAAAGTCACAGGACCTGGATTCACTTCCCGACTCTGCCATCTGCTCCCTATGAGACCTCAGGCAAATCCTTTTACCTCTAGAGTCTCTGGTTCTATACCTGTAAAATTAGAGGGTTAAGCCAGATGGCCATGCAGACATACTTTATTCAAATAATGCAGCAATTTCCAAATCATTGTGCATACTTTACTATATTATATCTATGTAAACTTAAAGTAATTTCAGAAGAAAATAATTTTTAAATACAAATTATAAAATTACCCTTATAAACTTGTCAGATAGGTAGCTGGAAATAGAATTTCCTTTCATTGAAGAAAGTGGTAACTTTTTTACATTCATAACCACAATTGAATGCTTTTTAGAAAACAGTTTACTGTTCATAATACACATGTGATCCTGTCACTCCCCTGCCTAAGAGCCTACAGTGGTTTCCCATTGTATCTAGGATAAAAAACAAACTCCTCAGCTTGGCACTTACAGACCTTCATAGTCTCAGTTCAGCCTATCTTTTCCAGATTAATTGCGTGTTAATCCCCGTCATTCTTTTCCAGTGATCTACAAAGGTCCCCAAACTCAAATATCTGTCTCCTGACTCTATGCTTTTGTAGAGCCAGTCCTGCATGCCTGGAATACACTCCTTCCTCACTGCTGCCTTTTAAAATCCCTAGCTTCCTTCAAAGCTCAATTCATGTGCCATCCACTCCAGAAAAAGAAAAGAAGGAAGGAAGGAAGGAAGGAAGAGAGGAGAGAGAGAGAAAGAGTAAAAGGAAGAAAGAAAATGAAAGAAGGAAGGGAGACAGAGAAAGAAGAAAGAACAAAGGAAGAAAGAAAGAAAGGAAAAGAAGGAAGGGAGGAAGGAAGGAAGGAAGGAAGGAAGGAAGGAAGGAAGGAAGGAAGGAAGGAGGGAAGAAAGGAAGAAAAGAAAAAAAATGTAATCCTCTTGGTTGCTAAAGCAGATACTTTTGTACTTTCCATAACACTGATCATTGGTAATGAGCGCATGCTCCAGAAATACTTGTTGTATGGCTGGTCATCTGACCAAGTTCCATTCTCATCTCCATGGTTAATTGAGCTAAGTGATGAAAATGTTGAATCAGAGATTCAAAAAGTCGATGTGGAAGACAAGGAGTTAACAATTGCTATCACATGGGGCCTCTACAGAGATGGCTTTTCTATTGAATGGATAGCTCCTAAGAACTTAGGGCAGTAGCTCAGTGCAAAGAGGATTAGGCTTGTGGTTAGTATGACCTGGCATGGAACCTCACCTTTGACACTCTTGCAGTGTGACCATGGACAAGTCCCTTAATTTCTTGGTTTCCTCCCCAGAGGGTATATAGTGGGACAGGTACATTAATGCAGTCTTGGTGGAACTATGAATTGGTCAAGCCATTCTGGAAAATAATTTGGTGTTATACCTCCCCCAATTACCCTTTGGCCCCAATGATATCACTACTACATTGGGATGTATGGAGTGTTCCAGGAGGACTAGCAGTTCTGGTGTGAGGGTTTGCCAAACCCTTTTCAGGGCTGCTTATCTACCTGTGTTGTCTACCTGACACTCAACTCTCACCTATGGCTCCAAGAAGCCTTAGCATGTGCAGTAGCCACATCCCAATAAAATTGTCTTGACAGACAGGTCTCAAACTCTCTTAGTGAGTTAGGGGTATATACCCCAAGCATGTGAAAACTTCCACCAGTGGAATGGGTGGATGAGAACAATTTGTTCCAATAGCCATGAAGAAGGCTGTAGCAGGCAGGGTGAAGTGCTAGAGTTTGGTCAGACATTGAAGATACCAAGCTCAACCACTGCATCTCAGACCATAGACAGATATCTTGACTTTTGTCCTGCCATTGGACTTCCATGACTCTTGAAGAGAGAGTGAGGCTGATTCCTCCCATGCAGTTCCACCTCACTTAAATCCAATTCATGCACAAGTCAAGGCATGAAGATCATCACAAGACAAGTCATTGGTCCTCTTCTAAAAGGAAGGATAAACAACAACCACTAGTGGGTTTATGCAGCACCCATAGCAAATAACTGGAAATAAATTGGAGAATGGCTGAACAAATTGTTGAATATGAGTTTTAAAGAATGTTAGTGCATAATAAATGACAACAGAGACAATGTCAGACAATGTGTGGACTAAAATGAGCAAACCAAGAGAAATTATTTTGTTATTTGTCAAAAGGATTTCCTTTTCTTCCTTCCTTCCTTCCTTCCTTCCTTCCTTCCTTCCTTCCTTCCTTCCTTCCTTCCTTCCTTTCTTTCTTTCTTTCTTCCTTCCTTCCTTTCTTTCTTTCTTCCTTCCTTCCTTCCTTCCTTCCTTCCTTCCTTCCTTCCTTCCTTCCTTCCTTCCTTCCTTCCTTTCTTTCTTTCTTTCTTTCTTTCTTTCTTTCTTTCTTTCTTTCTTTCTTTCTTATACAGAAAGAGAATCACGAAGACAACTTTCCTTAATCTCAAACAAGATCCAATCACTTTCCATCTTTGGCCCAAATTTAGGCATTCTTTTCAGGGAACGATCCCCCAAACTAAAACATCCTGTATTAGAAAGTTAGGAGATTATGGCATTGGCAAATGTGAGGAAAGTTCATATAAATATTATAGGCTAAAGTAAGTGTTCTGGGCCAAATATTTTGGGGTAGCTAGATGGTACAGTAAATAGAGTGCTGGCCCTGGAGTCATAAACACCTGAATTCAAATCTGACATCAAATTTGACACTGGTCAAGTCACTCAACCCTGTTTGTCTCAGTTTCCCCATCTGTAAAATGAGCTGGAGAATGATATGGCAAATCACTACAGTATTTTTGCCAAGAAAACCCCACAAAGAGTCAGACATGACTAATTGGCTGAATATACCAATATTTTTTAGTTAAACATTTTTAAGTTAATTCAAAATTCAAAAAACTTAACAAATCAAAAAAATAAAGCATTTCCATACGTAAAGTAGAACATGGAAAGAAGACTATATATGAAACTGTGCATTTCTATTCAATACAGCTTGCTATTTTAAAAAAGTATTTTAGAAATTAATGACGCTGCTTTCAAAGCTTTCTTTGTTGTCTGCTTCCTTCTGAATTTCCCTCTGTGTTTTAATGCCCTTTTTTGTTCTTTTCTCTTTTTGCATCATTATTGCTAGCTTCCTTTGTGTGCTTCCAATTCCCTTCCCCCAATTAGAAAAAAGAAAACTCCTGTAACAAATAAACATAGTCAAGCAAAACAAATTCACAAATGACAGTGTCCAAAAGTGCATCTCTTCCCCCTTCTCCTTTGTCCTTTATTCTCTGAAAGCATCAAATATAGATATGGAAATAGATAAGGCTTTAGAGGGTATCTTGTCCAATCTCCTTTAAAAAAATAATAAAAGCATTTATATGGCACTTGAATGTTAATAAAGTACTTAACATATGTTATCTCATTTGATCCTAACAACAACCCTATTAAACAGGTGCTATTATTATCCCTACTGTACAGGCAAGGAAATTGAGAGAAACAGTGGTTAAGAGATAGTGCCTGGATTCTAAAGGGAGTTTCTGGTCCCCAATCCAATAAGCATTCATTAAGACTCTACTATGAGTAAGGGAGTATGCTAGGTGGTGAGCACAGGAAGATAAAACAAAACAAGTCCCTTACCTCAATAAGCTTTATATTCTAGTAATGTGATAAAACACATAAGCAAATAAACATGCTATTGATTTGAGGAAAAGGAAGAAAGGTTGAACAATTAAGGGAATCAAGCAGTTTTCTATAGAAGATAGCAAATGAATAAGAATTTGAGACTTGGAAGGCCATGAAGGCCATCTTGTCCAGTCCATATTCAAAGGAACCCCAATACTAACCTAGCCAGGGAGCTGTTATCCTGCATTTCTTTTAAGACCTCCAGGGGTCCTGGGGTAGGGTCTGACCCTTGGAGGGAGGGAGGGGTCCTAAGAAATGAGTGAGGAGGGAGTACATCCTAGGCATGGGACAACCTATGAAGAGACCCAAAGGAAGGAGAGTCATGTTTGAGGCATATCTAGGAGACAAGTTTGGCTGGAACGTGGAGTGCATGAAGAGGGGCAATCTAAGATAAACTTGGAAAAGGAGCCCAGAGAGAAATTGTGAAGGGCTTTTAAAAAAATAATTTGAGGAGGTGGCATCTTGTCCTTAGAAGCAATTTCAGTTTTGTTTTTCAGTCATGTTTTATGTTCGGTCTGTTTTGCATCCCCATTTGGGATTTTCTTAGAAAAAATACTGGAGTAATTTGACATTTCCTTCTCCAGATCATTTTACAGATGAGGAAACTGAGGTAAACAGGGTTAAGCGACTTGCCCAGGGTCCCACAACTAAGTGAGATCTGAGGCTGAATTTGAACTCAGGAAGATGAGTCTTCCTTGACTCCAGGCTTAGGAGTCTATCCACTGGGCCATCTCACTGACCCAATAAGGAGCCTCTAATGGTTTTGAATCAGGGATATAATATGGTCAGATTTGTACTTGAGAAAAATTATTTTGTCTCTTATATAGACGATGGATTGGTGAGGGGAGGGGCTAGGTGATGATTGGCCATGCCTTTTCTTTTCCTTGATGGCTATGCATACTGGCATAGGAAACCCCACAAAAGACAAACTCAGAGTTATCACTCTCAATTGTTCTAACCTAGGATATGGCTTGAATATGCCATTTCATTCTTCAGAAACCTTTAGTAATCATATCCAGCTGTTTTTTTAACATGCTGACCAGGAGAAAGACTTGTATGTTCAGTATTCCCAGGAAACCCTCACTAGAACTTTTTAAAATGGATTCAAATGAATCAAATTGTGCAGTTGACCATGTCATATGTATGTGTGTTTATGTGTTTGAGTATTTTAAGGTCACATATAAAATTTTCAGTAGAGAATACTCCCAAAAGGGAAGAGGGGGATGGAATTCAGAGAGAACTTTTTATTTCTAGCTTGATTTTTTTTACACTAGCAGCACTCCACAGATCAGTTTTATCTTTCAGCCAGGATCCAGCTGTGCACATTTTCAACAGCTGGAATGGTAATAAACTCTGTTCTATTAAAATGAGCTCATTACTATTTAGTTTGTGCTGACTCCCAACAAAACCACAAATTGCTTCCTCAAGTTTGAAAAGAATTTTGTAAAATTGCTAAGAGAAAGAAATTTTCAAGAAAAATTCTAAATTTTAGTACATTAATTTTGCATAGCTGGCCTATTCTTTTCCATTATATTTTGAAACCAGACACTAAAGATATAAAGAAATGAGAATTTGGTGTCTTTTTAAAAATTGTAATGATTTTTAAAAAATACCTTAAACAAGTCTGAACTTTATTTAGGAGACTTTGCAATATGCCGGGGCTGGATGAAATAAGCAAAATCCTGCCTCAAACATATACTAACTGAGTGATCTTAGGGAACTTGCTTAACCTCTATCTCAGTTTCCTCACATGTATTACCCCTTACATGGGGGTAATAATGGCACCTACATGAGAGAGTTGTTGTTAGGAACAAGAGATGACATATGGAAAGTATTTTGTAAATTTTCAAGTACTACATAAAAGCCATTATTATGGTTACTATCTGTAAAAAAAAAGGGAGGGATGGGACTTAATACCCTCTAAGGATTCTTCCACTTTTCTACTTTCTACTTTCAGAAATTCTACTTTCAGAAAATAAAGGAAAAGGGGAAGTGAGAAGAGATACATTCCTGGACATGGTTGTTGTGTTGCAGAGGATAACACAGTAATTGTTGCATTATAATCTGAATTGCTATGGAGATAGCATCCACATTGATCATAAGTTCATCAAATATTGAAAGATTTAAACCATATTAAATGAATAAGTCATAAAAGAATGAAGTCTTAAAATATGTTCCCTTGATTATCTTTAGTCAAACTCAAATCCCTAGTGGGTAGGGAGGATAGGGAAGGAAAGTACTAAAATTATTTTCCCCTGGTTTTCTCCCCCCTATTCCAAATCTATCTTTTACAAAATCTTTATTCCTTTAGCTTAAGATTTTGATCTTCATTAAGTTTGACTTACATAATTCCTAAGAGGTCCATTCTGTGTATATTCATTTTTGTCAGTCCTTTAAATTTTAGTATGAATTATTGATTTTGAACATCACAAATCACCTTTAATCTATTTTGAAGTTTATATAACATTTCCCTTTTGATAGAATAAGCATTTTTATTCTATTTTACAGGTGAGGAAACTGAGGCCCAAAGCAATTTAGTGACATACAATGACCATAGTCACAGACCAGAGTCTAGCTATTACTACAGAGAAACCATACTCCATCTTCAGTATCCATTTCAATTATTACAATCAGAGAAAGTTCTTTTTGAGTAATTGAAATCGAACTGCAAGAACATTCCTATTTTTATAGCCTTGATATTAAAAACAAAGGCAAAGAAAAAAAAGACACATTCACAGTCTAAGCTTAAACCAGTCTTTAAGATCACAAGTTGAGTTCCAGAGTCATGGTATCCAAAAAAAAAAAATAGAAAGCCAGCTCCTTCCAGGATGGACTACCTATTACCTGGCATTTTGGAAAAGACCTGTCCCTTAGCCAAAATATTTTCAGTATACTCTTTGTTTATTCTTTTAGATAAATTTGATCAAGAAATAATTCTGAGGCAAGTCTTTCATAATTAATTCAAGAATGACCATGTGATGAAATCCAACCTCAGAAGTATTTTTAATGTGATGAGTGGAACAGTCCCATCCCTTGCCAAAAAAAGAGAAAGTCATAAAGAACAGAATTTGATTTTGATCGGATATGATCATTCTAAGAACTCTTTTTTTTAAATCCCACTCCCTTTGACTGAGGTCCAATGGTTCTTTTCACTATTATATTATGGTGTGACTAATTTACAAGTATTCACTCATTTCTGGATGTATCTTTTGAATGAATGATGCTTCTGTTTGTGCCACTTAAAGGGAGAGTATTAAAAAAAAAACCCACAGTGAGACACCACTTTTATCTTCCTGTTCTATTTATCCAAACATTTATTTCTCAAGAGGTAGAGCATATCTAATATTTAAGAACGAAAGGATTTTTTGTTTTCCCCTCTTCTCATGGCTCTTTGTAGTATAAGTATCTTCTTGGAAGGATCTTATTATATCAAGTGAGTTTTTTGTGTCCTACAGACCAGTATCTTGGGTTGTGAGAGAGGCAGGGCCCCTCTGAGATTCCCAAACACCTTAATTAGCCACTTCTATCACTTGAACTAACAGACTGCCCCAGGCATAGATTAACTGTTCACAAAGTGCCTTTGATCTGCTAAAAATTTCATTAGGTTATGGTGCCCTGATGTTATTTATAAATGTGCTTTGAGGGAAATAATCAAAGTTTTCATTCTTTTCTGTCCTTATCTTTTTCCTCCTCTTTCTCCCCTATTTTGCTCCTCTTTTCCCCCCTTCCTCATTATTCTATTTTATTTTTTTGTTTTGTTTTGTGCATTAAGGCATCTGTACTGGTCTTCCTGTGACCAAAGGCATAATTCTAAGTTAAATTTCTATTCTCTACTGAGAATACCAGGGAACACAGAAATACCATGAGAAAAGTGTAAGTGATCATTGCTAGTTATCCTGTTTCTAGCAATTATATTCCTCATGCTTCAGAGGTCATAGAAACCCCCTTTTTTCCCCTTCCCAAACAAAAGATAACCCAGGATTACACCTTGAGTAGCCCAAATTATGATAGCACAAGGAAAATATCCTTACATCCATGTCCTGTTGAAAAAACTGAACTGACCATCAAAGTTTCATTTTATTTGACCTATAAGTAAACACTAAAAAAAACCCAGAAAAATAGAAAACAATATATTAAACTATGGTTCAAATAGAAGAGCCTTCCAATTTCTAGTGACTCACATGGACTTTTTAGAATACAGTATATACAACTCTTGTCAAAAGGGAAAAAAAGAGATCTATCCCACATCTGTTACTTAGAAAACTACGAACCCCAAAGTGTTTTGAAAAATAACAAAGTCCTGGAAGGAACCAGTTTTAAATACAAGGGCTTATGGTTTTGATACATTCACTTTCTAGCCCTTTCTCCGAGTTCAACTTAACTGGGATTCAGGTCTGACCAGACACCTAAGCAAAGCAGGCAATCTCCCTTTAATATAATTTCAGTGATTCTTAAAAGGCCTTCCACCTCCTCCAAATCTCTCTTTACCAAGAGCTTCATTCCTTTAGCTGAAGGTTTGGTCTTTATTAATATGCAAACATGCCCCCAAAGAGGTACATTCTGTGTACATTCATGTTTATCATTTATTTAGACTTTGGTGTGAATTAGTGATTTTGAGAATCATAAATCACCTTTGAACTGTCTTAAAGTTTATACAATACTTTCCTTACAGCAGTCTTTTGAGGGTATAACTATTTTTATTCTGTTTTACAGATGAGGAAACTGAGGCCCCAAATGGCCAAGAATGTAGCTTGCTGGGCACCTGAAGTGAAGAGCACAGGACTGGGTATTTGGGGTACTGAAAAGAAACTTTACTTGGGCCTTAGAGCAAGAACTTAATTTTTTTTTTGTTTCATGGACCCCCACCTCTTGGTAATCTGGTGAAACCTGTAGACTTTTTCTCAGAATAATGCTTTTAAATGTAAAAAAAAATAAAATCCATAGGATCACAAAGGAAAAAAATTATATTGAAAAATATTTATCTAAATTTTTTTAAAGTTCAGAGACACCAAGAACCCCCACCTAGAGTCAATGCTGTTGATTTTAGACCAACCAGAGAAAAGTGAACTTCTAGGTTTGGCAGCTCATGCCCCAGAAATGTGTGATCTAACCAAGCTGCTTTTACTTTGGCCAATCTTTCTTTATTTTAGCCTCAGTTTTACCTTTAATCCCCCTTCAGTCACAACACTCCCTTCACAGTAGGCCTCAAATCAGCAGGAGGGCACGACAGACAAACTCAACAGAAACTGTTTCCTTTGGGCTTGTAATGTGCACGGGTTAAAACTTGGAAAGGGGGTCAAGTCCATATTAAACAGGCAGTAATTTCCTTCCTTACTCCCTCCCCTCAAGACATGCCTTCTTCTTTGAGCCTTAATCCAGGGCTGGAAAGAAAATGGAAATCACCTTGTGTGGTATTTCTGTGGAGGCTAAAACTCCAGAAAATCAATCTTGCTGGCAAACAGCGCTGAAAACTTCTGCGGACACAAAGACTGGGAAAAAAACCCCAATGGGACAGCTCTGCACCCATCCAGTCTGCTAAAGCGACAAAATCAGGCCGTCTAGACAGGAAGAGATGAGTAATCAAGAGGGCAAATCAATTCGACTCCCTGCATGGCTAAGAGTGTTTTCTAGCAAAGCTTTGTTTTTCTCAGGAAGGGCCACTTTAATAATCTTGTGTTGTGAGAACGCCGTGTTATGTACGAACTGAGGGGTTTTCAAGCCATCTGGTTCTGGGACAAGTCTACACCAGCAAGTGCCAGGAAAAGTTGATAATTATCTAGGTAAATGGGGGGAGAGGGGAAGGGAAGGGGGAGTGCTCCAGAAACCCTATTGTGGACTGTCCTCAATAATCAGGTTCGCCAGATATTTCCTAAATGCTCTGCTTAAATTTTGCCTGTGGAAATATGACCAATGAGGTGACCTCTTCTCAGTCACCAAGTCAGCAGGTGGGCGGCCGGATGGGAAGCCATGTTTGTGTAATGATAATTCATAATTGGGCTGACAAAGGGTTCTATTCACCTCTCACTGGGAGATGGCAGGGGGTAAAGGCTAAAAGACCTCCCCTTTCACACCACTGCTTCCCAGTTTCCCTCAGGCTTGTTCCTAGATCAAGAAAAGATTAGCACAGCAACTTTAAAGAATGGAAAGTAACTTTCCTTCCCTTCTCAGTGGGGTCATCCAAGAGCAGGGCTGTCAGCAAGCTGATCCACTGTCCTCCATCCAGTATTGCCCTTTGTCCCACCCTAAGCTCTCCCTGTATCTGGCCTGCATGGCCAGATGTTGAGGAAGGTACAGAAGGCATCCTATACATGATAAAGGGAGAACAATGTGCCCTTATATCTGCCTACTCCCTTATGCCCCCTCATGAACACCTCCAGCTTACATGAATGTAAAAGCAAGCACTTATCGGAAAAGTATATAAATATCTGTCCTTTATATGTATAGGTTTATTTAGTATATATTCATATGTTTGTCCATTACTTATGTATTTATTTATATTTAACTTATATTTATCTATGATAGGATTTTCACCTGGTTCATAATGTAATGTAAATGATATTCTTTATCATGTTTATAAGTTTATATTTATAGTCTTTATATAAATTACCTATATTTATATGATATAAAATATCATATAGTTATCCTTTCTGAAAACACATGAAATAAATGAGGATCACAAATGTTTTCAGCATTGCATGATAGAAAGAATTCTAGACTCCTCTGTAGAAAAATTGTTAATACCCTTCCTCCTAAACTACTTTGTATTCAACTATTTTGTATTCATTTGTATTTATTCACTATATATATATATATATATATATATATATATACACACACACACACATACATATATACATATATATATGTGGGTGTACACACACACACTAATTGCTTCTATTCACATGGAGCTTCTGTTTTAATGGGGGAGACAATAAATTCACATACGCAATATTACTGTGAATTATTATTATTACACTAATAATAAGTATATATGTGTGTATATATACTCTGAATATGTGTGTATTATAGACTTATTGTCTTCCCCATTAGAATGGAGGCTCATTGTGAGTAGACATTGTCTCATTCTTTGTATTTATATCCCAGTACCTAGCAAGAGAAGACTACATAAATACTTGTTGACTGATTTATTAATTGATAAACTCATAGTCAAAAGGCCTGAAGTCAAGTTCAGATTTCCCACTCACCAACTCAGTGACCTTTCCAAAGTACTTTGCCAATTGAAAGAAGTTTCTCCTAGCAGATCATTGATTTAAATCTAATGACAGCTTCCCACATGATAATGGGCTCTTCTTTCCAGCACCACCTCTCCTAGTGCCAGCTGGATATCTCCATCTGGAAATCAATATGATCAAAAAGTAATTTGTCATCTTCACCACTGAACTTGTCCCTTCTCTGATTGGCCCCAGTGTCTTCCCATTCACCCAACCTCTGAAACCTTGAAACAAGCCTTAACTCTTTCCGCTTCATTACCATTTCCATTGTTTCCAAGTCTTATTGATTCTACCTCCACAACAGCCACCCCATCCATCCCTGACCCTCCATTCATACAGCCACTGTTTTGAATTGAGAGAATCATAATCTGGACAATTGGAATAACATCCTAACTGGTCTCCTGCCTCTAGACTCTCCCTTCTCCATTCCAGCCTTCACATAGTTATCAAAATAATCTTCCTAATGCAGTGATCTATGTGATTTCTCTGCTTAAAACCATTTTCAATGATTTCCAATTAACTGGAGGAAAAATACAAACTCCTTGGCATTTAAGGACTTTCACCTTCCTTTCAGTTTCATTTCATATTGTCCACATCATTTACCTATGATGTGTGGTGACTCAGTCAAATTCAACTACAAGATAAACTCACCAGCCCTGCAGCTCATTTCCCATGCCTGGCATGTATACCTCCTCATATCCCATTTCCAGAATCCTTGTCTTTCACAACTTGGGGGCCACTTCCTATGTGAAGCCTTTTCTGATCCCCCTCTAGATTTTCTTAGAGTACTTTACCTTAATCTCTTCTTTGTCCCCATCACAAACTACCTTGTTTTATATTTATGTGTGTACAGGTTACATTTTACTTCATTCTCAGTGTAAGCTACCTACACACAGGGACTGTGACATCTTTTCTTTATATCCCTAGCACTTAGCCACAATGACTTGTACAGTGTGGATGCTTACTAGAACTCAATTCTGCAAACATTTATTCAGCTCCTACTATAGGCAAAACAGTGGATTCAATAAATATTTGTTGAATTGTGGATGTGGAAGAAATTCAACATCACAGAAAACCCTGAAATCATGTTTTTCATGTTTTGCTTTTTAAAAAGAGTATGTTTTTAATTTTAGCAATGGTAGGTGCTTGTAGAGTTTGGCTAGTAGAGTTTGGCTGGCTTCCTACCATTTTGCTGGCAAGACCATAGCCTTCTCTCTTCAGGTGTCACTTTCTGTCTAGTCACTGTCTGTAACTCTTCCCCTGGAGGAAATGCTTTTCCTTTTAAACCTGTTGAGGAATGAACAATAGGAAGAGGAAGTAACTAAGGCAATTTCCTCAGAAAGGCTCACTTATAAACCTTCCCCCACCGGGACTGCTTATACATTCATTTCCTTCCAGGTATGGGTCTGAATTCACTTTTTCTTTATTTTTTGAGAAGCTATGAAGTACAAATTAATCAAATATATTTTATTCATTTATTCAGTCCCCATTTAGGAAGGTCCCATTGACTAAATGGGGAATCAATCTCTGTGTGTCTCTTCCTGTCATTTCCTCTGTCTCATTTTTTCTGACCCTTTTTCTCTGGTGTTTTTTATGTCTCTCTGTCTCTCTTCTATCTGCAGACACAGATATTTAGAAATATAGATATCACAGTACAAAGTCTACTTTTCTTTCCCATATACTTTAACATGTACTCTGTGGTTTCTTTTGGTTGCATTCGTCTAAAGGATTCACACATGAATCAATAATACAATGAACAACCACGTCATCTGAGATAAACTAGTCCTAAAACAATGTGAAACAGAAAGCTAAACTAACCCTTGAAAAACAAGGATTGGAGATATAGGCTCCTTCAGGAGAGGGCAAGAGTGAGGGTGAAGCAAGGGATGGGATAAAGTAACAAGTTACTCATTTTGTACTCAGCAATAGGAATGACCATATCCCTTCAGGCTCTGTTCTGTGAAGTTTCCTCTTGACAAGATCATCACCTTTGCATTAACATCTCAGCATTCTTTCCTTCATGCCAGTTTGTTCACAATCAGGGAGGAGGCAGTAGCAGCAAAGTGTGAGAGTCTGCCTTCTTGCCTTCTCCCAGTCTATCTTCTATCCTTTCTCACACCATGAGATGCAATTACAAGACTTCTCCATACTCTCCTAGTCTCCCTCTTCTTCTCTCTCCCGTATGGAGATGAGAGGGTCTGAGTTCTCCAGGAGCTCAAATCAATAAACAGTGGGGAATTCCTGTCTGCCAATGACCAGCCATGCAATATAAGATACACATCTATTCAATGAGTGCTGCTTATAGATCACTCCTCAAGAAACTGAGGGGATTGCCAAAGGTTTAAGTAAAATATGGTCTCCTCCTTCTATGAGCTTACAATCTGGTAGACTACAGATAGCTATAAAGCACAATATTACATGGAAAGTGCATGAAAAATATTAAGTCCTATGTGCAGTCTAAGAGAGACAATAGCCACTGAATGTGCCAACCATGGAAAATTTAATTCAATTGGGTAAGGATTTATTAAGTACCTACTATATGCCAGGACTGTGCTAGGGATTGGAGAGAAAGATAAAAATGAAATAATATGTTCCCAAGAAATTTATATTCAATTGGAACAACGGTAGGTATATGGTATATTACCAAAATATGACCTCCACACACTCAGAGCCTCTAGGCAAATGGTCAAATGGCTACATATCCAAGTAACTATGGCCCAGTTAGATTCTCAACAGCCTTAACTAAGCCAATGGGTGTCTTTGGTACCTGCCTTTGAAGTTCTGTGGCGGTTTGGAGATCTCAAAGTCATTTCCAGGTTTGCACTGAGACTGCAAGTAGATTGGGGTGGGTGGGGGGGGTCGGGAGGAACCTACTCTTCTTTCAAGTTTTCCACTTTTTGCAAGAAGCCATTAGATCTCCCTTTATGCTAGAGCCTTCCCTCTGAGATTGCCTTCAATTCATCCTCTCTTTGCATAGTTGTTTTTATGTTGTTTCTCCCATTCAACAGTTAATTCCTTAAGGAAAAGAATTATTTTTTACTTTCTTTGTATCCTCATCACTTAGGAGTTTCTGGCATATTGAAGGTACTTAATAAAAACTTATTTGACTTGGATCATTTCTGGCCTTCACATACTTAAAAAGTACTTTTACTTTAGATATATCCTTATAATGAAGTGTAGACCAGCTTGGAGAACCTGAAACTGCCTGGCAAGGGCAATGGAGTCCAAATCATACTCTAAATAGAAGTTTAGCCCCAAAGTTGACTCTCTCTGTCTCTGTCTCTCTCTCTGTATCTGTCTCTCTGTCTCTGTGTCTGTCTCTGTCTCTCTCTGTCTCTCTCTCTCTGTCTCTCTTCTCTTTCTATCTCTTTCTCTCCCCTACTCCCACTCTAGGACACTGGTCAGCTCTGAAGTTCTACTCTGGTGATGATAACCCAACTTCCCAGGGAAACCTTGGAGACTCCAGAGAATCCAGAGCTTTCTTGAGATCTAGAGACTGACCCTGAATAGCAAAGCAGAGTTCTGAGTCCTATAATGTTTGATTGGGATTGATGCTGTAATAATAAATTTGTTAGGAAGTTTGGTGTTCCTCAAAGGCAGTGTTGATGCTCTCTCATTTGGAATTTATATTTCCCTTTTCTAGATTTGGAAACAGCTAATTTTATTCCAATTAGAAATGTTGACAACTTATTAGGAGGAAGCAATGAATGCAGTAAATTCTGCAGATGGTCAAGCATTCCTTTTATCAGGCTTTTCAGTCATTTTTCAATTGTGTCTGACTCTTCATGACCCCATTTGAGGTTTTCTTGGCAAAGATACTGAAGTGGTTTTGCCATTTCCTTTTCTAGCTCATTTTACAGATGAGAAAACTGAGGCAAACAGGGTTAAGTGACTTACCCAGGGTCATACACAGTAAGTGTCTGAGCCTATAATGTTAATGGGCCTTTAGATCTTTCTCAGCCATTTATAGGCCTCAGGTGGAGCCCATTAAGAGAAGCTTGCTTAGGGGAGGCTTCCTTGTAGGAAGGCTTTCACACCTTTTACTAATTTCTGATTAGGCATGAGTCAGGAGGGTTGTGATGCCTTCTGGCTCTGAGAAGTGTATATATACTCTGAGTTGGTATTTTGCTTTGGGAGCCCACTTATGAGAAGGATCTTGTGATTTCCTGGTAGAGATTCTCAGTGGTTAAATGTTCAGAGATCCCCAACTGCTCAGAGGTAAAGATTCTCTCGATCCAGGTATGTATATAAAGTGTATAGTTGATTGAGGCAGTCAGAACCCTGTCTGTTGGTCTTTATTTCTCTGCTTGTATTTTCTCTGAGGTTCAGGGTGCTGACTTTTCCCTTGAACTAGTGAATATAATTTTAAAAAGACTATTGACCCCTTAAACAGCTATCTTTCCTAGTAAAGCAGATCCAAGAACCTGTGCTAGCAGTGTGTATGCCAGTGTGGTTGCTGGTACAAAGAACAGTTTGGAACTCAGGCAGATAAGTCTTTCTAACTCCAGGCCCAGCACTCTATCCACTGTGCTACCTAGCTGCCCCTTTATCATGCCAGGTACCTACCTGGAATACCTGAATCAAAACAGTATGGCCAAGTGGAAGGAGCATTTGAACTTGTGACCTGAGTTCTAGTCCCTACCCTGCCACTGTGCAATCTTTACCAATTTACTTTACTTTACTGTGATTCAGTTTCCTTATCTTTAAAGTAAAGTACTAGGATAATCTCAATTCTAGTGTTCTATGGAAATAAAAAAGACTGTTGTCAGCATTAGTGGTATAAATACCTCACTGGAGTTAGTCATCAATTACAGGGGGTAATCTGAAATTCCCATCTCCTACATTTATTGTTCCAGACTTCTGATTTTTAATGTTTGGGGAACTCCGGGTATGGTATCTCCTTTCAATGATGCAGATCAGCAACAGTAACTTATCATCTTAGAAAGTTACCTGGGACTCTGAGAATAGTTATATGACTTGTCCAGGGTCATAGTGATCTCAGTGGAATCTTTTACAAACTTAAAAAGGGATTCATTTACATAGAGGTAAAGGCAGCTATAAAATTAGCCATGAAGGAAAGGTGGATTGAGGTGGAATAAATTATGAAAGCAAGTGAAAGAGTAATTGTATCTTTGAAAGAGTAGACAGACAGATGGGTGCATCAGACACCTCTAGACGAGAGACTCTGTCTTTGTGGTTGGCTAGCAGTAATGTGGTAAAACGTAGAACAAAATTGAGACAGGGTGAGAAATTCTGAATCTCTGAATTTTTTTTAAAGAAAAAAAATTCACCGAATCCCACCATCCCCTCCCTTAACTACCTTTACTCAAATTATTTTCCCCAAAGTAAATTTGGAAATTTAATTATAAAATTAATTATAAAATAATTTCCACTCTTCCAAGCTTATGAAAAAAAGATTCTAAAATGTCGCTTTCCAGGATAGTGTATCATTTATCACACCTCACTGTTACCATACTCCTCAAATAAGCTAAATGGAAGTTTCCATGAAATGCACAGTGAGTTGAGATTTTGTTCAACTAATGAAATGTGATTAATTTAAGTTCACTATTTATGTCATCTATAACAAGGTTAGTGCATAAGAGAAGAGGTAAACAGAGTCCCTGAGTGATAAATAAAATAGATTTAATACAATAGAATACAGTTTGTCTCAGGTAAGTTTAATTCTTCAGTGAATTCATAACAGAATTTTGGAGCTCAAAAAGAAGGGAGGATCCTTTAGCCCAGTTCTCTCATTTTCAAAAGACAGTTGAAAGAAAGACCGTTTTGAAGACACAGAAGCTAGGTTCAAAACCCAGTTCTGACACTTATAACCTGTGTTACCTTGGACAAAGCCTTTAACCTCTTTGGGTTTCAGTGTCCTCATCTGTAAAATTAAGGAGGTTGAACTAAAATGTCCACAAAAGTAACTTTCAGATCCATATGAACTGAAATCTGGTCAATTGCAGGATGGACCAGACCAAGGACAAGTAGGACCTAGAGACCAAATAGAGTTAACCAGGTCCCAAGATGCAGGTCCCAAGAGCAGACAATAACAGACAGTGCAGACAACTGGACATTTGGCAGTTTGGGGGTCAAGCAATAGGTAGAACATTGTGTCAACAGAGTCTAGCACCAAGACAGGACATATACAGCTGGCATTAGAGGAGATTGATATTGGTCAGTAAGTGGACAGCTGAGAAGACAAGTAGTTATCAAGAAGATCCAGAAGGAGCTGACAACCAACCACAATGACTGGATCTCAGTGGGACAGGACTATGATTCTCAAGAGGATCTTCAAAAAACAAGTCAAGACACTTGTCTCAAAGAAACTGGGGGTAATTGTTGAAGAATCATGATAGATTTAGGATAGAGGAATTAGAGAGACAGCAATCTAAATATTGAGAAAAGGATGCACAATTTGACTACAAGGAACAAAATCAAATGTCCAGGCGCTAGAATTAAAGTTCAGCACCAAGGCTGACATGATGATGAGCCAAGGAGTTGGGAGTACAAGAATCATTCTTTTTCTGTTGCCTAGAGATCAGATTGCCCTGCAGCCTAGGGTGAACCCAAAAGTGTCAAATAATGTTTAATGATCCCAGCTGGGAGAATTCAGCCTATAGGGAGTTAGGTATGTCATTATACTAAGGCAAAGAGAAGTAAAAGGTTGAAACTCCCTCTACCAAAACACCTCCTCTATAATTTATTGTCTTAAAGAGATGCCTAGAACACCAAGAGGTTAAATGGTTTGCCTAGGGTTACATAGCCAGAATCTGTCAGAGATAGGTGTTCCTAACTTGGAGGCCAACCCTCAATCTACTACAGCACTTATTCTGCCTCTTTGGGGGAAATTAATATTTTTCCCAACACATGGCTACAAGTTCCCATTTTTTTAAATGCCCCCAAAATTTTATAATTGAAGGAAAAAAAAAACAGATGGTGGTAGTGTCTCTTTGTTAAAGCACCAATCATCATCAATTTTTGTGCTAGAGCAGAAATATTATTTGAATTTTCCAGATACCCCATTAACCAGACAACTGGTAAGTTGTTTCATTCTCAAGCCTGTTTTAAGAAGCAAAGCATTAGCTGGTAAGCCACCTAAGGAACCAGTGAAAAATGAATAGCCAATTATGACATAAAATATTTACTTTTCTATTAGCTAATAATGTTATATTAAATAATAAATCTACTGGAAGTGCAATTGTATATATCGCTTGATTTTTTAACAGTCACATATAATCTAACCTTTGTGAGGAAAGAATCTTTTCAGACAAAATTCTCTTTCTATAAGTGGCACATCAACTGTACCCACACAGAAACTCTACTAACACCAAGTCATTTGAAAATCTATCAAATAAAAGAATAGTAACATGAGTGAAGTATACATTTAAATCAGAGAACAATCTTTAAACGGCAAGAATAGGGAATATAATATTTGTTTCTGCAGAAAGTTTGTGGTGGACCATGATGGTTTCAAGATGGCTTGTAATGTACAGGCTCAGCTATTATGGTTTATGAACAGTCTAATATTTACACTGCAAGAATGTAAATATTGCTAACATCTTAATGATGTGATTATGCATCTGATGTGGTACAATTACAGGCTAACAGAGGGAAACAGGGGAACTCTTCAGGTGTGATATATAAAACACAAATGAAGATTTTTTTATGAATCTGATCATCTTTTGGGAATCAGTTTGCACAAAAATGTCAAAACAGTTATGGTTATTTGGTAACAATTTGATGACACATTGAAAAGCAGGAAGAATACATTGCACTTAGTTAAAACTGTTTAGAATTCAATCTAATTGCTGCATAAACACCAAAATAATGTCCATAAACATGATGGCTTTGAATTGCTGAAAAAAGAAACCTATAAGACTTCAAACATACACATGCTTGCTGTCACAGAAGGAAAATCTATTTCTGATATAATTGACCGATTATTTATGGCTTAAAATACATTAAAGAATTTTTGGCATGGACATCTTGAACCATCGTGCATCCCCAAGAGATCTTCAAATTATTAAATAGGAACTACTGATAGAGCTCAACATCCTATATAAATTTATATTTTCTATAAATTATATATATGGATTTATGTATAAACTTTTTTTTTTTAAGCAATTGGGGTTAAGTAACTTGCTCAAGGTTACACGGCTAGTCATTATTTATGCGTGGGTGCTCATTTTCTGAGGCCGGATCTGATCTCGGGTCATCCAAACTCCGAGGCCGGGGCTCTTACTCACTGCGCCACCTAGCCACCCCTTTAGGGCAATTGGGGTTAAGTAACTTGCCCAAGGTTACACGGCTAGGTTTTTGTTTGTGTGGATTAAGTGTCGGAGGCCGGCTCCGAACTCAGGTCCTTCTGATTCCAGGGCCGACGCTCTATTCACTGCGCCACCTAGCCGCCCCTATGTATAAACTTTTATATAATATATTTATATATTTCATAAAATTTATATTTTATATAAATATCCTCTGCAAAATAAGGAAATTGAGACCAAGCAGTATTAAGTGACTTGTCCAAGGTCACACCCTCACCCTACATATCTAATCACTTCCTAAGTCTTGCCTCATCTAACTGCATAACCTCTTTTACTCATTTAACCCCTTTTCTCCCATCACAAAACCACCATCCTAATTTAGGTCCTCATTATCTATCACCTGTACTATCGTGGTCATCTCTTCCTGCCTCCAATCTCTTCATCTTTTTAATTTATGTCCACTCAACTGCCAAATTGATATTTCTAAAGCATAGGATTGATCATGTACTGCTCAAGATGTTCCATGTCTCCTTCTAAGATGAATGTAAACTCCACAGTCTGGCACTTTAAATCCTTTATAATCTGACTTTCACCTACCTTTTCCAGGATAACTGCCCATTACTCCCTTTCCTATATTCTAACCAGCCTATTGTTTTCTGTGAAAAATATTCCACTTCTCTGGATACAGGGGCTGTTTCATGACTGAAATGCCTCATTCCTCACCTCTAACTTACAGAAGCTGTAGCTTCCTTCAAGGCTCAACTCAAGTGTCCCTTCCTAAATGAAGCTTTTCCTGAACCCTAGTTGCTAGCATTTTCTCCAAGTCCAATTATTTATTTCTCTGACTATTCTGTATTTACTTTTCTTTGTGCATTATTTCCCTCCCATCCCCCCCAAAATATAATAACTATTCCTTTAGGCCAGGAATTGTTTTGTTTCGGTTTTTGTTTGGTTTCTTTTAAAATTTTGTATCTACAGTGCATAACAACTATATTGTTTGGCATGCAGTAGGCACTTAGTAGATGTTTGTTAAATGAATGAAGTCCCAGAAGAGACTTTAAAAGCTTTCAAACCCGTGTCTTCTGACTCTAAGTCTTTGTGTGCTTTTTAATATTATTGGCATGGGTCTGTCTAATCAACTCCACCCCTGAGATGAAATCTATGTGGGTTTAAAAGGATCACAGAATCATAGATTCAAAGCTGGAAGAGAACTTAGTCATTGAATCCAGCCTTCTTATTACAGATAAGGAAACTGAGGTACCATGAGATTAAGTGACTTTCTCAGATTTACTCAGCTAGTAAATATCTGAAGTGGGATTTGAACCTTTTTGAACCTTCCTGACCTCAAGACCAGCTTCCTGTCTACTATACCTCCATTGTGACTCCCCAAAGTCAGGGGTAGAATTCCTCTTCCACTCAGGACTACTTGCTGTTGGAGTTGGTATATAACGCTAACTCTAACTTGTGGCTGAGTTTGGACTTCCTTCGAGGACAGCCAAAACCCAATTACTTTGGTAGGGGGTGACTTCCCCAGAGTAATCAAATTCCTCAGCCTATGAGGCCTTCAGTTCAGAGCTGGAAGGCACATCAGAAATCATCCAAACCAACCCTCTCATTTTATATATAACAGGAACATGAGCCTTAGGCAATGCAGCAAAGTGGCCGGTAGCTGTCACTGGCTTAGTTCTTCCACCCTCCAGTATTTTTAGTGCAATTTTTTAAGTCTTGGAGAAATTCATACTTCCTGGCATAGTAGGTGCTTAATGAATACTTGTTCTTTGATGCCACCTAGCAACGGGGGAATCATGGGAGTCTGGAAAATTAATGGAAAGGCGTGCAAGTGATCTTTTTTCATTTACCCTCAAAAAAGGTGATAATTGTGTGTGTGTGTGTGTGTGTGTGTGTGTGTGTGTGTGTGTGTGTGTATTTGCTGGAGAGGGAGGTGTGAGAAAGAGGAGACTAACATTCAATCACCTAACTCTCTTTCCTCCACTCCAACTACTGACCTCCCTGGCTTCTTTTGAGTCCCAACTTAAATCTCAGCTTCCACAGGAAGCTTTCCCCAACCCCCCATAATCCCAGTGTCTTCCCTCTGTTATTTATTCCTATTTAGCCTGTATATAGTTTGAGATATACATATGTGTGTATTTGTTTGCATGTTTTCTCCCCCATTATATTATAAGCTCCATAAGGGCAGGGACTGTCTTTTGCCTTTTGTTGCATCCCTGGTGCTTAGTACAGTGCCTGGCACATAGGGAATACTTAATGAATGTTGATTAATTGATTGAGATGAGTAAGGAAGTTTTTTTTTTTCCTACTGCTCAATGACCCAGAAAGGGAGACCAGCATTCCTCACACCTAGAAGAAGTAGTAGAGTGGTATAGGTTGAAGAGAGGTCAACACAACAGTGAATCACAGATCTGAAAACCAGAGGAGGAACCAAGGAGCAATGAGACACAGAGGCACAATTCGGAAAAATAAACCTGGATCGTACCTTGCATTGGTACTATGAGTCACATGGATTGTGGAGGCTCGAGAGGGAAGCTGACTTCCTAACAAATCTGAGTTCTTTCCTTCTTTTTTTTTCTTTTTTTATTCTGGAGGGGGCAGGGCAGGGCAATTGGGGTTAAGTGACTTGCCCAAGGTCACACAGCTGGTAAGTGTTAAGTGTCTGAGGTCTGATTTGAACTCAGGTCCTCCTTACTCCAGGGCCTGTGCTCTATTCACTGCACCACCTAGCTGCCCCATTCTTTCCTTCTTTAGTGAAACCTCAGTCCTAGAATGACAATATTAGTCTGGAGTGACTGAAAATGTGCCTGGTGAAAGAAGGGCTTGACAGAGGAGTAATTCCATGCCCCTCTCATAACCTAAACTCCTTTTCCTTACATGGGGCATCGTAGCTCCAGTAACACTGAGAATCCAAGTGATGGGATAAGACCGTGAGAGAGATGGGAGCCATCAGAGGAAAAGTTTTCTTGATTGTCTGTGTCCTTGAGGACACATCTTTTCCATATTCTTCATTATGTAGGATAATATTTTACTGTATTAATATCTTTGTGATCTCAGTTGCTTGCAAAAGAACTGGAAACCTATGAGAAAGTTAAAAGTAAGCTGAATTTCACTATTCTCAGAATGACTTACAGGTAGGAAGAAATCTGAGTTGGAGAGAGTATTAATTATGAAGAAGCCCCCACAATTGAACCCACATTTTTGCAAGTCCAAAGCTATTGCTTTTTAGTGGTAATGTAGGGGTTACATACATGTGAAGAAACTGTGGCCCAGAGAAGATAATGGAATTGTCCAAGGTCTCACAGAAAGTTAGAAGCAGAGCTAAGACTTGAATTCAAGTCTTCTGGCTTCCAGACCAGTGATCTTTCTACCATATCAGACAGTGTAGATGTGATAAGGGATTCTCTGGACCTAGCCTTGGCAGTGATCAATCTTAGAATTAACTGGAGCAACCACCTGCTCTGAAGGTTAATTTCTAGTTAATTATAAAATTCATAATTGCCTTGTTTGCCATACCCACTTTAGCTTTCCCCATATGAATGGTCCATGTAAACCTGACCAGGCCATTGCAGTTCATGCTGTTTAGACCCACCTTGTTGAGGTTCCAGTTATTAGACCTTGCATGCTGGGGGAGGAGGGCACTTTTAAAAATTCATGCACTATTTCTTCGAGAAGCAATTCAGCTTGTCTCTCCATATGTTTTCCACAATAACACATCAGAAGGTGATACTCCAGTTAAATGACTGATGGACCTGACAACATAATTAATGTTTTCCCATCACTTCCTCCTATCTCCTTTTAGACTCAAAGAAAACATTTGAATTTCAAGAATACAACACAGTCAAAATGTATTCACATTAATCGTCAATTACTTTTCTTCCCCTGAAAATATTACATGAGAAACTTATAGAAGTGAAAAATGTGATGCATCTTACCCAGATCTCTAGAGTAAGATCAAGTCAGCAGTCGTGTGACTGACTTGATTGTTCTTGACAATGTTACCAGTCTACTACCCAGCCACCAATCAGGTTGTCAATAATCTGATGTGATTAGGATTCAATTTAATTCAGCAGATATTTATTAAACACTTACCATGATCAAAACACTATAATGAACATTAGGAAATAAAGACGAAAATCAAAGAACTTACCATCTGGTCTGGGGAATAAGATATAGCCAAATAATCATAAAACCAATTATTATATGATTAATTATCCAGGAGAAGTGAAGCAGAGAGATGAGAGATTTAAGGAGGGAGGAATTCCTCTTGGCTCAAGGAGTGGGAGTGAGGGTTGAAGAGAGCCTCAGATATATAAGGCGATATTCCACTCATATCCTGGTCATCCATTTATGCCGTACATATTTCTTTTTGACCCTCTTGTGACTCCTATTGGAATGTAAGCTTCTTTTGAGTAAGGTATATTTTACTCTTTGTACTTGTGTCCCCAGGCTCTAACACAATGTTTGGCAATAAGAGAATCTTAATTAATGCTTCTTGGTTGATTGACACTGACATAACTGGAATTAGGACATAGTTTTAAATCTCTTACCACCTGCATAGGGCTATCTCCTCTTTGACCCATGCAGATATTTTCAAAGTCTTTGGGAGAAACAGAAAAGAAGCAAGGTGCCCTATCAGCAGTGTTTCTCAATGAAAGCCCTGATCAGTGAAAGTCTCAAGAAAAATCAAGCAGCTACATGCAGACTCTGTAAAGTTTTAATAAGTTATTAACCATGCTATGGTTAATTATCTCTTAAAGGCCAATTTCAAAACTTCGTGAGGGGACTATTCTTACCAAATTTGAAAGGATTTGAATAAAAGTCCAGGCTAGACCATAACAACAACAATAACCTCAACACAGAATCTACTCTGCGCCAGGTACCGTGCTTTACAAATATTATCTCTTTTTCTCACAAAATCCTGGGAATTAGGCGCTATTATGATCCTCATCTTATAGATGAGGAAACTGAGGCAAATGGAAGTTAAGTGATTTACTCTGGATAAATTAGATTAACATTTATTAAGTGCCGGCACTGTACTAAACCCTGAGTTACACAGCTACTACTGTCTCAGGCCAAATTTGAACTCAGGTCTTCCTTATTTTAGACTCAATGTTTTGATATTTGGAGCCAATGTGCCTCCTTTGCCTCTTTACTTTGGCTTTCCTACTTATTGGCATTATTTCCTATCTGACTACCTGACTTTTGACCCCTCTTCATGTATGTCTTAAATTCAGATCTCTGCCCTTATCCTGATGCCTCCCTTATCTCTCAAGCATTGCTCCAGTTTCCTTAACCCTTCCTTAGCCTTGGACAAATAGGGCCTCCATTTCCATATTTTTTCCTGATTAATAAGCATTTACTTCCTCTCCATCTTTCTTTCTCTTCTTCCACTGCGAGGGAGAAAAAAAAAAACCCTCTTAACAAATATACATAGGCAAGGGGCAGCTAGGTGGCACAGTGAGCAGAGTACTGGCCCTGGAGGCAGGAGGACCTGAGTTCAAATCTGGCCTCAGACACTTACACACACACACACAAAACTAGCCGTGTGACCTTGGGCAAGTCACTTAACCCCAGTTGCCCTCCAAAAAGCAAAATATATATATATATATATATATATATATATATATATATATATATATATATATATATATATATATACACATACATACATAAGCAAGTAAAAAATCCCCATATTGAGCACATCCCAAAATGGATGTCTCATTCTGTATTTTGAGTCCATTCCCTCTGTCAGAGGTTGTGGTATGATTCGTCATTGGCTCTCTAGAATTGCATAGGGCCATGCATTGATCAGAGTTCTGAAGTCTTTTTAAGTTTTGTCTTTACAGTAAACTCTTCTGGTTCTGCTCACATCACTCTGTATCAGGTCATTCAATTCTTCACATGTTTCTCTAAAACTAAACCTTTTGTCTTTTCTTAAGGTGTGCATGCTCTTACTTTCATATACTTTCAACCATTCCCCAACTGATGAACACTTTATTGGTTTTAGTTCTTTTCACTACAAAAAGTCCTGTTAGAAATATTTTTGTGGGGCAGCTAGGTGGTGCAGCAAGTAGAGCGCCGGTCCTGGAGTCAGAAGGACCTGAGTTCGGATCCAGCCTCAAACACTTAACACACACAAACAAAAACCTAGCCGTGTGACCATGGGCAAGTTACTTGACCCCAATTGCCCTCCAAAAAGAAAAGAAAAAGAAAAAGAAATATTTTTGTGCATATGGGTAATTTTATTCTTTCTTCTATCTCTTTGGAGTATTTTCCTAGTGGTGGTATCACTGGCTCCAAAGGTATGCACAACTTAGTACCTTTCCCTATCTCTTTAAATGAAGATTTAAATTTATTTAAATTTAAATTTTCCCACCTCTTTAAATAGATTATCTCTGTAGTCCTTCCCAGCAGTAAATCTGAGAAGCCACAGTCTACAGATGCTCATCTTTTGTCCCAGAATAGTGGACTGGACATCTGGATGCAGATTAATTGCCATTATCTTTTAAAAATCTATACTAGAATCCATCTAGTTCATTCAGAACTCATTCTTTGCTTAGATCCGGGTTTGCTTCCAAATATTGTTTTCTTTTAATTTTCTCATCCAGATTGACTAAGAATAATATAAGGGTGTCCACCAGGGTCTGGATTCAAATTCTGAATCTAGTTGTATGACATGTGGCAACTTCTTTTGGGCAACAATTTCCTATTCTGTAAATGAGTGTTGGAATAGATGACTTCTTGGTCTCTGGATGAATCAATCAGCTGACTTTTCTAGGCTTTAGTTTTGCTTTTTGGAACTCTCCCACCCTACCCCTGTGCCCCCAAAAGATATAATGGGAGGCAGTTTGGTGTAGAGTATAATGGCCTGGACTTGAAGTCCAGAAAATCTGGGTTCTAATCCTTTCTTAGGTATTTATTATTCCTGGGACCCTGGGCAAGTCACTGAACCTTGGCTCCCCCAACTGTAAATGGGAATAAAAATAATAACATTTTTTCTCACAGAACTATTGTGAGGATTGTGCAAGATAATACATACATATATATATATATATATATGTATGTATAAATCGCTTTTAAACCTGCTGTATAAATGTGAAATATTATTATTATTGTCTCCATCTTTTCTCAGAAAGACAAGCACTGGTTCTACATACTATGGTCCTATAAACCTCCAATGTTTGATCTGCTGAGTAATATTTTCTGAACAAAGTATTGATCAGTGCTGTGCTAGTAAATGTTTAACAACTGACTGGGGGGTGGAGTGTAGGGGAAGGGAGGTGACTATGTATGCCAAAACACTTTGAAATTTAATCCACATAACTCACATTTTCTTCATCATCTTCTTAACTCCAGAGTCTCTAGACTCTAAACAATCAACAAAACAATAAATCAAGCCCTAATGGGTAGCATTTGTCCATTTCTGAGGTAAAAAATTTTAACAATCTGCTCTCAAAGGTCAAGTAGGAGCCCCCTGGTTATGTCATGTATTGGTTTTAATCTTTTGAACTTCTAAAGATAAAATGCTGGGGAACAGCAGAAAACTCACTGTAGTAGGAGTATGGAACTTGGATTCAAGCCCTGGACTAGCCATGTGACCTAACCAGTGGTGTCAAATTAAAATAGAGACCCTGCCCTAAACTATATATGGCGCAGCTAGGTGATGCAGTGAATGGGGAGGGGGGGGGGCACTGAAGTCAGGAAGACCTGAGTTCAAATCTAACCTCAGAAACTTCCTAACTATATAAGCCTGGGTAAGTTACTTAACCCTGTTTGCCTCAGTTTCCTCATCTGTAAAATGAACTGGAGAGCCACTCCAGTAACTTTAAGAAAATTCCAAAAAGGGGCCACAAAGAGTCAGACATGACTAAAAGAACTGAAAAACAACAAAGCCATATATAAGGATCCCTCCAGGGTGCATATTGACTTAGCTTTTTTTTTACATAAAACATTTTTACCATGACAAAAACATCATATAATTTTTATGATCTTGGTCTTTCTTTCTTGCATTTGTACAAGGCCAGAAGAGAAACATTTGCAACTTTTACAACCTTGAATCCGTCTCCAGGAATATCACCAACAGCATGACCTTTCCAACCAAATACAGCAACCAAAACTTCATCATTTTCTCCAATAAAGTTCAAGCAGTCATCACTGGGAACAAAGGCAGTGATTTTTTTGCCATTCTTAATCAGCTGGACTCTCACACACTTCTTGATGACAGAATTGGGCTGCTTGGCTTCCATACCAACTTTTTCCAAGACAATCCCTTTTGCATGAGATGCTTCTCCAAATGGGTTGTCCTTCAAGGCAGTACCCAAATGAGCTTTCTTGTATTGTTTGTCATGCCACTTTTGGTCTCTTCTGTGGCTTCAGAGCTAGCTAACAGTATGAAGACCATGGCATGGGGGCGGCTAGGTGGCGCAGTGAGTAAGAGCTCCGGCCTCGGAGTTGGGATGACCCGAGATCAAATCTGGCCTCAGAAAATGAGCACCCACACACAAATAATGACTAGCCGTGTAACCTTGAGCAAGTTACTTAACCCCAATTGCTTTAAAAAAAAAAAAAAAAAGAAAATATATTTTGGGGCAGCTAGGTGGCGCAGTAAGTAGAGCTCAGCCCTGGAGTCAGAAGGACCTGAGTTCAGATCCGGCCTCAGACACTTACCACACACAAACAAAAACCTAGCTGTGTAACCTTGGGCAAGTTACTTAACCCCAATTGCCCTCCAAAAGGTAAAAAAAAAAAAAAAAGACCATGGCACGTCCAGACTGAGAGAAAAAAAAAAAGATGACAGCTTTAAAATGTAATGTTGTCCGTGTTTTATTGCATTTTTGTTTATTTTGTTAAATATTTACCAGTTGCATTTTAATCTGTTCCGGTCACTCTGGAGTATTGTAGGTTACCTGTGTGACACCTTTCTGAATTTTAATTTCCTCGTCATAAAATGAATATGGGAATACCTATCCTCCCCACCTCACCAGATTGTTACAAGAAAACAGTTTTTTAACTTTAAAGTCCTAGAGCAATAACAGCTAACATTTATGTAATGCTTTAAGTTCTGCAAAGGAAAATGCATATGCTACTTCATTTAATCCTAAAGTGGGTGGATAGAGTATGAAATTTGGGCAGAAAGAGTTTAGTGACTTGCCTTGCAGACATCAAGCATGTAAGTTTTTGTGACTCTAACTCCTGTGCTTCATTCACTGCACCGCAGCTGCCTTTAGACTTTCGGCATTGATTGGAACCCATTCCTATCTATTTGAGACATTAACAGGATACTAGAGGCAGTGACATGGGCCTAAATACCTGAACATTACAACCTTCTATGAAATCTGCACAGAAATTTACAAGAATATAGGCACAAGCTATGGCAGAGAATGTGAGTCATTATTTCTTTTCTTCACTCAAAAATTGGCGAGTACATGGCCCATCAGTAAATTTAAGTCATTCACTGAATACCATCTTTATTTTCTTCTCCCTCAGCTCCATTCCATAGCTAAGTGGTATGAGAGCAGCTGGGTCCTGTGACCAGAAAGTTGTCATATTACTGTAACACACAATCAGAATTATTCTAAATACCACAAGGAATTTGTTGTTTATCAGTCTGCAGATGTATCTAATCTGGACCCTGGATTTTACATAGGTGTAATTACCTCCTAGATCTGGGGAAATCCAATTTTAATCTATACTGCAAACTACTTTTGGACAGAAACTGGCGCCCCCAGAAGCTGACTCCAAGGATTATTACAAATGACAGGGTGTGTATTTTTTGGCATATTTACTCCATTTCCCCTCATGGACTAGTCTTTCCAAATTTCTCATAAAACCATGTAGATATTTGTTTTGGTCATTTGTCAAGAACTGAGATTTTGGCATGAAGAAACATCCAGAGATTAAGAAATTCAAGTGGGCAAGAATAATAAGGATCCAGATGATGATAACATTTCTTCCACACTTAAATCTCATGTGACAGGACTTTTCCATCTTCCCTTTTATAATGAAAAATGAGAATATGCTGTATCATGACCAGAGTACTGAGTCAGCAATTTAAAATCCTTTGCTGGAACTATCCCCATGGACTGAGTAAACTCAGGGAGACCTGATGTCAGGAGACTTAGGCTAGCATTCTTCCTGGCTCCTATGATGATGGTGTGACCTTAATTTAAAAAGTCAACAAACATTTATTAAGCACATAATATATGCTGGACACATGTAAAAAACTAGGAGTACAAATATAAGCAAAAAGAAGAAATTCCCTGGACCTCAAGGAACTTATAGTCTAATGGGAGAAAAAAAATGTAAAAGGAAGCTGAAGGGTATAAAGAGAAAGTACCCAAGAACATGGTGATGAAGTTGTAGTTTGTTTTTCATTCTCAAAGAGGACCATGACATCAGGAAGATGATGCCGTGACTTGCAAGTGAATTGGATTTAAGTGAGGGAGGTCTGTGAAAAGTCACCAGCCTCACTTTCTCCTCTGGAGCTATCTGGATCCAGTGGCAAGATAGAGACCAGGACAACTGGAGATGGCCTAGCAATGGTAAAGTTGAGAGAATGAAGAACACTATGTGCTATATATAAATAGGATCACAGACCTAAAAACTAGAGACCATAGATTTTATCTAGTCCACTGATTCCCCTCCCCCTCAATTTTACAGATTAAGAAACCAGGTATCAGAGTGGAGAAGTAACCTGCCACTTAGAAATTAACAAACAGAGTCAGGATTCAATTATAGGTCCTCTAAGGGCAATTCCAGTTTCCTTTCCAATATACCATGCTACCATCAATCTTCAAAAATCTATTACTTTGACTGGCTACTATGGACTGCCTACCACAGATTCTGGGATGCTGCTGGTTCTTGGAGCCTGTAACTATTTTCTTGAAACTAACCACTTCAAAGGAAAGTGCACCTGGTCCATAGGGGGGTTGTTTGATGTCAGGTCCATTCAAGGAAACACAAGCCTTTTCAAAAATCCATTTTGCAAAGCTCATACTTAAAAAAATGAGAGAAGATGAATTCCACTGAAATTTATTGTTGGAAAAGTCACCCACCAAGGGATCAAAGACCAAATGGGACTTAATTTTTAATCAATAAAGTCTTAGATTTTCCTCTTTCCAGATCCAAAGTCTTAAAAAAAACATTCAAAGGATCCACACTTATGCTAGAGAGAACTCTGCTTTAATATATGCTCCAAGATTTTCAAATCTAAGTCACTATGACAATGGGGTCCAAAAAGGGGGGGTAGATTTTACTACCCATCTTAGAAGTTTCCTAAGGAAAGCCCAGATACAATGGCTTTTTTCTCCTAAATCAATTTGATTCTCAGAGGAAGCAACGGTCTACTGAAAAAAAAAAAAAAACTTTTTGAAAGAGAAAATGAAATCATTTGTAAATCACTGATTTAAGAGCAGATTTTGGTAAGAAGGGCTCTGGTCTTGTCCATGTATAAAGCTCTCTTATTAGTGACTGTTTTTGCTCTCCCTACAGGAAGCCACTTATATGGTTATTTAACACCATGATGAAAAAACATCTGGATGATGGGCTATCTTTCAATTTGAATACAGATGTCTGTCTATATGGTCCTTTTTAAATCTATAGGATGGGGAATCCTAAGACTGATGTCCTGTTCTATCACCTACTCCTAGAGTATTATTAGACCTTAGACAAATCAGACTGCATAGCATTCCATTAGTCATCATCTCTAAAACTGTAGTCTCTATTTTTATCTTAGCTGGTCAAAGCTAGACCTTTCTTTGAGTTTCTCAAAATAAAATACCTATAAATGTGCGTGATTTTTAATTGAATTCACAAGAAAGGGAGAAAGAGAAGAAGGAAGGAAGGAAGGAAGGAAGGAAAGAAAGAAAGAAAGAAAGAAAGAAAGAAAGAAAGAAAGAAAGAAAGAAAGAAAGAAAGAAAGAAAGAAAGAAAGAAAGGTGAAGGTAGGAGGGGTATACAGGGAAAGGGACAGGAAGAAGAGTCATTATGAGAAACAAAGAACAATTTTTAGTTCATACTCAGTCTTTTAATTTGTAAGTTATTTAGTGAATTTTAAAGGATGAAACATTAAAGATGAAAGGGACCTTAAGAGATCACCTAGTCCAATGCGCTCATTTCACCGATAAGTAAAGTTGAATACCACAGAGGTTAAGTGCATTCATTGCCCAGAGTGACCCTTTGCCATAAATGGCATAGCTGAGACTCAAACCCAGGTTCTCTGATACAATATCCTACAATCTTCCCATGGCACCAAACTGTCACCCGAGTTCTATGAAACAAATAAAAAATAATAGTGTCTATAGAATAAGTATTAATTATTAATATTGTTAATGTTGTCTTTGCCAACTTGGACATTTTGAGAAGGGAAGATTGAGCTTATAGAGGTTATGTATCCATGAAATAAGGCCGAAAAGTGGAAAGACAAGGAAAACTGAACCTAACATTCACCTTTGAAAGAGAACAAAAGGATGACCCAGAAAATTTAGGGCAATCAACTAATGCTGATGCTTGGAAAATAGTAGATTAAATTACTATATACTACTATAAGATAGTGAATGACAGATAATTGAAGCATGAGAGGATGGGGATGTTCCATAGGGAAGGAAGGGGGACTTCTCATCTGTACTAAATACCAACAGAAATATAAGGGACTGGTGTTATTTGATATGATATAGAAATATGACATAGAAATGTGACATTCAGGAACCAAGAACTGTTCTTGGGATTGATTAAATCTTTACTAGTATACAGGTTGCACAGTGAACAGTGTCGGGCCTCAAGTCAGGAAGACACATCTTCTTGAATTCAAATTTGGTCTTAGATACTTACAAGCTGTGTGACCCTGGGAAAGTTACCTAATCCTGTTTGCCTCGGTCTCATCTGTAAAATGAGCTGGAGTAGGAAATGGAAAACTACTCTAGTATCTTTGCCAAGAAAACGCCAAAACCCCCAAATTCACAAAGAATTGGACATGACTGAAACAACTGAACCACAAAAACAATAAACTATACATGGATACCTTACTTTACACAAAAACTGTGTTCCTGGGGCAGCTAGATAGCACAGTGAATAGAGCACCAGCCCTGGAGTCAGGAGGACCTGAGTTCACATTTGACCTCAGACACTTAATACAAAATTAGCCGTGTGACCTTGGACATGTTAGTTAACCCCAATTGCCCTGCCTTCTTCCCTCCAAAAAAAAAAAAAACACAAAACAAACCTGTGCTCCTGAAAACTTGTTTCTAAGTTCAATTTCTGTTCATTAAATCTCATTTCAAATGACTATTTGAACTAAGGAATCTTTTAGTGAATCCTTTTATGAAAAGAAGAGTCTTTTGTAATTAGCACCTTCTGGTGGTAATATTGCCTATCTGGTAAATTTGGTATACATGAGAATATGGGAAGAAGACAAAAAGCAAAAAAAAAAAAAAAACCTGATTGGAAGAATTGGAGATATGATTAATTGATCTGTCAATAAGCATTTATTAAACACCTACTATTTGTTCCAGGCATCAAACCAGTAGAAATACTAAGAAAGATTATGTTATTTTAGTCTGTCGTCAAAGGCTGCAAAATAAGTTACCTGTCTTCAAGATATAAGCTTTCCAGTCTTCTTTCTAATTAAAAGACTTTGTCACAAAAGTCATGTCTAACTCCACAGATAAATTTCATTAGCATTACCTATGCACCATATTTAAATTCAATGCAGTACAAGACTTATGTACAAAGCCCTTGGGAAAACAGAAAGATTAAACAAAATATGGTCCCTGTTCCTAAGGAACTTATAATTTCGTGGGAGAATGAATGACATACAGATAACTATAATAAACACATGTTATAAGCATTGCATTACATTTACCAGTGTCTTGGGTAATGCTTTCTTGGATTGAGGACTACATTTCCCATGAGGTGGGCCAAGATTTTGAGTTCCCAGGAGGCCCTAAGATCGCAATGCAGGTTTATTGTTTGTTTCAGGAGGGCTACAGAGATAGTTAGGAGAGCAGAGATTCTTAAATTAACTTGACTGTATCTTCCAATAAACAGTATGAACAAATCACTTGGCACCTCCCATAGGATTAGGCTCAGTAATTGAATTGGTTGACTTGGACTTCTGAAGTATAATTTATTGTGGGAGATCAATCCTTTTTGTGCTGACTTATAAAAGAAAATTTTCAATTGCAGACTTGAGCCTTTGATTCTTTTCCTCTTTATGACTTTTTACTTTTTTCTCCTTTTTGGAGAACAGACCAGAGAATAGCACAGCAGACCTTTGGCAGATGAGGGCAGAAGAGAGAAGGAAACCATTAACAACTGCCTTGGGGCAGAAGCATATGGGAGCCATGCCTGTCTTCTTACCCACAAGGCCTTAGAAAAGCAATCCAGACCCCAAATTCCCAGCCCCACCTTTGGAGGGGCAGTGGCAGATGGTGGCCCTGGTTTCTCTAAACCACACAACCAAGTGGTAAGGGATACTGACCTCCTAGATAGAGGAATGGAGATATCCTAGTAGCAGGATCTAAAGTTCTAATGAGAGAAGATTCCTCAAACAGCACTGCCTTGAGACGTTGACTCACTAGTGACCCTAAGCCAATCTTCTAGTGAAAAAAGGGGATTTTAAAAAATAAAGAAAAAATGGGATTTCTTGGAAAATGCTAACTTCATGATGATAAAAAGGGGATCAAGCATATTACCTCCCCCCCAATCTAGGGGAGTGGGCTTCATAGGTGGCACCAGCATCTTGGAGAGAGGGCACAATCTCACAATCTATCCCAAAAGAGAGGTCTAAGTCACATATAGTGGTCAAAAAATCTATAGGTCTAAAAATACTGTCAGTTCAATTGGAAGGCCTTTCATTATCTGTCTAGTATTTCTGGGGTGTTCCTTTCCTAGGGAAGTTCACATCTTCAGGGTAGTACCATAAAGCTAGATGAATATTTGGATAAAATTGAGACCTTGGGATATTGGGAAGTTGAGTCCCAAAACAATCCCAAGTTCATTTTCCCTCCAGGAAGGTAAGATTTTAGGATCCTGGCTAAAAAGATGGACTCACCAGGAATGTCAGAGGTTTGTTTGCCTGCATAGCAATCTCAAGATTAAATAAAAGATGGAAGAGATCCTTGAGGTCATCTAGTACAAGAAACCCCTTCATTTTACAGTGGAGGAAAAAGTTCATTTTCCTTCTGAGGTCAATCCAAACCACAGGGTAATACCATAAAGCCTAAATGTTTGTATGAATTTCTGGGGTAACATGGACTCACTAGAACGTAAGGGGGAAGGAGGAGGGGTGCCCTAGAAGTACTCCAAGTTTGTTTCCCTCAAAAAGGGAACTGAAGGCACAGAGTGTTGCTGTGATTTTGATGGTCTTTAGGACCCTAATGACAGTGAAACTCAGTAGAGAGGGGAAAGAATTGTATTGATTGTTCACTGGCTACTGTGAATCTTTTACGTATTTTCTGCATTAGTTGTGAGTTAGAATTAAAGCTGTCCCGTAAGTGCTATTTTAATTTGTTACCTCAAGTGCTCGTGAAAAGAACAGTAGCAGGATCTATATTTCCAGTGAGAGAAGATTTCACAAACAGCACCAGTCTGAGAGGTTGGCTCACCCTATGTTTACATTACAAGAATCCAATCTTCTAATGAAAAAAGGGGGCTTTTAAAAAATAAAGAAAAAAGTGAATTTCTTGGAAAAAATTAGTTTCATGGAGATAAAAAAAGGATCAGGCATGTGACCTCTCCCCAAAAGTAGGGGAGTGGACCCAATGCAATTCAACAATGATTAAACATTTACCCTATGTAAGGCATTGTGCTCAGTCCTAGGGGGAGACAGAGAGAGACAGAGAGACACAGAAGAGAGAGAGACAGAGACAGAGACAGTGAGAGACAGAGAGACAGAGAAAGGAGAGAGAGAAAGAGAGAGAGAGAGAGAGAGAGAGAGAGAGAGAGAGAGATTCCCTAAAGTCCCTGTCATCAACTCATATGCTAATGCCAGACATGAGTGTTCATGGCAACTTTACTTAGGATTTTATACTGAAAATGTTTCAAGTATTTCACATTTCCATTTCTGTTCCACTTAAATGCTTTTACTTTTCCTGCCTCTGGACTGGACTCTAGAGCTGAGTTTTACTTTAGAAGTTCTGAGTTTCATTCTAGGATGGATAGTCCCAGCCAAGTGACATATATTCCCCAGAGAAAACCTCCTTCCCTCCCTCTCCTAATATGAGTAACTAGTGCTTCCTGGAATAAAAACAACATAATTTTATATGCTAAGTGCATTAGAGAAGTGTAACATAAGGCTTGACATTAAAATTTAACTGCAGGAGTAGGTCATTAACAACCGGTCATTCCATCATCCTAATCCAGAGGCTGGCTGGTGAAGACGTGTTACAGCTGCCATATGGACCATTGCAAATGGGGCCTACAATGAATACTTCTAGGAGCATAGAAGGTATGCAGCTTTAGGGAGTGAAGCATGACTGTGGGATAAATGCAGGAGAACAAAAGCCAAAAAGAGACTAATGTTGTGTAACAATCAGACCAGATATCATGAAGCCTGAGAAGGCTAGAGCTGGGAGGGATCGTCTAATCCAACTCTGTTATTTCTCAGATGAGGAAATTGAGACCTGCAGAGCAGTAGCTTTACCCATCCATGGTCACACAGTTCAACCAGATTGCAATTATCATGGATTCCCACCCAATGTTGACTAAAAGATTAAAGAAGGAGAACTAGGAATTTTCTGGTCAGAGTAGAAATATATGATTTTATCATGTGTCAGATCCTTTCAATTAAACAACCCTTGTTAAACACCTACTATGTGATGCATGGAGAAGCAAGAGCGCCAGACTCAGGAGCCCTGTGTTTGAATACTAGCTTTGACATTTATTAGTCGTGTGACCATGACTGAGTCACAATAACCTTTTCCTCTTCTATAAAGTGGGAATAATAGCTGTACTACTTATCTAACAATGTTAAGGGAAGAAAGTCTCATAAACCTTAAAGTGCTATATACACATGAGATATTATTAATATTATGTAACTCTTACCTAACTCCCTTTGTCCCCAGCTTCCTCCGTATTATGATCAGGAGTCACATTATCTCTCCTAATTCTTTAGGCTAATGTGTTGGTCTATGCTTCTTAAGGTTTAGAGGGGACACAACTGCTGTTTTTAAGTATGTGACTTGGAATAGGGGTTATGCTTCTTTTTTTGGTGCCAAAGGTCCAAACTAGGAGCAGTCATTGAAATTGCAAAGAGAAAAAATGTAGATCTCATATGAGAAAAAGAAATTCCTAACAATTATAGTTATTCTAAAGAGTGATTAGGTGAGAGTAACTTCTCCCTCAGTAGAGGTCTCTACACAAAGGCTAGATAACCATTGGTGAATAATGTTATAAAAGGGATTCTCGTTTTCCCATATGGATGAAACTCGATGGTCTTTCCCTGAAATCTCATCCAACTCTGAGATTCTGTGATTCCAGAATGAAACTAATACTTCTGACAATAAAAATTTTGTTAAGCCAAGGGAATGAAAATAATTTCAGACAGTGACAGTAGGGGTTATGTTTTGGGGGATGGGGAGGGGTCCTGTATAAGACTGATATTTTATACAGAAAGAAAGTAACATGAATTATTTATTGCAAGGCACAACTGGTAAGAAAAACTTCTGCCTTCCAGGCAAATCCATTTTTTTTTAGAATTAGGAGATGTCACTTTATTTCTACATAGTACAACCTCTATACCTATAAATCTGGAACAATACATATTCCCAGAAAGGTCTTCGAAGTATAAATGAATTATTTGGAAAGACATCCAGAAACAAAAATTTCTTAAGCTAAGAGTTTCCCCAAAGGGGTAATCTTATCAAATAAGAACTGTTATTTTGCTAATAAAGTAATATATATCCTGGTACCTGATGCATGGCATGGGGCTGGGGGGAGGGTTCCTCTTTTTAAAAATTTTATCTATGATATTCTTTTCTTTTTCTACAACTTGTACTTTGAGCCAGACCCATAATGTATCAGGAGACAAATTCAACAACTATCACCAATTGTCACTTTGCCCAGAAGAGTAGGGTGGTCTTCAGCAATTGATCATGGCATCCTCATGTATCCAGATACTTCAAAGCCCAAGATTTCATGGAGGAGGTAACAATCCTGGATGTGTAGTATGCTTGCAGGAGGGGTCATGACTGCTCACTTTCATTCCACAGCTTTGTGCTTTGTGAAGGAGAGAGTTTTCATTTCCATCTGTGGTTTAGAGCCCCAGATGTTGTTGCAGGGCAGACATGTAGATTGTCAATGCCAATTCAGGCTTCAGGGTAACACGGCAGGACATGAGTAACATGCTGGGGAATGTGCCTTCCTGTTGGGCAAGACACTAAATGATATCTTTCAGACTCTAGACTTCAGAGAAGCTATTGTTTGCCTTGGGAAAAATGAATAAGATTCATCTTATCATAGCCCTGATTTTAAAGCGTAGATGGAGTTCCCTTCCCTAGAGGAAGAAAACACTAAGGAAAACAGTGGTCTTCCCTCATCCCCTGACTCTCCCCAAGTTGCCTTTTATGATATCAGGAGTCAGACATTACTTGCATGGACATTTTTACTTTAGGACAGCATAAATAAAATTCAAATGGGAAACTATAGGTGAAACTCACAGAAGAGACAGGGACAATACAGAGAGGAAAATATTTGGCTATGACATCACAGGACCTAGGTTCAAGTCTTAACTTATCACAGGTTAAAGAAAAAAAAGGTTTTTTTTAACTTATTAGATTTCAACACATGTTATTATCAATCAACAAGAATTTATTTAGCCTCTATTATGTTCCAGGCACTATACTATGTGCTGGGAATAAAAAGAAAGAAGTGAGATAGTCCTTGCCTTCAAAGAAAACAGTGTATATATGAAGGCATATGTAAAATAAATACAAGGTCATTCCAAGAGAAAACTTTGACAGTTGGGGAGGAGGATCAGGAAAGGCTTCTTGTAAAAAAGTAGTGCTTAAGCTGAGACTTAAAGGAAGCTATAGATTCCAAGAGGAGGAAAGAGGAGGGGGGATATTCCAGATAGGGGCAAGGCAGTAAAAAAGCATGGAGATGGGAAATGGAGTGTTGTGTATGAAGATCAGGGAGAAGATCAATTTGGCTGTGCCAGAAAATGCATATGGGGAGTAGTGTATAATAAGGATGGACAAATAATTTGGGGCCAGTTGAAAGGGCTTTACAAGCTAAGTGGTGGAATTTATATTTGATCCTAGAGGTAATCACAAATAACTGGAGTGTGCTGATAAGGAAAGCAACATGGACAGTCTGGAGCTTAGGAAAATCATTTTTGCAGCTATGTGGGGGAAGGATTAGTATGAGAAGACATTGGGGGAGTGGGGAATGATCAGCAGGCTATTGTAATAGTCCAGGCTCTAGACGAGTTGTGATAAGACCTCATCTGGGAGGGGGAGGAGAGGTTATGTGAGTGGAAAGGAGACAGATATGAGGTGTTGTAAAGGTAGAAACAACAACACTTGACAACTACTTGGTTATGAGAGGTAAAGAAAAGTGAGAAATCAAGCCCAACAGGGGGGTTGGAAACCTGGGTGGCATTCCAAAAAGTCTTGGTTGATAAGATTTCACCCTGGGAATTTCTTGCCTGTTAAAATCATTGTAACTGAATGTTTTACAAATTATTCATTAAGACTTGAAAGATCTTAGTAGGAATAGGTATCCTTCTTTTTCCATGGAGCCATAAGCCAGGCCTCCACCCCCAGTTCTTAGGGTTTTTTTCCCTCTCAAATTACTTTGTACTTAGTTTTTATATATTTTTGATCAGTCAACATAATTTTAAAGCCATCTTCCATGTATTTATTTATCCATATACCTATGTTTTTCCAATAAAATATAAGCTACTTGAGAGCAAGAGATATTTCATTTCTGTCATTCTATTTCCAGCATCTCATAGATAACATGCATCATGTAGAAATGAAAGGGTATCTCCAGATTTATAGAAATATAATAGAAAAAACTGTCTGAAGGTAAGGAGCTTTTGCTCACCAATCGGAGCTCACTTAACACTTATGTATCATTTACAACCATGGTAGCCTAGTGCCTATATGGCCTCAGGAACTTCTCCTCCCTAGAGGATAAATGAAAGATTGAAATATGAAAATAAATATGAAATTATAAAAATGAAGAAATAAGACCTCTGAGGTCCCTTCTAGACCTAAAACTTGGATTCTGCAAACTCAGAAGTGCTGGGGGACAAACATGGAGATCTTTACCTGAAGCAAGCAATATCTAGGGAAAAAACTGCGTGAAAATAAATACATGTTGAATGGGAATGACATACCACTAATTAATCAATTTGATCCTAGCTAGAACATCTTGCTGAGACAACTGTTCCCCCTATAGAAGAGGGTTACTAGAGGACCAATCATTCTGTTCTCACCTGTTTTACAAACATCATCTGTATAAATGGTTTACTAATACGGTCCCTGGAATTCTGTTCTTCATTTGGTGCATTTGTTTATTTTTGTCAGTCTCAACTAGGCATGCCACAGTCAGGTAGCTGTGGTAGGCAAAATGTTGACTCATTCTGTTCTGGGGTTTATTCAATTTAAGTCATGAAAGAGGGTGTCTCAGATGAGCAAATAATCAGCCCACTTCGATTTGGTGCTCCTGAAAATTCTGGGGTCTGGCCAAGCGAAGTCAAATAACACCTTGTTCTTCCACATAAGCAGTGAATTTCCAGCCAGGGTGGTTTTAATAGAGGGTGAAGCCAGTTCAGTTCCCCCTTTCCACTTACCTGTTTTGCTGACCTCCTGAGACTCTTTTCCCCCATTGAAAAGGTTGACTTCATCCTTCATGTTCTGCCTTATAATGACACTGAGCTTAGCTAAAAATTGATCTCTGTTTCACAGGGAGAAGTCTTAAAATTTTAATGAATTCTTCCATTTAAGCTTAGTTGCTCTGTGTGTTTCAAAGACAGCTAAAATTTTTTTTAAAAAAAGGAAAGAAAAGATAAAGCTCAAAGTCAATCTCATACTAGTATTTAATCTGTTGTGAGAAAGTTTGTAGGATCAAATATTCAGAGATGGAAGAGATCTTAGAGGCCACTGAGTCCAACTGATTTTTCAAATGAAGAAATAGAGGCAGAAAGTGACTAAAGTGACTCATCCAAGGTCATTCAGCTAGTTATACTCTAAGGCATGATTTTTTTATATGACTTATTTTTTTGCTTTTTGGCAGGGAGGAGGGCAGGGCAATTGGGGTTAAGTGACTTGCCCAAGGTCACATGGCTAGTAAGTGTTAAATTTCTGAGACCAGATTTGAACTTAGGCCCTCCAGACTCTAGAGCTAGTGCTCTATTCACTGTGCCACCTAGCCACCCCTAAGGCATGATTTTGAACTCAGGTTATCCTGACCCTGATTTTAGCATTCTATCCACTGGATCACCTACTTGTTAAAATCTCAGCATTCATTTCACTTTAAATAGATTAGATAGATAGATGGATGGACAGACAGATGATAGATAGATAGATAGATAGATAGATAGATAGATAGATAGATAGATAATGTAAATATATATATTATCCTATTCTAAAAATAATGGGTTTCCATACTGAGGACCTGAATCCAATCCAACCAGTTATAATTAATGCACCTATTATGTGCAAGGCACTGGGGACAAAAAGACAAAATGAACAACCAGTCTCCCTCATGAGGTTTATATTCTGCTGGAGGGATACAACACCTAAGAAGGTAAGCACATGCATGATAATTTAAGGAGGGAAGAAAGGGCATTAACAATTCTGGATCACGAAAGGCTTCACAAAGGTGGTGGCCTGTGAACTGAACCTTGGAGGAAGCTAGGGATTCTCAGATGTGGAAAACAGGAGCATTTAAGGTATGGAGGATGAATGTTACATGAAAAGTAGGGAAGGAGAAATGGAATTCTGAGGCCAAGGTACAGAAGTTGTCCAGTTTAACTGGGATATAAAGTATATGAAAGAAAGCAATGTGAAGTGAGCCTAGAAAAGTAGGCTGGAACTAGATGATAAAGAGCTTTCAATATTCACCTGAGTAGTTTATGTTTTGTCCCTTACATGAAAGGGAGCCAATGAAGGATTTTTAAGAAGAAGCTGATATTGTCGGACTTGTAGCATATTTTGGAACCATCTCTACCTACAAGGGTCAAATTCATTAAAGAACTTACAACGTTCTCCCTGGCTAACCTGTGTTAGTTTTCCAAACTTCTCCAGAATTGTAGAAAGCTGAAATTATCCTGAAACATAGCATTAGATGATTCTCATAAAGGAATTGGGCAAATTAAAACAACTCTAAGGTTCCACCTCACATCTAACAGATTGGTTAATATGACAGAAGAGGAAAATGATAAATGTTGGAGAGGATGTGGGAAAACTGAGACTCTAATACACTGTTGGTGGAGTTGTGAACTGATCCAACCATTTTAGAGAGCACTTCAGGACTATGACCAATGGTCTATAAAACTGTGCATACCTTTTGATCCAGCAATACCACTACTAGGTCTATATCCCAAAGAGATTTTTTTAAAGGGAAAAAGTCACGTATATACAAAATATTTATAGCAGTTCTTTTTGTGGTGACAAAGAATTGGAAATTAAGAAGATACCCTTCAATTAAGGAATGGCTTAACAAGTTATGGCATATAATATTACTATCCACTGAGAAACAATGAGTAAACTGATTTCAGAAAGAAAAAAAAAAACCTCAGCTTACAAACTGATGCAAAGTGAAGCAAACAGAACCAGGAGAATGTTGTACATAGTAACAGCAACATTGTATGAAGATCAAAGCTATTCTCACCAATACAATGATCCAAGATAATTCCAAAGGACTCATGAGGAAAAAAATCTTATCCACCTCCAGAGAAAGAACTGATGGAATCTGAATGTAGATAGAAGCATACTCTTTCTTACTTTTATTTTTTTGTGCGTTTTTCCTCCCTTTGGGTTTGTGTCGGCTTTCACAACATGACTAATATGGTAATAAGTTTTGCATGATTGAACATGTATAATCTATGTCAAATTGCTTACCATCTCAGTGAGGTGAGAGAGGAGGGAGGAAGGGAAAAAATGTGGAACTCAAATTTTTTAAATGAATGTTTAAAACTGTCTTAATATTTAAATAAAGCAAAAATAGAAAAGCAAATTAAAAATTGCTTCTTCTAGAAATACGAGGGATCAGACTGGCATCTGCTATAAATAATGCCTCTTTTTTTCCTTAAAATCTCAAAGTGTGGACAAGGCTCACTGTTGGATTAGAGATTTTGTGGTTGTTCATTTTGGCCTCCCAATCAGGTGTCAAGCCTGGCAAGAGGTGCCTGGAGAGGATAAAGACATCCCACAGCATGACTAGGCAAAGAGGAAGCAAGCTGTCAAAGCTGGTTTACCAAAAGCTAGATCATAAACAGAGTCTGAATATAGAGAACTAGGTGAGAATGATTATTCCAGCAAAGAGAACGAAACAGCTGGGCAAAATGTCAGCTCCTTTTGTGAGAGATCTGAAACAAAAAAGATTAGTGCCTTTAAAAGAACGAAGGGAATGGATCAGTTTCTTAAAAAGTACTGCTGGCTTCCATGGAATTTGGGTTTTTTTTTGGTTTTGCTTTGTTTTCTGAAAGTAGAGCCATAGGAAAGGGAAAAGAAGTCTATATAGATACTCTTCTGTTCAACCTCACAAGAACTTGGTTCCTAATCTCTGTGAGATGGTAAATTCATGAGAGTCCAATTTTACATTAGATTCAATCGTTATATTACATATTATTGATCCAATTTTATGAGATCCTACTATGTGACAGGCACTAGATGCAAAGGCAAAAATGAAATTGTCCTTATCCTCAAGAAGCTTATTATTATTGGGGGAGGGGGAATGACAAATATACAAAGAAGTAAATTCATAAAAGGGACTTCATGAACATTTGTTGACTGATCAAAAATACATACAAAGTAAAAACAGCTTTATTTGGGAGAAAGACAGCACTCACAACTGGGGGCAATAGGGAAAGACCTCTTGGGGAACTTGAGCTTAACCATAAAGAAAGCCAAGGGTCCCAAGTTGAAGTGGTCAGGGAAAAACACACTAGAGAATTTTGAAGGTAAAAACTACCCCCAAATGACTGTCTCTTAATTATATAAAACAAATACTATAAAGTTCCAAAGACTATTGAAAATTAAAATAGTATCCATTTATAATTTTTTTCTTTAATCCAGGAATCAGTTAAAACATAAATTTTGCATCAAACTGGGGTCATCTGCAATTAACTTTTTTTCAAACATCCTACTGGACTAAGGAGAAGTCGATTTCCCAGAAAGCTCCTGAGTCCAGATTTGAGGGCTGTTTGTGGTTGTTTTGTTCATTTGAACTGACTGTGAGAACAGCGTCTGAGATTTTGAGAAGTTCAGGACCTGAAACATCTCTGTTATGAAACGTCACTGCAGCTTCTTCCAAGATTGAATTAAGAGGGACTTCAGAACCTCAGGGCCTACACAGCAAACTGGAAAATTCTTCTAAGGGTTAATGAAGAGCTTCTTTTCAACTAGCCGCAATGGAGTGGGCCAGTTGAGTAAGGGGATAAGTAGAATAGAATAAGCATTCATTAAGCACCTGTTGTGTTCCTAAGCTCTGTACAAATATCTCATTTGATCCTCATAACAACCCTAAGAGATAGGTGTGATTATCATCATCCCCATTTTACACTTCAGGAAACTGAGGCAAACAGAGGTTAATTGACTTATCCAGGGTCACAAGACTAATAATTGTCTGAGGTCAGATTTGAACTTAGGTCTTCCAGACTCCAGGCCCAGCACTCTATCCTCTGTACTACCTAGATGCCCTAGAAGAGGAAACAAAAAATGACCCCTGGGAAAGTATGTTCCCTCCGCCTTATTTTTCTGCTCATGAAACTTGGATGAATGGGAGTCACCATGAGTATCTCCTCCAGTAAGATGAAGAACCACCCAGCCTTAGCATCTTCCCCAGTATAGTGTCTTAACAGCCTTCAGGCCTTGCATCTTCCTTGCTTCTGTGCCCTCAATACCGTCATCACACTTACCAATGCAACGTAAAGACCCCTAGGCCTTATCATCTCACCAATCACTCCCTCCCACCCTAACTCTAACCTTCACCCTAAATGTGTACACAGTGGGTTCTTGGTAAATAGAAGTCAATGTGTGATGAAACTTAAGGCTAGGTTTAGGGTGGGCCTTTACATTCAAGCAAATTTTCTTTTTATCCCCTGACTCCTCCAATCAGAATGCAGGCTTGAGAATAAGTCTATAGTTCTAAGACTTTTCAATGGAGTCTTAGACAAAATTTGATGCAGGGACAATTAGACTTGGCCTCTTAAGTACTCTGGATTGTTTGATGGGACATATGGTATTTACAAAAAGATCTTCCCTCCTTGCCTAGTGTCTCCATTATTGTAAACTGATAACAACCAGGAAATGTCCCTTCCTTTTCCTGACTATTACTTCCTGTGATGCCATTATTTTCTCTGGTTGCATCTTTCCAACTACCCCTGAACCCCTTTCTTCCATGGATTCATGTCGTTTGATTTCTTCCTTCATACTTGGACAAAGGGCTTTACCACAAAGTGGCAAACCGCTCCAGTTTCTAAGACTTAGAACTTAGACAATCTCAGCTTTTCCCTCTGCTTCACACTCAGTAAGTATTTATATATTTTTTTCATTCATGCCTTCTTTTCCCTCAGATTGCATAGAATAAAGCTAGGCCTGAGTCTTTACACTGGTGCACATATGTAGAATGTTTACACATACATTCTTAAGCCATTTGATATTTTCAGATAAAGCTTGTATACACCCTTCTCCTCTTAAGCCCCACATTCTGATTTTTATTATTAATGATCCTGTTAATCTCAACCAAACGGCATCACATGTTAGCATCTTTTGCCCTTGACAAATAGCCTTTAAAATCCTGGGGATAGACTTCAGTAACCTATGAGACAAAATTATTACATATCAGACACATTTGTTCTAAGTCAATGTCAACTAAATGAATATATGTAAAACTACATGTTGCTTAGCTAGGCAAGGAGAAGGGCATTTCAAGATATTTCCCTGAAGCTCTGTCCTGAGAAGGACTGATCTTATCTGGGGCACATTATCAATGGAAGTAGTATGGGGCAGTAAACAGAGGGCTGGATTTGGTATTAGAGGTCTTGAGTTCAAATCTCATCTCTGACACTTAATAACTATATAACCTCAGGCTAATCTTTTAATTTCTCTGGGCCTCAGTTTCCTCAATTGTAAAATGAGGGTGATTAGACTAAGTGACACCTGAGATGCTTTTCAGTTCTAAATATATGAATCCATGCTTATTTCACTTTTTTCATATTTCATGACTTGCACAAGGAAAATAAATACCATGATAGGGTGACTTTTTAATGGAAATGACTTGTTGGATTGCTCTTATCACACTTACAGCCTGCTTTGGATAAAGATTGTCTTCAAAAGCGGTTCTCAGGGAAATCAGAGCCAAAAATGTGCAGTTGGCCCAAAGGCACAGCCAAAGGAAACCGCAGCAGCAGCTACGTGAGATTGGGATCTTCAGCATCAGAGAGGAAACCAGCTGGTGATCTGGGTGTTTGGTCTTCCGCAGCAGGAGGGTAAGCAAATACCGAAGCCCCAGCACTTTAAGGCTTGAGTCACTTTTTTTTAAGGATGCACTTTTAATTTGAAAAGGGAAAAAGCTTTGATTTGTACTGCAGAAATCCTGGGGGCAGCAGTACCCACAGGATATTCAGCATGGTGTCAAACATGTGAACCTCTTCCACCTTCATTCGATCATATCATTATGGGCAGGAGAGATGGAAGAAACAACAGCAGCTGGCCCCCTCTTCAAGAGTAGTCCTGACACAGGAGGTTTCAGAATAAGAAATTCTGATAGAGTTATTAAAATGGGGGAGCAGGAAATACTCCCACTGCTCCAGGAGAAAGTCACTCCTAATGATTAGAGCAGAAACAGACTTCCACAACAACCTATCATGCAGAGAGCCCTTTGTCCAAGTGTGAAGGAAGAAATCACAGAAGAAAAGAGTTCAAGGGTAGTTGGAGAGATTCAACCAGAGAAAATGATAGCACCCACCACAGGAAGTGAGAGTCAGGAAAAGAAAGGGACGTTTCTTCTTTTTGTAAATACTATTTGTCCCATCACACAATCTCAGGTACATAAGAGGCCAAGTCTAATTGTCCCTACATCACATTTTGTCTATGACTGCATTGGAAAGTATTATACTGAGTAACTATCTTTCCAAAGTAAAGATTACAAATCCCCAAGACTCTGTCCCTGAGATGCTACACTCTCAAAAGGAAGCTTTCGCCACAGGTAGGTGGCACAGTGGACAGGGCACTGGATTTGGGGGTATAAGTTCTGATCCTGCATCAGATACTCAATGACTGTGTGACCCTAAGAAAGTGATGTAAGCTTCCATGAGCCTCAGATTTCTCATCTGTTAAATGGATGCATTGACAGCATCTGCCTCCCAGGGTGGTTGTGAGTATCAAATGAAATAATATTTGTAAAATGTTTTGTAACCTTTACAGCACTATATAAGTGCTCGGTGGCACAGTAGATAGCACCAGGCATGGATTCAGGAAGGCCTGAGTTCAAATCCAGCCTAGAAACTTACTAGCTATGTGACCCTGGGCAAGTCACTTAACTTTATTTGCCTCAGTTTCCTCATCTGTAAAACGAGCTGGAGAAGGAAATGACAAACTGCTCCAGTATCTTTGCCAAGAAAACCCCAAATTGGGTTGTGAAGAGTCAGCCATGACTGAAATATCTGAACCACAACAAAATACTCGGTATTATTATCTTGCCTGGAACAGTGTCTTGATGTTACTTCCTATGTATTTCAATACCCAACCATGAAAATCCCATGTCTCTCTCCCCTTTTAGGTCCCTTTTCTGTATCTACCCTCATTAAAATGTTAACTTCCTGAGGGCAAGGACTCTTACATATTTGTATGTGCATCTTAGCACATAGTAAGTACTTAATAAAAGCTCAATCTGTTTACCTACCTATTTACTAACTTATCTCTTTACCTATCATTTATTTGTCTACATCAATATTGGAAACTGAATACACACCAGACCTGGAATCAGGAAGACCTGAGTTCAAATCCTATCTCAAATGCTTATTAGTTGTGTGACCTTGAACAAGTCACTTAACCTCTGTTTGCCTCAGTTTCCTTAAGTCCCAGGATTATTGTGAGGATGAAATGAGATAATATTCCTAAAGTCCTTAGCATAGTACCTGGAATACAGTAGGAGCTATATAATTGCTGATTAATATTATTATTATTATTCCTTCCAATGGCACAGATCATAACCCACCCATTCCTGCCCTCTCATCCATAGCTCCTATTCCTGTTCTCCCTCAAGTTTGCCATAGAGGGATGTGGAGGAGTGGTCCTCCCTATGTGCTAGGAACCTCCCTCTGGACATCACAAAGATGTCAATGGAACATGTGAGTGGCCCATTCCTTACTCTTGATTTACGTGGCTCGTCTTATTTTTTGATCAAACACTTCATGCTTTGTTTGCCATTACTTGTCCACTACTCTCTGGGGTGACTCTCAACTTCCATACTTTAAACATTGTAATTTCCCAAAATCACTAATGTTATTGTTTCAGAAATGCATACATTTGGTCTGCCAACTAAAATTTTAGATCATTGAATCCAGGACTTTGTAACCTGAGGTTAAGAATCTCTCTTCTAACCATGCCTGAGATAGTCTGATGTTTGGGGACAAAGAAGGACATTACAGTCTGCTTTGTGATGAGAATACTTGACCTATTGGTTCCTTTTAAATCTCCAATTTGATGGGCTGTCCAGAAACAGTGTGCCATACCCAAACACTGCACAGAATCAAACTGTGTGTTATTTAACTAGACAGATAGCTTTACATCATTGCATATGACTTTTGATGATAGAATATATAAAAGTTTATAAGCAGAAATTTGAGAGGATTAAACTGTCAGCATCAATTTGAGGAAATACTACTTGATCACAATATATTACACACACACACACACACACACACACACACACACACACACAAGTTTTCTGGCCCATTCCAATGTAAGCTTTTTGAGGAAAGGATTTTTTTAACTTATTCTTTATATACAGTTTCTGGTATGTAGTAAGTGCTCAATAAATTGCTGATTGATTGATTGATTGATTTGTATTGTCTGAAGGAAAAATTCAAAGAGAAATTACCATCAATTACTTCCAAGGGGAGTATAAGTCACTATAAAATATTACTAAACTAGGGCAGCTAGGTGGTGCAGTGAGTAGAACACCAGCCCTGGAGTCAGAAGGACCTGAGTTCAGATCCGGCCTCAGACACTTAACACACAAACAAAAACCTAGCCTTGTGACCTTGGGCAAGTTACTTAACCCCAATTGCCCTCCAAAAAGCAAAAAAAAAAAATATATTACTGAACTGGTCAACATGTATCCTGGCAAGTGTTTCATGCTTTCTCTTCAATGCTCACCAACTCTACAGTCAAATTCCTAATCATCTTCCCAGGGCCCTGCTATGGTCATTGGCAACATAGCAAGTCCAAAGATAACTGAATGACTCCACCAATTCCAGCAAAAAAAATCAGTAAAAATAAAACATACAATCTTTTTTTAGAGGAGTCCTAGAGACAAAAAAGGTAGGGAAAGCTTTTTTCAATTTTCTAGAGCATGTTGTGAAACCCTATAGACCCAGAGACCTGACTACTCAGAAACCCTCACAATAGCCCCTCATGTATCCTTACTCTACACAAGCAGAATAAATGAATGTACAAATATTTATTATATACAAAATATTAAATATTTGTGCATTGTGATATATACATGTTGTAATATATACATCTATATCTATATCTATAGATGTATCTGTCTATACCTACACTACCCTGAATATGACTACTTCTATTGGATTTCACAAGCAGACTCTAGTCTGGTTAGAATGTGAATGGGAAACCACCTGGAAACCCCTGCTGATAGAAGTTTAAAGAGAAGAATTATGTTATAGCAGAAGGGTTATTAATCTTTTTTTGTAGCCTGGGCCCTTTGCCAGTCTAGTGAAGCCTATGGACCCCTTCTCAGAATAATAGTTTCAATAAATTAGATTAAATGAATGGGATTACAAAGAAAATCAATTATATAAAAATAATCAATTAAATAATTATTTTTAAAAATCTTTTTTTAAGCTCCCAGACTCCAGATTAAGAAGCTTGATAGTGAATAATGAGGCAGCCTTAAGACTAGGAGATGCAGGTTTAAGTCTTGCCTCTTTCACATTCTGGCTGTGTGACTTTGGCAAGGTCACCTAAGGTCTCCATGTTTTCATTCAGCTCTCCAATACTAAAATGTAGAACAGGTGACAATATGAATAGGTGGCAGAGGAAGTTTACTATTGCCAATGAAATCACAGGTCAACCCCTCCCAAAATACTAATATATTAGATTTTAAAACACAGATATTTTAATAGGCATGACAATATTAAATAAATATAATATATTGAATACCTATTATTTCCATTTCTTCAACAATAGAGAAACTGATGAATAGGTAAACTGAGTGAAGTGCCAATGTCTGATTATGAGTAATTCTCTATGGTCCCCCTCCTCTTATAAGGGTCATCTGTATTATATTTTTAGTGACTGGGTCTCTCTCTCTCTAGGCTGGAAAAATAGATATTACTCAAAGCTCCAGCTCCACTACTAATCAGTGAAGGATCTAAGACTTGCTGTTTTTCTGACCTGAGCTGGGTTTGCCCCCTCCTTAGAAAACCTGGAGACTTCTTACTTTCAATCACTAACTATATTATGCTGAAGGAACTTAGTTTGGATACCCAATCAACATTGTCAATTTTAGCCCAGAATCCCATAAGTTTTCAATTTTCTCCCCCTTCCCAAGATGGCACGCAATCTGATATAGGCTCTACATATCCATTCCTACTAAACATATTTTCACATTAGTCATGTTGTATAGAAGAATTAGGACAAATGGGAGGTACCACGAGAAAGAAAAAAAAAAAAAACAAAAGAAAATATTCTGCTTTGCCTCTGCATTCTGACTCCACAGTTCTTTCTCTGGATATACATGGAATTTTCCATTGAGTCCTTTGGAATTGTTTTAGGTCCTTGCATTGCTGAGAAGACCTTATCAAAATCAGTCATTGTACAATGTGGCTGTTTATGTGTACAATGTTCTCCTGGTACTGCTCACTTCACTCAGCATCAATTCATATAAGTCCAGGTTTTTCTGAAGTTCACCTGTTCATCATTTCTTATAGCACAATAGTATTCCATTATATTCATATACCACAACATGTTTAGCCATTCCCCCATTGATGGACATCTCCTCAATTTCCAGTTCTTGGCCACCACAAAAAGAACTGCTATAAATATCTTTGTACATGTGGGTCCTTTTCCTTAGAAGTGGTATTGCTGGGTCAATGGTATCTGTATTTTAATAACAGACTCCTGGATACATGACACATTAATCCATTCTCTAATTGTGGAGATTTCTCACAGGGTGGTAGGTGGGTAGAGGAGTTTCTTTTGGGAGAGTGTGTCTTTTGGTCCTGACTACCACTCAGCTGGCTTTGTGATCTCTCTCGCTCCCTGGCTCTCACTTTCCTTGTCTATAAAATAAGATGGTTGAGTTAAATCTCTATGGTTCCTCCCAGTTGTAATAATAGCCTATGATTTGAATCAATCATATTACGTAATGGAGGATATCAGCCAATTCAATGTACATATCAGGGAGACCTTGGTGGTGTTACAAATCAGATTGGATATTTAAGCACGTTGCTTTGACATACTAAAAGACAAAAAAATCAAGTGTGACTGTATTAATAATAACCTGGATTATATGTGCAAAAATATTTATAGGTGCTCTCTGTGATGGCAACTGAGGGGCTGCACAACAATGGGAAATTGAAGAACAATTTTATGGTATATGTATGTGATGGAACACTATTATGCTGTCAGAAATAATGAAGGGTGAGGGGTGGCTAGGTAGCACAGTGAATAGAGCACAAGCCCTGGAGTCAGGAGGACCTGGGTTCAGATCCAGGCCTCAGACACTTAACACAAAACATAGCCATGTGACCTTGAGCAAGTCACTTAACCCCAACTGCCCTCCAAAAAGCACAAATAAATAAATAACGAAGGGGATAGTTTCAGGGAAATCTAGGAAGACATATGAAGAGATACAAAGTGAAATGAATAGAATCAAGAGAATAGTTTATACAATAAAAATAATATTGGAAAGACAAACAATTTTGAAAAACTTAGAAATTCTGCTCAATACAAAGTCCTACCACGGTTCCAGCGGTCTCATGAAGAAACATTCTACCCACCTCCAGACAGAGAAAGCAAAGAATATGAGTGTGTATGTGTGTATATGTGTGTATGTATGTACATATGTATATGTGTGTATCATGACTAATGTGGGAATTTGTTTTGTTTGACTATACTTATTTATAAGGGGTGGTGTTTTTCTTGCTCTCTCAAGGGGTGATGGGAGGGAAAGAATTCAGAATTCAAAATAAAATTGAACTTTAAAAATAACAATAACTTGGAGTACATGGTATGTTTTCTTGGATTGCATTTTCCATGGTGAGTAGTTAAGTGCCTTTTTTCTAATCTTGTCTGCTAATATTTTATAATAATGGTGATGTTGTTACAAAAAGCAGACTTGGGCACAAATTCTATTAAAATCACCATTCTAATTACACAAACAATGTATTTTGTCCATTTTAAATTGGAAGGAACAACGATAGCCATTTTCCTTGTGTTTAGCCTTGGATTTAAAATAATAAGTTTTGGATCCCTATTAGAAATGACAAATTATGAATGATTGGCATTCATCCCACTATAATTGTGGAAAATCATACTCATTGACTCACAATGTATTCTTACTTTCAGTGTGGGTTCCAAACAATAAATATGAGGCAATTTCTAGAACTTATTGTACCCTACCACCACATCTAGAAAAATGGTAGTTTTTTGAACACTTGGACTTGTTTACACATGCAACAATGTAGAACTAAAACAACTCTTTTTTTTTCATCTACTCAAAGTGAAATAACCTGTCTAATTTTTTAAATCTTTTTTTTGTGCCTTATTTATCTTGGTCAGTTCCTTTAACATCACATTAGGGGGTTATAATAAAATGATTCCAGGAAATTTGGTAATGTGAATTAATATTATTATCACTATATGCTATAGTGTGTTAAGAGAAATCATGGTATAATGATTAGAGTGTTGACCTTACAATCTGGAGATCTTGGATCATATCCAGAATCTCACATGTGCTACATGTGTGACCTTCAAGGCTCAACTCAGAACACCTCTTACAGGAAGGTGTTCTTCATTCTCTTAACCAGATATCCTCTCTCTTCAAATTATCTTGTACTTGTCCATTTCAATATTATCTCCCTTCCTCTCCCTTTCCACGACTAACTCAGCCTCTATTTCCTCATCTGTAAAGTTGGGGTTAATAACTGTACCTATCTTAAAGAATTGATGTGAAGATTAAATTATATTATGTATATAAAGCATTTTATAAGCACTGGGCACAATATAAATATAGTTTATTTTTGTAGCATCATGGAAAAAGCACTAAATCTAGGGTCAAGAGAAAGCTCAATCTTGAAGTGGCTAGGTGGTGAATAAGGCACCAGGCCTGGAGTCAGGAGGACCTGAGTTCAAATCCGACCTCAGACACTTAACACAAAAACTAGCCTTGTGACCTTGGGCAAGTCACTTAACCCCAATTGCCCTCCAAAAAGGAGAGAGAGAGAGAGAGAGAGAGAGAGAGAGAGAGAGAGAGAGAGAGAGAGAGAGAGAGAGAAAGAGAGAGAGAGAGAGAGAGAGAGAGCTCAATCTGAATGCCACATCCAGCATTTACTTACTTCATGACTATGGTCAAATTAATTGTCCTTTCTGAGTTTCAATTTCTTTATCTGTAAAATTAGAATAGTAATTCCTGATCAAATGAGATAATTTATGTAAAGTGTATTGTAAACCTCAAAGTATTATATAAATGTCAGGTAATATTATATTGCTTTTTCCCATAATGATTGCTGCTAGGGAGCAGACTTAGGCAAAGATAAATTAGGAGCACCACTATTAGACCTTGGGCGTCAGATGGAGGAGGAAATCACATGAGAGTCACTGCTTCTGTCCATAAACCACTGCTCAGCTTCTAGATATAATCACTCTATCCCTGAATTAGTCACCTTTTAAAATATATTTGAACCCTAAATTCTGGTTTTAGGTCTGATGTGATCTAAGCCTGGGGTTCTTGAGTAGAAAGTTCCTGATAAGTAAGCTCTTTGAGGGCAAGGACTGTCTTTGCCTCTTTTTTTTTAACCCCAGAGCTTAGCACAGTACTTGGCAAGTAGTAGGTGCTTAATAAACGTTTATTGATGAAGGAAGTACAATTTGTAAATGGTGCCCCTCTAACCCAGTGGCATAAGGTACAAAGTCACCTACAACACAATTTCCAAACAGTAGAAATGAAGATTAAGATGTACATAAGCCAATATGTGAGGCTTTTTCTAACTCTGAGAATTCAACTCTTTAATAAATATCTACTGGGGTGGCTAGGTGGCGCAGTGAGTAAGAGCACCGGCCTCGGAGTTGGGATGACCCGAGATCAAATCCGGCCTCAGAAAATGAGCACCCACACATAAAATAATGACTAGCCATGTAACCTTGAGCAAGTTACTTAACCCCAATTGTTTTAAAAAAATTTAAAAAAAAGAGTTTAATAAATATATACTGAGTGCCTAGCTAGACATTATGTTCTGCTCTCTATAATACAAAGGCAGAACTCCCAGACCATTGAGAGTTTCCTTGTGTGTAGGTTAGTTTAGAGGTGAAATAGCATGTTCTACTGAATGTGGGAACAGGGCAAGATGTAACATTGATTCAGAAAAGGAAGTAGAAAAGTAATTTGAGGAGAGAAAAAGGGTTTATACCCAGGGGACCAGGCATGATTTCCTGTAGGAGGAGACACAGCTTGAGTCTTGAAGAAAGTTAAGGTGGGGATGAAATGAGGAGAGAGAACATTCTACAGGCGAGAGATGCTGATTTGGGTAGAGGTAGTTCAGCTATTCAAAGCATTCTTATCACTGTAAATAAAAGATTCAGTAAAAAAAAACTTTATAGAAACCAATATCACATTCAAATGAACACAAACAAGGTTCATAATGAGCCATCTGGCTTTTAAGGTTAAAGAAATCTTTTAGCCTTCTGAAATATCAACTATCTGTTTTATGGCTAATTAAAAGTATTAGAAAAGTCCCATGGAAGGAGTTGAAGGAACAACACTTTAAAAAACAGCAGAAGGTCGTGAAGACCTGCTGGGAGCAGATTTCTTGATCAGATATGACTTCAGAACTCAAATAGCTCAAAACTCAGGGACCATGTCGCATCACACTTTTCTGCTTGCATCACCATTGTTAATCATGTCTGCATGCCTGTCTTTTGGCATGTCTGTGATTATGTCCTTCCAAGCAATTGGAAAATTTTTTTTCAGATTATTCTGTGTCCTTCAGAAGCAATTTATAGATCTCCTGGATACCCAAAAATGGCTTGGAGGAAATGTATGATCAGCTGGCAATGGAATGTGAAATCCTATTTAAGGGGCATCTTTGTGATCTAAATGCAAATTCTCAATGAAAGAGCTGGTTAGATTTTTTTTTTAATAAAGCAATTGGGTTAAGTAACTTGCTCAAGGTTACATGGCCAGTCATTATTTATGTGTGGGTGCTCATTTTCTGAGGCCAGATTTGATCCCAGGTCATCCCAACTCCGAGGCCGGCGCGCTTACGCACTGTGCCACCTAGCGGCCCCAGTTTGATTTTGTTTTATTTTGTGTTTTGAGTGTTCGGTCTAAGTAAGCTTTTGCTTGACTTAAAGCATCTAGGTTTAAATTCAAGAGGTTCAAATATAAAATGGAAATTGTTTATTCAAAAATCACTATCTACTATTGTTAGGTAATAGAAATACTAGTGAAAAACTTGCATTTAAATAGGATACAAAATTATTTTACTCCCTAAAAGAAATTCCAGCATTCTGGTTGTAAGTCAATCTCTAAGAAATGTGTTTTGGGGGATGATTTTTTTTCAATTTAGAAAACAATCACTGTAATGTTTTGAACATATGAACAAAAATAAACCTTTAAAAGCCAAAAAAATGACACTTCCAAATTTCACAACATTTTTGTTGGGGTGGGGGGAGAAGGTAAGGGACTTGATTATGATAGATGTGCAAAAGAAAACATCGTAAAAACATTTTTGCATCTTAAATAGGCATTCCTATTTAGAAGCATCATATCTTAAATAGGCCCTCCTCCTGAAAAATCTTATACTTTATCTCATGCCCATCACCAGGCTACAGCTTATTACTGTGCCTTGTCTCCTTGTTAACTAATCATCACATCCAACAGTGGGGTATAGGTCAAGTTTGTTGGAAGGAAATGTCAATGAAAATTATTGCTATCCAATGTCAAAGGCATATATAATCATTTTATTATTAATCATTTGACTTTAAATGTGGTCTGAGAGCAGGATGAAAATGAGGCAGTGCTCTTAAGGGATATTACTAACATGCCTTATGATGTTAGAGAGAATAGCCAGGAACTAGAGTCAAATGGCCTTCAGGGGGTCAATCAAAAATGCCTTCTGTGTTAAGAAGAGGTTGAAAGAAACTGAGCTTCATTTCATTGTAGATTAAAATTAAATTCTGAGAAAAAGGAGAGAGTTCCAATTTTTTTGCAATGACTATGGGAACAATGGAGACATGATATTGCTAGGAATAATGTATATAGTCAAATATCATAATACAAGATATTATGCTGACTTTAAAAGAATCAAATTGGTATCTTTAACTTCTGAAACCGAGGCTACCAGTGTCACAATTGGTCTACACTCAGCCCTGGAGATGTTGGGGAGAGAGGAAGGAGAGAGCAGCAAACAAAAACTTGTTTTTGAAAGTTTTATAGCTGCTGGACTCACTTCTTGATCTGCTTTGCTCCACATGGTATTCTCCCTTGCTATAAAGAAAAACAACTAAACAAAACAGACCCACAAAAGACAACATATGTAATACTTTACAACCCTAACTTCCCCCATCTCTCTCTTAAGAGAAAGGAAATTTGTTTCATCACTTGCTTTCCAGGACCAAGATTGCTCATTGCAAAACCATTTTTCTAATAATTTTCTTAGAAAATCTATTAATTCCTATCATCAAGGAGGCAGTTAGCCGTTCATATTAACCAAATTCTTGTTTTCTGAACAGGTCAGGGATATAGTGACATATTTTTATACTTGTCTTCCTTAGCAAAAAATAAACAAAAACAGTACATTGATCACCTTTTTACTTTATACTTCTTATGAAGCAATGTAATATATTGGATAGAGCATTGGATTTGGACTCAGAAAGACATGAATTTAAATCTTGTGTCACTTACTGAGTGTCCCAAGGTAGTTGCTGTACCTCCCCAAATCTCAAATTCTTCACCTGTAAAATAGGAATAGTAATATCACAGGACTGAGAATGAAACATTGCTTATAAAGAGCCATGCAAACATTAAAACACTTAGTAAGTATGAGCCATTTCAGGGATTGTTACATTGCATCAGTTTTCTTTGTAAATCCAAGGTGAAGTAAAATTCTTTAAACACCAACTTGCATTGACACGTTGTTGTTGGTGGTGGTGGTGGTCTGGATCTTAAGAAGAGAACTCCTTTTATAGAAACTCCTTCTATAGATGCAGAGGCAGATTGTTTATAATTTATTATGCTAGAGAGTCATCTGGGTCATTTAGAGGATTAAATAAAAGACCAGCTTATAGACACACAATTAGTATGTGTAGACAGTACTTGAATACAGGTCTTCCTGACTCCAAGGTCAGCATCCTCTAATGGACAGGATACTGACCTTGGTGTCAGGATGACCTGTATTCAAGACCTGATACTCACTCTGATACATGTTAGTATACAATTCATGGGGTGAAAACCCCAAAGCCCTTTTCTTTGAAAAATTGTATTTACACAAATAGTTCCCAACTTCCTTATCCAGTTTTCCCAAGCATCAGGGATTGTTGTGATAAAATGCCTTAGTCAGAGCTCAGTGAGAGAGAGACAGAGAGACAGAGACAGAGACAGAGACAGAGACAGAGAGAGAGAGAGAGGGAGAGAGAGAGACAGAGAGACAGAGACAGAGAGACAGAGAAAGAGAGGGAGAGAGAGAGAGACAGAAAGAGAGAGAGAGAGAGAGAGAGAGAGAGAGAGAGAGAGAGAGAGAGAGAGAGAGAGAGAGAGAGAGAGAGCGCAGCTGGTCCAATAACATTACTATTCAGGGAATAATCCTTACCATGAAGACTTTTCCACATAAAATGATGATTCAGAGATCTGGGAGCAGAGAAAAGGAAGAAACTGTGAAAGGCTAGGCTTGATTCACCTTTCAAATGTTTCTGAACTGAATCATCTCCTGGTAAGCTAGTTAGCAAGTGTAAAGCAGTTTCCTTGCTGAGCATTTGGTCTCATGAAAGTTTACACTTCTGCTTTGTAAATGACTTGAGAAGAGGGGGAGGGGCTAAACCTGATCCCTAATAAATAGAATGATAATTACTGTAACTGGAAATATAGACTACATCAAAGTAGAATCTCTGTTCAAAGTGTCAGTTCTAAATGAGATCAGGACCTTTTCCAGATGTGCCCTCTGCTTTTCTTGAGGCCAAATAATAAGACAAATCATTTCCATTCCAAATAATCTTTATCATGGGGCAACAAATGCACGGGCCAGAGATTTCAGAGGTGTGGGCTTCTAATTTTGCTCTGTTACTTTTAACAGCACAAATTGGAGGAATATTTTTTGTCTGTCTCTTCCTCTGATGACTGAATAGAAACTGGTTTGTCTGTTCAGGATTCACTAAACTAGATTACATTGAAAAGACAATAATCAGAACTGTGCTATTCAATCCACCCCAGTAAACATCTATGAAGCACCTACTATGTACTAAGTCCCTCACCGGGGGTACAAAGCTGAGGTATGACACTATCAAGTCAAGTAAATAAACACAGTAGATAGAGTGCTGGGCCTAGAGTCAGGAAGACCCATCTTCCTGAGTTCAAATCTGGCCTCAGATACTTCTAGCTATGTGACCCTGGGCAAGTCACTTAACCCTGTTTGCCTCAGTTTCCTCATCTGTAAAATGAGCTGGAGAAGGAAATGGCAAATTCTGCAGTATCTCTGCCAAAAAAAAAACCCAAATGAGGTCACAAAATGTTGGACACAACTGAAACAAGTAAATAACACTAACAACAAAATACTATATGCCAGACCCTGTTTAAAGTGCTGGAAATATACAGAAAGGCAAAAATAATGAACCTACCTCAAGGGGTTTACTTCCTAATAGGTGAGACAACATGCCAACAACTGCAGAGACGTAAGATGTATACAAGGTGATTTTGAAGTAATATCAGAAGGAAGGCATTGTGAGGCACCCAAAGAGGCTTCTTGAAGAAAGCAGGACTTGAGATGAGAATTGGAAGGAGCAGAGGGAAGGAAGGAAAACATTCCAGGTAAAGGAGATGTCCATCTTGTGTAAGGAATTGAATGGAGGCCAATGTCAACTGAATTGCCACAGAGGAAACTAAAGTAAGACTCCTGGAAAGGTAGAAAGGAGATGGGTTGGAAAGGGCTATGAAAGCCAAATAGAGGATTTTGCATTATAATAGAAGAGAAGTAAGAAGACAAATATGAACAATGAGACAGAATGTGATCACGGATATAAGAGAGAGCCAAAGTGCAATGAGAAAACCCAAGAAAGGAAAAGTCACTTCCAACTGGGGTGAACAGGGATGATTTCATGAAGGAGGGAGCATCTGAAGTGGACCTTGACGAAGAGAGGATTTCAATAGGCAAAGATTTGAATGGTCTATGGAAATGTATGAAGATTAGAAAGGTGAAGACTATCAAGGAACAGCTATAAGCCCTCTTGAGTTAAAGTGTAGAATGGAGGAACAAGAGTCAAAAGCTCCAAGTGCAGTCTGATCTTCCTCCTAGAAGTGAAGGAAAGAGGTTCAAAGAAAGCTTGTCTTCTGTCAGTTTATCCCAGTTTATCAAGAAGAATGAAGTAGGCCTTTTAAAAAGAGAGGAGTAAATCAGTGTGAAAACAGAAAAGAGTATAAAAAGACAGAAGGGTGTCTTGGCCTGTGTCAGGAGGTTAGAGGGTAAAAGAATGTCACAAAGAAAGGGAAGAAGGAATGTTAAACAGCTGGGACTAAGACACAGATATGGCACTCTCCACAAAAGGAAAGAGCCGAACTCTCTCAGGGGGAAACAGGCTTCCAAGGAATAAAGTTATGGAATCGTGGGTGCTATTGGGAGAGAGAGATCATCCATTAAATCAAAAGTTGGTGGAAAATATGAAACAACAAGACTCAAATATAATCAAACAATAGCCGAGAGTTTGATGATCTGAATAACACAAACCATTGATAGAAAGTCTTTCTAATTGATAAATGTTGGAAAAACTGAAAGCAGTTTGGCATACTTAAAACCTTAAAGCAGAATCTTATAACATATGCCACAGTAAAAGCCAAATAAATAGATGACAAATATAAAAATTATGTAATTTTTTAAAAATACCATAGAACAGTAAGAGTTAATGATCAGATTTATATTTGGGGGTAATATTTTTTTTTTGGAGGGCAATTTGGGTTAAGTAACTTGCCCAAGGTCACACGGCTAGGTTTTTTTTTTTTTGTTTGTTTGCGTTGTGTCTGAGGCTAGATCTGAACTCAGATCCTTCTGACTCCAGGGCTGGCGCTCTACTCACTGCGCCACCTAGCCGCCCCTAGGGGTAATATTTTTAACCAAGCAAGGAATAGAAGAATAAAAAATATAAAATAGACAATTCTGATTATGCAAAATTTTAAAGGTTTTGCTTCATAGCTAAGATAAAAAAGAGAAGCTATTACTTGGGAAAATTATTTGCATCAGTAATAATACTAAAAAATCCAAAAAGTCTGATAAACAATTGATATCCAAGACATGTCAGGAGTTGATACAAATATGTGACCAAAATGTTCCTCATTTCCCAATAGGTAACTAGTCAAATGAAATGAATAAATCATTTTTAGAAGAAGAAATGAAAATGCTGAAAAACTCTATGAAAAAGTATATCAAATTATTAATAATAAGAGAAATGCAACTTAGAATGATTGATTTTTCAATTCATACCTACCAAATCGACAAACCTGATAAAAGTCAATATTGTAGTGGCAATAGAAAGATAAGGCAAACTAATTTACTGTTGAAATTACTATGAATTGGTCCATCTATTCTAAGAGACAATTTGAAATTATGTGAAAAATTTATTCATATGCTTATGAATGTTGTTCATATATCTCAAAGAGGTAATGAAGAAATGAAGTTTTCATATGAAGTAAAATATTCATAGCAGCAATGTTTTGTATATCAAAAAACTGGAAATAAAGTGGGTACCCATTGAATATGGAATGACTAAAGAAGTTCTGAATATAATGAAATACTGTACTTAACAAATTGTGAATATGAAGAATTCATTATTTAAAAATAGGATACAAAACAAAGAAGAACCAAAAGAAAAATACATATGACTACAATAACATAAAGGAAAACAACAAAAATTGAAAGACAGCTAACTCAGATTAGTTTCAATAACCAATCTTGGTCCTGGAGCACACAATTTGAAATGTACATTTGTCTTCTGTGATCAATGAATGTTGCATGTTCTGTTATATATACTCACTTTATTGGTCAGTTTGCTGGATAAGTAGTGTTGGTTGGTGTTTTCCTATGAAGTAGAACTGAAGCAACTATGTGTCAATCTAAAATAATAGAGTTCTATTGTCCTCCCAAGGCATATGTCCTGGAAGTAACAGAGAGATGCATAAGACTAGCCATGATAAATGGGTATAAATGACACTGCTAGAAATCTAGAAGGAAGTGTAATAAATAAATAGATGAATAGATAGATAGATAGATAGATAGATAGATAGATAGATAGATAGACAGATAGATAGATAGACAGATATATGAAGAAGGAGGAAACTGAAGATCTGCAGCACATCTCTGATACTTTAAGCACTGCCACCCATCAAAGGCAGGAATTTCAAAAAGAAAGGCAACATGGGGTAGCAGTTTATCTTGTGGTTTTCAAAGACAGCAAGCTCAATATGAGATCCTAATTTAATATGGCAGCTAAATTAAGACATGCCCTGCAACAAGCTTCCCAACTCCTACTCTTACTAGAAGGGTGGGTCTACACAGTGTGGTTACTAAGTAACCCCAGGTCTGCATGAGTCTTTTATAGGACTATAGCTGATATGCTCTCTTCCATGGTTACAGGTTGAATTATCAATTAATTAGACATGCTTGACTTTTTTTAAGGATTAGTTATGAAGGTAGTATAGTAGTAAAAATTGTTATAAAACATCCTACTCTAAAAGGGGGTGGGGGAGGTGACACTCTCCCTCAAGTACCTATGGATTCCAGGGGAAAGTCAGCTCTGGCTCAGAAAGTATATATGGCAAAGGATGAATTCAAAGCTATTGGTTGCCATAAATCCTTTTCTCCCCCAGGTGAGGGGATGGGATGGCTCAAGAAGTTCTCATTAAGCATGTGCAGCTTCTTTGCTGGGTTCCTTATGGACTCTTGAATCTGCATCCAAGTCTATCCTTGAATTATTTTGTCCCTAGTTCTAATGAACTGGACCAGAGGATACTGCTATAACACTGATTAGATTATAGCAAGCACATCAGACCTCCAATGTTTGAAAGATCATCTTCTGGCCAAGGTGGGAACCAGAATGTTGAGGCCAAAGCCCAAGGTGTCTAACTCCATGGTGAAGTACTCACTTGATTCTCAATTTCTTTCCTCCTAAATTTCTTTATATTTTATGGAAGACATCTAGGGCATGACCAAGTTTCCTCAGCTAATCCAGATACTCTTCCACTACAGCATCCCTCATAGTTCACTGAGTGGTTCATCAGAGATGTTTAAATTGATTGAGATCTTTTCATGCTTAGTTAGAAAACCTTTCATTGACAGCCACATAATAAGTCCTTCATCAATGCTTGTCAATTGATTAAAGGTGGGATGGTAGATTTAGCACTGGAAGGGACTTTCAAGGTCATCTAGCCAAACCTGCTCATTTTACAGATGAGGTAATTCAGATTCAAAGTCTCACAGACAGCCTGTGCCAGAAATGAGATTTGAATTCAGGTCCTTTGACTCTAATTCTGGAAGTTATTTCACCATTCAAATCTTCTCATTATTTCTTATTGGAATGAAATTTATTTTTACATGAGACAGGAACAATACATCTATATTGTTTCAACACCTGGTCAGTGGGTCTTTTTACAGCCCTGGGTCTGATCACATCAATGTTTAGGGATACACGTTTCCATATACTACCAACAGTTATTGTTGGGGTATAAAACCAAAAAATGTTTTTCTCTCCCATGATGTTGGCTCTGCACAGAATTCTTATAGGGAAGAGCCCTTTAGCTCACATTTTCCCAATTGCCACTATTGATCTTTTACCCATTAGCATGTCTATCCTGTGCTTCAGTGCTAAGGTAACAGGTTTGCATCTAGGTGGAGCTAAAACAAACGACCTTCTACTTCCTCTTGGCTTTGGAGGGCAAATCTAGACCAGAACAAGAAGGGTAGGGCAACATCATCCCTCATCTTTTCATTAGGCTTTCAGATGAATTTGATCAGGTTCTGATTCATGTTGACTGGAGAAAGTCCTAGAAGTACTACCTCTTCCACAGTCTTGTCCATAAGCTTCTGAACATACCATTGACTATTTCTTCACTAACTTTGCCTATTCCCTGAGGGCAATAATACTACCAGACCCTCCTTGGCTGGGTCCAAATGGGGTGACAAATGTCATCTTCTTGTCATCACACCTGCCCAAGTTAGTCAGGGACTCAGCAACAAGCCTCCTGGCCAGGAACATACTACCTCCTGCTCATGCCTACCAGAAATCTGGCTTCTAGATGTCTCTAAAGAGACCACAGGACAGATGATCGAAGGGGCACTGGAATTTGGAGGGTTTTAACCTTAAACTTCCTAATCAGTGAACCTCACCGATACTCTCACCCATCAGAATGTGAACTCCATGAGAGCAAGGAGTTGTCTTCCTTTTGTAGTCCTGTGATTAACAGTCCCTAGATACCAGTGAACACTTATTTAATGCCTATTGACTGACTCTGCCTGGTTTCATTGTCTTATGGTTAGCACATACTCTGTCTTTCTTTCTTTCTCTCCCCATCCCTATGATACTAAAGCACTCCCAAAGAACAAACTTCTCTTCTCAATCCCAGATGTCTGCCCCCTCGTTCCTGTCTCCTCAACCCTACTCCCCCAGTGTCTCACTCCAAACCTGCCTGCCCTTTCAAATGTAGCCAATGGAGTTCCTGATCCATAATTAACACATCGCTACTTCTCTTTCTCCTTTCCATCTTCTGGCCTCTATTGAAACCTAACTTTCTCCAGATGAGGCTGAATCCCCAAGCACTCTTTCCAGTCTTTGCTACACATTTTCTTATGGAACTCCTGCAATTCACTAGTAGCATTAAGGGCGTTGGAAAAGTCTATCTTCAGCTAACTCCTTTTAATAGCCATTTACATTTGGTACCTACAGTTCCTTTTCTCTCATTATCTTCTAAATCTTCTGCAAATTTGGCTTCTGACCTCATCATTCAACTGAAACTCCCTTTGAATTTACCAGTGCTATCATTATTGTGCAACCTAATGGCTTCTTTTCAATCTTCATTCTTCTTGATCTCTTTGACACTGATGACAACCTTTTCAGTCTAAACAGTCTCTCCTCTCTGGGTTTTTGTGACTGCTTTCCCTGACTACTTTCTTAATCTCTTTGTTAAACCTTCCTCCATCACACTAATTAACTGTTGGTAGCCCCATCCCAAACATCTGTCTCAGACTCCCCTCTCTTTCCTTTCCATACTCTTTCATTTAATGGTCTCATCAGCTCCTTTGGGCTCAATTATTATCTCCACAAAGATCATCCCCAAATCTCTGCATCTAGCTCTTGGCCCACATCATCAGCTGCCTGTTACACATTTGGAGCTGAAAATCCCATTGGCATGTCTAACTCAACTCTTCCAAAATTTAACTCTCCTCTCTCCTTAGTCTCAAACCCACCTCTCTTTTGAATTTCCCTCTTATGGCTCAGAATTACTACCAGCCTTTTAGACACCTAGGTTCTTAATCTCAATATTCTCCTCAACTTCTCACTCTCTCTCAAATACACAGTTGTCAAATGTCCATTTCTTCTTTCCATGCCATCTAGCAACTACATCCCTTTCTCTCCATTTACTCAGTCATATCACCCCTTTACTGGCAGACATTTCTACTAAGATTCCTTGGGTCACATCTCTCCCTACTTGAATACATTGTGCTCACTACTATCCAAGTGATTTTCCTAAAGTTTAAGTCTGACCACATCATCTCCTACTCAGTAAACTCCAGTGGCCCCCTATTACCTCTAGAATCAAACATAGATTGCGGTTTGGCATTTAAAACTCTTCCCAACGTGACCTGTACCATCTTTGTAGCATCCTTAAATAATTCTCTCCTTTACTGCTATAGTTGAACCAGACTGATTTATTTGCTATCATACACACACACACACACACACACACACACACACACACACACACACACACACACACACACACTGCTCCATCTTGCTTCCCTTGTTCCTTTTCACTGGCTGTCTCCATACTCCCCATCCGCATCCCGTGCCTGTAATATTCCCCCTTCTAATCTCTGCCTTTTAGAATCCCTAGTTTCCTACAGGGTTGAGCTCCAGATGACTGTGCAGCTCTGCCTCACTTAAATCCAATTCACAGACAATTCAAGATATCACCCTCATGATGTCATTGATCCTCTTTGAGAATAAAGGATAAGCAACAGCTTGAATAGTAAGCATTACTACAGGAGACCTTTCCAGGCCCCTCAGCTACTAGCACCTTCCTGTCCTTCTGTGCCTATTTTATATGCACTGATTCAGGTACATGCCATCTTTCAGAACAGAATGTAAGCTCCTTGAGGTCAGAGATTATCTTGGCTTTTTCTTTGTATCCCCAGCATTTAGCATCATGGCTACCACATGGAGAATGAATGCTTAATAAATGCTTATTGATACTGAGTAATTCCTTGGATGTCCAATGCACACTCCACTCTCGGGTCTGCAAGTGAAAGTGAGTGGATTCAGGATGAATCTGAACATGTGGGGACTGCAAATGAGGAAAAAACAGGGGAGGGGCAGCAACAATGACTCCACAGGAAATATCCTGTTTCATAGGTCCTCCAATACCTCCTTCATGCCACCGCTAGACTGATCTCCCCTATGCACAGAACTGGTCATATCACTCCACTCAAAACTTCCCAAAGATTTTTTGTCAAAATGTACCAGCCTTTACTCCTCAGCTTTATCTAAGATGACTCTTCAATAATACTCAATGTTCCAACCAAACTGTACTACTTGCTGTCCTTTTTTTGTACAATATACATGCTATCCCACCTCTATGCCTTTGTTGAGAATCTTCCCTATGAATGGCATGGACCTCTTGAATTCTTATCCGTCTTTTACAACCCAATTCTAATTCCCCCTCATCTAGGGAGCAGCCCATGATCCTCACCTCCTATGAAGGAAGATCTCCTCTATATTCCATTGCCCCATAAACCTCCTACAGCCACTTTTCTTGTACCTCTCTGTTATACATTGGTTTGTACTATAGTTATTTGTGTGTGTTTGTGTGTGTGTGTGTGTGTGTGTGTGTGTGTGTGTGTGTGTGTGGTATAGCTCCCTACTAGCTTGTAAGGCTGCAAGACGTTTAGCTAAATTCTGCCCAGTGCATAGCACAATGGTCTGCACATGGAAAGAATCTGGTAAATGTGTATTGAGTAGACTGAATGAAATAAACTCATTCTGAAGTTCCAGGTGGATTGGTAATAGATCAAGGGTAAGACTGGGAAAATTCACCTTTCCAGATGGTGAGAGGCTGGGTCAGTGCTGATTGAAAACCCTATAAGCAGCCTTTAATGATAGGAAACTAAGGAGGCCATCTAAGAGGGACATGCAACTCAGTGGAATAGGTTGTTACAGCAGGAGTCTATTAATTTACTTTTCCTGTTGGAGGGACTAGTAGCCACAGCTACATTCAATCATGATATGCTACCCCACTTCTGCTAGTCTTGGCTTCCGTTCTCCTATATAAACTAGAAACCACTGATTTTACCTACCCATCTTTCACAATCACATGGACAACTCTGTCCTCACCCTAACTCCCTTAGAAGTTCAGTCCCTGAGCAGTGAGAGGAACTGTGGCTCACTTGCAAGACTGTAAGTAGTGTGAATATGATGTGCTCCTGCCATCCCTAGTTAGAACTTAGGACACATTTCCCCCAATAGAGATACTACTACAAAGGGTACCTAGAGATTGTGGTACTATTAAAATGATAATTTAGCTATTTTGTTGTAACCCCCATTTGGGGGTTTCTTGGCAAAGACTGACTTAATATTTCCTTCTATAGCTCATTTTACAGATGAGGAACTGAGGCAAACAGGATTAAGTTACTTGCCCAGGGTCACACAGTGTCTGAGGCCAGATTTTAACTCAGGTCCTCCTAACTCCAGACCCAGTGCTCTATCCTCTGTGTCACCGATACCCCAAAATAATTATATTTAAGCTATATATTGGATTAAATAGGCCTTTTGGGGATATTTTTGTGGACTGACTTGGGAGATTAACCATCCCCTTATTACATTATTTCTATGGGAGAAGTACATTCCAAGTTCCAAGCAACTTACAAATAAACTTTTGGAAAGCTCCAGGTCTGTAAGTTTAGGCCTGAAACTATAGTTATTTCTGGTAGTCAGGGTTCCCAGATCATATAACTTCTCTTGGCATTACTGCCCACACAATGCAGGTATGAGTATTAACAGAAAATAATTTGTAAAATACTTTAAGCTTTTTAGTCACTTACCCAAACAGAACTTCCAGAAAGTTTGTGATTCTGGCTATACCAAGGATCATTTTTACAAGGATAGAGTAAGAAATAAGCAGAAATGCTAGCATTCTTTATGTTTTACACCAAAATGGGAATGTCAATACTTTATGACTTTAAGAACCTCTCTAACCAATTTATGACAATTGAAATCTACAAGAACACAAGCCAGTTAATCAGTTAAATGTCTTTGGGTCCTTTTGGTTTCCCTCTGCCTTTCTCCAAAATCCTCTGTAGTAGGGCTTGCCAAACTAGACATCTGGATAAGGAGCTTTCTCTACATCTGCCAAATCACGTCCCTTCTTTCATTCAGAACTCGCCCAAAGTTCTATACTTTCTTCAGCTAACCCTTTCTAATTGAAGGGGTTAGGAAGAAGATACTAAGCACTACTATTCAGCTACTGTCCTTTATCTATTGTCCCTCCCCCCCCAATCTGGACCTGGAATTTCATCTGTGTGGGGTGGATTAAAAGATGTAGGAACTATAAAATCACACTGTGCTTACAATTCATTGAGAATAAGAAAGCATTTGATTCTAGAGAGCAAAATATTTCCTCAAAGGCTCTATTCCCATATGAGAAAAGTATGCACATATATGTATATACGTACTATGTAAACATTAAAATTATGCAGGATTCCTGGAATGGTGTTAACACGAGATTCAGCTTTGACAGCTCTCTGGTCATTAATATAAAACATGGAGATGAATGCTTGCCAACGTTATTTACCACTGTCAGTGAAGATACTCGGTGCACAAACTTCAAACGGGGTTTTCTGTAGATGGTGATTCTTTTTTATGCATGGTATTGTGCTGGTTACGTCAAATTCCAGTACACTGCAGAGCCTTCTGGATGAGATCTGTGCACCCAAAAAAGTTTGACCTAACCATTCACACCACACAGGAAAAATCAAGTAGATGAAGGATGCTTTTTGTTCAGATTACTATAGTTAAATGGATGACCTAAAGATCTGTCCATCAGTCAATACTTTCTATATCTTAGTCACTGGAGAAGGATGAGTTAAATTTAGAATTAAGAAGGAAGGGAAGACCGGAATGATTGCCTTTGGGATAGTGCAAAGCATTAATGATGATCCTAAAAGTCTTCCTGAAACAGAAACTCATCTTATTTTATATTCTACCTATGATTTCTATGGCCCTGAATCACAGAATGCCATAGCTGCAAAAGAATTAAAAATTAGAATCTCAGTAAAGGAGAGGGGCTTAGGTATTGATTGTAGCATCTTATACATTTTCATACTTATGAGGATATAAAAGAGCTATAAAGAAATTATAGTAGTATCAAAGAAATGATCCTCACAAAGAAGACGGGCTTGTCTATTGGTGAGAGCAGGGAATAACCAGTGGGATACCTGTGAGGAGACACAGCCACATGGTGTATTGGGTGGACTCCCTGTGGTGAACTCATGGGAAACAATGAAGAGAAGATGGACAGGCAGGGATGGATGTAAGCTGCATCATTAGAGGAAACATCCAGATGGATGAAATCCCAGCTGCCTTTCCATACTTGAGCTGAGGGAATACCAACTGTACATAACTCATATTCTTAAAGAGTTGTCTAAGGCATTGAGCAATTAAATACCTTGCCTAGAAATTCACAGCTAGAAAATTTAAAAGGAAGTGTTTGAACTGTGGTCTTCCTGACTCTGAAGCTGGTTCTCTATTTATTTCCTATGCTTCCTTGCTCACTATTAAAAAACAACACCTTTCCAACTGCTTTTTGAAAATATTCCTTGGATATTCCATGGATGATGAAGAATTTTGAGTTATGATCATTGGTTCTTTTATTCATTTAATAAGCAAACCTATAAAGAAAATGCAAAGTCTAATGTGCAAATTAAGTAAGCAAACAATAATCATGTAACACTCAAATAAGCTTTTTATATTTTTCTATGAGATTAAAATGCACAAGAGTGGGACTTGGAAAAAGTTCCAAATCTTTATCATTTGGATTGTTTGCAAGCTCATCAATGTGAAATTTAAATGACTAGGGGGAGGAGGTAGGGAAGGAAAGAATCTTCTAACACTTAACTGCTTGCAGCTGCTATCTTAGCGTTCAGCCAATAAAGATTTATAAACAGGACATTCTTTGTCTCATGCTGAGGTGCTGTAGTATGCTGAATAGACTGAAAAGCCAGTCTATCCCACTTAGCCTGGAATGGGCAGGACAGGAGTTAAACTTTATGAGAAACAAAGTATGAGAAAGTATCAGTATAAGAATGTATTAACATTCAGAAGAAAGGGATAGGGTTATCACTTTTAACTACTTATAACCGAGGTCTATTGGCTGTGATCATCATAGTCCAATAAGAGTACTCAGTCTTCTCATCAGTATGCTCCTCCCAAGGCACAGGAAAGCACAGGTCAGTCAGTCTGGTATTTTTTCCTTGTGGAAAATGTCAGCCAATTTAGCTGGGACTTGGACTACTAAGGCTCTCCTCCAGGAGACTGGTGTTCCCTCTAACTTTAGGCTGGAAAAAAATGACTCTTCTTCATGAGTAATAAACTCTGACGACATTGCACATGTGTAGAGTAGGCAGTAGGGTTCAGTGGGTAGCACACAAGACCTGAGGCTTAATTCGGCTACACTTTTTGAGCATGGGCAGGTCAATTAGTTTCTTTCCCTCTTCTGGAAAATGGGGGTAAAGACTAGCACCTTTTACCTCACAAAGCTATTGTAAGAAATGTTCTTGTGGTGTCCCTCAAAGTCCTCCCATCCTACCAGTCCTTTCTCATGTTCTTTCCATCCAATGTTCTCACAATTTCCCTACTGAGGGCTTTTGACCAGCTATTTCCTGATGCCAGCCCCTATCAATTGTCCTGGGTACTACAGTGTTCAGGGAAGCAAAACTATAGACTACACAACTATATATTATCTGTGAAAAAATTAAGAATTAAGTAGGAAGGGAAGAATGGGTGGATTGCCTTTGCTACATTGCAAAGCATTAAAATGATCTTAAAAGTCTTCTTAAAACAGAAACCCATATTTTAAATATTCTATCTGTGATTTATATGGCTGTGAATCACTATAATCACCATGCTGGAATGGAGAAAAGAAGGGGCAGGTCAGAGATGGACTATTAAGAATGGGACCTGGGTCTTCAAAATCTGGTAATTGTAAGAAAGAAATCTTTCATGACTTGGTTCAAGACTCCTGATGAAGTTCTCATAAGAGTTCAACCATAAACTACTAGAATTCTGAGGGTGTTGGTTTGTCATCAAGATTTCCTTAACACTTGTTCTCTTAAAATGGGATCAACAGAGTATAAATTGGATTCTTCCTCCTGTTACCCAAGGGATCCCAGCTGGTGTTGGGATAAATTTGATGATAAAGTTCACTTGTCTGAAACTCAGAGAAATAAAGTGGGTCAATATCTATAACAGAAAAGCAGATTATTGCAATGCGGATAGATACCCAACCAGATCAAATCTCTGTTCAAAGGAGATAAAGAAGAGAAGAGAAGAAGAAGATATTTTCTGGACCAAAGAAAGTTATGCCATTAAACATCTAGAAGATAGCGAACCTCTATCAAGTTAGTTCACCTGTAAGAGGTTTAAATGAAAAGCCTACTTATCATTGCTACTGTTCCAAATTAGGTTTTCTTTGTCTCTTACAGATGCTTTTGAACTAACTTGATTCTTGAATGAGTCAAGCCCTCAAAAAAAGCCATTTTTCTGGTTAAAAATATTAATCAAGCCCTTAAGAAAGACATGAATATTGAATCTTTTAAAAAAATAATATAAACATGTCTTGCTGACATCTTGCCTTCAGTGTGAAAGTAGGGTTGGTATTCTACATCTTAGCCTATGTAAGCTCTAAACAGACTGAAATAAAAAGCGCCCATTCGTCCAGAGGATTCAATTATCGTGATGGAGCAGATAGATTTCTTTTAAGGGTGCTGGTGGTATGAAAGGACTGAGATTAGGCCAGAGTAATCCAAATCATGGGATATTCTGCCAGTCCTATACCTTACATCTTTGCTGTATAAATCTGGCCCGTTATCTTTTGTTTTAGTAGGAAATATATATGTCTGTGAGAATGTTTGAATGTGATTGTATATGCACATATATTAACATGTAAAAGGGGGAAATTTAGTAAACACATATTTGATATATTACAAATATTCTAATCAAATTACATTAGGATCACAGTTTTATTTTTGAATCATATCCTTAGTTTCCATGATGGATCAGTGAGAAAGTCATCGTGGGGGGCTATTTACACTCTCACATGTCATAGCTCACAATCATCAATCAAAAATCAGAAGTTCTCAGTTGCTTTCCAGATCAGTCACTACCTCCATTCCACAGTGGGTTATCTGTGGGCAATGAGCTTACCCATAGCTTCTTTTTCTATACACTGAATATACAGTATGTCCACTATCATGTCCTCTCTCCATGTTGTTTGGCACCAAAGAGGGAATATCTTAGAATACATCAGAGCAGACCACCCCAGGAGGGTAGAACAAGGCTCCTCCCTCTTGGCTGCAGCTCCCTTTCTAATCCTCCCAAGAATGGAAATAGGACACCCTGGCTGGAAAGGGAGTATTATTTACCTTCTCTGCACAACCCCAAAGTGTCAGGGGACGGCTGCTGCTAGGTAGGCTTTCAGCCTGGACTCCAGCATGACCCTTTTCTCAGTTTAGGAAGGGGTGCAATAAGTACTCTCTTGTTTCAAAATGGGAGAAGAGAACTCATTAGAGTATATCTGGAAAACTCTTGCATTTTTCCTGTAATTTTAGTTATACAGCTATAAAACCAGGAGAGAAAAAAAACAGTGACAAATCATAGAAGCCTAGAATCATAGACTATTAGAAGTGGAGAGGTCTTGGGGGTCATCTAGCCCAACTATTCCCCATTCCCCTTTTACAGAGGAAGCAACTGAGTGAGATCCAAGAGATTAAGTGATTTCATAAGGTATAAAGTTACTCCAAGAATGACTGGCAGAACCCTGTTCTCTTGACTCCACACCAATCCATGTTTTGTGCATATTTGCAAAGCTATATTTAAGATTTTCTTTTTTACAATATAAGTTCCAGAAAGAAAGATTTAATTAGGTTGGCTTGTTGCTGATTTCGAGGCTGTGCTAGATTAGGTGCTAAATAAAGCCTTGAACATAATAAAGTAGAATAGTTTTATCAAGCATTTCAGCAGATCAAATTAGACGGTCTACATTTTTGTTTGATGTCTATGCCTTAAGATATTCATGAGTTTGTTGGGCGTGACTACTCTCTTTACTGATGGCAGGTTACAACCTTTTCACATCTTCCTGGTAGAGAATCTTCATGGTTGCTAGTGGTTCACCTTCTGATGGGGCTCAGGCCTTAGTGAGTTTGATTCTCAGACAATAGACCAACAGGCTATCATTTTCACTTCTAAATTTGAAGCCCTTCTAACTTTGCAGGACTTCTTAAAGATGGTAGTCCACTGGTTTTCAAGAACCCAAGGCCACCGTGATTAGACATTAGAACAAGACTTTACTAGATGATCTGCACAGATATTTTACCTTAATTGAAAATTTGCCTTAATTTACCTTAATTACCTTAATTTTACCTTAAATAGCCAAGACAAAATGAGATTCTGCTTATCATCCCCAAAATGGTACAACGAGTCATTGCTTTGCTTTCCCAATTCAAGAATAAAAAGAGGGAGTGATCTCTCCATTAAGTCTTGGTCTTCTCTTTTCTCCTCTCCATCAGTATTTCTTTTTTTCTACCCTGTCTACTTCAGTCCAGAACACAAGGTCTAGGTACTTAACTCAACTTCCTCATAAGGGATTTGGGGGCATGAGATATATAGATAGATGGATAAATGGTACATAGAAGTCTAGATAGATAGATAAACAGACACATAGATACAGAGGTAGATTCAGAGACACATAGATAGATAGAGGTATGTATATGTTTTTCCAGGTAAATTGTATTTATACTTTGACATTGCTTAATGTTCTTGGCATGGGCTCATAATCATAAACATTCTCTTCCAGATGTTTCCTGTTGTCACTCTCCTTCAAGCTCTAGACCTTCCTCTAGGTCATGACTCTTGAGCTTATGGCTTTTCTAGCAAACACACCCTACTTATATAACACACGCACATACATACACACACACACACACACACACACGTGCGAACACACACATTTAGGTCAAGCTATTGTAATTTTCTTCCTTTTGGTATTGAAGAAACAAGTTCCCTTTTCTGTCTGACCCCAAGGGTTACTCCCTTTTTTAGCTTCTCATTAAAACTACAGCCTAAGGGGTGGCTAGGTGTCACAGTGAATAGAGCACCGGCCATGGAATCAGGAGGACCTGAGTTCAAATCCAGACTCAGACACTTAACACAAAAACTAGCCATGTGACCTCAGGCAAATCACTTAACCCCAATTGCTCTCCAAAAACCAAAAAATTAAAAATAACAAATTTTTTAAAATACAGCCTATCCAACTATTGCCATCATCAACCATGGATTCCTTTATGTTGCAACTAAAATACCACCTGCTAAAGGAAGTCTTTCCAAATCATTCATTTCTAGTACTGTGTCTCTCTTCATTTTGTCCTGTTTATCCTATACATAGCTTGCCTGTGTATATTTGTCTGCATTGGATTGTGAATTCCTTTTCCCTCTTTTTGCATCCCCAGTGTTTAGCACAGGGCCTGGCATATAGTTGCTGTTGTCAGTCATTTTTCAGTAATGTCCAACTATTCATGATACTATTCAGGGTTTTCTTGGCAAGGATACTAGAGTGGTTTGTCATTTTCTTCTCCAGCTTATTTTATTGATGACCAAGCTCAGACTAACAGGGTTGAGCAACTTGCCCAGAATCACACAGCTAGTAAGTGTCTGAGGCTGAGTTCAAACTCAGGAGGATGTCTTCCTGTCTCCAGGCCTGGGACTCTATACACCGTGCCACCTAGTGGCTCTGGCACATAGTGAGCATTTAGTAAATATTTATTGACTGACTGATTGAGTCTCTTCCTGCCTCAGAAGGAATCATATGTTCCATTTCTTTTCTCCGGGCTTGATTCTTAAAATTCCCAGGCCGTTACTTATATTTACTGTACTCTGAATTAGGACATTCTTTTTTTTTTTTGCTTTTTGGAGGGGGGAAGGCAGCGCAGTTGGGGCTAAGTGACTTACCCAATGTCACATGGCTAGTAAGGGTTAAGTGTCTGAGGTCGAATTTGAACTCAGGTCCTCCTGGCACCAAGGCGGGTGGTCTATTCACTGTGCCACCTAGGCACCCCAACATTCTACTTTTTAAAAATAATTTCCTTCTTCTGTCACCCACAAGTTTCCCCAAAGCCCCCTTAGTTATTCAAAACTACACTTCCAAATATAATCTATCCATCTGGTCCACCTGAACATCTCCTTCCCTCAACCTAAGTTATCATTTCTCCCTTTGCAATATTGTTATTCATATAAAAATATATATGATCCATATTTACATGTTAACAAAGAAACTTCTGATCCTTAGTTTAGAGAATGCTAAATAGTTGACTCTCACTTTGTAGAGTGGTGAATTTTGTCTAACCAGTCAAAGTCCCTTGTTTTTATGTTGATTTCCAAAAACCTTTTATAATATCAGGCATGTTGCTTTGGATGATGGAATCAATTGTCCAAAATTCAGTCCTGTCTCTTCCCTCCTCCCTTATGGAAAGAGGAAGAGCTTAGTCCTTCTCAGGCCTTATCTATCTCCCCCTTGGGAGCTGGTTCAGAGGGTAATCTTTTCTTTGATTACAACCATTTGCTCCCTGCTCCCATCCTTTCTGGAGATTTAATCAGTCACTCCATTTTTTCAACAATTAGTTCACTTTTAGTCTAGTGGAAATAACATGACCCTTACAACAATGTGGTCAAACTAAAAGTTATTAATTCAATAATAATAGTTCAAAGCCCCCAGAAAAGTGTCTAACATTCAAAAAATGGTTTGGTTCTTCTCTGTCATATATATGAAGCAAAATTAAGATTCAAAAATACTTAGACAAGAGAAAGGAGGAGATTGTTCAACAGCACCTACTATTAGATAGGGTTAGGGGGAGTTGGGGAAAGAGTAGTTTTTTTGGAAATTTCCTCAGTTCTTGAAGAGACATTATAACTAGAAACACTTTAGTTTTTCTAAGATGACTGTAGACATCCAAGAGTCTACCTCAATATCCCCCCCTCTGCAGTACTTTGTTCTCTCTCTCTCTCTCTCTCTCTCTCTCTCTCTCTCTCTCTCTCTCTCTCTTTCTGTCTCTTTCTCTTTCTGTCTGTCTGTCTGTCTCTCTGTCTCTCTCTCTCTCTGTCTCTCTCTCTCTGTCTCTCTCTGTCTCTCTCTCTGTGTGTCTCTCTGTCTCTCTGTCTCTCTCTGTCTCTCTGTGTCTCTCTGTCTCTCTCTCTGTCTCTCTGTCTCTCTCTCTGTGTCTCTCTGTCTCTCTCTGTGTCTCTGTCTGTCTCTCTGTCTCTCTGTCTCTCTGTCTCTCTCTTTCTGTCTCTCTCTCTCTCTCTCTCTCTCTCTCTCTGTCTCTCTCTCTGTCTCTCTCTCTCTGTCTCTCTCTGTCTCTCTCTCTCTGTCTCTCTTACTCCCTCCCTTCTTCCCTCTTCCCCTTCCCATGCCATCCTATTACCACTTCTCTCTACCTTGGCTTATTAAGTCTCAACTAGTATTGAATCCACTGTCTCTGCCACTACCATTGCTGCTCAGCTCATGTAGTCATTCCTTCTCTTTGGACTCATTCCACCATAAACCATGTACTTTTTTTTTTTTTCAAAATTCCCAAACCAGGGAATTCCCAGACCAGGGTCTGCCTTCTTGGTCAAAGTTCACAATGGTTCAAACCAGTCTCAAGGCTGAAGGAAAATGCTCATCCCTCTGAACTACAAATCCCAGAATGCCAGTCAGTTCTCAAACCCTCATCTTATTTGATTGCCAAGTTAAATTCAAAAGAAAAGGAACCTATAAACAGGTCATGTATTTACATTTGAATGATGAAGTACAGACTTGACCACGCTTTGAGAAAAGTAATCACTGATAATCCTGGGTTCATATAACTAGGACCAAAAGAAATTGCTTTGCCTCAATGGCAGAATTTTACCTGAATTGCCCAGCTAGTTTCTTCAGTTTTCCACTTTTTTCTGTTTGCATAGATATAGTCTAAAGGATTATATTAGTAACAATGAAAAGCAGATATCTATCTGGGAGGCATTTTTAAGTTTCAAAACAAAAAGTCCATGGTACGTGCACGCATGTGTATATCTGTGCTGATCCATAAAGTACATTTCACTTTCTAACTTCTATATAAGGACAAAAGCACTGGATTTTTTTTTACCTAATTCATTTCTTTTGTAAGCTATTTATTTCATGTTGAAATCATTGCCATGCTCTGGACAATTGCCCATAGACACATAAAAACCACAAGTTAGAAGGAACCATCTTGTGACCGTTAAGTTAGAAAAAAATCAGACTGAAGACTTGAATGAATTCCTATAAACTACTGCAAAGCTATGCTCCATGCCACACCCCAAACAGCAAGGAAAGGACAGTAAATGCCCTCTCTGAAAAATACCTCGTCTCCTATTCCCTTGACTCAGACTTGCCATAAGTATTCAAATTCATTGAGTCATGTTTTCATCTATTATGACTATTTTCTAGAGATGTCCTACATTATTATATACTTTCTTTGCTTAATATAACATGATGAAATAGACCAACTCTTTTTGGAAATTGTATTTTATTGCATTTATTTTACATTTAACATTTGGGTTACTCTTAAAGTTTAGGTTTGGTTAAGGTTAGAATAAAGATTTGGATTCTGAATTTGCTGTAGGTGAGAATCAGCCTTAGACTTAGAGTTTAATGTAGATCTTTCCCCATATAAATTTAAAGAGATATTTGTTTGCATCAGTTTCAAAACTAGAGAGCTAATGACAAAACTAAAATAATGCCTCGAGTTTACAGCCCTTTTTTCTTTCTTACCTATTGTCTCATTTTTGTTTCATAACAAACTTGTAAAGGCTGCCAGCAAATGCTGACGTTAGCCAGTTTTAAGATTTCATAAGTCTGATTGTTTCTCTTATATCTGTGAGCATTTTGCCTATGTCAATATAAATGTTGCATACATCCATGGCTTGTGCCCTGTTTTTGATATTCTTGCATTCTGAAAAAGAATTAACCTATATTAAATGGCAGAAAGATAAACCATCTGTGTGCATATAATATATATATATATCACATAATGAAATGTTAATGCTGTGACATGATTTAGAGTCTTGCTAATTTTTTTAATTTTCTTAGAGTATGTTTAAAAACTTTGATCTTGGGGGCAGCTAGGTGGCGCAGTGAATAGAGCGCCGGCCCTGGAATCAGAAGGCCCTGAGTTCAGAGCCGGCCTCTGACACTTAATCCATGTGAACAAAAAAACCTAGCCGTGTAACCTTGGGCAAGTTACTTAACCCCAATTGCCCTAAAGGGGCGGCTAGGTGGCGCAGTGAGTAAGAGCGCCGGCCTCGGAGTTTGGATGACCCGAGATCAGATCCGGCCTCAGAAAATGAGCACCCACTCATAAATAATGACTAGCCGTGTAACCTTGAGCAAGTTACTTAACCCCAATTGCTTTAAAAAAAAAAAAAACTTTGATCTTATAGGACTGTGCCAATTTGAATGAATTTCTGGTGAGATCATGTACTTGGTACCTTGCATTTCCTTTGGTACCTCCTCATGGTATGGGGACAACTCTAGACTCTTAAAGATGTGATGAGGGAAAGCCAACTCTGGGAGTATCTACTAAACTAGAAAAACCTTATGTTTCTGCCAGGAAATAGACTGTGTATCTGTTATCAGGATATATAAGCTCTTTGAGGGCAGGAACTGTATTTTGTTTTGTCTAGAACTTCTTAATCTTTTGGTGTCAAGGAAACCTTAATAATGCTATGGACCCTTTCTCAGAATCGTGATTTCAAATGCATAAAATAAAGTGCATAGGGATAAAACAAAAGCCAATTATGTTGAAATATGATTATAAAATTTTTAAAGCCCAAGTTCCCAGCTAAGAACCTTTTGCTAGAGCCTAGGACAGTACTTGCACTTATAGTAACTTCATAAATGTTTATTAGATTAGATAAGGGGAACCTGTGGCCTCAAGGTCACATATGGCCTTCTAAGTCCTCGGGTGTGGCCTTTTGACTAAGTACAAGTTTTATACAACAATTTTTTTTTATTATTAAAGGGATTTGTTCTGTGAAGTTTGGATTCAGTCAAAAGGCTGCACCTGAGGACCTAAAAGGCCACATGTGGCCTTGAGGCCACAGGTTCCCCACCCTTGGCATTAGCCTATTAAAGTTTAGGGAGTTTATCCTGGGAAACAGAAGATTCAGTGAGGACATCACAGTTGTCTTCAAGCATTTGAAGGGTTTGGGATTAGAGGGATTAAACTTTTTCTATTTGATCCCAGAGTTAAAGAAACTGAAGCTGAAATTAAATGACTTGCCCAGAATTAAGCAGCTAATACATGTGTAAGATAAAATTCAAACTAAGGCCTTGCCTATTCCCTATTCCAAGGTGGACACTCTACCCAATGAACCACTTAACTGCCTCATGTTGTCTCTCAAAGCATAGAAACTGCAATCTAATAAACAAGAGCCCCCAAGACTCTTCCCCTCTTCCCTCTCAGACAAGTTCTAAGTGCTCTAAATTCTTTCCTTTTACTCCAGTCATCTCTAATAAAAAACAAAGCTAATATTAAAGGAAGGGCTATTGTATTCAATAAATCATATATGTTGTGTTCTAATCTAAATTGATTTTTCAAAAGCCTTTGTAGGTTCCTAAAAGTTCAGGTTTGGGGGAAATTTATTTTAAAAATGAGCACAAATTGAAAATAGAGAACTCAAAATGTCATGTCATTGTGGTGAAAGACAGAAAAATAAGCTGAAATGCCAAGGTCAGACACACCAGTCATGTTGGACAGTCTATCAAATTACCCTGATTTACCAGGATGGTGATGATGGCAACTGCCATATAATCTTCCCTAGGCAAGATTTTCTGCTTCAACTCCCTCTGTCATCCTATATATTGCTTCTGAATGCAGGACTCATTTCAAAGTCAGGGGGAAAAGAAGGCAATTAGGTTAATTGAGCCCAGAACTTGGGCACACTTGTCAAACCAACTAATTCATCTCAGGTGGTTAGTTCAGTAATGCTTTCTACAGTTCTAATACTAGAACTCACTTTCCAATTGTTTCTTTTTACAGGCAGGCAACTGGATGATCAGTCACACAATAAACCAGATGTTGAGATTTTGAGTCTAACTGATGTGTGGGCAAGAATTCAAGAATCCAAAGCTTCCAAATATTGTTGAAAGTTGACCTTATAAATAGGTGAAGTAGGTGTTAGATTGTTAGGTATGATTTGGCAAACATCCAGAAGGTGATCCCCAGATTTTTCTCCTAATGCCCATCTCAGTTAATATCTTAAAGGGAATAGTGATGAGTTCAAATAAAACCATATATGTAAAATTATTTACAAATGATAAAATGCTATATTAATGCTAATTATCATGATCAAAAAGAGACCATGTGACAATTGGGGACACATAACTGGAAAATGGAAAGGACAGAAGAAGTGGAGAAGGAGTTTCTAAAAGATGAGGAAACTGAGGCAAATAGATTTAAGTGATATATAGGGTCACACAGTAATCCAATTAAGTGTCTGAGCCAGTTGTACTCAGGTATTCTTGACTCTGGGTCCAGCAATCTACCCCATGTGCTACCTAGCCTCCTCAACAAACATTTATCAAGCTAGGCACTAAGAGATATGCAAAGCTGAAATATAATACAAGTTGATAACTGGAAGATTGTAAGCCAAGAGCTTTCCCCAAAATGTACACAAGATGGTTACATTTCACAGTGGATAGTATTGGAGTCAGGAAGACCTGAGTTCAAATATAATCTTGGACACTAACCAACTATACAACCCTGGGCAAATCACTTACTTTCTGTCTGCTTCCCTTCCCTCATCTATAAAATGGGAATCAGACCTCCTCCCAGTATTGTCATGAGGATCAAATAAAATAATATTTGTAGAGCACTTTGAAACCCTTAAGCTTGTTATTATTCTCAGGAAAACTAAGAATATTCTCTTGATTTAGTCAATGCTTCTGACTTTGCGGGGATTAAAAATACTCTCTATCTTGATCTGGTGTGCAATTCAAGGGAAACCAAGGACCCTGTTCTAATACTCATCCAGCATTTTTGCTAGGTCTATAGGATCCCATGCCCTTAAAAGTGGCAACCAAAGCTAGTGGGGTCCTTCTTTTCCATGTCTTTAAAAAGTCATATAGGATGGCTAGGTGGCACAGTACGTAGAGCACTGGCCCTGGAGTCAAAAGGACCTGAGTTCCAATCCGGCCTCAGACTCTTAATACTAGCCATGTGATCTTGGGCAAGTCACTTAACCCCAATTGCCCTGCCTTCCCCCCTCCAAAAAGTAATTTAAAAAAAAGAGTCGTACAGTGTTAGAGGTGGACAGGACATTGATGGAATTCAAGAAGGAAGGAAGATCAGCAAGAAGTTCTTCGTTCCCTTATTCTCTTTGACTTTTCTGTACCACTAACACTCTTTCCTTCTATAATGTTCATGGTACAAGTATCTCCTATTTCTATCCCCGCCCCTGACAACTCATTGTTTCATCTTCTTGCTTCTGCCCTTTACATATGGTTGTCCCTCAAGGCTGTCTCCTAAGTCTTCTTCTCTTCACTCTCTATATAATCTATACTCTCTACTCTCCCTCAGTAACTTCACTTACATAACTTCAATAATTCTGTCTATGCAGATTATTTCCAAATTCATATTTTAGTCTCAAATTCTCCCTGGAGCTCCAATCCCACATCTTCATTTACCTTTTAAATAACTACACTGATAGATCAGTTATACCTCAAGCTCAACATATCTAAAACAGACATTTTTCCATGAAAATTTGCCCCTCCTCTCAACTTCCTTCTTTCTATTCTTTATTCAATGACTCAGGTTCAAAGACAGAGTCATTGTTTGCTCTTCCCAGTTCATGACTCCTATATCGAATTGGTTGATAATACTGCTTGAAACGCTGATGAATTAATCTCCAATGAATAGATCTGATCAGTTCACTTAATTTCAATAACTACTCACATTGCATATATATACAAACTCCTCAGTCACGAATTCAAGGCATTCTGCCAGGTTGGACCCAATTGAACTTTTGTGGTACTCTCCCCTATCCTCCAAGGAAATTGTTCATTGTTTTCCTGTCTCATCCTTTTCCTTCCCAACTCAGTGACAACACAGACTTTTTCCCAAACCTGAAATTGACTAGCTTTCAATAACCCAATTGCTACCTATCAACATCATTAACACTTCATGAAGCCTTCTTTCCAGCAAGATACGTGTAGTGTAATGGAGACAGAAATGGCAAACCACTCCAGTATCTTTGCCAAGGAAACCCCAAATAGGGTCATGAAGACTCAGACATGACTGAAAATGACTCAACAATAATAAAATGGAAAGAGTACTGTATTTATTATGATAGAACTTAGGCTTAAGTTCCAATCTGTATGACCTTGGAAAAGTCTCAGTATATTCATTTATGAAATGAGAAAGTGAACTTACTGATTTCTAAGGTATCTTCTTTAAATTTTTAAAATTTATTTATTTTTAATTTTCAACATTCACTTCCATAAGTTTTAAATTTTCTCCCCCTCCTCCCTTCCCAAGACAGCATGTAATTCAATATAGGCTCTACACATACATTCACATTAAACATACTTTCACATTAGTCATGTTATATAGAAGAACCAAAACTAACAGGAGAAACCATAAGAAAAACAAAGGGGTAGCTAGGTGCCACAGGGAATAGAGCACTGGCCCTGGAGTCAGGAGGACCTGAGTTCAAATCTGACTTCAGACACTTAACACAAAAACTAGCTGTGTGACCTTGGGCAAGTCACTTAACCCCAATTGCTCTCAAAAATGCAAAAAAAAGAAAGAAAAACAAACAAAAAAGAAAATAATCTGTTTCGCTCTGCATTCAGACTCTATAGTTCTTTCTCTGGATGTGGATGGCATTTTCCATCATGAGTCCTAAGGTATCTTCTTATTCCACATCTATGATTTTACCTTCTTCAATCGAATTTTCTAACATTTATTTCGGTATATGTCTAATTTTTGGCAATTACAATTGAGAATGTTACATTCCATTTTGCAGCCCTAGTGCCCAGCACAGAGTAGGCTCTAAGCAAATTGTTTTTAATTGATTTAGTGACAAACCAATTTGGAGATAACCTTGTCTACCATAATTATTCTCCAGAAAAGGAAAATAAAGGCCAGAGAAGTGATATGTGAACTGGATTATAGTCTTCTCCTTTCACCATTTCCCCCCTCTTGATTAATTTCCTAAATCATAAAAATGGGTAGAATCTTTAGTGAGCTGAATACATGAAGACAAAGAGAAAAAATATTACTTTTTCAGTTCTACTTCAAGAGAGTGTTAACGTGCCTGAAATAGGGATGTTTGGGATTTTTAAAATAGTACTACCACTACAGGAATTAATAACAAAGAAAACTGGTATCTTGTTGAAATAGAGAAGGATATAAAAATCCAATACTTAAAAGAAAATTCATTCTATTGGTAATAAAACTAGTAGGTGTCAGTATTTCTCTCTCTATGGCAGGTATTCAAACTACTTAGTTTTTATGTCAGTCTTATGTTTATTTTCCTCTAAGATTTTCTCTGGAAAAAAAGAGGCATTCCAGAATTATTGCTCTTTTTTCCCCCTTAAATTCATACCATACCACTTGGAAAATGTATACTTTCAATGTTATATATTCATCTTTTTACAAAGGACTTTAAAAATGCTGTTTTTAAATCTGTACAAAATGTCTTTAAATTTTAGTTGTAAACAATAAATATTCTTTCTCCAGGATTTTTTTTAATTAGCTTTTTCCTCAGTCAGATTATGACTTAGGCCATAATCTAACAGTTTTACTGGTTTTGATGAAAGTTATTATTCATAATGTTGCTGATCATTAAACTGTCTCAGCATCTATTTGGCTCATTTGGAATATTTTTAAGTGGATTGTTCTTATTTTTGATGATACCCAGGTTTAGAATGAGACCATATAGTACAGCTGAAAGCAAAACAAAACAAAATCTGGAATTCAAGTAGTAGCTCTTCTATTCATTGGCTGTGACCCTGGGAAGTTAAAATTTCCCCAGCCCTCACTTTCCTCATCTGTAAATTGAGATTTTGACTAGACAATCTCCAAGTTCTCTTCCAGTCCTGACATTCCAAGAGCTCCTACTGCAGTACTTCCAGTTCTCTTAGGTCCTTTGGGATTTAATACCAAATACCAGAGACTAATTCATCTTGGTGTGCTGGAAAACTCTCACGTTGAAATGCCAACACAGTAAGTAAATAGGGTACTTTCTGGTAAAAGTCTTTCAACAAGGCTTCAGAATGCCTGCCCGGTGAACTAGGGCCTTCAGTCTGGCTAATAATTATGGGTGGTGCAGCCTAGCACTACTTTCTCAGGAAATAGTTCCTTAAAACTTACATTTCCAATGAGAAATGTAGTGAAAGCAGTCTGCAAACTGTCATATAAAGGTAGGCTATCACTATTGGTTGTCCTCCTCTCCCTCTATTTTATTGATACAAAGCTTCTGGTGAATGGATACTTTCATTTTATGTGTGAGAGAGTATGTATTCCAGCTTCCCTAGGGCCATTATTCTCTTTGATGACTTTGGGTTTCTATTATTGTTCTGGGGAAATAGCTGCTGCTGGAGTTATTTGGTTTTGTTGACTTGGCAAGTTGGGTCATTAGGGAAGATGGAAATGGATTGCAGCTATCCACTCCCCACCCCCAACATCTTGTGTTCCTTAAGACCTTGCTAAGGTAACTGACTAATCTAACATCCAAATCCTTGCTTTTGTGAATTTTTTTTTACTTCAACAAGCTAGTCACCGAGCAAGATTTTGAAGGCCCAGATTCAAAGTAATATGGCATATTGAAAAGAGCATTCAAAGTGGAGTCAAAGGACCTGGGTTCTAATCTTGTCTCTGTCACTGAATACCTCTTTGACTTTGAATAAGTCGTTTCCTATTTGATTTTCAATCCCCTAATCTATACAATGAGGGGGTTGGACTCAGTGTTCTCAAAAATCTAAAAGTAAGTGTTGACAAGATAAAGGAAGTAGAAAACAGTTTGTGGTGCTCCCTTAAGAGAAGGCAATCCTGAGTTCAGTATAAATATGGGGGTGTTGCATACCTGGGAGTGTTGAGTGCCAAAAGGAGGTAAGCAGGGAAAAAGATGCCAATGATAAATTTAACTTAGGGATATGTACTAAATCTGTGATTTCACGGGCATAAGGAACTCCTAGATGAGGAAGCTTCTTCTATAGCTATAGTTTAGCACCTTCTCAAAAACGTATAGTCTTAGAGAGTTGCCTAGAACATTGAGCAGTGAAATGAGTGGCCCCACATCATAGAGCCTGGGTGTGCCAGAGGTAGGATTCAAAACTAGTTCTATCCTGTTTAGTTCAATCCTATCTGACTCTTCATGACCCCATTTGGGTTTTCTTGGCAAAAGATACTGGAGTGGTTAGCCATTTCTCTCTCCAGTTCATTTTACAGATGAGGAAACTGAAGTAAATAGAATAAAGTGACTTGCCTGGGGTCACACAGCTAGTAAGTGTCTAAGGCTGGATTTGAACTCAGGAAGATAAGTCTTCATGACTCTGGGGATGATACTCTATCCACTGCACCACCTAGCTACCTGTATATCTTAATTTAGTTCACCATTTTACCTTGCAATAGCCATTTGATAGTAAACATGGATAGGGAACTTTGTAACTTTTCTTGGTCTACTTTTAAATCATATACTGGCATGTATGATGCAAATCTACACAAAAGACTTAGTCCCCAGGTTGTCCCCCTGAATTCCTTATTTGGGTTATTCCAGAGAGACACAAAACAATATATAAGTGACAAGGCAGTCGGATGACCAATCTGTTCAAAGTCACACAAAATACAGCATGGCTCTGAGATGAATTAATTAATTAATAATTAATAGACAGACAGAGAGATAAATGAATGATTGAATGAATGAAAAGCAGCTGCTCTATAATGCTTGAGACACATTCAGTTCAATTGAATTCAATTCAATTAACATTGACTAAATGCCTGCAATGTACTCTCGGCACTATGTTAGGCATTGGAAATTCAACAACAAAAAAGAGTTCTTACCTTCCAGAAGTTTACATGCTACTAGGAATTGAGTGAAAATCTACCTTTGGAAGAGCCTCTCACAATATTCTTCATTTGTTTTGTACACTTCATATATTCAATATTTTAGATTTTTCAAAGTCTGTTGTATTATTGGGTTTCTTTTCTTTAAACTTTTAATTTGGAAGTCACTGGAAAAGTACTTAACATTTTGAGAGTAGGTAAGAACAAATAACATTTTATTGCTTTAAAAAAAGAAGAAGAAATAAGCAACCAACTTATATTGGAGATAACTTACTCCTTTCAGAGATAATCACCAGTGAACAGTATTTAGACTTCTAAAACTTTAAAACATTTCCCTATTTTAATTTTATTATTTTATTTTCAAGTTAAAAATCTATTTTCTTTCCTTCTTACTCCTTTTCCATTGGGGGAAAAAAGGAAAAATAAGCCTTTTTCACAAATACACATAGTCAAGGAAAACAAATTTCTTCATTAGTCATGTCTTAATCTGCACATTAAGTTCATTACTTCCCTGTTAAGATGTTCTCAGCATGCCCCATTATTAGTCCTCTGGAATTGCAGTTGGTTAATCAGAGTTCCTCTATCTTCCAAAGTTGACTGTGTTTACAATATAGTTATTGTATAAATTGTTCTCCTGGTTACACTCACTTTACTCTGCATCAATTCATGTAGGTCTTCCCAGTTTTCTCTGAAACAGTTCCCTTTCTTATCAGATGATAGTCTTTCATTACATTCATATAACATAATTTGTTCAAACATTTCTTTCCCCATATGTTGCTGTTAACTCAATTGTATGCAATGATAGTAGCCAAAAGAAAATCCTAGAGGATGAAAAATATTTTAAACAAAAATAAATAAATAAATAAAGCACCAGATTAATCAGATCTAGGAAACAATCTTGTTACCCAGTTATGTCTTAACTCTCCCTCCTACCTCCAATACCAATTCCTTTATGTTCCTGCTCTGTATTAGAGATAATCAACATCTCATCTTAGATTACTATAAGCACCAAAGTAAGAAGTTACACACTGTCTCTAAGCTTATTGTCTGACTTGCAACCTATATGGATGTGGAGAGGGGAAAAGAGCAACTAAGCATATTTTAAAGTTCAATTCAAATAGTATCATGTCCATGAAGTCTTCCCTGATCTCCTGAGCTGGTTTTGATCTTTCCTTTTTCAGAGCTTACAAAGCATTTGGCTTAGAACTTATCATGTATTCTTTTTATTTTATTATTATCTATTTAGGTCACTTTTTAATCAATGAATCAAGTAAGTGCCTAATACATACTATATACAAAACCATAATTTCCCTGAGGGCAAGGATCATATCATATTCAGTATCTGGTACTTGTCACAGTTGTACAACATAGCCATTTAATAAATTTGTATTGAATTTGAAATAATAGATGTGAAAGCATTTTCCTAAGTTAAAAATGTTATCTAAATTTAATATACTGCAATTATCATGATTAGAATTTAAGATAAAAATGTTGCTTTCTTTTATCTAGAATCTATCATCTTAATAATAAATCTGGAAAAACTGACATTTTAAGAAAGAGAAGATATCCTAAGCCAAAATCATTTTTATCCCACAGCACCCCCTGCAATTCTTTTTCTACTCAGGAAAGTTTGTTGACGTAGACAGAAGTCTGAGACTTAGACAAAGTCTCACACTTTGACCTGTCTCTCATTCCACAACTTTATCCATATGTTTCCCTCCTACATCCTCTCAAATGCTGTCAAAATGTGTTTCTATGCTGACCACAGTTTTTCTGAAATCCTTGTGAAATACTTTAATCACTTCCTCCCTTGACTATTGCAGTTTCCTCTTTTGTAGTCTTTCAAAATCCTTGCTTTTGAAAATTTGCTTGATCCACAAATTGTGGCCAGACTGCCTTTATGAGAGTGAGCCTCTCCCATTTTTCCCCCATTTCATCAAACACCCAGCAGAATCCTAACCCACCCTTCTGGTTCCTTACTGATGGATGCACACTACAATCTCCTCACAGAATCATAAGATCATAGATTGGGCAAAAATAGAAGAGCCCCAGGAGGCCATCTGATCTAGCTCAGGTCTGGATAAGGAATTAGCTTCATATTACATGTGAGTTTTCAGCCCAGAGAAGTCAAATGACTTGCTCAAAGTCACACAACTATCAATCTCTAAATAACCCTCTTCCCTGGTTATTTTATTTGGCTGGTTCCACTACATTTCTGTTTTCTGGGTCTTGATATATTTTCTCTTGGACTCGACACTTCACCACAGAGTATCCTCTATCCACTGCCTTCTTTCGCATTTCATTCTATAACTGAACTCATAAAGTTCTTAACATTGTTGTAGAAAATACTAAAATATCTTCTCAATGAAATAACCATCCTTTTCTGCATCTGCTGAGCTCCTCTTTCCATGTCCTTTTCATTGAACTCCTTGTGTAAAGAAATGAGAAATGGGGTAGGAATTTGTATAGACAAGAAACTGGATAAGAAAGAACCCGATTGTATTATTTCCCCCATGTAATCAGCAGGACTTTTCTCTGCTTTTGAACTTTCATAAAAACAACTCTACAGATTCCATAATCAGCCCTTAATTCCTGTTACCTCCAATTCTTAGAACATTCTCTTTTCCTATCTTTCCAACATTGTTTCATAATACTCCCCATTATAATATCTCCATCCTAGTCGAATTGGTTTGCTGAATCTTCCCCAAATACGTTTTATTCTCTACTGCTGATGGGGAATTACTCCCTGTCTTTGCAGAAATTGTCCTGTGGAATGTCCTCTCCATCACATGCACATCCAAGGACTTGGCAGATAGCACTCTCCCCACCTCTAGTCATTATCACTGTTTACCTTTGAAAGTGCCTTCAGATTACCTTTTGTACATATTATGCCCCTCCTGTAGAATGTAAACACTTCTAGAATGTAAATACCTTTAGGACAGGGATGATTTCATTGTTGTCTTTGTATTTCCAGCACCCAACAGTCTTGCACATAGCAGACAATAAATGTAAATTTAATTGAATTCCTTGAATTTTTCTATCCCCTCATAGCAACTCTGTAATTCATAGCTAGTGTCATTCTCATGAAATGATTGCCCTCTCAGAATAATATCCTCCTTTAGCACCTGTTGCATTTACTTATTTTTCTTAGATTGTTTCCCCTTCAGGATACACACACACACACACACGTATGTGTACATATATACATATATATATATAAATACATATATATCCTTGTCTAAATAAATGCTTAGAATCAGCATCATTCAGCCCAATTTTCTTCCCATGTGGGTGGAAAGCCAGCAATGACGTTGTGTTACCAAGTGTTTGAGGGTCTACAGGAAACTTTCCCATTCCATCACCATAGTGCACTAGAATTTGATCTACAGGTAAAAGAGACTCAAAAGCCATCTAAACCATGTCCTTCATTTTACAGATGAGAAAACTGAGATTCAGGAAAGTTAAGTGATTTCCCCAAGATTATAAAGACAGTATCAGACGAAGATGGGGAAAATGACAAGAGGACATGACCTCACATTCACCTGTAACATTGCTGTGTTGATGACAAGCAAGAACAATATCCTTTCAGTTCAGGCAGGCCACTGAGCTTTCCAATAAGGCATGCCTCCAGCTTAGAAGATCGGAAATAGGCAAAGCAAACCAAAGTATTGTGGATTATGAGGTAATCACCTCCTACCTAGACTCTTGCAGTAGCAGCCTAGTCCTTGCCTCAAATCTCTCATCACTCCAATCCATCCCCAATACAGCTGCCCCAGTTATTTTTTTTCCTAAAGTGCAAGCCTGACCATGTCACATCTCTACTCAATAAATTCCAGTGGTTTCTTATTGCCTCTAGGATGGAATAGAAATTCTATAGCTTAGCTTTAAAAAAATATGTGAAGAGGAATAATGTGGAATAAGGTTGGAAAGGTGGATTGTGGGCAGGTTGTGAACCACATTATTCCTCTTCCTATATTTTTCAGCCCAGTGTAATTGCTCTTCTTCCTTTTCTGTCTCCCACCTTTACTCTGATTAACTCCCATGCCTGGAACCAGCTCTTAAAATCATTTGTTTCCTTCGAAAGTCAGCTCAAGTGACACCTTCTACACGAAACCTTCCCCATATCCCCAGCTTCTAGCGTACTCCTGTCCCTAGAAGAATTATTTTATGTTTATTTTATTGTTGCATATTCTTATTTATGTATATGTTGTCTCTCCTCATGGACTATAAGCTTCTTGAGGTTAGGGACTATTTCATTCTTGTCTGTATATGCCCAGAGTCTGGCACATAATTTTAAAATGCTTGCCAATTGATTGAAAAATATAAATAGGGTGATTTGGAACAAAATCATAAGCATCCTGTGAATGCTTATTATAGACAATTTTATGAGAGCCCTTCGTGGTAAGATTTTTTTTTTCCATTATTCACATCTGCTTCCCATCTGCAGCCTTTCCAGCTCTATCTGTAACGTAGTGGCCATAGAGATATCACAAGTACCTCTCCAGTTTCTGGCTTCTGAGTATTCTGCCCAGTTGAAGTGAAATGGAGATCTAGAGCATAGAATTGGGGCACAGAGAAAAATCTATAGAAAGCAAACTGGAAAAACTATATGCAGCTGCCTAAAATCTCTTAGGACCAGTGGTGTCCAGATATACTAGTATAAATGCATCTGGCAGGTCAGAAGGTCAGGATTTCAGGTCAGTAACCATTAATTCATCTGTCAGACATTTTATCAGTATCAAATCTATAGTCTACCCCCAAAACATTTATTTTTACTCCACTCCAAAAAAAGTATGTGGCTATCCTATGATATTTGAGGCTATAGTCATTACTATGTTTACTCTTTGGACACTAAATAGAGCATAGAATTAAACAGAGGAACAGTCCAGTGGATGTGGCAAAATGTTTTCTTGTTTATGCCTCTAAATCTGTTAGTTTACTGTTAAGCCTATGTAATATCCAGGGTAAGTCGGTACCGGTTTGTACCAACTCACTGTAGCCAATTGTCAGATTTTCAGCGTGAACATTTATGCCTCAGAAATCAACAAATGCTACATATCGGGGTTTGACTTATTGTTTTGTTGATAGTCTAGACTCAAGAAAGTGATGGAGAAAAGGTTAATAATACAAATTAAACTTAAAAAGCATATCCCTGTTTTTCTTTTTTCTGGAGAGCCAGTCATTGAACACTTACCAGAATACCCCTGAATATATCTAAAATGACAAAGTTGAATGTGTATCTATCTGCAAGACAACCCACCATATTCCTGAGAACCAGACACAATGAAGAAATTTTATCCTTATGTAATCAGGGAGAAAATTAATAAAGGTACTTTAAGTTGTAGAAAGTGACAAGGATTCATTCCCAAAGGTTATTTGAAAGGTTTGTCAGTCAAAGAAATGTGAGCCAGATGTGCAAAAAGGAGGGGGAAAGCTTCTGGAGATTGACTTTTGTTGTTTTTGTTTTTGTTTTTTTTGGAGATTGATTTTTTTAAAGTCATCCAGCCAAATATCATTAGTGGTCTCTTATAAATTCTTTGTGCAAAAGCATGACCTAATTCTTCTTTAAAATAAAGTGAGAAAGACAAAAAAGGCAAACACTTCCTGTTATGATATAATCCAAAAATCTTTTTGTATTAGTATTTTCCATTGGATTTTATTAATACCATATTTTCATGTCGAGTTCTTTTCAGCTTAAATTTGCAAAGGAAAGCATTTTGTTCCTCCTCACAGAGAATTATGTGAACATTTCAGTGCTACTAAGCATAAAAGATTGCTCCATTGACAATAGCAAAATTAGTAAAACTACACTATGGCAAATAGCTTGAGGGAAAGATATCAAGTATATGTGTATATATATAGCCATATGTCAAAAAAAGCACCAGCATGTTACTTTCAATAACAACAGTGTTTATCACACCCTTGACCGAAAATATTTGACAATCAATATTTCATTTAAATCATATGCTACTCTATCCAAACGAGGTCCAGAAAGCAAGAAGTCTGTGTCTTCATGATGCCACTTGAACAACTGAAAATTTAAAAATACAGTCAAAGAATGAGATGGTTTATCCCATCCTCCCTCGTTCCTACCCCCATATGACAGTATTAACTAACTGGATTTTTAAAACACATTGATTCAATTAGCTAAACTGATTCAGGCTACAAGGAGACTATGTTTTAAAGAAAAGGAGGATTCAATCGTATCAACTTATCCATCAACGGACAATCAAGTCTTCGATCCTGGGGTTTACAGAGGAGATGCTCCATAAAATAAGAGAACTGATTGGTGATCAGCTAGAATGATAGAATGATTGACCTAAATGTGCAATGATCCTGCTTGAATTCTTCAAATAGATTCCTATGTGCTGGCATTTTCAACTTCGAAGTCTCTTACTACTACTCTTCCCTTTTGGTCTATGGTAGTTTTTTTTTGGGGGGGGGGGGGGAAGCGGAGGGGCAGTGTTTTCTGGGAAAGAGTATTTGTTAGCAAAAAAATAAAAGTAAGTTTATCTTTTAGTTCTGTTCATCCATCCCAAAGCTGTTTAAAGTTACCTGATAACTCTCTCAAGGGCAGTTACCTGATAACTCTCTAGGTGGTGTGATAGAGAACCAGGCCAGAGTTAGGAAAACTCATTTTTGTGAGTTCAAATCCGGCCTCAGACACTTACTAGCTGTGTGACCATGGGCAAGTCATTTAACCCTGTTTGCCTCAGTTCCACATCTGTAAAATGAGCTAAACAAGGAAATGGCAAGACCACTCCAGTAAATCTGCCAAGAAAACCCCAGAGTCAGACACAATTGAAAATGACTGACTGACTGAAGAACTTTTAAAACACTCAGTTTCCAAGTAACTATATCTCCCTGATCTGTATTCTATTAGATCAACAAACATTTATTAAGGGTTTATTACATGCCAGATACTGTGCTTTGTGCTGGAAATATAAAGAAATACAAAAACAACAAGCCTGCCCTTAAAGACATCTTGGGTATTGTCTACATAGATTAGTGGAAAGTAATTCTTTAGCATCACAGGGCTATATCACTACAAAGCTCTGTGCTGATGTATCTTCCTCTCCCCAGGCAGGCGGGTACTGAAAGCACCTTATCTGTCCTATATAGACTTCAGTCCTCCAGGGAAGAGATTTCCCAACCAGTCTCAGTAACCTGTTCCCATGTGTAACAATCCTTATCAGGAAATCCTTCTTTTTATCGGATCTAAATCCTTCCTGCAGCAATTTAAACCCCTTTCCTCCGGTTCTCTCTTTGGTAGACCAGGAGAACAGCTGGTCACCATCCTGTATATAATATAGCTTCTTAGCTGAAGACTGTTATTAGATCACCCCGCTTCTCTTATCCAAGATAAGCAATTCCAGTCCCTTTAACTTCATAGGTCCCGTTTTCCAACCCTCTAATCATCTTCCATGATCTTTCTGAACTCTCTCCAAAGCCTAGATATATCTCTTAATATGTGGAGCCCTGAATTGGAGAGCATACTCTGGTGAGAATCTATCTGTCAAGTGGGGAATTGAAGAAAAGGCCATTTATTAACAGCTGTCTATTTTTGTAGAATGCATCAGCATAAGCCCTTGACAATCTATGGAGTTTGGTGCTAAAATAGCAGCCACATCAAAGTAGGGGAAGCATATCCTTTTTGCCTTAAACTTCCAACTTTATAAGACCACACCTAAAAGAGTCCACATGAGACTTTCAGCACGTGTCTCAGCCTGAGAAATAGCAATGCCCAATGAGAAAGGGGGAGGGTTCCTATGGTCTAAAATCTATAGAAAGCCTTTTCTCTTGTTCTTAAATGATTTGATGTGCTAAAATGTGGGAAATGGGTCAATTTAATTCAGTTATATGAGGAGTGATTGAAGAAATGGGGTATTTTTATCCTGGAGAAGACTGGGGATGGAGGAGAAGGGAGATAGGTGGAGGAAGGGCATCATAGCCTTCTACAAAAGATTTGATGTCAGGAAAACTTTCATATAGATTAGAGCTCTCTGAAAGTAGAAAGGATTATTTGGAAAGTTGATGAGTTTCTCTTCCTTGAAGGATTTCAAGCAAAGGTTGATCACCCATTTGTTTGTATGTGGGTTAGACTAGATGGCTGTGGAGGTCCCTTTCAACTTTCAAATTAGTGTGTCAATGGACAATTTGGGAAACAATGTGGCTTAGGGGAAGGCAGTAAGAATCAGCAGACTTGGGTTTACATCCTGTCTCTGATGCTTATCCTGTGTTACTTTGACCAAATCACTTAACCCCTCTGAAACTCAGCCTCCACATCTATAAAATAGGGACAACAATCTTAATTCACATGGTTGTTGGAAGGTGATAAAAGTATGTAAATGGGCAATTAGGTGGCACAGAGGATAGAGCATCATGTCTGGAGTAAGAAAGACCTGAGTTCAAATCCAATTTGAGACATTTACTAGCTCTGTGACCCTGGGCAAGTCACTTAATCCTGTTTGCCTCAGTTTCCTCATCTGTAAAATGAGTTGGAAAGGGGCAGCTAGGTGGCACAGTGAATAGAGCACTGGCCCTGGAATCAGGAGGACCTGAGTTCAAATCCGGCCTCAGACACTTAACTAACTATATGACCTTGGTCAAGTCACTTAATCCCAATTGCCCTCAAAAAAAAAAAAGTAAATAAAATGAGTTGGAGAAGCAAATGGCAAACCACTCTAGCATCTTTTCCAAGAAAACCCCAAATGGGGTCATGAAGAGTTAGACATGACTGAAATGACTAAACAGCCACAATGTATGTAACAATAATAATTGTTAACATTTATATAGGTCCTTCAGGTTTGCAAAATATTTACCAAATATGTAAGATGTATGCATACTAATAGCCAGGTTACCATTGCACATACTAACTGAAGTGACAGAAATACTAATTAGACTTAGTCTTTTCAATGAATCCAATCAAACTTTATTAATCAGGTCATGTCAAGAATATAACCAATTGGGAGCAGCTAGCTGGCGCAGTGAATGGAGTTAGGAGGACCTGAGTTCAAATTCGGCCTCAAACACTTGACACTTACTAGCTGTGTGATCTTGGGCAAGTCACTTAACCCCAATTGCCTTGCTTCCCTCCCCCTCCTCACCCCCCCCCCCCCGGCAAATAAAAGAATATAACCAATACCTTCCTCTAAGAGCAAACTACTACACTGAATCAGAGGCTTTTTTTTTCATACCAGACTCACACCAAGGTTTCTTCCCTGCCTAGCCAGAAGCTGTGTGTCTCCTTCTGAGACTGTCATCTGGCAAGTGTCTGAAAATCAATCAATCAGACTGCCCACAAGTGAGCACCAGCTGCTCTAGTTTCCAGTGTGGGAGAGAGAGGAGCCAGTCCCAGGCATGACCTAGGAGCTGGCCAATGTGCGGGGACCTCCTGTGGGTTTCTTATGCTGTTCCTAAGTTGTTTACTATATAATTGAATTGGTAGTTTACTCCATAAATTACTGACAAAATTGTTTATAATATTTTTCATTGGTGAACTTTCTTATCAGAGGGTACACATATGTTTATCAGTTATTTAAGAACACATGTTTATTGCATCATTCCATACAAGTGCTTATCTTACTGCTGAAAAAAAACATATACATTCAACTTATTCAAAACAAGCTAATCACAAAATGGAACCTAGAACAAAATGGAGGCAGTTATGCTAAGTTGCCAAATTTATTCTTACTGTCTGAGAAAAGGTGATAAACTTACTCCACTACAAAACATTGTCTCATTTTATCCATACAACAACCCTAGGAAGTAGGTGTTACTATTTTCTCCATTTTTCAGATAAGGAAACTGAGGCAGGCAGAAGTAAAGTGACTTGCCAAGGGTCATACATCTAGTGTCTGAAGGTGGATTTGAACTCAGATCTCTCTGAATCTATACTGGCGGGCTTGCTATATGTGAAGGGCTTTACAAACCTTAAAGTATTACACAAAATATCAGGTATTATTATTATTATTATTAAAAAGTCTACTATACATGCAGCACTGTGTTAAGTTTTAAATATTTAAAAAATTAGATAAGACACGGTCTTTGTCTCTGTGAAGTTAGTAGAGGATTGAGAAGAGGTTTATGATCCATTTAGAAATAGCTATATATAATGTGAAATGAATATTTTTTTACAGTCCAAGGGAAAGATGGAGCATCTCGAGTGTAAGAAATGGTGAGAGCCAATCAAAAAAGACTTTACTATGTGCCAAGCAATGTGTATGATAATAATAAGAAGAACTAACACATATAGCACTGTACCTTGCAATTATTCTCATTTGATCCTTACAACAACCCTGGGAAGTAGGAGCTATTATTATTCCAATTTTCCAGATGACGAAACTGAGGAAGAAAAATGTGAAGTGACTTGTCCAGGGTCACACAGCAAGGAAATATCTGAAGCTAGATTTGAACTTAGGTCTAATTCCTGATTCCAGACCCAGTGCTTTATCCACTGTGCCACCCATGGGAGAGGGGGGAGCACAACAAAAGGCAAAATGTGACCTCTACCTTTGAAGATTTCCCATTTTAATGGGGAGTTGTTGTTCAATTGTTTCAGTTGTATCTGACTCTGTGACCCCGTTTAGTGTTTTCTCAGCAAAGATACTGGCGTGGTTTGCTATTTCCTTCCCTGGCTCATTTTACAGATGGGGAAACTGAGGCAAACAGGATAAGCATTTATATAGCACCCAGTATATGTCAGATCACACAGCTTGGCCACATGAGATGTGGGAAGTAACAAAGGAGGAATCAATGATGAATCTGCAGCTTCAACATACAGCACCATTGATTAAATGAGTAAACCAGAAGTTGGGGTAAGTTTGGAAGGGAAAATATTGAGTTAGATTTTAGACATGTTGTTAGTGATGAGCTCCACTCAAGGCCTCCTAGAAGAAACACTGAGGAGGTACAGTGGTGGGCTTACTGATGTGGAAGTCAGAAAGACACAGGTTCATATCCTCCCTTGCTGGCTCTGTGACTCAGAGTTAGTCATTGAATCTTTCTCAGCCTTAGTTTCCTCATCTATAAAATGAAAAGTTTTAACTCAGTGGCCTCTAATGTCTCTTCCAGTTCTCAAGTTAATACTATTTTAGTGCCTTGTTATGATCAGGAGGTGATTCTGAGTTCTCAAAAGCTATGTCAACGGAGTATTGGCTCTACAGGGTCTACCAAGTTGGAAAAGCTTTGAGTAAAAGCCCAGCTGGTTTTCTAATGTACAAGACTATTGACATACTACTGCTTCCAGAGAGAGATTCAAAGCCAGCAGCTTCTGAGATCTCAAGTAAGCTGTCAATTCTCCATTGGCCATCTCACTCAGTAAAAAAAGATAGATAGATAGATGATAGATAGATAGATAGATAGATAGATAGATAGATAGATAGATGATAGACAAATAGACAAGCAGATAGATACATAGACAGACAGATAGACAAACAAGTAGACAGACAAGCAGATAGATACATAGACAGACAGACAGATAGATAGATACATACATACATACATACATACATACAGCATTTATTAAGCACTTGCTATATTCCAAGTACTGTGCTAAGTGCTTCTAAGCAAAAAGATAGTCCCTGCCTTCAAGGAGCTTATATTCTAGTAGGGAAAAACACGTAAAAGAGAGTTGAAAATGGGTTCCCCACGAGGCAAGATGAAGAAATATTGCAGAGAACCATGGGCTGGTTCATAGTTTGAAGAAAACATGGGTAACTTGGGTGCTTCCTCAAATAGAAGTTGGGAATGAACTCACCAATAAGAGAAAGAAGGTGTAGGAGTGAAGACAATGTTGGAGCCAGCTAAAACCTTCAGGAAAATTGATTATTAAATTTTCAGTAAGAGAATTTTCACTTTAGAAATCCCAAAGGCCACAAATTAGGACTTCACTTGTTGTTTTGCTAATTGTCTAGACTTAAGAAAGCAATAGAGAAAATGTTAATGATGAGGGTTAAACTTAAAAGTATGTCCTGCTTCCTTTTTGTTTTCTCCAGAGAGCTGATTGTTAAACATTTACCAGCATAATCTTGGGTTCGTTGATTGTCAACAAGAGTAGAAGGTTACTAGATAGAGATGGAGAGGAATCAATTATTTTCTTGAATAGAGATAAAGGGCATTAAATGAAGACTTGCAAGCATGTGGATTCTTTAGAAAATGCCTTCCCTAATATAAATATGTGAATTAATACGAAATGATTTTAAAATCTATAATATAATATCTAGTAATCCTAAATATACAGATATATGAGCTTTCTAACAAAGAGAATGGAATTAAATCGAAAACCATTACTCATAAGATCCCCCCCTGGTTTTGTTTGACTAGAGAATGAGAGAGTGCTAGGTTGGTCCTCTGACAACAAAAATGTCGTCCATCCCTGGGCCCATACTTGAAACCTTTCCAGCTTGGCAGGACACTCCCATAGTTTGTGTTCTGCTGGCATAGCACCAGGGACCCAGGGTTCTCCAAGCCATAATGAGGTATCAAAGTGGACCCATTTTGTCTGTCAGAATATCAGCAAAAATATACTTTTTAAAAAGAATGGTCAATTCTGCTTGGAATTTTACAGAGTTGTTTTCAATTAAGTGAAAGAAGCCAATCTGACTAGACAGACCAAGTGAAATTTTCCAATTTTAAAAACAGGAACCTTTTCCTTTGCTTCCCCCTTGTTTTTTTTCCACCAGCTTTCTCTGATCTCCCCATCTCCTTTTGATTATCTTTTCTCCCCACCCCCTAAGCTCTTCTTTCTCTTCTCCTATCTCCTCTCTAGTATTCTTTGTTTCCCGGTGCCTGTCCCTGTATAGAGAAGGAGTGATACTAGAAGAATCCTTACTACAACAGAGGAGGAGAGACAGACAGACCGAGGGAAGAGAGGAGAGAGAGACAGAAACAGAGACAGAGACAGGGAGAGAGAGAGAGAGAGAGAGGGACAGAGACAGAGAAAAGAGAGGAGGGGCAGAGACAGAGAAAAGAGAGGAGGGACAGAGACAGACAGAGAGGAGAGGAGAGGAGAGAAGAGGAGAGGAGAGGAGAGGAGAGGAGAGGAGAGGAGAGACAGAGAGACAGAGAGACAGAGAGACAGAGAGACAGAGAGACAGAGAGGAGAAAGAGAGAGAGAGAGAAGAGAGGAGAGACAGAGACAGACAGTCAGATAGAGACAGTGAGGAGAGAGAGAGGAGGGATTTAATTAAGGAAAGAAACAAATTACTAGTACTAAAGTGTAAAGACATCAAAAAGCTCCAACAGGATTGAATATATGTAATTTCCCCTGTTGCAAAGCCACGGGATGGGAAGGAAATGGAACTTCTGAGTGACCATTAAGATGTTACAGCACCCGGCACCTTGGCTTCCCATAGTTCACAAGGTGAGCTTGCAAAGCCTTTGCTTCCAGAAGAAATTGTCACTTTTCTTAGTCTTGAACTGAGTCTGGGATGAAGCAATCTCCTTGTTAACCGTCTCTACAATCTGCTACATGCCGGTAGATGATTATGGACTTCAAAAGGAAGGCATACTTAGGAATGGAGATGGGGAGAATTAGACCCAACATGAATCAGTCAAAAGAAGTCAGGAAAGGCTTTTTGGCTCTAATAAGCACTTCGAGCACTGGGCTGGTGCTAACCAGTTTGTTTGGTAAGCTGAAAATATTATGCCCCAAATTTAGGAAGTCTGACAGCCGAGCATCTGTGTCGTTATCAGACAAATATCTCTCTGTACCTGGACTCCGTGTCCAAGACTGCTCACCACCTCAGGTCTTGCATGGAGTTATGTCAACACATGACTCAGAAGAGGAGGAAAAGGAAAAACAGGCATAGAGGGAGGGGAACAAGCAAATACAAACATTAGCCAAAGTAAGCCAGCTTGGTTTTAAATGGAAATGTGAATACATTAAAAGCCACTCACACAATCACCACCCAAAGATAAAATGGAGGGATCTAGCTTAAGTTTTATCTGGGTTTTCTCATAAGTAAGCCCTTTCTCCTCCCTAGGAAGGAGGAAGAGGGAACAATAAAGAAATCAGATACTCTTGTTAGCATTTCCCTTTAATCCATGCTGTTCTCTAAAGTTTGAGAAGCATTTGGTTAAGTGGGCAGAAAAGACTGTAGGATTAAAGCTGGAGAAGATGTTTGAGTTCATTTATTTCAAGGATACTTACCCTGGGGGCCATGAATTTGGCCTTTTTAAAAAGTTTGATAAAATTCAGTATAATTGGTTGCCTTTGCAATCCTTCATATTTTTTTGTATATTTAAAAAATATTATCCTGAGAAGGGATGCCCTAGACCAAGGCTGGAGAACCTGCGACCTTGAGGTCATATGTAGGTCTTTGGTTTCAGCCTTTTGACTGAGTCCACGTTTTACAGAACAAATCCTTTTAATAAGGGGATTGGTTCTGTGAAGTTTGGATTCAGTCAAAGGCTATACTTGAGGACCTAGAGGGCCACACGTGGCCTCAAGGCTGTAGGTTCCCCACCCCTGCCCTAGACTTTACCAGGTTGTCAAAAAGGGGTCCATGACACACAAAAGGTTAAAAATCTCTGATCTGGACTAATCCCCTCACTTTGACAGATAAGGAAACTGAGACCCTGAGAATTTAAGTGAACTATCTAATGTAATCTAAGTAGTAAACATTAGATGCAAGGCTAGAGCCCAGATCATTTACCTCCAGAATCAGGGCTCCTTCCCCTGTACCATAACTGGCCTTGAAAGGGAGAAAATCTGGGTTCCAGTTTTCCCCCTGATATATACCAGCCATGTGACTATAATCTCCTACTTCTCCCAGAAAAGTCTTTAAGATGATCAATTTGCTAACAAGCTGCTGATTTGTAATAGCTAAAGGCCTTTCCATACCAGGAGTTCCCCACACAAATGAAATCACCAGTCTAGACCAAAGGAAAAAAAATCCATAAACATTATTGACTTCTCAGTCACACGATTCCCATAATGCTTTGTGCTCAGACTGTGACCAAATTTCCTGAATAGTTTACATATAGAACCCTTTGTTAGTAGAAAACATCCCTGAAAAGTAGAGCTGGTCTGCTACAAAGGGGTCATAAAACTATTAGTTTTTAGTCAATTCAACATTGTCAGTTATTTTCATCAGATAAAATCTGTCCAGCTTTATTTCCCTTTCCTCCATAGAAAGCAAATCTCCTTTGGGCACTTAAAATGAGCCTGCCTGGATTACAAAAATGCTTCACTGCTCCTGAGGAATCTTTCATTACTCTCTCTACAGAGAATGACATCACTAATTGATTTATTTATTTATTTTGCCACCAGGAAGTACTGACTGAAAAGGAAACCTTCATTTCCTTTTGGGTATACAATAACAATTATGTTTTAATATAATGGCAATTATTTCAGTTTGTGCTTAAGTGCCAGTGATAAATTTAGATTAGGAACTCAATGTTGTTTTCTGCCCAGTGCTAAGTAGCGACTCCATGGATGCCCAGGGAATTTACAACTGGATAATTTACACCAAAGGTTCTTAACCCTTCTAGTGTCATGGATGGCCCCTTTGGCACTCTGCCTATGGATCTACTCTGAGAATACTGTTTTTAAATGCATTAAATAAAACACATAGAATTATAAAGGAAACCAATTATATTGAAATAAAGTTATCAAAATAATTTTTAAAAATCAAGTTCCCAGACCTCAGATTAATAGCCCCTGATCTGGATTTTCCAAGGCATTTAAGCCAAATATAAACTGATGGTCAGTCAGATAGTCCCAAATTAATTGGGCAAATTCATGTTTTTGTTGACTCTGTAGGCAGAATAATAACATATGTAAAGGAAGCTAAGAAGGAAAGGTAGGGGTAGTGGGGTAGATACATGATTCTACCACATTAAAGAGTTAAATTTTCTAAGTGAAACTTAAGAAAAATCTTGTGATGGAACTTGTCCTCTTTATTGGAGGTGGAATGTTACTGATCATGATGATTACTTTGATCACCAAACATCTCACTCATATTATCTAGTTATATTTTATGGTCAGAAAAACTTAAGGGGAGAGAAAATTTAATGATTTACTCAGTCATATAGTAAAAAGGACTATTTCTCAACCTGGTCAACTGAAGACAAATAAAATAAGCCAACCTAAGGTTGATAAGGCTGTTATAACTTCATGCAGTTCAGCCTCCAGTCTTCTTTTAGATCTTAATAGAGTACGACAAACCTTTAACTAGGGCAGGCTATCCAGGGCTTTACCTCAGGCAACAATATTTGAAGGGTGCTGACAGTACTTTCCAAATTTCAGCAGCTCTGTGCCTAATTAGTGAAAATAATTAGTTAAAATAGGAAAATACTAGATGGTAACTTCCTCCTCTATGATAGGCAAAGTCTAAATCAGGCTCAGTTCTCCCATTCCAAGGTTTGCTGTTATTGTTAAATGCAACAGGCATTCGTGAATCATAAAATCCAATTAAAAATTAGTTTAGTCATTAAACATTAAAGATACACAACTGAATAATTTAAAGGACATAAAATGCAACCCTACTTTTGTAATCACCACATCATGAATTTGAGGAAATGACTTGCAGGCGGTTGGGGCTCAGGAAAAGACCTCTGACAACTTTCCTCTGCTCCTACTTGGGACTATTCTTTTTATATTTCTATTTCATATTTTATATTTATTATATTTTATGCTTATATTTCAAACTACCAGGTATATAAGTCACTAGGTAGGACTAGCTAAGGGGAAGGGGAAAGGTTCTACCTGACCACAATAACTCTAATAGCCCTGAGAACAAACACAAGTTCCTACCCCATTTTCCTATGCTCCCCAAAAATTATGTCCGGTGGACTGATGTTGTCCCAATGTCTCCGTGTCTACCTCCTGTAGTTCCCACAGCAATGACCTCAAAGTGGCCCCAGGTCTCTGCTTCTTCCCCCAACTGAACTGAAAGGGAGATGTGTGCTTCTTACCCTGGGCATGTCCTATGCCTTTTGCCTCAGGTGCTTAAAATACTCGTGCTATATTTTATAACACAAAATGGGCAACTTGGAGACCCAACCAAGCTAAAGGTAATAATCATGATAACAATAATAGTATCTAATACCTTCAGTTTTACAAAGTGCTTTCCATGTATTTACCATTTTATCCTCACAATAAACCTGGGAAGCAAGTGCTACTTATCCCCATTTTAGAGATGAGGAAACTGGGGCAGTCAAATGTTAAGTGACTTGCCCAGGGTCACACATCTAATAAGTGTCCGAGGCCATATTTGAACTCGTCTTCTCGATCTAGCATTCTATATCTACTGTACCACATCACTGCTTCAATATTCACAAATGTTCTTTATTCACCTAGATAGATGAGTTACCTGCTTCCCGACCTATGCATGAGAAAAAGGTTTTCATAAATCTACAGACAGTAGTTCTCCTCAAGGTGAAAGAGGTGATTTGAACCTCCCACTTACTTTTTTGGTGTAATGGAGAAGCAGTCCTCTTGCTCTCCCATGCATGAAATCATGGCTCTTCTATATGGACATTTTCTTACACCCATTCAGCCTTCTGGGGAGGGATTATCAGCTTAACAAAACAAGCCTGTAATAGGCCCTCTCCCCTGCAAGTTACAGCTGATGCCCAAGCACTTAGTTTCCCTTCGGTCTAGCTGAATTGTATCTCTTAGACATCAATGAGAAGAATGGAGTTCACAGCCTTGCTGGGTCGCCAGCAAAGTTTTACTTAAATGGAATATATTGAACACTTTATAGTTTTCTCTCCAGAAAAGCCACAACTGTAATTAGGACATATATCCTCTACATGTGACTTTCAGAATAATTTTTGATAAAACATAATGTTTAGAAAATGTTTGTTGAATTGAATACTAAGCTTTAAAAGAAATTAAAAGAATTAGTTGTCTGCATGAAGGTCTGAAAAACTGAATGAATTCTCCTCTATGCAATTTACTTCAATTCCATAAACGTATATTAAACTAAAAATTGTCTAGTCATGTTCAACTCTTCATGACTCTGAGGACCATCTCACACTAATGCTGTTCATGGGGTTTTCCTGGCAAGAATTCTAGAGTGATTTGCTATTTCCTTCTCCAGTGGATTAAAGTAAACAGAGGTAAAGTGACTTGCCCAGGTCACATAGCAAGGAGGTATCTGAGGCTAGATTTGAACTCAGGTCTTCCTGATTCCAAGCCCAGCTATCTATCCACTGAGCCACCTAGCTGTCCCAAACTAAGAATGCCAATATGAAAAATAACAATCTCTTTCCTAAGTTCATATTCTAAAAAGAGAGTAAAGATATGTACGAATATAAGTATGATACAAGGTAGAATGTGATAAAGGTAAAGATGGTCTTTGACAAAGTGATATAATAAAAGTATGTTGTATGAACATTTAGGAGTGGGGAGAACTGATTATGAAACATTTACCAGCATATCACTGATACAACTAACTGTAATTGCATGTGTATTGGAGGTAGTTTAAGGCCGGGAAGAAAGTGCTCGATTTTTTTTAACATTAAGAAGAACTTGGGGACTATTAGTATAGATTATTACCTTTAAATAAATAAATTATCTTTAAAATTATTACTTTTAAATATTACCTTAAATAAATTATTGCTTTTAAACATAGATATTTCATTACATTCCTACAAAATGTGGAAAAGTAGAATTTAATCTTGAACAGTTAAATTAGCAAAGTTCTGTCTCTTTTAGAAAAACTATAAATAAAGCCTTCTTAGAAATTATAGTCTAGCATGGGGATAAGGGAGATCTGCAGATGCCATAGAATTCTGTATATTATAATTAATCTCATTATAGGGGTGGCTAGGTGGGGAAGTTAATAGAGCACAGGCCCTGCAGTCAGGAGGACCTGAGTTCAAATCTGGCCTCAGAAACTTAACACGAAACTATCCGTGTGACCTTGGGCAAGTCACTTAACCCCAAATGCCCTATCTTCCCCCCTAAAAAAATAAATAAATAAAATTAATTAATTATAACCTTGTAGAGCAAGGTTATAATTTAATATTTCTAACTCTGGAGTATCTTTTATAATGAGCCCCTTCTTTCCAGTTCTATCACTACCACCCTAACTCAGACCCTCATTACCTACTCTTCTGACTATTGAATAGTCTCCTATCTGCTCTCCCTTCCTCAAAAATTAATCTTCTGAAGGTTCTTTCATGGAATAGAAATGATTCCATATTTAAAGTCTGAAGATCAGAGCTCAAATCCTGAATATATCACCTACTACCCATCTCTATTCTTCTCTGTCTTCCCCTTCCATTGTGCCCTCTGGAACTCTGTTTTATTTATTTATTGTTTTATGTTTTTTTATTTTTTTATTTGCTTTTTGGAGGGGGGAAGATAGGGCAATTGGGGTTAAGTGACTTGCCCAAGATCACATGACTAGTTTTTTGTGTTACATCTCTGAGACTGGATTTGAACTCAGGTCCTCCTGACTCCAGGGCTGGTGCTCTACTCACTGCACCACCTAGCCACCCCTTTATTTATTTAATTTTAACAAATTGCCCTTTATATTAACCCTCTTCCTCAAACACTCCTTTCATCTTCTTGCAGTTATGGAAATTTGGTTCTGCCAAGAAGATGCTTCATCCTTGATTACCTTTCATAATTCTGGGTATACCATCTCTCCTTGTCATTGAGACACTGGGCCAACAGGAGTTAGCAGACATCTTGCTCCTCACTGCCACTTTCAGACCTTCAGTCTTCCTTCAACCCTTAACAAACTTCCTTCCTTCCAACCAACTCTCTCTCTCTCTCTCTCTCTCTCTCTCTCTCTCTCTCTCTCTCTCTCTCTCTCTCTCTTCTCTCTCTCTTCTCTCTCTCTCTCTTTCCCCCCTCCTTTCTCTTGCTTTTTCTTTTCTCTCTCTCCATGATATATAATATGTATATATTCAACTATACACTTACTTATAATGTATATATGTGTGTATGTATACCATAGACATTTCTAAAAAAACTGACCTTTTTTTTCTTTAAAAACATTCTGCATTTCAAAAATGATTGATTGTTACCTTTTCCTTTCTCCCCCTATGTGTCCAGGACAGTAAGTTTAAGGCAGAGGGTTTTTTCACAGGTGCTAAATGCAAATTTAAAATGATGCCTCCCACACTGGAGCTAACATTGCCCCAATATAAAGTCCAACTAACTTACACTAGATTTTTAGTAGTTGTTCCAACTGTATCCAATCAACTGTACCCAAGCAACTAAACTAAACTATTCCAAAACAAAGACCAAAAAGGGGAGGGGGAGGGGGAAGAGAACCATGAAAATTTATTTTGGATGTCAGAAATATTTTCAGAAATATAGGCACTGGTTAATCAAACTTTCAAATTGCTTAAATACATTCTCTCCTCCTGGAATTGAGAATTCATCATGCTAAGCATTCATACATAAATATGTGACTAATTATTGAGCATTCACTACAATTCCATAGAAATCTAGTGTAATAGAAAGCAAAAAATGAAACAAAATCTGTTACTGTCATGACAAAATAAAATAAAAACACTATTGGCCAAACCACAGCCCACAGATTGTATACTTCTATACAATATCATGTGATGTATGAGTTCACTGGGGCAGGCTCATGGAGTGTGAAGGAGTTGAAGATCACAGCCCCTTTTTGCTTGCAATGAGTGACTTTATGAGTTTCTGTGGCCAAAATAATTATTCAGATCTTCAAATAATGAGGCTCTCTAAGCTTTGTAGTCTAGTAAGATTTGACAGAATTCATTCTCCACTTTATATACCCTTTGAGAAGTTTGGGTCCTCTCAGTGGTCTGCTGGTAGATGTTTAACAAGCATCTCAGAGAATGAAGTAAATATATTCACAGCACATTTTAAGTTTAATCTAAATCACACACATTTTATCCATCACTTTCTTGAGTCTGGATTGTCAATAAAACAATAAATCAAGCACTGATTTTAGCATGTACTGATTTACAGGGTGTAAATGCTCACAATGAAAATTTAGCTAAATTGAATAATCCATCTCCCATCAGGTAATATTTATAAAACACTGGTACACATTCATCAATACATAAGTGCTTATTCCCATCCCCCTTCCCTTCTCTTCCCCAAGCAGCCCTCACTAGGCTGTTTGAATTGGCACCTGCAGTCCTCTCCATGCCACAATGAAGCAGTAAAGTAGGACTTCAGTTGATTGTGCTGAACATCACTTTAATAAAATCCCAAGCACTAGCCATTCCTCCTGGATACTGTCTCCTCCACTGACTTTCTGTTCCACTGCTGTTTCTAGGCTTTCCTCACCTAGCTATCGGGTGATTCTGCAGTCACTTTTACTATATCCTCATTATTTATCACCCCTCCCCTTAGCTTGGTGGGGGGGCGGTATTCCTTAAAGCTCTGAACAGGACCTCCTTCTCTTCTGTCTCTGCAAACTCTTACTTGTTGACTTAATCATCTTCTATGGGGCTTCTGTGCAGACAAATACAAATTCTACACATCTAGCTCTCATCTCTTTTTAACTATAGAGCTGCACCATCAACCACCTCACCTAACCTATTGAAATAGCCTCCTAATTGCTCTTTGCTGCCTCCATTCTCACCTCCTCTTCATCATCTTCACCCCCTTCCATACTGCCAAAATCATATTCCTGAAGCACAGCTGTGACCATGTCAGTCCCTTTTGAATAGTCTCTAAAGATCAAACACAGATTCTTTAACCTGTCATTTTAGGACTGCCACAATCTGGCTCCAACCTCCCTTTTCACCATTACTTTACATCACTCCCCTTCACACGGTGTATGTCACAGACTGGACTGGATTCCATTTCCTACTTCCATGGATTTCCACAATCCACCCCTCAGGCTCTCTTCATCTTTACTGTCCAAAATCCTGATTTTCCACCAAGGCTCAAACTCAGTATCACCTTGGGTTAAACTTCTGCCTCTGATACTTACTACCAGTTGGACCAATCATTTAACCCACCTAGATCTCAGTTTCTTCATGTGTAAAACAAAGATTTTAGATTCTATAGCCTCTGAGGTCCCTTCTGGCTCTGTATCTATGATGCTATAAATCCCATGAAGTTTTCCCTGATCCTCCCCCCCCATTCAATTATTAGTAGATTATTTTTCCTCAAATCACCTTATATTTGCTTATCTGAGTATATGTTGTATTCACTACCACCACCTGCACACACACATACCCTCCACCCAGGAGAAGATAAACCCCTTAAGTTTGGGGAAGATTTCATTTTCATTTTTTTTTGTTTCCAGTGCTTACCACAGTGCATTGCCCATAGTCACCCAATAAATGTTCTGAAGTGAACTGAACTGAATTGAGAAAGAGAATCCAGTTGGACTAGTTTGTGGATGGAAACAATAAGAGGTAAGGCTGGAACATAGAGCCACCATTTCACAGTGTTAATGTTGCTGAAAAAAAATTCAGTGCCGGTAAGTGATGGCTCATTCAAATGTTGCATACCTGTGATCACAGAAAGACCCTATGGTCTCATTGTGTCCCATCTAAACATTTATTTCCTTCCCTAGTAACAGGGAAGGAAGACAGAGAAAGAAAGAAAGAAAGAAAGAAAGAAAGAAAGAAAGAAAGAAAGAAAGAAAGAAAGAAAGAAAGAAAGAAAGAGAGAGAAACAGACAGAAAGAAAGAAAGAAAGAAAGAAAGAAAGAAAGAAAGAAAGGAAGGAAGGAAGGAAGGAAGGAAGGAAGGAAGGAAGGAAGAAAGAAAGAAAGAAAGAAAGAAAGAAAGAAAGAAAGAAAGAAAGAAAGAAAGAAAGGAGGAAGGAAGGAAGATAGATATGACTATATATAAATATACATATATATCTGTAGGTAGATTTATCTGTAGCTATATATATAGATAAATACCTACATATATAAATAGATATACTAATGCATCTATATCTAGCTAGATAGATATATCTAGACACAGAGGTTCCTAAACTATGAAATACTGGGAGTAGGGGACCGCTGGAACAATGAGAGGCAGTGGGTGCCTTGGGTGCAAGTGGGAGGAGGGGGGCATTGAATAAAAATAAGGGGACAATGGAAGCATAAGTGGACAGAAGAGAAGAAAAATTTGAAAAATCATTTTATCTGTTGTGTAACAGAGTTAAAGTTGTAGTGATTACATTATTTTCCAAATAAACACACAAAATGTAAGTTATAATCAATCAGTGGTCAAGTCTATTCACAGGTCTTAGTAAGCAAGTATTGACTTGCCAGTATGGCCCGAATTTTTGGGAAGTCCACCATTCATCAGCAGGAATATGAGTTTGTAATGACTTGTTTACAGTGAGATACTATAAAGTGACATGATACAATATATTGTGTCATCAAAATTTCAATGCAAGAAAAAACCCCAAATTTATAATAAATTATTAAATTTAAGTTGCATCATTTTAAACATATATATTATAATTTTTAACACAAATTTCAAAAAACAACTGTTAAAGGGCTATAGAAAGTAGTTTTCCAAGGGGCACTGAGTATTTTTTTAAAGGGGGAGGTGGTCCAAATAAGTTTGGGAACCTCTGATCTGGAGAAATAGAGAAAGAGAGAGAGAGACAGGGAGACAGAGAGTTCAGTTCTCCTACCTTTGCTGTGACATATAAGTTCCCTAAACAATAAAAAAAAAGCTTCATTCATTATCCTTCCCACAGCTGGTAGACTACGTGGCCACCAGCTCCAAAACATCCATGTGCTCTTCTATTCAGAGGACAGAGCAGAAAAGTATCACATACTGAATAAGATGCTGCTTCTCCATTGGTAAAAGAATACCATTAATCAAGACTAATAAAAGAGCAAGAGGGAAGCAACAAGAACATTGGGTTTGGATCTTGAACTTAAAGAGGCCCTCAAATTTAGCAAAAGCTCATGCTTCAACTATGAAACAAAAGGATTTAGATAATCTCATCCTCTTTAATATCAACTGTGGGATTGCACAAAAAATACATTCTCTTAATCATTAGTTTATTTGCACTGGAAAAAATATCTATTAAGTAAAAAATTCAAATTATCTCAATTTGGGGAACCTTTTATTTAATGCCTTTATTTTGGAGCAACCTATGATTTCATCAATATATGGTACTCACAGTGAGGAACTCTGGCTGCCAATTCAGATCAGTAATTATCAGGCAATTTATAGTTCTAGAGAGTTTTCTGAGGCACCAAGAGACTAAATCATTTTCTATGGGACACACAGCCAGTATGTTTCAGAGGCAGGATTTGAATCCACACCTTCCTTACTCTAGCTAGCTTTCTACCCACCACTCCACACTGCCTCTTGAATTTATCCTATCCCCAATATTTTATTTCAGGATTGAACCTTGGACTCAAAGAAGCCTTCAGATTCAACAAAAATTCTCATCCTTCAACTACAGGACAAAAGCACGAAAATAATCTAAGCTTTTGATAGCTAAATCAATGGAATATGAACTCTGGAACACCCCCACCAAATTGTAAATGTTTTGAGGTTCCTACAAAATGTGCTATCAACTGACTCAGAGCCCTAACTAGGTCACTAGGCTAGTCACTAGGGCTCTGAATTTAGAGGACATTGGAAACATTTCTGGTAGCTATTCTCCTAAGGTCTTACCATTTGTAAATTGTTATAAAGAAAGATAGTGGAATATTATGAGTAATAGTGTCTTACTTATAAAGTAAGTGCCTTACTTGTAAAGTGCCTTAGCAATAACCTGAAAGGGAAAATGAGCCTGTGGGCAGCATAGAGTGAGACTCAATTAAGTCAAATCATCTCAAGATCATTTAAAGATGAAACTGACTAGAGGACAACAAATAGATGGAAATGAAATGGATAAGGTAGCATTTCCATTCTTCTCATTAGTCAGTAGCAACACCACATTTGGATTCTTAAGCTCAATCCTCTGGGTTATACATGTTATATGAAAAAATAGAAATGGCACTAAGAAAGGCAGCTGGACCACTCCAGATTTACACAGAGGAAATTCATGCCTGAAGTGATAGAATTTTGAGAATGGTGAGAGATCATTTCTCAAGAAATATAAAAGGAGGAAAGCTATCAAATGCTTTTGATAGAGAGCTGATGAAATAGAAGTTCAGAATGAGACATTTTCAGACATGGCTAATGGAATTTTGTTTCCCTCAGGACTATATGCATATTTTTTTTTTTTAAATCAAAGATAGACTTCTACTGAGGGAGCATGGGGTTAGTGGGAAATAACAAGTATATTAAAAAAAGAAAGATAAGAGTATCAATAAAATATTTTTAAATACACAGAAAGCAACAACAAAGTTCCTAAGGGATACAAACTGGGGGCTTTTGTTACTATCCTGATAAGTTTTATATGTATTCTTTTGAAACAAACTATATAACAGAAGTTTACAATATTCTTTGTTGTTGTTTTAATGGAATGTTTTTGTTTGTTGATAACTGTTAAGTTCAAAATAAATAAGAAAACATTTAAAAAAAACAATTGGGAAAAATCATGGATGATGTCACTATCAAAAAAAAAAGCAATTAAGAGGACATCACAAACTACTGACCCCTACTTCAGCAAGTCTACAAAATTGTTATAAAAATTACCGACATATTTTTCCAGGCTTAATGAAAATGTGAGAAGGAAACCTGAAGGCTTTAAGAAAGGGAACTGTTGATTTCTAGTTTTAGTAAAAGTGATGTGAAAATGTCAATAACGAAAATTAATCTTTAAAATATGTTCTGTGTTCTCAGAGAATCAATTGTCAAACATTTACCAGCACATCATTGACAGCAGGTTACCATTACCTGGCATCTATAATAGGTGTTCAATAAATACTTGTCGACTGACATGCAAAACGTGGCATGAAATGTCTAGAAGATGTGTGATTAGAAAAAGAGGGAAGCCAGTTATGTTTCAGGTAAGAGGAATAAGAGATCGCCGTATGTGGCACTGATTGTCACATCATGTCAAAAGACTAAAGCAAGACTTTTTAACCTTATTTTGTATCATAGACTCCCTTGGCAGTCTGGTGATGCCTAGCAGAATTGTGTTCTCAGAATTGTGTTTTTAAATACATGAAATAATTAACATAATAATTCATTTATATAAAGCTTTAAAGCTTATAAAGCATTTTAGAAATATTATCTCATCCTCAACAACAACCCTGGGAAGTAAATGCTATTATTATTCCAGTTTTACAGATGAGGAAACTGAGACTTGCAAAGGATAAGTGACTTGTCCAGGGTCATTCAGGTATTAAGAGTCTGAAGTAGGATTTGAACTCAGGTTTTCATAACTCCAGGTCCAGTGCTATATTTACTGAACCACATATCTGTCTTGCATACACAAGATTTCAAAGGAAAACAATTATATTGAAATTAAAAATTAATTTAAAAAAAACATTCACACACACCCTGTTTTTGTTTGGTTTTTCTTTTGCTTTTTGGAAGGGGGGGGATGCAGGGCAATTGGGGTTAAGTGACTTGCCCAAGGTCACACGACTAGTAAGTGTTAAGTGTCTGAGGCAGATTTAAACTCAGGTCCTCTTGACTCCAGGGCCAGTTCTCTAGTCACTGCACCACCTAGCCACCCCTCACACACCCTATGCTAACAAGCCTGACTTAGAGGTAGACTTTCAGCACTTTGGGTGAAGGAGGAGGAACGGGAGGAGGAGGAGGAGGAGGAGCAGAAGGAGGAAGGGGAACTGGCAGGTTGGGTCCCCAGAAGACAGCTCCCACTACTCACAGATTGTTGTTAGTCCTTCACTCTCAAAGAGGACCAATGATATCACGAGGTGATGTATTGACATTCCCATGAATTGGATTTAAATGAGACAGAGCTACACAGAGTCATAAGATTCACTTTCTCCTCCAGAGTCATCAGCGTCCTATGGCAAGACAAAAGTCCAGATTACTGGTGATGGCCACACTTTGCACAGAATTGTAAACTGAATGGAACAGAGTGAGATTCTTGTAAATTAGTGGAATTAGCTTAAACTCTAGCTTCCCAAATACCATCTAGCCTCCCATCTACCTAATGAACTAAGAAATAACCTCATTGCACACTGGGAAGAGGGTTCTCTTTTCAGGGTATCTCAAATCCAGAAGGGGCTCTGTCTATACTGCAAGCTATTTATTGTGTTTTTGTCAATAAATGAATTCCAATCCATTTTAAATATGGAAACCTTGCTAACAAATTTATCATACTAAATACTTTGATCTTTTGATTCATATTGGATATTTTAGAAAGGGTTATAACTCCCATGGTTTTATGAAAATGAACAGAATTATTTTAGGAAAAAAATACATTTCAACCTCTGAAGAATAATTCAATTAATAACATGAATTAATAAATCCATCATAACCATATATACACCACCTTATGCTTATGTTTTGTATGTAAATTGTTATAAAGATGGTGGAATATTATGAGTAATAGTGCCTTACTTATAAAGTGCCTTAATACTTTAAAAGATACCTTTCCTTAGATTACAGCTTCCTAATATGTCTCAAACTCATTCATCAAGATTCTAATGGGACACCAGAAAAGACAATTCCTCTTGGGGAATAGAAAACTAGTTGAAATAGTGGAGGATGAGAAATCTAAAAACCAAATTTTCCCCTGGGGTCAGAGTAACTAAACTATTCCTTTAAAATGGAGTATGTGTACAACAATTTGGCAATTTTGAGGGAGAGGACCAATAGGGGTTTACTTACAAGAGATACGTTTGTGGGTAATAGCATTTATATAGAGTTCAGGGTAGACAACATCTTTTCACCATGATGACACTGTGAGGTAGAGAATGCATGCATTATTTATCGTCATTTTTATGGAGGAGGAAACTAAGGCTCTGAAATGAAATTACCCTTGCTTCTAATTATCAGAACCAGAACTCAAACTCAGATTCCCTGACTCCCCCTTGGACCACAATGGCTAATTTAGTTAACACTGCAATTGATTGCACAATGATTGGTTCAAAGAAACTAAATACACAAACAACTGCATGTGAAGACAAATACAAAAATGGGAGAATGATAAGATATACAGGCGCCAGGCCATAGAGATCCATCTTGCCCTACTGGAAAGTCGGAGGGGGCATGGGGGAGGATATAGAAGAGAGCAGATTGGGGGAGGGGGTATACAGTGGGATTGTGTTTTGGGGTGGTGGGTAGGGAAAAGATGGGGAGAAAATGTGTAACTCAAAATCTTGTGGAAATGAATGATGTAAACTAAAAATAAACAAAATTTAATTCAAAAAGTGGGAGAAAGAGCAATTCATTATGTTTAAGGCTTAATCTATGAAAAGAAATTGTATGAAAATTTAAAAAAATATCTCCCGGAGTTCATCTGTATAACCTTTTGCTTGTTTAAAAAAAAAAGTCAGATGCCTTGATCAAATCACCTAAATCTCCTAAGGCTCTGCTCTGGTTGTCTTCTCTACTCCCTCCATATTACTTCACTTGGTGACCTCATCAGCTCCCATGGACTCCCTTATCATCTCTATACAGATGATTCTCTGATCTATTTATCCAGCCCTAACTTATCTCTTGACTTCCAATCTCACATCACCACCTGCCTATAAGATATCTTGCACTAGATATCCCATAAACATCTTAAACTCATCATAGCCAAAACAGAACTCATTGTCTTTCCCCAAATCCCTCCCCTCTACCAAATTTCCCTTTAATTTTCAAGAACACCATCACTGTCCAAGTTACCTTGGCTCACAAGCTAAGTGGCATCCTTGAATCTTTTTTCTCATTCATCTTTCCACCTCCCATAGTATCCAATCTGTTGCCAAACCCTGTTATTTCTACCTTTGCAACATTTCTTCACTATCCTGTTGTTCTTCACTATCCTTCATCACCTCATACACAAACTATTACAATACCTTTCTGATTGGTCTTCCTGCCAGTTGGCTGTACAATGGATACAGCACTGACCTTAGAGTCAGGAAGACCAGAATTTAAACCCAACTTCAGATACTTACTAACTGTGTAACCCTGGATAAGTTACTTAACTTTGGTTTGCCTCAGTTTCCTCAACTGTGAAATGGGGCTAATAATAGCTCCTACCTAGCAGGGTTGCTGTGAGGAACAAGTGAAATAATATTTGTGTAAAAAAAAAATAGCACAATGCCTAGCACATAGTAGGCACTATATATAATCCCTTCTCTCCACCATCACCCTTCCCATGCACTCCCCTGTACCAGTCTATTGTCTATTCAATTGCAAGAATAATGTTCCTAAAGCAGAATCCTTACCACATCATTTCACTACTCAATATGCTCCAGTGGCTCCCTACTACTCCTAGGATAAATTATAAAATGAAATGAAATAAAATAAAATACAAGTCTCTGTTGAGTTTTTAAAGCCCTTCACCACTTGGTCCCTCTATACCTTTATAGTCTTCTGACAACTTACTGTCCTTCATGTATCCCTAGATGATGCAACCCTGGTCTTCTTGTTGTTCTTCCCACTGGTTGTTTCTCATGCCTTGAATGTTGTCCCTCCTCACCTCCACTTCCTGATTTTCCCACTTCTCCACAAGACTTTTCTCAAATCCAACTTTCTTCAAGAAGCCTTTCCTAGTCCCCCTTAATGCTAATATTAATACTGAAATTACTTCCAACTTACTCTATATATCTTGCATATACATAGTAGTTTTCTTTCCCATTAGACTGTAAGTTTCTTGAGGACAGGGACTATTTTACCTTTCTTTGCATCCCCAACACTTAGCACAGTGCCTGGTACATAAAAAGTTCTTGAGTAGAATTATCTTGACTTTCTCTGGCAGCCACAGCCTCTGGGCCAAATAATGAAAAGCTTATTTGCATCATCACATTTTTTTTTTCTAGGATAGACTGGGTAGTCTTCAGTTTCTCAGTCTGATACTTCCCAACATCTTTGGTCCTCACAGATGTACAAAACTGGAGATGAAGGAATGCCCTAAAGAAACATTGCCTAAATTGGGAAGAAACTCAGTTCTTGACTCATTACTTCCCATGTGTATAAACCTACTAAAAAAAAAAAGAAGACAGGGAAAAAAATGAAAGAACTCTGCTAGATTTAGATTCTTTCTCCAAGGGAGAAAATCTGCCCATTGGTGAGTACTCTTTAGTCATACCTCTCAGAAATTACCTTTTGATTTTTACTGATGTTAAACTTTAACCAAGAACCTTAAACACTATTTCTCACATTCCTAAAGAAGAAAATAAATATTCTTAATAAATGTAGAAGCTGATGCTGAATTAACTTGATTATTTCTTTTCAAAGTTATAGCCTTTATATCTGACTTGGCCATTAATAATAAAACATGCTCCTTAATAAGGGTCATGCACTTATTTTTTTCTAGTTTAATATGATGCACATAATTAGCATGTTTATTTGTATGCAAGTTTAATTTTAAGAATGGCGGAGATGGGGGCGGCTAGGTGGCGCAGTGAGTAGAGCATCGGCCCTGGAGTCAGAAGGACCTGAGTTCGGATCCGGCCTCAGACACTTAACACACACTAACAAAAACCTAGCTGAGTGACCTTGGGCAAGTTACTTAACCCCAATTGCCCTCCAAAAAAAAAAAAGAAAAAGAATGGCAGAGATGTATGTTTGAGCTAAGAAATATATTAATGTTTAATTTCTCCTTATGGCTACCTCATAGACTACCTTGCATCCTAGTTAGTAAGGTAACACGGTAGAGTGTATGGAACAGTGGAATCAGTTAGGAAGATGGGTTCAAATCCAGACTCATATATTTACCAGCTGTGGGACATTGGACAATACACTTACCCTCCCTGTGCTTCGATTTCCTCGTCTTACAGATGAGGAAGCTGAACTTAGTAGCCTCTAAGATTCATCTATATCTACAACCCGCCATTATCCCATTCACCCAGACCTACAACCTACATGTCATTCTAGATGCCTCCCTCCTCTTCCCCACATACAGTCTGTTGCCAAGGCCTTTGAAATAAATAATTTATGGTATAAATTTCTTTTCTTCCTTTCTTCCCCCATCCCCCATGCCTGGAATGCTGTCCTCATCTCCACCTCCTAGCTTCCCTGGATCCTTTCAGATACCAGCTAAAATCCCACCTTCAGCAAGAAAACTCTCTTGATCCCCACAAATGCTTCCCTAGGGCCTTCCCTCCAAGGCTATACCCAATTCATCCTGCGTACATCTTATTTGTACATAGTCATTTTCATATCATCTCCTGCATTATACTGTGAGTTTCTTGAGTGCATGGACAGTTTTTGCCTTTGTATTCTCAGGACATCTGGCACACAGTAGGTGTTTAATGAATGTTTGCATAATTTAGTTGCCACCTCCTATAGGAAGACTTTCCTGATCTCTATACTTAGCACCAGTATTTCCTCCTCCTCCTAATTTGCATTGTATTTGTTTCATATGAATATTGCATATATTTTCATGTGTATGTGTTCTTCTCCCGTCTCTGGTAGAATTCGAGATCCTCTATTCTAGCAGAAATTTGTTCTACTTGCCTATGCATATAGGTTACAATATTAACATTCTAGCATAATACCTTGCACATAGTAGGTGCTAAATAAATAATTGTTGAATTGAATTGAATAGTATTTTATATTTCTTCATTTAAGTGCAGCGTATATTCAGTTTTCAACTGAATTTACCATGTACAACTTTTTTTTTGACATGGCCAATGTGGGAATTTGTTGAACTATTCATGCATGTTACAAGGGATTTTTTTTCTTTTTCTTTTTTCCTCAATGCTAGGATGAGGAGAGATAGGTGGGAGAGAGAATAAATACCTGTGTTGTTTGGTTTTTTAATTAAATCTAATTTAGAACAATTGAGTCTGTGCAACACACTATACTACCTGATGGGAACGGAAAGATAACAAAAGCCACAACACCTGTCCTCTTATGCACTGAGCTTTAATATAATCTCCCAGACTGTGCTCACAGTTTCACAAGCCTCAGGCAATCTTCACCTGTTCCCCATATTCCTGTTCCTGCTACTCATGGTTAGCAATATCAGAAGTAGTCGGTCTTTTTTTACCCCTTCTCTGGAACCTCTTTCATTCTTTCTGACCCTTCCAGGGGAGATTTACAAGAACTCTCATCATAGAGAAAAATGAATTTGGCTCAGCCTAAATGTTCACAGTTCTAACACAAAGCCTGAGTCCTCCTTTCTGTTCATTTTGGGGAATTGATCTTTACCGTGGTGGTGGGGGCAGTGATATATTTAATAAGTCAGGTGCCTCTAAGATTCATTCTACATACCTGAATTAGAACAGAAACCAAAACCTGAGAGGGTTATGCTGGGGCATGATGTCCCTCTTTGCTCTAGTGGGAAATGTCTTTGAAATTTCCCTTTTAAAGGTTCAATAAGCAGTAAAATTCCCCCCTGGAAATTGATGCTTTAATCTCTTGAGAAAGCTGACAGGCTAAGCAGCTCTCGGTGGATTCAGATCAGGAGATCAGTTTGACGACTACAGAAATTTGGGAATTACTCATAACAGATGTCAGTTCTTACCACTATTTAGGCTGTGGATAAAATGTAGTAAATAGCTACTTGCCAGTTAATGCAGAACTAGAACAAGTCAACATCAGACATGAGTAAGGAGGAGTTAATGATTCAGCTTATTTTTCTGACCAGTAGAATATTAAAAAAAAAAAAGAAATTTAAATATGGTTGATTTTCAGCCTTATATAAATGTGTATATTTAAATATATTATTTATATATTTGTGTATATACATAAATAAATATGTATTCATTTTTGTTCACGTAAACATTTCAATTTTTTTCTTTGTTTTTTGTTTTTTTTGGATGGGGAAGGTAGGGCAATTGGAGTTAAGTGACTTGCCCAAGGTCACACAGCTAGGGTTTTGTTGTTGTTGTTGTTGTTGTTGTTTTTTAGTGTCTGAGGCCAGACTTGAACTTAGGTCCTCCTGACTCCAGGGCCAGTGCTCTATACGCTGCAACACCTAGCCGCCCCTTTTTTCTTTTTCTTTTTAACATTTCAAAATTTTTATTTGAGAATGAATTCCTGGGTCAAAAGTGTATGCCTTGCATTGTTAGCTACCTAGCTATGTTGGAAAGGTCAGAAGCAGTATTCCCCAGACTTCTAAGCAATCACTGCCATACTGGTCCAACTAGCTTCCTGAATGTGAGGTTGAAACACTGCAGTAGGGATAAGAGAAAGGATCCCCACACCAGTGAACTTGTATTGTCTGCTTTTGAAAAAATTTCCATTTCTTAGGTTTCAAGAAATTTGGGAAGGGGAGAATTGTTGGAGTATATTGATGAGTATTCAGTGACACACTGGACAGATATGGGAAGCTCAGCTAATTTGGATCTCTAAAGAGTTACTGATGGGATACCAGGAATTAACATTTCTGATGCAGACAGAGACTCTTCTGGCATATGAGATTTAGTGTACTGCTCCTTCAAAAGCCTCAGAATATAGAATCTCTGAGGATCGGGTTATTTCGTAAACAGATCCTAAGACATCCAGAGCTCAAGGCCAGTCCCTTCAAGAATTATATCAGGTAGTGAATTGCCTTTCTGGGGAATGCCATGGAACTTGACTCAGCATATGAGATATGAAGCAGCAAATTGAGATGATCTTTAAAAAGAGTCTGACAACATGGATGGCAACATTTGATTTGCAAAGTTCCAACATGCCATCTGCCATTCATTTGACTTCACTGGTTCCATTAAGATTGCCCTGTGATGGGCACCTGCAGTACTGGCTGCAGCAACTTGTCTGAGAAATTCTCTTCTATGCACTGACCTGCAAGTAGTGCCTTGACCAGCTTCTGGATCTTGTTCTGAGTGACCCAACTCTGGGGAAGAGTGGTACCTTCAAGAAATGGTCTCTCTTTTTTTAACTGTCACCATTACAACACCATTCATGGTTACACTGATCAGTTTTAAAATGATTGTATGTTAAAATTAAAAACAAAATAAGTACTCAAAGGAGTTAGTCCCTTATATATTTACATGAAAGTTCTTTGGTTGGAGTGAGAAGGCTACAACATATTAGCAAAAATAACATTCAATCAAATATAACAACAACAGTTAAGTTACAAGAGGGAAGAAATAAAAAGAATTATTAGAATCTACCAAGCATAGTTTATAGTAACCACACTGATCATTTAAAAGAAATGAACTATTACCTTTTTAAAAATATACAAACAGATCATGAAAGAGATCATTATTGTGAAAATCATTTAAAAATTCTTGTAAAAATTTTGGAAGATTTATATATATCCTTCTCTTATTTCCCAGTATAATTAAGAAAGTTACCTGGGAACAGGATGAACTGTCTGTCAAGGAAAAGTGTGAAATATAAGGAAGTAAATGTATCAACCATGTGTTATACTGATTTCTTTTCAATATGCATGTGACGTTGCTGATTACAAATTGATGGAGAGGAATAGGTGCAAAAACCTAGCCATTGTGTAATTGAGACATCCACTCCCATAATAATATGCCAGATAGAAAATTTAAACTTGAAATTAAGTTCTGCTGTCTCTCAATTTTGTATAAATCTTCAAAGTACAAATTAAAAGCTGAAGATGTATTGTATAGTTAAAAATGTAAAACCCTTACCTTACTCCATCAATTCTTCAGCAGCATAAAGGATAGCATACTCATCTGACCCAATGGACAGCCTTATCTACTTGGTGGTTGTGTTGTTTCATTTGGAAATGACTGGGTAGAAGAAAAATGTAGCCTAAAGTGAGCAGTGCTGATTTTAAACACTCAGAATGAACCTTAAGGCCAGACAGGGTTTATTTTAGTTTCTGTTAACAATGGCCTATGTGATGCATCATTTGCAAAGTTCTCTCATTCAGTAAGTATTTTAATCTTTCATGGTTTTTGCAGTGTCTATTTGAGAGAAGTCTCAAATGCACAGAGAAAACTGGAAATGATTTCGAAGAAAGCTGCTTGAAATGTATTTATTTCTTTTTCGTATTACCTGAATAATGTATGTGAGGCATTTTGCTACTTATAGAAACCAAGAGCTCCCAAAAATGCTTTACACCTATGAAAGGGGTGTGTGTGTGTGTGTGTGTGTGTGTGTGTGTATGAACATTAAGCTTGTGGTCAGAAAATACAAGATAAAACAAAGCTTAATATAAAAGTATAAAACAGACAAATAGATATTTTTACATTAGAACCATACCACTGAATGAATGAAAAAATCCTGAGCCATCAAATAAGAATATTGAAGGCAGCAAAACCTCCTAAAAAGAACACTAATAACAAGACAATATGCAGATTGTGTCTCTCTTAAGGTGCCAGCATATGGGTGTTTGTTTCCAAGAACAGCCACTTTTTAAATATTGATTATCGATCAGGTGATAGTTAGATTATGAGTCCATTGGCTGGTAGTGATTGTCTCTACCTTTGTAGGTATCCCCAGCATTTAGAAAGTTTCTGGCACACAGTAGGCACTTAATAAATGCTAGTTGATGGCTTTTTATTGACTTGAAAGGCACTGTGCTTGACACTGGGGAAATAAAGACAAATATGATACAGACCATGACGTTGAGGAGCTGAAAATCTAATGGGGAAAGATCCGTGAGCAGATAAGTATGCTACAATGGCAAAAATACTATAAGAAATTTGAGGAGTGCTGGGTACACAACAGGTACATAATAAATGTTTGTTGAACTGAAAAGGGCAAGATCACTTTCAGCTGAAGAAGGGAAAGAGAACAGGGAGAGTGGGTCAGGGAAGGATTATTAAAGAATGTGGCCTCCTGTGAGTCTATGACTAGTTCTAGGAATACAGCTGAACAGTCTGAGACTGAGAAAAATGGACATGAAAAAAAATCACATTTTTTTTACCCTCTCCCTACACCATCTGTGCATCATTCAACAGGCGTGCATTGTTCATCTTTCAAAGGAGATACTGCACATGTTTATTTTTCTTATGTTTCCATTGTTAATGCTGGCTAAAGTTTCCTAGTGGCCACTGGATAAGCAGAGAACCCAACTGTGCTGGAAAGACTCAGGAGTGATTTTATTAAAGGAAGCAACATTATGGTTTTATTAAAGAAAACTATGTTTGGCTTTTTGAAAAAATACATATGCAGGAGACATGTGGAGAAGACTCCCTAGCAGCTCATAGCAAAGTAATAGATATTTGTTTTCTCTATAGAAAACCAGAAGAAACTGGTCTTGATATAGCTACTTATCCACACAAGACAATAAGGGAATTAATACACTCAAATGTCTGCAAAAATCACCCCTTATTGGTTGAAATTCAAATGCTATTTGGGTTTCTTATGTGCAAAGCATCAGATTAGGTACCAGGTTATGAAATCTGATGACCAGGGACAAGGAATTGTCATGGCACAATTTCTTAATGTTGCTAGCTTCTTAGCATCGCTGGGAAGTAAAATAGTTTTAGTCTTCAGCATAGCCACTCTCTCCTCCTCCTCCCTGAGCTCCACCACTGGCACTTGGTGCCCCTGTCAAGCACGAATTTAGGGTTAGGCTGCCTCCCCTAGGCAGTACCATACTCCAAACCTTACCTTTCCACTTCACCCTTCCAAAGCAAATTTTATTTGCCTCTTTCCCCACCCCTCTAGACCTCACTTTATGAAATGCCAGATAATTATAGAGGCTTGTGTACACAGCATGTTTGGTGCCCTGTTTTATTCCTCTCACAGGAAGAGGAGGGTCAATAATAATACCTGGTGCATATCTATGGATAACTATTTGATAAACTAATCAGGCTGGGGATAATATGACCCTCCAACCCCCTAAGTAACGTGGGTGGATTTTAACAGTCACTTCATTCTGGAAATCGTGGTTTCATTTAATGGTGAGAATTTCACATGTGGTCGCAGGCTAATTGGGAAGGTAGTTAGGAGCAGTAATACATCTTAGTTAGCGCCACACAAATCATAATACATTACATGGGGAGAGGAGGCTTTCTATTTTGCCTTGGTAAAAGTCCATCTTGGTCCTCTGGTGTGATTTCGAAAAATGACTGGCTAGTTCCTTGAGTCTAATTGATTACATGTCTCTTTCCTTAAAAGCCTAAACAAGAAGCTAGTAGTTACTAGACCTCAGACCTTGAAGCTAATATGGATGATGTCAAGAATGTCAATACTGGCTTAGAGTGAATGTCAATGGCAACTGTTTCTCTTTAGAACAATAACCCTGAGGGTCTTCCCCTCCCAGCTTGATTTTTCTAATTAAAGGGTCCATCCCTTGACTCACTACCTAAAGAGGCCTATTCACTAAATGGACATTGCCTCACTCAAAGTAAGTGAAAAGACCTTAGCTTAAAAGGGCCAGGGTCTCCCATTGCATCCTTGTCCATCTCCAGTCGTCCTGATGAATATCTGGGCACTGGACCCAGATGGCCCTGGAAGAGAAGGTGAGGCTGGTGACTTGGCACAGCCCTCCCTCACTCAAATCAAGGTCAACTGCAAGTCATATCATCATTTCCCTGATGCCATGGTCCTCTTCAAAAATGAAGGACAAAACAACAACAGCTGGGTAGCCAAATGGATAGAGCCCTGGGGGCCTGGAGTAAGGAAGACCTGGGTTCAAATTTGATCTCAGACATGTATTAGCTGTGTGATCCTGGGCAAGTCACTTAACCTCTGTCTGCCTCAATTTCCTCAATTATATAAGGGGGATAATAGTAGCACCTACCTAAGAGTTGTCATGAGGACAAAACTAAACAATATTTGTAAAGTCATCTGCAACCCCTAAGGTGCTATATAAATGCTATCCATTAATATTATTCTATTTATAAAATAAATTCTACCACTAACCTATGTGATCTTAGATAAGTCATTTCAGCTCTATACATCCCAGTTTTCTTTTTTTTTTGTTTGTTTTTTGGAGGGCAATTGGGGTTAAGTGACTTGCACAAGGTCACCCAGCTAGTTTTTATGTTAAGTGTCTGAGGTCAGATCTGAACTCAGGTCCAACTGACTCGAGGGCCAGTGCTCTATTTACTGAGCCACCTAGCCACCCCTATGTCCCAGTTTTCTTAGCTAGAAAATGTAGGAGCAGGACTAGATCCCTTCTAAGATTCCATCCAGTTCTAACATTCTGAGTTATGAATTATTCTCACCCTTGCTTTTGTATCTTCCTCAACATATCTGTCTCTACATTGTTATTGAGTCATTTTTCAGTCATGTCCGACTGTGGGCCCATTTAGGGTTTTCTTGGCAAAGACACTGGAGCGGTCTGCCATTTCTTTCTCCAGTTCATTTTGCAAATGAGAAAGCTGAGGCAAACAGGGCTAAGTGACTTGCCCAGGGTCACCCAGCTGGCAAGTGTCTACATGTATTTGAACTCAGAAAAATGAGTCTTTCTGACTCCAGGCTGCACCACCTGCCTCTATATCTATTTTCTTATACTTGTCTCCCAATTTCCTCCTTTCCCTGCCACAAATTAAAGAGAAAAGATGCCTTTCTTGCTATCTTTAGATAATATTCCTCATGTGTCACAGATTCTATTTCTTCTGTCCTTAATGATTTATATCTTCTCCTTCTTCAGAGTCTTCAGCCCTTTCTCTTGACTTATTCTCCTCTGCTTTCAAACATGTTCAGATACTATTTTTTCCTATCTTGAAAAAACCTTCCCTTGACTTTATCTCCCCCATAAATCTATCTCAGCCAGGAAAAGGTTTTGTTGCTTTTGTCCTTGTATCCTCAGTTCTTCAAGCTGTGTCTTACACACTGAACACACTTAATAAATATTTGAGGAAGAAAGGAAGGAAGGAAGGAAGGAAGGAAGGAAGGAAGGAAGGAAGGAAGGAAGGAAGGAAGGAAGGAAGGAAAGAAGGAAAGGAGGGAATAAAGAGTTAATAAGTATCTTATATCCAAATGAAGCAGCCAAATCTAAAGTCTAACACATCAGCATGGAGAAGGAGGAGGCAAACTGATGGAATTGCATGTTGAGGAACTTGTCTCAAGTAAATGTCTGATAGTCACCTCTAGAGGGAAATAAACAGTACGCCAGACACATTATTTAGTTTAATTTACATTATTAAAGATTTTTCTCCATCAGTTTCTTAAGCATGGACAATCAAAAGAACAATAAATCAAGTGAACATATAAATAAAGGTCCTTGCAGGTAAGCCGGCTTCAGGACCTAGGTGATCAGTATGTGTAGAAAAAGATAAGCAGGCCAGCATAAACAGTGCTATCAAAATAGGACTGAGGCCAGTTGTCCTGGGGGAGAAACTTCTGATTTTGTGGTCCCTGCTTGGGTTGGAGAGAAAAGATCCATTAGGCACATGGCTACTGGCACCCAAAGCAAGGTAGAGTTCTGCAGGTGTCAGCATTTCCAGAACAGAAGGTTGTGCCTCGTAGGGAGTTCTAAGATCCTTGTACTTTTCATAAATACCAAGTCCAAACTCCTTTTTATTTTTAATTTAATTTTTGGTTACATTTTAAGTTCTAAACTGTCTTCTCCCCACCCTGTATATGTATGTATGTATGCATGTATTATACACACACATATACACACCTACACATATATGTATGTGTAAAATCTCCATACTCTACATCTATTTATCAGTTCTCTGGAAGTGGATAACAACCAAACTCCTTTTTGAGACTTTTTGCTCTCTGGCCTCATTTTACCTTTCCTACCCCCAGCCCTAACTGCTCTGCTCTACCTAGGGATTTCTCCTTGCCAAAAATATACCACACATACCTTCCTGCCTTCAGGACTCCTCCCGGGAATGTCATATCCATATCCCTTCAATTTCAACTTGAATTCTTCCTCTTCCTTAACCTTTCCCTATCCTTTGCTAACTTACTAGCTTTTCCCTTCTATGGGCCACTATAGACTTATTGTCTGTACAAGTAATGATAATTCAACCATTCCAGGATTTGTGTTTTTAGTAAAATGGGAAGCCCCTCCTCCTCGGATGATGAGCAGGACCTTCTTCACACCTTGGTAAACCATCTTTGTGAGTTGGTGGGGAAAATGCAGCAGCCAGTAGTTGACTATCCAAGATAAGCCCCTCTGAACTCAGCCAGACTCTTCCCAGGATGATGGATGCATCATCTACCACCAGGACTATAATAAAATTCTTTCCATTTTTGTAAGACCTGTCAGACTTTGCACTCCACTGGCAGAACTTTTGAGGACACAGGGTCACTACCATGCCACAGGACATGGAAAGCAGACACCAGTAGAAGATGAAACTCCTATTTGTACTCAATTATATGCTTTCTCATACTATCATCTATTTCAGATGTGCATGCCTTATTTCTCCAAATATATACCATGATCCATAAGAGTGGGAATTGTGGCTTATACTCTTCTGTATCTCCCTGTAGCATAATGCTAAACAGATTGTTGGTGCTCACTAAATACTAACAGACTTGAATTAAATCTGTTACTTGGCCAAAAATTGGCAGCATCTCAGAAACCACCAGAATCCTTTAAAGCCCCTCAAATTTATAAACCAGAGTTTAAAACTTTTCAAAATCAGAAAATGAACCATTAACTTTTTCCCTCTTTAAAAAATGTAAAGCTATCTAAAAATATGTATTTTATTCTCTGAGGTTCTTCTCAACATATTAATTTTATTTCTTATCACAACATTTTCCAACCATTTTTTAACACTGAGTCATGAAATAACATGAGTGGTATTTTATTATTATTTGGGGAACAACTAAGATGAGAACAAAAACATAGATCTCTGTAAGAACTGAACTGTTTCTGGTGCACAAAATAAAAAAAAATCTGCAAGGTATGTCAGTTTTTATGTTTGGCAATATCAGAAATGTTTTGGGGATTTTGTCATGCAATTATTATGTGCCCAGAGGAATGTCTCCAAGATAGAAATGCCACTGTTGCTATTACTTATTCAGCAGCCAAAACACTTTAGATGATAAACATCACATGTACTCTTTGGAGCTCCATGAGCTGGCATTAGTCAACAGATCAGTAGGCATGTACTTAAATGCTTACTACGTATAGGTACTGTGGTAAGCATCAAAGATACAAAGCTAAGGCAAATAGGAATGGCTAGGTGGTGCAGTGAATAGAGCACTGGCCCTGGAGTCAGGAGGGCCCGAGTTCAAATCCAACCTCAGACACTTAACACTTACTAGCCATGTGACCTTGGGCAAGTCACAACCCTGATTGCCCTGCCTTTCGCCCTTCAAAAAACAAAGATAAAGCAAATAGAACTCCTTCCTTCAAGGTGCTTACAGTTTCATAAAGAGGAAAAAACATATAAATAAATAGATACAAGAAACATACAGAGTACATGGAAAGCAGCTTCCAAAGAAAGTTTTATTTTTCTTGTGAGGATAAGATACTAGTATCTAGGGAAATCAGGAAAGAATTCCTACAGAAAGCAGCTAAGTGGTACAGTGGGTAAAGTTCCAGAACTGGAGTCAGGAAGTCTTGAGTTCAAATCCTGTCTCAGATAGCTGTGTGACCCTGGCTAAGTCACTTACCCTGTCTGCCTCAGTTTCCCCATCTATAACTTGAGGATAATAACATCTACCTGCCAGGGTTGTTGTGAGGGTAAAATGAGATAGTATTTGTAAAGCTTGAAATACTATCATTATCATTAAGATGGTGTTTGAAGCGGGAGCAGCTGGAGCGGCAACCGCCTGGGAGCCGGGGCTCGCGAGCACAGGGGGACTGATCTGGGTAAAGGGGGTAGCACCTGCCCTCTAATGACCCCAGCAGCCAGTTGCGGGAGGCAGCCCAGCACGCCCCAGTCCTCCCCGCTCCCCCCGCCTCCAGCAGTGCCCGAAGTGACTCCCCGCAGGGCCGGAGGTGCCCCCACCCCAAGACTGCCCAGGCAGATTGAACGCATCGTCCAGAACCGGAGCTTCCGTCCACCTCCAGCCTCCAGTCTCTCTGCCCTCAGTCCTTCCCACGCACCCTGGCATGCGAGCCCCACTCATTCTACACCAGTAACCTTGACTCAAAGGCAAGACTTCAAGCATGTCGTCAGAATTTTGGCTAATTTCTGCCCCGGGAGATAAGGAGAATTTGCAGGCTCTGGAACGGATGAACACAGTAACCTCCAAGTCTAATCTGTCCCACAACACCAAATTTGCCATTCCTGACTTCAAGGTGGGGACCTTGGATTCTCTTGTTGGTCTTTCAGATGAGTTGGGGAAACTTGATAGCTTTGCTGAAAGCCTTATAAAGAAGATGGCTCAGAGTGTAGTGGAAGTTATGGAAGATGCAAAGGGCAGAGTTCATGAGAACCTGTTGGCCAATGGAGTTGACTTAACTTCTTTTGTGACCCGCTTTGAATGGGACATGGCCAAGTATCCCGCCAAGCAGCCGCTTGTGGCTGTAGTGGACACATTAGCAAAGCAACTTGCACAAATAGAAACAGACCTGAAAGCTCAAACAGACCTGAAAGCTCGAACAGCTGCTTACAACACTCTGAAAGGAAACCTGGAGAATCTGGAAAAGAAATCCACGGGAAATCTCTTCACTAGGACATTAGCTGATATTGTGAACAAAGAAGATTTTGTTCTGGATTCAGAATATCTCATCATTCTTCTGCTGATAGTTCCAAAGCCATTCACAGTGGCAAAAAAGATATGAATCTCTCTCAGACATGGTGGTACCTCGATCAACCAAACTGATTGCTGAGGACAACGAGGGAGGCCTTTTTACAGTCACGATGTTTCGAAGGGTGATAAATGATTTCAAAGCCAAAGAAAACAAGTTCATTGTCCGTGAATTTTTCTATGATGAAAAAGAAATTAAAACTGAAAGGGAAGAAATGACCAAATTGCTTTCTGAAAAGAAGCAACCGTATGGGGCAAATGTCTTAGCTAGAAGAGGTCCTTTGTTTGAAGCTTGGAAGTTTCCCTGATTAGGGCCCCGACTCTCTGAGAGATAGATCTTGGGGAAGCCTGTCTTCTCTTCATTACCACGTACTTCCGTCAAGCAGGACTATCTGACCTCCCAGGAGCTTTTGCCAAGTGGCAGGCACAGGCATCGATAATGAACATGAGCTCAGTTTCCCCTTGAAAGGGTTCTTCGGGTACCCACCGCTGAGGCCAATGGAATTCAGAGCTTGTCCAGAGGGACCAACATAGTCCCTGTGTTGATGGCAATAATGCAGCTGTGCAGAATGAACCTGGTCAGACTAGTTTGACAGAATAGTTTCAGGGCAGTGGTGCTTGGTGTCCAGGTGTATCAAACAACTACCTCTTCTTTACCTACCCATGTTTTTAGCAAGGCAATTGCCTAAAAAGGTGTCCTCCAGCAATAGTATCATGTGAGTTTTATACCATGTAAAGGAAGGTTAGTTTAGCATATAATGAAAACAACACTCTTTTCTATTATTAAAGATGATCTACATGGCCAAAAAAAAAAAAGATGGTGTTTGAGCTCCATCTCAAGGGAAGCCAGGTACTCTAAGATGGGAGATGAGGAGAGCATTCCAGGCCTGGAGGATAATTAGAGCAAATGTACAGAGATGGGAAATGGAGAATTGTCTATGAAGAAGGGCAGGTAGACCAGTATGGCTGAACTGTAGAGTACATGGAGGAGAGTAAATTAAATGAAACCTGACAATATAGAAAGGTCCCAAGTTGTGAAGAGTTAAATATCAAAGATTTGATCTTAGATGTGAGTGGGAGATATTAGATGTTATTCAGTAGGAGAGTGACATGGTCAAAACTGCACTTTAGGAAAATCTCTTGGACACTAGTGAGGCAAAAAGATTAAGTAGAAGGTTATTGAAAGAATCCAGATAAGAGGTGATGATACCCTGACCTAGGAGAGTGGCCATGTGAACAGAAAGAAGATATATCATGTCAAGAAGACACATCACATCAAGAAGACATATCATAAGGTCATGGATATAGAGGTAGATGGGACTTCAAGGGCCACCCAGTAGAACCCTTTCAATCTACAAATAAGGAAACTGAGGCCTAAAGAGGTCAATGAATTGCCAAAAATCACCCAGGTGCTAATTAGTGGAGGCAGAATTTGAACTTTGGTCTTTTTATTCAAAAGTCAAAGTTTTCCACTGTCCCACACTGCTATGGGGGAGGGGGCAGTGAGAGTGAGAAGTCAAAGGTGGACACTGTTGTAAGCCTAAGTAATTGATAGGGAAATTTGGAGAAGGGCTGGATCTGGGGCAGGGGGGAGAGATAATGAGTTCTCTTTTGGACTTGTGTCTGACATGGCTATGTGACATTCATTTCAAAATGTCCAATGGGAAAGAGACTAGAGCTGGATTACATAGGAATCATCTTCCTCAAAATGCTAATTGAACCCATGGGAGTTGATGAGATCACCAGGGGAAATATTATACAAAGAAATGGGGAAGCATAACAGTTAACTGGCATGGCATTCTTGAGATCCAACAAAGAAGACCAAGAAGGAGCAATTGAATAGGGAAAGAGAAACCAAGAAAGAGCAGTATCATAAAAAACCCAAAGAAGATAGTCTTCAGGTGAAGAAGATTTGACCATGTCAGATTCAGCAGAGAAGTCTACAAGAAGCAGGACTGAGAAAAGGTCATTAGATTTATCCATTAAGAATTTATTGGTAACTTTATGACTGTCCCTCCACTTTTTCTTTTATTCCCCCAAACTGAAGAAATTTTAAAATATCCGTACTGATCATTCCTTTAATTCTTAAAGAATTCATGTTGACCTTTCCATTAATTCTACACTACAGAAAATGTCTGCTGTCCCCTATCCCATCAATGCCTCTTGCTATCACTTTAAATGTGAACTATAGCTTCCCATTTAAATCTTTTTCTCAAGCAAAATCTCAAAATGACTCTCAGAATGATGAATCTCAAATAGTTAGTGATCTTAATGGCATAGTCTGTGGGTTTTGCCAAGGGAAAAGAGGTTTGCTTTCAGGTGATACATTTTTCATTTTCTATCTTTGAAGCAATTTGGAGAAGAATAGCTGTTTTCCTAGAACACAAGAAAGATCCTGCGTGGGCTGAGCAGCTGATTCAAAATCTACAAATTTGCTATGCTAAAGACAATTTAGAAGCAAAGAAATTCAACATAATTTTGATTGGCATAAACCCTGATTTTCACTTTCGAACCAATCCAGTCCATTTGGTATTCAGGCATTCCATCTTTATTTGCAAAGGACTAGAATATGTTCCCAGGTCACCACTACCTCTTAGAATCCTTCCTTTCCCTCAAGGCCCATATTGAGAGCTATCTCTACCTATATCTAGCCTTTCCTGATTGTCCTACATATTAGTTCTCTATCCCTTCTCAAAATATATTGTATTTACTTCTCTGTGTTGTGTTACGTAACTCCATTGGAAAGTAAACGGGGACTATTTCTGGATTGTCTCTATATCACTAGTACTTAGTACAGCTCCACACACATAGGCAACATTTAATAAAAGCCCACTGATTTAAGTTGAATTATGTAAGCATTTAGCACTTAATTAGATTCCAATAACAAAGAAAAATGAATTTTCATATATATATTAGCAGAAGATATATTGATGTATATGTATATATATATATATATACATATTTGTGTGTGTATAGTGTACAGATATTTCCTTTCTCTTTGCCCTCCACACACATATTGACGTGGAATACGTGATAAAAACCCTGGAAGGGTGGGTACAATGTTTTCTGTGCCACAAAAACATTCTTACAAAGGAGCAGAAACCAAACAGCTCCTTCCACTTGGCAGTGGGAATGTGGTATTTATTCCTAAATCAGCTTTTGCAACTGGTGCCCAGCAGAGAGGTCAAATAAGGAGAATTTATCAACACCTGGTTGTAATGACCAGTGTGTCTCTGATCACTATGTGCTTTCTTCCATCTGGCACTATCTTCTGTGACCATGTGATTCCACAACCAGTTCACAACTTCCATTAGCCCTGAAAACATACTCTGAATTTAATGTTCAAGTCCTAGACTATGCAATCTCTCAGGTTCTCACATGAAAATCTGAGAACTGTGCTTAGGTCAGACAAATTTATTAAGAAATTACAGCCAATCCCTGGTACATTTCCAGATAATTAGAAAGCTTTCCTAAGATTTATAGATACACAGAAACTAGATTTTGGTCCCTATTATAGAAAGCCAAGAAGAATCAGAGATTTTACATTTTTAAGGGCCCATTTTTTGATTTTATGAGAAAAGAAGTGGTATTTAAAATTTGCATTTAAAAATTAAATTCAAATAGTGAATTTTTCCCTCACATACTGTCAATACTACCAGGTCTGATCACTATTGGAAAACCAAGCTTTAATAAAATACATTTATTATATTACATTATGTTATGTTGCATTATTATAGATATTGTTATATCATACTATATATTGTAGTGTTAGGTGATGTTATGTTATGTTATATATTTTCATTTGTATTATTTATTGCCAGAACATATATATATATATATATATACATGTATATTTGTATTTCTTAAGTTTCTTGCTACTTATGAACTTCTGATCATTACAACAATCAATCGTGATTCTAGAGGAACAACGATAAACTATACTGTCTGCTTCAAATGTGGTTTTGGACTCAAGATTAAGACTGAAACATATATTTTTGGACCTGTCCAGTGTAGAAATTTGCTCTACTTGCCTATGGCTACAGGTTAGAATATTTTTATTTTTTCACCTATGGGAGGCAAAGAAAGAGATAATTAGAGAGAGGAAAAAATAAAATGTAGTTTATTGAAAAAAATAATTTTTAATAAAACATCTTTAGAGTAGGAATTGTCTTATTCTTTTCATTTGTATCTCCAGGACTTAGTTGCTGAATGGTAGGCATTTAATAAATGCTTATTGACTCATTGTTTGATAGATAGCTTGGTGATGTCAATTTGCTGCTTGAACCAGAGGTAAATCTGGGCTTAATTTGGTGGTTATTTTATATCTACCTCCCGGCCAACTATTTTTCAGTAACAGACTTTTATCAGGTCACAATACAAAGTTCTACCATTCACATAAAATCAGATTAAAGTCTACATTGTAAACCAAAATACATTTCAATAGAAATCAAATCCCACTTAGGGGACTATAATTCCCAAATGATATATTCTAAGACATTGTTTCAGAATATTTCAAAGTTGCTCTTGAAATGTATTTTTAAAACACCCAAATGACCTTGGATTGTGAAAATAAGTTGTAGCTCCCTTCAAACCAATTGCTATTTTTTTTATCCCCTTCCTTCTTAAATGAAAATGTTAAAATGAAATGTCAAATTAAATAATAGCAATAAATGATCCTGACAGCGACATTGCACATACTAAGAAGAAATATGTTGGTGAATGCATACATTCCTTTGCAATGAGCATCTGTAAATGAAGAAGCAGGGACTGTTTGATTTTAGACATGCCTACTGGAAAAGTGAAATGAAATTCTTTTCCTTGATTTATCTTGGCTTTTGCTGAGAAATGAAATTAATTCACAAAGGTTTACCTGTAGAGAATAGTTTCTTTTTAAATATGATTACAGGGAATGAGAGGGGTTGGTTGAAATGAAGAAACACAAACAAAAACCTCTTCTTTGTTTAAATAGTATTTAGTAAAGTTTTTCTTCCTGGAGATTAACTTCCAGTTCTTTGGTGATATTTCCATTGCTCTCTGATGCTTATTTGGTGTAGACAAGAGCTAAGAATATGAACCAACATTCCTTACTAAGTAGGTTATTCTGATATTTGAGGCTTATGCAGAAAGTATCTAGTGGAACTGGTAAATGGTATAAAACCCTCCCTATTATGTATTCAAGCATTTTGGAATACAAAACAAGAAAAATGAGTCAGCAATAGTTCCTTAAAAGATTGGCACATCTTGAAATAATAAGAGACTTGAATCATTTAGTGCAACCCTTTAGATATGGAGGCTGAAGCATAAAGAAAGAAATTTGCTCAAGGTCACACAAATAATAATAACTATTATTATAATTATAATAATAATAGCCTTTGAGATTTACAGACCATTTAGCAAATATTTAATTTGCTATGAATAACTATAACAACAGCTGGGAGGTAGGTGATGTTATTAACTGTTTTCTAGATAGGAAGGAAACTGAGGCAATCAGAGGTTGTGACTTGCCCAGGGTCACATAGCTAGAAAATTTTTGAAGTCAGATTTGAACTCAAATCTTTGTAGTCCCAGGCCCAGAAATCTATCCACTGTAACCATCTAGCTGTCTAATAATAGTGAATTTCAAAGTCAGGATTAGAAAACTAATGTTATAGTGATGCCTACTACAGACATTTCTTTGATATGTTTGAGTTGCTTTGTAGACTCATCTTATTCTATAACATCTTAATGAGGTAGCTAGGCCAGGTGGAATCACCCAGTGATGGAACTTGGACACAGAAGTTAACTTAATTTATTCAAAATGCTTAAGAAGGAGAAAATGATGGATTTAGCTTTGGACCACAGGTGTACAAAGATCTTAAATGTGGCATGCTGGCACACCTACCTCTTACACTACCATTGTGGGTGTGCTAGAATGCATGGTCCATTGCCCTGTGCTTGGCTCTGGTTCGTATTTATTGAATTGGAGTTGATATAGGACATTAGCAGCATCATATATGTTTCCTTATGAGAATTTATTCAAAACAAAAATCCTGCCACATGGTGAGTCTTTCCTTGGTGATGTCTTGGTTATGACAACATATTGAATGAGTCATACAGAAAAGGGATGGTAACAGAATGCCTAAGTGACTGTTCCAGGAGAAGCTGGAGAGGTCAGTTTGATGACTAACCATTCTGTTCCTTGAAAAAAATCAAGGTTGGGAATGGTGTGGGGTGACAGTCTGTCATAATTAAGTTCAATCATTTCAAGAGAGGGCTAACCAGTATCCCACAGAGTCTAGCCCACACCCTCAGCATAGTCAATAATCCCCAAACTCCCAACACATTTATATAGAATTGAGACCTAAGATGGGGAAAAGCAGGAAGGGAACTTGGGCAATGGGAGAAGGTGAGCCATAGAAAGAAGTAATGATGGTGACAGAACCTCAGGAAGGTAACTATGATTGGGGTGGGAGGACCTTCTGTGATATATATATATGGGGCTGTGGTACACGATTGGCTGGCCAAAAGACCACCATGAAAAAAAAGTCCCTTCTCCCACAACCACCACCATTTTGGCACCCAGGAGCAAAACCACAGTTGTCCTGTCCTAGATAGGGCTCTAAATGTTGGGCAACAAGGGATCATTAGCTGTAGATTACCAGAAGATAACAGCAGCAAACATTAAATGCAACAATCACAAATGGCTAACTCTCTTGGATCAAAGGCCTCAAGAGTACTGAGAGATAAGAGGCAACATAGTTCACAAAGACAGACTTTAAAAAGAGCCAAAGAAAGCTGAAGTGAAATAATCATCCCATTAAAAGCAACACAATGATCTCTTCAGATCAACTGCACAAGCAGAACTCATTAGTAAACTCTTAGAGTACAAAGAACCCCAATAAATCATTTTACTTTATTTGCATACTAATTAAATTATAACAGTAACATTTGATTATCTGCTAATTAGCTTATTAATAATTTAATTCGGCACAGAAGAAGTCTTTGGTAACAGCATTTGTTCCCTCTGTTGTTTTCTCCCTCAGGATTTGCCTAAGCTTACCTCCTAATTTCTGGTGTCTTAACAGTTCCAGGAGAATCAAGTTTATATGAAAAGAACTGACAGGCCACACAGGTTAAAGGAGATTGGAGGATTAAAGGAAATACTAAAACAATAAGAAATCAAATAAATTGTTGTAATGAAAACCTCTTGAAAATATCATTACAAAATAAAGAAAATTGATAGATTGTCTTAAACTCCCTCAGAAAATACCACAATCCCCACCACAAGTAAATATGTAAATTTAATACTATATAATGTTAATTCTTTGGGCAATAATTTAACATTACACAGCCCAGTCAGATCTTTATAGCCTCCAAAAAGAACAGTCGAGAGAAAAAATTCTTAGTTCCTCTTTCCATTTAAATAAATGACAATAATTGTTCAGTAATATCCAACTCTTTGTGACTTTGTAGACCATAGCACACTAATACTGTCCACGGAGTTTGCTTGGCAAAGATACTGGCATGGTTTGCCATTTCCTTCTCCAGTGGATTAAGGCAAACAGAGGTCAAGTGACTTGCTCAAGTTTACACAGTAAAGTAAGAATCTAAAGCAGGATTTTGACTCAGCTCTTCCTGACTGAGTCCTGCACTCTACTGAGCCACTAAACTGTTCTTATTACTTCAATACCATCATAGATCTGGGGTATCACTGACATGAGAACTCACTCAATCAAGTATTTATCAAAAACTTACTATGTAAAAAAAAATAAAATATTTTTTTAAAAACCCTACTATGTGCCACACACTATTCAAGGTGCTAGGGATACAGAGACAAAAGATGAAACAATCCTTCTTGAGAAGTTTATATCCTAATGGAGAGATGGATTCCATGCAATGTGTAGAAATGGATGAAAAAGCATTTATTAAGCAATAACCATACACAGAACAAATACAAAGAATAAATATAAATAAATGCAAAGTAGACAATTGAAAGGTCAAGAAAGAGGGGAAAGCATTAGCAGTTGGAGGAATCAGGAAGGGCTTTGTGAAGATTTTGCTTGAGTTGTGTATTAAAAGAAGAAAGGGATGCTATGAGACACAGGTGAGGAGAAAATGTATTTCAGGCATGGGAGATGGCCAGTACAAAGGAACAGAGATGGGAGAGTCAGTGTCCTGGGTACAAAACAAAGACAAGACCAATTTGGTTGGATCTTGTAGCTCGGAAAGGAGACTAATGTACAATGAAACTAGAACAATGGTGGCAACATTGTAAAGAACTTTAAAAGCTAAACAGAGGAATTTATATTTGATTTTAGAATCAATAGGGACTCACTGGCTTTCATTGAGTAAGGGAGTGACATGATCACATTGATACTTAAGGAAAATCATTTTGACAGTTATAGGGAGGATAGAATGAAGTAGGCAAAGGGACTAATTAGGAGACTGTTGTATTAATCCAAGCAACAGGTGATAAGGATCTGAAATAAAGCGGTGCTTATTTGAGTTGAGAGAAGAGGTCAAATGTGAGAGATATAAAGATAAGATGTAGCATTGGGATTTGTCAATTGAATGAATAAATTGGGTGAAGAAGAATGAGGAGTCAAAGATAATGCCGAGGTTATGACCTATAGAAGGCTAGAAGAATGGTCATGTCTTTGATAGATACAAGAAAGTTGGGAAGAGGGATAGGGTTTGCCGAGAAGGGGAGAGATTATGAGTTGTGTTGGAACATGTCGAGTTTGAAATGTCCAGTTGGCAACTGGTAACATGGAACTGGGATTCAGGAGAAATATTAGGAATCATCTATATATCGATTACAAATCAAACTTATAGTAGCTGAGGAGTTCATTGAGAGAGAGGGTAAGGAAGAAAGAGAGAGAAGAGAGAGAGAAGAGGGCTCAGAAGGTCTTGGGAAACATCTATGAAGAGGAGGCATAATGATATCAGTGATGTGTCAGCAAAGGTCATGGAGAAGCAGTGATAACTATAAGAAGAGAAATGAGGAAACAGTGTCATGAAAACCCAGAGAGGAAAGATTATCCAAGAGGAGAGGAGGTCAGCTCAGTGGGAAGGTCAAAACTATGAGGTCTGACAAAAGACAATCATATTTGGCCATAAGAGATGGTTGGGGAGGACAGGAAGGGTGAGAAAATTTGGAACTCAGAAACTTGTGGAACTGAACGTTGTAAACTAAAAGTAAATATTTTTTTTTTTTAAAAGAGAGAGGTGCAGCTAGGTGTTGCAGTGAATAGAGCACCGGACCTGGAGTCAGGAGGGCCTGAGTTCAAATCCCGCCCCAGACACTTAACACTTACTAGCCATGTGACCTTGGGCAAGTCACTTAACCCCAATTGCCCTGCCCTCCACCCTCCAAAAAGGAAAATAAAAATAAAAATAAAAAAAGAGAGAGATGGTTGGTAACTTTAGAGGAACCCGCTGAGTGATAAAGTTGAAATTCAGATCCAAAGGAGTGAGGAGGAGGAGAGAGGATTGAGTGTAAACAGCCTTTTTTAGGAGTTTGGTTGAGAAGGTGAGAGACACAAGATGAGGTTTTAATAGAGTCTAGTGAAGGTCTGGGTGAGACTTGGGCATGTTTGAAGGCAATAGGGAAGGAGACTAGAAGATAGAGAGAGGGTGAAGGTAGACACAGTGAAGGTTTCAGTTTGTTAAAGAACACAGTAAGGCATAGCCTTGGAAAGGAGGAGGAACCATCTCTGGGAGAGACTCAGGGAAAGGGAGAGAGAAGGGAAGATTATGTGAAGGGGCTTTGAGATAGGGAGAAAGAGGGAGCTCATGGCAAATGACCTGCCTTTTCCTGGTGAAGTAAGAGGTAACATCCTCAACTGAGAAAGTGGGGAATGAGAAGTTGACATATTGAATAATTTCTGTGCACAATGAGATAGGTAATCAATTAGGAAGGAATAAAAGGATTATCTACTCCAGGGGTACAATGGTAAAATATTAACAGCCAACTGGGAGGAGAAGGGGGACGAAGAGATAGAATGTATACATGGAACACTTTTAAGTTTCGTATACATTATCAATATTTTCTCCATTGTTTTCTTAAGTCTACAATGGTGGGGTTCAGCAAATTTTGACCCAAAGGCCAAATTCAGATAACAGTCTACTTTCATCTTGATTAGTCTTTTCAATTGTGTCCAACTCTTCATGGCCCCATTTGGTGTTTTCTTGGCAAAGATGCTTGGAGGGGGTTGCCATTTCCTTCTTCAGCTCATTTTACAGATCAGGAAACTGATACAAACAGGGTTAAGTGACTTGCTCACACTGTCTGAGGCCAGATTTTATTTTGCTTTTTGTTTTTTGGAGGGGGGAAAGCAGGGCAATTGAGGTTAAGTGACTTGCCCAAGGTCACATGGCTAGTAAGTGTTAAGTGTCTGAGGCGGGTTTGAACTCAGATCCTTCTGACTCCAGGGCCAGTGCTCTATTCACAGCGCCACCTAGCCGCCGCCTAAGGGCAGATTTTAACTCATGAAGATGAGTCTTCCTAATTCCAAGCTCAGTGCTCTATCCACTTCACTACCTAGCTACTCTGATTTGGAACATTTTTAGAGGTATAAATGCTTACACTGAAAATTTAACAATTAAGCTGGCTCCAGCATATCCATGGCCTACTCCCTCCAACTGTGCAGATTACAACCTCTCTCTGTCTTTCTATCTTGTATGATGTTTGTCTATCCTCCCATAGATATTCCAAGGCTGCTACATTGGTGATGGGGGCCTTTTTCTAGGTCTCAGCATTGCTTGGGTATTTAGCTCAGCATGTAAACAATTCATTTCTTACCCTTTGCTCTCATTACGTGAGTTTTCCCCTCTTTTTCTGCTTTTAACTTCACCAAAGTATAATAAACTAAAAATTCAGAATCATAATGTACAGAAGTACTAACTTTGGACCAAGTTTTCTAAATTACAATATTGTCTAAGGAATTCTCATTAAGACATAATTAAGACATGGGCTTGGAAAGAGAAAGTAAAGCAAAGATAAAAATTTTTATGCAAGAAGGGAAACATTTTTTCATTTGACATATTGTGGGATCAAATTGAAGTATGTAATTCCTCTGAGCCATCTGTATTAGTACAAACTATAATTAAGTATGCCAATTATAATTTTCCTCTATATTTACCTTATATTGACTAGAATTTATATGAGTTTGTAGTATTTAGTCTACAGAGCATTTGTCTGGTACTGCCTCATAATTTGATTGTACAAGGAATGTGAGAAGACCAATTAAGATTTGTGTGAGCATATTCTGAAGCAAATTAGTTAAGAGATTTAGAAACTTTTCAGAGATTTCTTTAAAAAGAAAGAGAGAGAGAGAGAAGAGCAAAATTTGCTCAGTCTGCTATAAAACTAGAAGAAACTTGGCTAATGCCAAAAGATCCATGATTTCACTAGGTCTGGGCACTGCCTCTATCCACACAAGTCACAGGCTCTCTACACTCCAGTAGACAGTCTATGTAAATTATTACAGCCAAAAATTTCATCATCTGGTGGTTAACCCTCCAGTGGCGAGCCTCTCCCAATTTAGCTAGAGGGAGCCTCAGATGACAGTCCACTGTAAAACCCATAATCAAAGTTTGCCTACTTGGTGGAGCTTCCCAGAGCTTAGACTCAGATGGCACCATTTGTAGGGTCACCTCCACACCACAATGAGGAATTTCCTCCTTCGTGGAGGAAAACTAGAAGATAAACTTACAAATACTTCAAAATGTTTGTCACTGGAAAGGTAAAGTTTTACTAAATCATCTTTAAGAATGCTCATCACAAGATTTTTAAAGTACACACTAAATCCAAATACTCTGGCTTCATGGGGTTTTTAAAGCTTAAGTTGACATCAAACCTGTAATTCCTAAAGCTATGTAAAGCAGCAAAATATTGTCTATTTTTGTTTAGTGCCTCTAGTGTTAATGAGATTTAAGATCTCCCCCACCCCATTAACAGGCCTCATGTGGAAGCCATTAAGGGAAGCTTGCTTAGGGGAGGCTTGCTTGTAGGAAGGCTTTCACACGTTTTGCTAATTTCTATTTAGGCACTAAGTCACAAGGGTTGTAATGCCTTCTGACTCTGAGAAGTGTATATATACTCTAAGTGGGTATTTTGCTTTGGGTACTCACTTATGAGAAGTGATTCTCTGGTTGAGATTCTGAGTGGCCATATGTTCAGAGTGTAAAGGCTCTCTCAATCCAGGGATGTATGTAAAGTGTATAGCTGATTCAGGCAGTCAGAGCCCTGTCTGTTGGTATTTATTTCTCTGCTTGTATTTTCTCTGTAGTTCAGGGTACTGACTTTTCTCATGAATTAGTGAATGTATTTTTAAAAGACTATTGACTCCTTAAATAGCTATCTTTCCTAGTAGAGCAGATCTAAGAACCTGTGCTAACAGCCATCCTGGGTATGCCAGTGTGGTTGCCTCTTACAATGCCTAATTGCCGCATTGGATCCCTATAGGGGAAAAGGCGAAAATATGGTCTGCAACAAGAAATTAAAAAGGTCAAAGTCTTATAGATCATTCAAAAATCTCATGCCAGTACTTTATTATTAATATTCTAATTAAGAAAAGAGTTGGAACATTTGAGAAAGTGGAACACATGGAACATTATGAAAAAATAAAACTAGCTGTAACTTAACAGTTAGGATGCAACAAATTCAGAATCAAATGTCTACTTTCTACTATGTCATCAACTAATTAAGGTAAAGGCAAATTTAAATACCAAATTAAAGGAAAGGACAAAGATAGAATTGAGAAACTTTGTGTGATCACAGAAGCTCCCACCTGACCTATGTAAATAAGTGGCTAATTTAATAATGGAAACTCTACAAAAATGAAGATAATTCTATTACCATTTCTTGGAGAATTTCAACCAATGCAAAAGTTGCCACTGTAAGGCCAAAATTGCCCAGAGACAGCTTTAGCCAGGGAACATTTGATCTTCTAGCCAAGCAGAGAGACATGAGAGTCAATGGCAAAATGAGTTTGGATTAGAAGCTCATTTTCAAAATATTATGGAGTAGGAGGATGGAAAACAAGAAGCCAACTTGCCTCACAAGTTAACGAAAGGTAGTGGGGGAGAAAGCAGGCCTGCAGAAAGCTTGGTGTGAGATCCAGCTAAACCAGATTATCTGAGAGCATTTGAACATGGAATTGAAACGACAGCAAACAGATTCAATTTGGAATAGAATAGCTACAATATTTATGGTTATCAGTTTGGATCAGAAATGATAGTGAAATCCTATTTAGACTCCTTCAACAATACTATGTGAGAATAACAGGAGAGAGAGACAGAGAGGAGAGAGAGAGAGAGAGAGAGAGAGAGAGAGAGAGAGAGAGAGAGAGAGGAGAGAGAGGAGAAGGAGAGGGAGAGAGACAGAGAGAGAGTGAGACAGAGACAGAAACAGAGAGGAGAGAGAAGAGAGGACAGAGAGACAGAGAGAGAGGAAAGACACAGAGAGAGAGAGAGAGAGAGAGAGAGAGAGAGAGAGAGAGAGAGAGAGATGTCCACAGCTATGAGTGCTCCTGCTTCCTCATCTCTATAAAATCTTCATGGAAGTAGTCTATCCATGCATTAAGGATATCTTGATGAAAACATGACATGGGTACAGGAAAAACTTTACAAGTGATTTCCTGTAGCATATCTTTACAATCATAGACCAAACTAAGAAATGCAGAAAACATAAGACCTAAGAGCAGCAAGGTCACAAAGTGGAAGACTAAATCCAGACCTTGCTCTCCTCTCCTACTGTCTCAGTCATTGTATATTTCTGACCAAACAAGTAAAACATTAATAGTCCCAGAAACTACTACTCAAAATCACCTTTTGTCATCAAGGAGTTTCATTAGAATTGGTAGGTCTCCTTACATATAGTTCATCTTCTACTAGCCTATTGTATTAAAAGGATATGTCTGAGAGAAGGGATGTATTTCCAGTGAAGTTCCAGCCCTCAAGGATGAGTATGCTAGGATTTCCCAGGATTCCATTTCCTATAAGATTGTGTGTCTGGGGGAGGCTAGGTGGCACAGTGAGTAGAGCGAAGGCCCTGGAGTCAGAAGGACCTGAGCTCAGATTCGGCCTCAGACACTTAACCCACACAAACAAAAACCTAGCCGTGTGACCTTGGGCAAGTTACTTAACCCCAATTGCCCCCCAAAAAGCAAAAAAAAAAAAAGATTGTGTGTCTGCCCTGTAGGAAAATTGCATCATGAGGTATGGACTCTTGTCAGAGGATTCCTAAGGAGGATGAAATGGAGAAATGTTCACAATGGCACCCACTACAGAAAGAGTTCCTTAGTCGGCTTTGCTTGCTACCAAAAGTAAGTTGATGAGAATTGAGAGAGAAAGAAAACTTCAAGCTTTGGCTGAGATGGTAGAAAGTGGGACTGAATTGGATTTTCCACACACCGCAGGAACTGCCTATGACAGCTTTTCATTAACTTCATTCAGTTGTTCTAGTGGATAGAGTGGAAGTCGAGAAAGATGAATTGTAGTTATTTTTTTAGAGACTATCGTTTGCCTCTTTTTGTATTGCCAGACCATAGTACAGTGCCTGGCACATAGTAAGCTATTAAATGTTTATTTATTGATGACTGATTGATTGATTCTCTAGTGACTGTGAGATCATGGTCAAACAACTTAACCTGTCTCTGTCTTTAATTTCTTCATGTAAAAAATTGGAATAACATTGCTTCTTTTTTTTTTATTGCAAATATTTTAATAAGTGTCCTCTGCAAGGCATTTAAAACACCAGTTTGTGAGGATAAACTCCATTGGAGAGAGAGAAGACAGAACGCAGGTAGCCACGGATCTGAGGAATTTTCTTGATTTGGGGTAGGATCTGAGAGTCTACTGTTTTCTGATCAGCCTTGCGCTGCTCTGTAATCTCGTATTTCTCTTTTTCTGTGTCAAAAATCTCTCCTTCTTGGTGTCTAGGTTTACGGAGCCTCTTCTTCTTGAAGTAAGCATCAGTAAGATGATTTGGAATTTTCACACCTGAAAGGTTAACTCGGGTAGAAGTGGCAATGACAAATTTCTGATGGGTCCTTCTCAGAGGAACACGGTTGATGGTCAGAGGTCCAGTCACCAGTAGCAAGCCACTAGCCAGTTGCTTTAGGAAAACCACGAGCTTGCCTCTGTGGCGGCCAGTGACCATGATCAGAACCATACCAGGCTTGATGCTAGCTCGAAGTCTCCTCACATGCTGGCTAAAGGGCTTTTTGCCATGACTTAGTAGCTTTGTAGGCACATCCTCAGTAGGGTAACACTGAGGCATTTTGCAAATCTTTACCACTCAAGTTCCTCCATTCTTATCACCACCAACAGGCTTTGAGATAGTAGCAGGCACTTTGTCTTTCTTCTTCCTTTCAATCCGGGTTTTGGGGGCAGCATATTTCCGCTTGTACATGGCTCTCCGGGAATACAGGGCTGACCTGGAGTATCTACCGATCCCTCAGGCCAGGACGGGGTTCCGACTGCAATGCTTTCGAGACTTTTTGGCCTTTTCAGCTACATCTTCCTTTTTTTCTCTTTTTTTTCCTTTTTGACCTTCTTTTCCTTGGGTGGCTTTTGGTCTGCCATCTTGAGAGACGGGAAAGAGCAACATTGCTTCTTTATTGATGTCTTAGGAAGACAGAAAGGTAATTAATGCCAAAGTACTTTAAACTCTCTGGAAGGAAGATACTATCTAAATCTTTAATATACTTGCTGTTTTTCCATCATTTCAGTTATGTCTAACACTTCCTGACCCCATTTGGCTTTTTCTTAGCAAAAATACTGGAGTGGTTTGCCATTTGCTTATCCAGCTCATTTTACAGATGAGGAAACTGAGGCAAATAGGGTTTTAAATGACTTGCCAATGTCACACAGCTAAGTGCCTGAGGCCAGATTTTAACTCTGAAAGATGAGTCTTACTGAATCCAGGCTCAGTACTATTTCCACTTTGCCATCCAGCTGTCCCTTAATATGCTTAGCAGCATCATTTTTTAAAACCAGGTCTAATATTTCATTGGTCTAGGGAACTGCCCAATAAGGAAACTTCTTCTACGAATGGGCAACTTCTCTGCAACTTACAGTCTTAGCACATTGCCTTGGACATTTGGAAGACAAATCACTTGTCCAGGGTCACATATACTGGTATATATCATAGGCATGATTTGAACTCAGATCTTCTTGATTCCCATGTCAGCTCTCTATTCACTGTGTTACACAGACTCTATCATCATTACTATTATTATTTCATTTTTGAAATTCAGATGGATCTGGTCAATTCCATATTATAGTAAGACTCCTACTGGCCAAATATGTTAAAACATCATATTTTGGGGTGCGGGGAATTTTAAAAATATACGGTGTTATATTTTTTTTCAGGAAAAAAATAAACATCTTTGACTTGGTTTTCCTGTTTGTTGTCATGACAGAAAAATATTTATGAGTTGAACTCAAAAGTATCTCAAAGTTTCAATGCAGCTTTCAATTTTAATAAAAGACAACTGCACTAAGACTTTTGGGACACACTTTACCATAGCCAGTTTAGCTTTATTGGATTATTGCTAATTTTGCAAAGTTTGCTGGGAGTTACACAGCTATAACCAGAAGAGTTCACCTGTTAAGAAACAAAATAATTGGTTAGTTGGTTTTTTTTTAATGCTAACTAAAAATAGATTAACCTAATATATAATGCTGATTAAATGACAATTGTCTGACTTTCAAAGCAAAAATTACACTCTCTTATGTGTGTGTTCTCACACCATTTGGAGTACCAAGCTAATTGTAGGTAAAGTTGTTCATATCTTCAACACACAAAAAAAGTTACCATTAGGGAAGAGGTTTCATTAAATGGTCAGGTTTAACACCTGCACCTAATGAATGGCATTTTCAAGGAAAGGCAATAGGAAGATCTGTGGACTTAGTTTAAATCAACACAAGGAAAGAAAATCACCCCTTCATCTTCATCTAGCCTACTACAGGAAGAGCTCACTGTGTCCTGAATCGTAAAAAGGTCGTGGATCCTTTGAACTGAATGGAAGCTCTAGGGGTCATCTTGTTTATCACCTGTCCAACAAATTTAAAATGGGATAGAATGCAAACATGTTCAAGAAAGAAAAACCGCCTTTCTACTACCTTCTAGAGGCATCAGGAAATCATTGATCATCTAAGCTAAAAAGTTTTCGAACAAAAGATTCAGGGACAAGAACATTACCTGTGATTTCTATCTCCTTTAATAAAATAAAATAAAATTTTTCAATTTGGAAAAAAAAAAGCAAGAGCCCAACAATTCAATTTAATTTAATGAGACTTTATTAAATACCTACTATATGTCAGGCACTTTGTTCCTTGAGATGTAAAGGCAAGAAGGAAACTATCTTTGCCCTCAAGGAGTTTACATTCTGTTAGTATTTTATATTTTTTTTGCGTGTTTATTCCTTAATTTGGGCAGCTAGGTGACATAATGGATAGAGTCAGGGTCCCGAGTCAGAAAGACCTGAGTTCACATCTGACCCCTCACACTTACTAGCTGTGTGACCCAGGGCAAGTCACTTAACCCTATTTGCCTCAGTTTCCTCATCTGCAAAATAAGCTAAAGAAGGAAATGGCAAACCATTATCAAGAAAACTCCAAATATGGTCATGAAGAGTGGTTCACAACTGAAATGACTGAAAATATTTTAGAATTTATTTTGACCCTTTTTAAAGTCTTAACTGCCTGGTAATTGCACTTTTCTTGGGATGGGGGTAGCAAGTCTTTATTACCTATTAATTCTTCTATATGCTAAATATAATCTTCAATTGAACATTCAAGGAAATTAAATTCAGAAGCACATGACTACTCTTCCTTCCCATTAACTTTTTTCAACCAAAAAATAAAAACAATGAAACCACAAACAGCTTTTCTTCTTCTAGTTACTCGAAACAAAGAAGTCTTCCTGTGCTCTGAAAGACTTTGAAATTCAGCTTGCTTTGGGAAATCCAGAAACAAGAACTAGGATTGGTCCAACAAATCATTTATCTCAATGTACAGTACAGATGAAATCTAGTCCATGATTAAGGAACAACTTTCTCTTAAGAAAATGAAAAAAAAAAGTCAGGACTCCCTTTCTATATTGTTAATCTTAGAAGTGACTTTGAAACAAAAAATCAAGATGGTAAAAATTAAATATAGCAAATAATATTTTAAAAAATCCATTGCATTCTGTAAAGCTTTTCTTCCTGGCGCTCAAATAAATAAAGGAAACTCAGTGATATTCCATGTAAGGAGTGGGGAACGGGAAGGTTGTTTACCACAGTGCACCCCACCCTTTAAAAATATCCTTCAGAGTTCCCATAGAAGTTGACCTAAGGGACTATACATGTCAGTTGGATAAGAACAGCAGACCAATAATCAATTTATTTTTTAAGATTCAATTATCTTTCCAGTTAGAGGTAAAACACTAGCTTAGTTACAAGTGATTCTGTAATGAAAGAAAACCGTGGTAACCCCTTTTATTATTTAAACCAAGGAAATGTCTCAATAGCCAATAGTTTTTAAAAGAGGAGGAAAATCTTTCAAGTAAATAAAAGCAGAAAACTATCCTGACATCTCTATAAGGCACAGTCAAATATTTCTTCCTTTTCGCTAACAGGACATTTTTTCTCAAGCTTTTGAATCATTCATATGAATGGAGTTGTAGAAGTTTCTTCTTAGTTTTATAGTGGGTGGAGTTTTTAAAGGTCTTGTATGTATATTATTCTAATGCATTTTGGGAAGAGAAACTATCTCAAACTCTCATGCTTTTAGTTCACTAAATATTTCCCTAACCACTGATTACCTTCTCCCAGAACCTATGTATTTTAAGTAAACTTTCTACTGTATGTTTATTGTGCTTATGCAATGATTTCCAGGTAACCTTGCTAGGGAATACCTGATTTCCCAGAAACTTGCTAAAACTTCCACAATGAGTCTTTTTACTTTTAAAGGAAAAACACTGTTTTGTCAGGTAATGATGAGAACCAAAAAAAAAAAAAAAAAAACCAACCCTCAGACCAGACAGAGAGTGAACAAGTACTCTAAGTTTGGGAAAATCCACAATGCTCTTCCAACTTAAAATGTCAGTTGCAGTGGTCCCACAGGAGAGATTATTTTGTACTTCCTGTAGGAAACCCATATTTGACTATTCCTTTTGGAATATTTCCCTTTGGGCTATTCCCTTTCTTTTTTTGTTTTGTTTTGTTTTGTTTTATCACTGACAAAAGGCTTTTGTTTTGCCTTTTAACAAGCTGAGTATTTTCCAAGCCCTAGTATTAGGGTTGCAATATGGAAAAGCTAAATGTGGGGCTTTGGGAGGAAATATCTTGTAGAGATAAAGTTACTAGCTACCAGTGAAACAGACTTTTTTTTTTCCTGAAGAAAACATAATTAACATACCTTTTTTATGTAAGTGGGCCTACCTTCCAGTTTGGGTCTACCATGGGTTACTAAAGGAGGCTATAGACTCTTATTTGAAAGCCTTTAAAGGAAGAGTGATTTTGAGTTGTCAAGAATGTCCACTAATGGGGCGGAGCCAAGATGGCGGAGTAGAAACAGCTCGTCCAAGCCTCTCTGCCCCCAGATTCTCCACAAACTATGTAAAAAAGGACTCTGAAAAACTTCTGGAGCCCCAGCACCCACAGAACGACACAGAGAAGCTAACCTCCCGCTGAGGACAGCCCAGCACCCTGCAGGAAGGACCAGCGCAGTGGTCTGGGAGCCGGCAGAGCGCAGGAGCCGAGCCGAGCCCAGGTCCACGTGAGCTGAGGTTTTAGCCCCAGGGCGGCAGGGCCAGCAGCCGGCTGGAGGAACCCCAGAACACCAGGAGCTGTGGCAATTCCAGAATTATCAACATAGACATGCCTAGGACAAAGTAAGAGGTTAGTGTCCTATGGACTTTGGGACCTGTATTTGGGGAATGCGTCAGCTCCCTCCCCTGGGGGCTAGAAGCCTCTGAGGAGACACGCCATTTTGTAGTTTTCAGAGGCATTTCCGACTCCCAGCCTACAAATCCTGGGGAGATCCAGCAATCAGTCTTGGGGGGTAATCGCTCTTGCTTTAACCTCCCTGGATCTGGATTGTGATCTAGGGTGGAAGAGGTGGGTGGGTTTACAGCTTGCCAGAAATGGAAGTTGCCCCCCACACGTTCAGGACGAAAATTCCTCTATCTGGCCTTAAAGCCATAGTGTGGCAACAAGCCCAAAAGTCAAGCAATTAAGTGGCAACATGCCAAGGCAAAGGAAACAGAAAAATGCAACCCTAGACTCCTATTTTGGGGGCATAGAGCGGAAAAGGACTGTGAGGTCAGAAGTCCTGCTCCAAAAGCCCCAGGGGAAAACATGAGCAGGTTGCAGGCCATAGAGGACCTTAAGAAGGACTTTAAAAATCAAATGAGAGAAGTGGAGGAAAAATTAGAAAGAGAAATGAGAAGGATGCAGGAAAAGTATGAAATGAGGGTCAACAGCCTGACTGAGGAAAACAACACCTTAAAAAATAGACTAACTCAAATGGCAAAGGAGGCCCAAAAGGGCAATGAGGAGAAGAATGCCTTAAAAAGTCGAATTTGCCAGATGGAAAAAGAATCTCAAAAGTTCACTGAGGAGATTCATTCCTTCAGAGTTAGACTGGAGCAAATGGAAGCTAATGACTTTATGAGAAATCAAGATGCTGTTAAGCAGATCCAAACAAATGAAAGATTAGAAGGCAATGTGAAATATCTCATGGGAAAAACCACTGACCTGGAAAATAGATCCAGGAGAGACAATTTAAAAATTATTGGACTACCTGAAAGCCATGATCAAGGAAAGAACCTAGAAATCACCCTTCAAGAAATTCTCAAGGAAAACTGCCCTGATGTTTCAGATCCAGAGGGCAAAATAGAGGTTGAAAGAATCCACCAATCACCTCCTGAAAAAGATCCCAAAAGAAAACTCCCAGGAATATTATAGCCAGGTTCCAGAATCCCCAGATCAAGGAGAAAATACTACAAGCAGCCAGGAAGAAACAATTTCAATATTGTGGAAACACAATCAGAATAGCCCAGGACCTGGCAGCTTCTACACTGAGGGATCGAAGGGCATGGAATATGATATTCCAGAGGGCAAAAGAACTGGGAATGAACCCAAGGGTCACCTACCCAGCAAAACTGAGTATTTTGTTTCAGGGGAAAATATGGGCATTCAGTGGAATAGAGGACTTTCAAGCATTCTTGAGGAAAAAACCAGAGTTGAATAGAAAATTTGACATCCAGACGAAAGAAGTAAGAGATGCCTGAGAAGGTAATCAGGGAAAAGAAATCAAAAGGAACTTATCAAAGTTGAACTATTTACATTCCTATATGGAAAAGCAATATCTGTGACTGATGATATCTTTCTCACTATGAAAATAATGGAAGAAGGGGGTGTGGTCATACAAATACATATGTGAATGTGTGTGTATATGGTTACAGTTATATATGGATAGAGGGCATAGGTTGAATTTGTTGGGAAGGGAGAATACTCAAGGGATGAAATTATGAGGTGAGAGAGGAAAGTGGCAAGAGGAGATGGGGAGAGACATGGTAGGGTAAACTATCTCATGTAGGGAAGTGGTTGCAAAGGAGGGGGAGAATAAGGAAGGCTAAAAAGGCAAAACCACATTCACATTGAATTTGGTTCAGGGAGAAAATGACATACATACTAAATGGGATATCTCAACCTGCAGCAGGATAGGGGGAAGGGGGATGAGAGGAGGGATGATGGATGGGAGGGCATCCTTGGGGTGAGGGGAGGTTGGAAGTACCCACTATAGAAGAGGGACAGGATCATGTAGGGAATGGACCAGGTGGGGGGTGGGATGAGTGGGAGGGAATTATAAGCAGCCTTGTACAATATATCTACTATGATAACGTTTTGCATAGCTAGACATGTACAACATATACTGAATTACTTATATCCCAAGAAGGAATGGGTGACAAGGGAGGAAGGAAATGGATCTGAAATTAAAGGTTGTAACATTAAATGTTTCAAATATATATATAAATACTATTATTAATACTCTTTTGCCTATAATTGGGAGATAAGATGTGCAGGCATTGGGACACAAAGATTCATCTTCCTCTAATGGAAAAGTCGATGGGGGCATGGGAGAAGGTATGGGAGAGAGCAGATTGGAGGAAGCGATATCTTGTGGGACTGCTATTCTGGGAGGTTGGGTAGGGAATAATGGGGGGAAAATGATTGTAACTCAAAATCTGGCGGAAATGAATGATGTAAAACAGAAGTTAATAAAGTATTTGTTTAAAAAAAAAAAAAGAATGTCCACTAATATCCTATTCCCATTCTCCATCAGAGCACTGAGGTGACCCTGGCTTTTCAGAGGCTATCTCCATGAACTCCTAGCATTGATAGATAGATCCGGACCAGCCAGAAGAGGCATTAAGTGTAGACCATATGTCTATTGTTTGAGGACCAGCCTGCCTGAATTTGGAAAGACTGATCATGAAGTTGGTATTTTGCAGTGGTGTGATGGAACCAGCTTGTGCAAACCCAGGAAAGCCTGTTGTTAAATTTTCATTGTGAGTGTTTATGCCTTGGAAACCAGTAAATGCTACAAATCAGGGCTTGGTTTATTGTTTCATTCATTGCCTAAAATTAAGAAACTGATGATAGAAAAAATCTTAATAATGTAGATTAAACTTAAAAAGGGGTGTGAGAATGTATATGTGTATATATGTATATACATACATACACACACATACATATATGTACGTGTGTGTTTGTAAGTAGGCATATTCCCCCAGAGAGCCAACTATCAAACATTTCCCAACATGTCACTGGCATGGTAAAGAATCTTTAGGTATAACAGCTTTCAAAAATCACCTTCCCAAGTCCTAGATTTTATGATCAGTACTTGAGGGAGGAGTATGCACCCCACCCAAATCATGAGTCCTTGATGTAGGGAATGGGAGACCAGGTCCTGTCTTGAAGTAAGAGGCTTCTCAAGATGACTTTTCCATGTTCCCTTCCTGCCCATCAAATGATTCTAGAGGGAAAGGAGGAAACTTTTCAGTGGGAGGACATTCTCACAGAAAATGTAATTCAGATGGAAAATGGTTGAATCCCTTTCTATTCTCCTTGATCAAGTGGCTGTTTCCAAAAGTCATTCAGAAAAAAAAAAAAAAAGCAGACCAAGAAATGCGTTTTGGCTAATAATCTCCATCTACCCTTATTGAATTCATCCAGACAACCAGAGATTTAGAGTTGGAAAGCACCTTCTCTGATACACAGGAGGAAGCTAAAGGTTAGAGAAAAGAATTGTCCGGGGCACACAATGACGCAGTTGGGCTTAGAGATGAAGAAACTGAGGCCCTTAAGAGTTAAATGAGTTTCCCAAGATCACAAAACTACAAGCACCTATCGAGATAGCATGGAGGTGTGACTAGGGCCCTAGACTTGAGTCAGGAAGACTTTGGTTCAAAGACCTCAGATAATTACTAACTGTGTGAGTATGGGCAAGACCCTAACCTCTCTGTGCCTCAGTTTCCTTATTTGGGGGCAAGTTGTACTTGTTGGCATATGAAGGTCTAGTTCTAATTCTATGATCCAAGATCTGAATGGAAGACAGATGAATTCAGCACTTAGTGCTCTACACATAGGTACTTAATAATTGTGTATTGATTGACTAATCAAAGTCCAGTACTCTTTCCTCTATAGTCCATGGAGTCTGTATGCTTTTTTGTAGAGTGCACCTTTCGTATAAGCATAGAATGTTTCTGTCTTAGGGTCATTTTGCTATTCTCTGTCTTGAAAACGGAAGGTGTTTATTTACTTCTGCTTATCCTTCACTCTCAGGTTGGTTTTTATTTTGCTGGATGTCCATGAAGATAACACGATATCTTATTTAGCAAGGAAGAGTTTCCTATATATTTAAAAATAATAACTATTTTTTCCATCCCCGGAATTCTCATTTACCCATGCCTTCCAACTGTTCAGAGCTCACTCCGGGCTTGGCAGGTGTGGCATTTGTACGGGGAGAGAGAGCTGTGCAAGAAGGATACCTAATGAAGATAGAAAGGATCCCAAGTCCAGAACCACAGCCCGAAGTGAGGGAAGAGTAAGAGGGAAGCCACGAAGGGTCAGCCTGGACCCAGGACAGTGGGCAACCTCTGGACTCTTGCTCAGTTTGCAGAAGGGAAGCGCTTGGTGACTTGGTCTGTCTTCCCACAAATACCACTGGAGTGAGTAGACTTTTTTCTACCGAGGTGATGCAATGTTCTTAAACTAGTATAAAAAAAGAAAGAAAAAGAAAAAAGGGAGGGGGGAAAACTGGAATACCCTCACTTCACCCCACTCCCACCACTCTTTCCTGCTTCTCTCCTGCCCCCCACCACAGAAGAGGGGGGAGAAAGCGGAGAGTAAAAAAGTTTGGCAACTGTGAAAGGAAACAAAAAAAGTTCTCTTTTCACCACAGCCTGGCCCGCGATCAGCATCTCTTTTGTTAGCGGCCCGGCACAGCCTTCCCTCCGTGACGTCATGAAGCCCCTGGACCAATCGGTGAGATGCTGGCCCCGGCTAGGGAATCGGGCGGGTCCCACCTACCCCGACTCGCCAGTGGCCTCGAGGGGGTCGGGAGTAGAGGGTCCTATATAAACCCCCGCGCTCTAGGGCTCTGCGGCTCCAGCAGGCTGCAGGGTTCCAGCGGGGTGGAGAGGGGCGCTCTGCATTGGAGAGCAGAGGGACCTGCGGCAGCCCCATCTTCAGTTTTTCTCCCCTTCCCTCCCCTTCCCCACCCTTGGTTCCCTACCTTCCTGGAGAAGTCCAGGGCAAGCCAGCCTTCCATGCAACTTGTTCTCCCGCGGGTTGCCAAGTAAACCAGAAACTTAGGGTGGGGTGCACTTTGTTTCTATAGGAGTCTCTCTCGCTCCCTCTTTGCAAGATGCCCAGGGACCCAGTCCCGGGACGGCGGCTGCTGCTGCTGCTGCTACTTGCGCTATGTCTGGGAACATCGGTGCAAGCAGAAAAGTCGAAGAAAAACCGAAGGCAAACTCAGCAAATGGTTCAGCCTCCGTCCCCGGTGGCTGTCAGCCAAAGCAAAAGTGAGTAACTTACTCGGAGGCTTTCTCTCAAGTCGCCCAAAGTTGCTGGAGGAAACTTTTCTGGGTCCGTTAATGGATTTCTTAAAGAACCCAACTGTAGGGACAAAGCCATTTCAGGGATTTCAGCGCCTGCTGCTGCTCTGGGTTCCTTCTCCAAATGATCTAAGAATTCACTATGGATGGGTTTTGGGGTGGGGGTAGCGGTGTATTTCATTGGAAAAGCCATCAGTCCTATAGATGGGATGCCTTTTCATCCAGTTAGTACTTTTATGGATGAATCTGAGCAATGGGCGTTTTCTTAAAATGTCCATTCAAAATTTGGTTGGCTCTTATGGACACTTTGCATTTTCCTCCTTTCCGTACTTTTAACTGGTGAAACGTTTTCAAGATGAAAGGGGGATAGTTAGGGGAGGTGGGGAGAGAATGCCTGCAAAATATGCTACTGTTCTTTAGCCAACTCTGATACTCGGGCATTTGGTTCAAATTGCCTTCAGCCCCTGGAGATACTTCACCGTGTAAGGAAGATGGAATTTCTTTTCCAGCTTTGAGGGAGAACAGTTTTTCAATGGTCTAATGGAAACCACTAAAACTTGCTGAGTGGGACATGTCTCTGTCATTAATCACTGCTCCATTTACCTCCACAATGGCAATGTGGCTTAAGGGAACTTTCTTTTCTTTTTTTCTTTTTAGTCAAGCCTCCAACTGTCCGTTTTTTTAAAAACGTGTTCACTTCTGGCCAATTGGAAATCGTTTCACTAAGTCCCAAACCCATCCCTACTCCCTAAATATTGATTTCTGTAGTCCCCAAAGATTGCTAGACAACTTTTTAAACTCTGCTTTTGGATGATCTGCTAGTTTCTCTCTCTCTCTCTCTCTCTCTCTCTCTCTCTCTCTCTCTCTCTCTCTCTCTCTCTCTCTCTCTCTCTCTCTCTCTCTCTCAGCATTCCTGGTGCTCTGAAGGCTAGAGCTCACTTCTATTTGCTTCTCATCATTGTTAGTTTCTTATTAACCCTATTTAATTTCTTCATTTCATTATTGTCAGTTTATTGAATAGAAAAGTTTCTCTTTCTAGACACTTCCAGAAATGGAAAGTCAATAATAGATAATACTTTTTTTCCCCTATAAATTCACTACAGCTGGCTGTTATGACAATGGAAAACACTATCAGATCAACCAACAATGGGAACGAATTTACTTGGGCAATGCACTGGTTTGTACCTGCTATGGAGGAAGCAGGGGTTTTAACTGTGAGAGCAAACCTGAACGTAAGTAACAGATAGTTATTGTCTTTTTGTTAGATGGAGAAGTGCTGATTATTAATTAAGTAGACAGAGAAATTACAAATTACAATTCTAGGGGATTTTCTTTACTTGAGAGCTTTTTAGTGTTATGATCTATAATTTTAACATCTAAAAACATTTAGTGAGTACTTATCTCTGTACACTCATCTCTGTCTTAGAGGTGATGGCTGATGTCAAAGTAATTTTTACTTTTAAAAAGGAATCGAACAAATTGTTTCCTAAATCTCCTTCTATTCCTTATTTCCATGAAAAAAATATACTTATTATTTACCTACAAGTCTAAATGCACAGTTATCCCTGGAAAGTGACAGGAGACTTTTAAGTATGTAAGGAATGGGGACTGGAACTGTGAATTCATTGGAACCTCCCAGTCGAAGAAACTCCCTCAATCATGCACATTTCTACCTTCTCTACAACTTATAGTCTTAAAGTCTTAAATATTTAAACTTCATAGAAGTAGTTTTTGTGGACTAGAAACCAACCATATTAGGAGGAACAAATTTCCCTCACAAAAGTGATTTGTCAATTATAGCTTTAAATCTGACCTCTAATCTCTTAAAACAAACTTTCCCCCATTATAATCATTGATATTTTCCTCTTTAAAATGTCAAATCTCACCAAAAAGATGCATTAGTGGGACTATCATGGAAATAGTATTAAATAATATTTAGTTGTCCAGTGGGGGAAGGGGTGGGGCAGGCATCAATAAACTGTAGACTTATGTGTAGCACTCCAGTTTGAATTCCTGAGTCAAGCATCTGTATCTCAAACTTCTCTAATAGCATGGAGTATTTCAAAAGCACAATACCCTATATGGCACCTATTATTTACAATGGAAATAAGGTCATAAAAAAAAAAGCTTCAGGACCTGTCTAAGGTCATAGAGGTGCTATCTGAACCAAGAGGAGAATATGAATCTCTTTAATCCATGGCTTTTGCTTTTCTTCATTCACTCTGTCATGTTCTCCTCTAGAATAGAAAATGGGTCTTTGTACAGATGGGATTCTAGAAATGTAAACGTTATTCCCCTAATCTTCCCTCTCAGCTGAAGAAACATGCTTTGACAAATATACTGGAAACACCTACCGGGTCGGGGACACTTATGAGCGCCCAAAGGATTCAATGATTTGGGATTGTACCTGCATTGGGGCTGGTCGAGGGAGAATCAGCTGTACCATTGCAAGTAAGGAATACTGCCATAAGACTTCTTTTCTTTCTAACCCTCGATGCCTTCTGGGAAAATTCACTTAGTTAAGGCAAAGTGTGACCTTCCCTATAAGTATGAACTCAGTTCCAATAACAGACAACTTTCTACTATTGGTAAAGTGCATGATCCATTTCGTGGATACCGATGAGCACCCTGGGCTGCTTTTACACAGCTGTCCAGCCAGGATATGAGCTTCTGAACACAAAGCAGAATGTATCTTGTGTGTGTGTGTGTGTGTGTGTGTGTGTGTGTGTGTGTGTGTGTGTGTGTATTTATGTCTTTATCAACTTAAAAGTCTGAGACACCATACTCAGGCATTCATTTATGGTTAGTCCAAACCAGTTCTCTTAATACTTTAGTTTGGAAATATCCAAATTTAAGGGCTTAGAGTTTTCTCTAAAATTTCTCCCCCTTCCTCTCTTTGTCTCTCTCTACTTCTCTCTGTCAAGGATATTTCATGTTTACTATAGTTTCTTGATTTAGGATCATCACTTTAGACATAGAAGGTTCCATCAATCTAATCTCTAATTTTACAGTTGAGGTACCTGAGTCTCAGAGAAATTAAGTGACTTGCCCAAGGTAACATAAGCCATAAGTTCAAGAACCAGGATTTAAACACAGGTCCCCTGACTCCAAATAAGTGCTCTTTCCTGTGCATCAGTGAGTCTAACATTTTTGAACCTATTACACTCTTAGGTTTACCTTTGTGATGCTTTCCCCAGAATTGTAATTCTACTCCCAAGTTTGTTACACTGGATAAGCATGAAAATAATTCCCTAGTGTTGTTTCTGCCAACTCTAGAAAGGAAGGGTGATATGTGTGAAATGTTTTCTACATCAGAATTAGAATTAGGATCAATCCAGCTGTGTCACAGCTGTTGGGTGGGGGCACATCCATCCCATCTTCCTCATTCTTTTTTTTACTTCAATCTGATCTTAGGAATGACATTTTCTGTGATCTTCCAAGGAAGGGAAGATTTTAGATATATTTTGTGACTAAGTTCCTCACCAACCATTCAGATATTCCATTGTGCAATGGCTGGAAGAATTAAGGACAGTTAACAATAGCTCGTACCTTTTAGCATCTCTAACAAGAACACTATGGACATTTCCAGGAATATCTCACATTTCTGGAGCATGTCATATTTTCAGAAGGTACTTTCTTCATAACAATCCAGTGAGATAGAGTAGAAATTTTGTTAACTCCATTTTAGAGTGAGGAAACAATTTCAAAGAAGTTAGATGACTTGCCCCAAATCTCACATCTTATAACTAGGAGATGTTGCATTCAAACCTAGGTCTTTAGCCTTCAAGTTCAGTGCTGTTTCCATGACACTATACTGCTTTTCTCTTTATAAGTTAACATCTTTACATGTTGTGTTACAAGTTACATGTTTTCAAGTTATATATTTACATTCAGGGAAAATGACCCTGGGAAAAAATGCCTTCTCTTCTTGCCCTCTTGATAACCAGCAATTAATTGAATTTCCTTTAAAAAAAAAAAAACAGATCGCTGTCACGAAGGGGGTCAATCCTACAAAATTGGGGACACCTGGCGCCGACCACATGAGACAGGAGGCTACATGCTTGAGTGCGTTTGTCTTGGTAATGGGAAAGGAGAATGGACCTGCAAACCTGTAGGTATGTGGCTTTTTAAAGGTAGAAAAAAGGGACAGCTTTCAAGGAGAGATAGGCAGAAAGTGTATTTAAATAGACCAACCTAATAGGACAAGGACTTGATGGAAAAATAGAATTGAGTCTATCTCCAAATTTTACATTATCTCTGTTTTGCTGGGTAAAATTGGTAAAATAGTGATTGGGATCATAGATGTGTAGTATTGAAAGGATCCACCAAGATCATCTAATCCAATTACCTCATTTTTCAGAAGAGGAAATAGGCCCAGGGAAGTTAGGAGACTTACCTAGTGTCACACAGGTAGTAAGTGTTAGAGGCAAGAACATAGCCAGATCCTCTTGACTCCAGAGAAAGTATGAGTGTATCATATTGCCTTAGAATGATAGAATTCTAAATATTTCTCCAAAAAATACCAGACAGAATTGGGGAGGGCAAGAAGCCATTTGCCTGAGGAAAAGGAAACATTTTTGACAGCTGGGATTTGATTCCTATGAGATTCAGAACACCCGTTTAGTCTATCTTGTAAATTATTTTGGGGGGAGTTGCAAATTTTGGGGTTTTTTAATACATCTTTACAAAAATTAGTCTGGAATAAAAATGCAAGAAGCTGTATTATGTCATTCCTGAACTATTTCTTTGAAACTGTCAAAATGTATAGGGACTTGAGAAAGGAAAAGGAAACCTTCACTCAGGTATGAGAAGGAAAAAAACAAAAGTATTTAAACTGTACTCACTTTATCACTAGTTATCATTTCAAAAGATTGAGGATATTTAAAATAAAAATTGGAGGTTTTGAATAGCTTTTAATCTATGATTGTTCCAATGAAGATTGGAATTTTGTTCTTTTAAATTGTTTTGAGTGTTTTAACAAAAAAAACCCCACTTTTAATTTAAAATTCTGATGAAAATAATATCCTTTAATTTTAAAATGATGGCAAAAAGTCTTTATACCAGTATGTAAAAGACAGATAATCTGTTTGTTGGTAACAACAAAATAATCTGTCTCCTGATTTGCAAGTTGCCTCTTTTATTGTTGGTTACTGTGCACCTAAGGCCTAATTTTGGCAATGGATTTCTTCTTTGAAAAAAAAAGTAACTGGATTTCTGCTGACCTTTATACTTTAAATTATAGGGAGGTTGCATAATTCCAAATAACTCTTTTCTTTTTGTTCCACAGCTGAGAGATGCTATGACAACACTGGTGGGACCTCCTATGTTGTTGGAGAGACCTGGGAAAAGCCCTACCAAGGCTGGATGATGGTGGATTGTACCTGTTTAGGAGAAGGCAGTGGACGCATCACATGTACCTCTAGAAGTATGTTTGTTTATTTCTAGAACCTTCATATATAGTGATAGACATCTGATCAATGTTCAAAATACTGCAGTGTTCAGTCTGGTCCAGAGTTCAGACACTAAGGTAAAATCTGCATGGATAAAAATGTACTCAGAGTTACTCTAGCCCAATGATGATAGAGTCAGGAATGAACAAAGAGCTAGCTTCTGGACCGGGAGGATTGGTTTCCAGGAAGTAGTAGTACCTGGATACAGTTCAAAGTTAGTATTTTTTTTTAATTCTGTAGTCAATAAAGCCAAACCCAAAGTCTCCCCAGTTTTTGAAGGGAACAATCAAGGTGAGATAAAAGAAAGGTGTGGGTATTTAGAGTATTTGGTTCAGAACAGAAGCTAGATGTGGCAGCCCAGGTTATCTAGTCAAAGACTTATGGGGATAACTTAACCCAATATCCCCAATCTCCTTCCTCTCTCCTCTTGCTATGCCATTCTGACTTCTTTGGATTCACTTCATATGCACAGCACTCCATCTCCCTATTCCTGCCCTATACTTCTTCACATAGCCCTTCCTAAGAATCAAAACTCTTGATGGCTCATGAGTGGTGTAAAGAGACTGTCTCTGTATTCTTCAAGAGAAGATGCAATCTGATGCAATTCTTAGAATTCAAAGACTTCCACCAATTTTCAGAAGCAGGTTTTAGTTTCAGGAAACATCTGCCACCTGGTTCCAGTGTTTGCAGTATCAATGGTACAAGCAAAACAAACATGGTATTCAGAGAAGAATGAATCAATCATCCATTGAAAGGGAGCCCCTGGAAATGATTCATCTTCAAAGCAAGGAGGACCTCAGTATCTATTCACATGTCCTGATAACTTGAGTTGGAAATCATCAATGATCTTCCTCCTGTCTTTAATATGTTAAAGTAAGACCCAGAACAGAAACATTCATGGAAGAATAGGTTCACTTAATCTGATAGCTCCTTGCTTTTACAATTTGGGGACATTTAAGGTTTAGCAAATAGAAGTAAAGCCCTAAAATGTGAGTCTTCTTGGTAGGGATTTGAACTTTGAATGGTGCCTATCTCTTGGCTGAATTAGCAGGAGAAAAATTAACCTGAAAGCCAAAACAAGTTGTTTGAAGGGGGTGACTTCAGTGAGGTATGACTTCTCTTCTCTGGAGCCTTTAATAGACTTGAAAACAAGCTGTAAAATACCTGGGCTTCTGAATCTTTGTCATTCACCTTCACTAAAACTCCCAGGAGATCATTTATTGCCTTAGGGATTCAGAGCTATTCAAACTGTAAGGTTTTGCAGAGTCAATAGTTAGTAAGGATCACAGGGCAATTTGTAAATATAAATCCAGGTTTAAGAATTCGTTGTTAACTATTTTAAGCCTATATTTTTAAAATCTTCTGTGATTTGGTTATCGTTTGAGGGCCTTTGGTCGTCTAAAAATTGTTTTGATACATACAAGCAGAAAAAGGTAATAAGTCACATCTTATGTCATGATGCAGGGGAAAGAGTTGCATTTGAAGTCAGAAAAGACTTGGGTGAAAATTATGGCTTTGATACTATCCATTTCACCTTGGGCAAAACATTGAATCTCTATGCCTCATTTTCTTCATCCATAAAATGAGGAGGTTGGACTAAATGATTTCTAGGGTGTTTTCCACTTCTAAATTTAATTCAAGAAGCATTTGTTGAGTGCCTACTGCATGCCAAGACTCAAGCCTACATGTTAGGGATACACTATGTGTGCCATGGAAAATTGTAGACTGTACAATATTTGCTATCATCTGGTCAGTCCTTCAGACTGAAAATGGACCATGTCAAAGTTTTGGACCATATTAATCCGTTGTGATTATAGTCATTACAATTTCCATACCTAATTGTGATGTTCCAGCTTAAAAGTAAATGGGATATTCTAAAAAGAAAGAAAAATTTCATTGTTAATAATTTATTCTTCTAAAATTATGAGGGGCAGGGAAGGATATTTAGAGAGAGAAAAACTATTCAACAAGTGCCTTTACTTAACATTTTGTATCGGAGATGTGAAGATGAGTAAGACAAGTCTAATAGAGGAGATTAGACACAAAAATATGATTATAAAAGTGAGAGTATGGTATCATAAGAGAGAGATCAGCAATGCACGATGGGAAGTTTAGAGACCATGTAGTCCAGTTCCTCATTTCACAGATAAAGACATCTGAGGCCTAGAAAGAAGTAACTTCTTGGGTAGAAAGTGTCCAAGGTAGAGCTCAGACCCAAACCTTCTACCTCCAGATCTTTCATTCAACAGCAGGACAATGTAGCTCCAAATGGAAATGGGGGAGGAGAGGAAAAGGAATATTAGCCCCTCTCTAGCAGGGATCTTTTTTATTCTTTGTCTTTGAATCCCCAGCCCCTAGTACAATGCTTATCACACAGGGCAGAGGCTTAATAAATGCTTGCTGATTGTTGGATTTGAACTTCTACCCTCATTCTGGGGATTTTTCCAAGTCAGGGTCCAGTCTCTGAATTCATAAGGGTGCCATACATCAAACATGCTGAACTCATTTTTTTCTAAACCCAACAGTTTCCCATAAAGTTTGGGAGAGCAGTGTCAGTCAATTGTACAGCATAATTAAAGCCCTACTTTCTATTTAAACTGCATCCTATAAGCCAAGGTGGTTGATCATTTCCCCCTATCCAACTCATAGACTAGAGTTTGCTTTGTCTCCTCCTACATAATAATGGTTCCTATCTTTCTTTGCCCTGAAGAGGGAAAATGTTTAACTCTGAGCCACTAAATGAAGATGGCTTTTCTGGGATTTGGAAGGTATTGTCTTGAGGGGAGAAGCAATTGGTGCCTAAAAGGTTATTGGCCCCCTGTGGTTTCTACTTAAAAATGAGATAAAGAAGCATTTCCAACTTTTGAATCTGCTTCCTTTGGGCTTAGGGAAAACCTGCCGTCTTCATTGTTCCTAATTCCCCAGATAAAGGTTCTTACTGAAAGATCAGCCTCTTAAAGAACAGTTCAAACCTGAGAGAGAGTTTGGAAGAAAGACCAGTCTGACAATGAGAACAAGTTACTACATGAGCAGAAAAAAAAGCTTTTTTTTTGTTTTCTGGTCACAGGAAAGGGAGGAGAGTCAAATCCTTCTGCTCTCCTCTCATCAAATTGATTCTGTCTTTCAGGAGGCTAAAACTGGGGGGTTGTAATTCTTGCTGAGTTTAAATATGTCCCACTGTGTTGAGCTATTGTGTGCTATTCCTGTGCATCAGTTGAAATACTAATCATTTCCCAGTTGGGGGCTGATCTGGTCATTGAAATGTCTTCTTGCTTTTCATATGCAGATAGATGTAACGATCAGGACACCAAGACATCCTACCGAATTGGAGACACCTGGAGCAAGAAAGACAATCGGGGAAATTTGCTTCAGTGTATCTGCACTGGTAATGGGAGAGGAGAATGGAAATGCGAAAGACATTCATCCTTGCAAACAACTGCAACAGGTAAGAGGCGCCTTCTCACAGAATGAAAATTTGAATTATAGGGACATTTTTGGAAATACGCATGAAATTATCCTTTCCACTGAATTTACCCCTTGTGATGGTTCTTTAGTGCGACTTTTCCATAGTGGGAACATCTGAGTGGATTTGCAGATTAGTTGCTTATTTTTTAAGTATCAATTTTTCATTTCTAACAGTAATGGTTTGCATTCATATGGTGCATTAAGGTTTATAAAGTGCTACCTGCTTGAATCCTATCTTCCCCCCCCCCAAAAAAAAAACTTATAAGAACAGGTAGGGCAAGGGTCACTATACTATGCCACAACGAGAAAGCTACAGTAGAGGGAAGGGCAAAGACTTCTCCATGGATGGCCAGCTCCAAAGTCTCTGAGGGATCATTCGAACCCTGGGCTCCTGGTTCACCACTTTTTCTACTCCTCTACATTGTCCCCGTAGAAGTGATGATAATAATTACGAGGAGGAGAAAGATGATAATTTTGATCATAATAAATGACTCTATAATGGATATTTGAAACTGTGTCCCTCCTCTCCCCCTAATTCATGGCCCACAATCAAAAATAAACAGAAAACCATTTACTCTCTGAAGAATTCAATCGGACCTCTACTTTAAAAGCAAACACAAACAACATATTCACCTTTATAAACAAGCAAATAAAAAGAATTTATTTACCTTTATAAACAAACAAGCAAACAAAAGCATTTTTTCACTTTTTTCTGAATTGCCCTACTTTTCAAAGTGTTTTCCCCCCCTCTTGGAGGTGAAAAAGTAGGATTCTAATCTACTGTATTGTATGTCTTACTGGTGCCTCCCCTACAATAAAGTAAATGCATATATATATCTTTCAATTTCTTTGTCTCAGCAGGGGTGGAGTATGCTTTCTTCTTTTGATATTTGACTCTTCTACATGAAAAAGTCTTTGAAGTTTGTTGCCCTTGTGCATTTTTGTATCCCTTAAAGAATTCATGATCATTACTTGCATGTATCCACTTTGGTCATTTGTTAAATTCAGAGGATCCCCAGTTTTGTTGTTGTTTAGTCATTTTTCAGTTGTGTTCAACTCCCCATAACTCCATTTGGGGTTTTCTTGGCAAAAGTACTGGAGTGGTTTGCCATTTCCTTCTCCAGTTCATTTTATAGATGAGGTTAAGTGACTTGCCTAGGGTCACACAGCTAGGAAGTGTCTGGGGTCAAATTTGAACTTAGTTCCTACTGACTCCAGTCCAAGCATTGTGCCATCTAGCTGCCCTCAACATAACAAATTTTTTTTTAAAAAAAGGATTTCAGAAACCATAGACAAAATAAGCTTGCTTTCAGTTCCCAGCAATATTCTTGATTATTAAGCCAATGGTATGTGAATATTTCAAAAAGGAAGGAGAGATCACTAAGAGCCATCATAGGTTCACTAAGAATAAAACATTGCTAAGTAAACTCAAAATAATTTTGAATAGGATGACTAGAAATGTTGTCAATATTACTGCAAAGCAAAGCCTTTGATAAAAGCCCTCATGACATCTGTGTGATCAGGATGGATAAGAGATAGGTAAACAGTTAGATTCCTAGATGGATGAATTAATGCCAAGAGTAATGGGACATCAGTGTCATACCATAGGGTAATTCCCATTAGTATCTAGTAGGGCTCTGTTGTCAACACCAATCTACTTGACACATTTACTGAAAATTTAGACAAAGCTATGAAAAGCATGCTTACAAACATTGTAGAGTACACAAATAAGAGTACTAGATGACATGTGGTATGAGGAAATAAATACCCAAATGATCTCAAATGGTTAGAGCATTGGGTCGAATCTAACAAAGTAGGGGCATCTAGGTGGCATAGTCAATAGAGTACCAGCCCTGGAGTAAGGAGGACCTGAGTTCAAATCCGGCCTCAGACACTTCACACACACACACACACACACACACACACACACACACACACACACAAACTAGCTGGGCAAGTCACTTAACCCCAACTGCCCTACCTCCTCTCCCTCCATAAAGCAAAAAACAAAAAACAAAACAAACAAAAAACAACAACAAAAATCTAACTAAGTAAAATTTTAAAAGGATCAATGGAAAGTGCAACTGCCCATTCCAGAATATCAACTGCTGCCCAAATACAGAATAAGAACAGTTCAAGAGTAGCTTAAGAGCAGCTCATGTGAAAAAGAAGCCTCAGTTGACTGCAAATTCAATTATGAATAGCAAGGCTGCTTTAAATGTAAACCCTAGATTCATGTTCATTCATAGAATCAAGATAATGTCCAGATCAAGGAAGGGAACAATGCCACTATATTTTGTGCATACCTGAAGTGTTGCATTCCAACTTTGGAGTTATATTTTAAAAGAAGAATTTTAAGAAGATTGGTTAAAAAAAAAAACCTTGGGGCTATTTAGTTTGAAATTTTAAGGGAAACATGATAGTTCTGCATGATGTGAACATGATAGCATTGAAGAGCCTGTGGAAAAGAAATTAATTGTATTCTATTTAGCTCAAGAGGGCAGGACCAGAACAAATGGTGGAAGGTATAAGATAGAACAAGGAGAAATGGGTCAAAGTTACAGGGAGGTAGACCTTGGCTCAATAATTTCCCAACAATTTGAGCTGAAAATGAAATGAGTTGACTTGCAAGGTAGTGAGCTAACAGTTCCTGGAAGGGTTTGAGCTAATCCCAAATGGCAACTTGTTAGAGATATTGTTAAAGAGACCCTTGCATCAGATGATGGGTTGACTAGGTAGACAATGCTTTTTGTTGTTTTTACATCTCTTAACTAATATGTTCTTAGAATCCTTTGATACTATACTCAAAGTTGCTTTCCATGAAGGAAAGTACAAACATACACACACACATATGTCTATATATGCATATAGATATAGATATATATAGTCATTGTCACATAGTATCCCTTTTAGCACTTACATATTTCAAGCTACTTAGAGCATATTCACTTACATGTGGCATAGAAAAAAACTCATTGTACTAGTCAGGAGACCTACACTTTAAGTTCAGTGTTGTTACTTATGTATGACCTTGAGCTAATTACTTTAGGTACTCAACAAGTACCTTAGAATCCTTATCTCCAAAGCAAGGATTTGGAATTTACTCTGTTTGACTATTCATATTTGTAACAAAAGTTCTGTGTTTTTTTTTTCTTAATGGGGGTAGAGGGAATAAAAATAAATTGTTATTAATTAAAAATTTAATTTAATAAAAAGTGAGGGATTAAACTTGTTCTCCACCCAATGCTTAAGATTCTCCTATTTCATGATACATTGAGTATTCTTCAGTAGTTTCATTAGGGCTCATCTTAGTTCTCCAATGAGACTGTAACATCCATCATGCAAAGAATGTTGTCTTTTTTCACACAATTTCCTGCTAATCCTATTTCAGAATTCTGCACTCAGTTTATTCTGTGAATTTTGAATGCCAAAAATCTATTCAGAAGATCCCTATTGTACTAAGTAATTGCTGGCTTCTATTGGTCACTTTGAAGCTTTCCAGGTCCTATGTAGCGGTTCTCTCATTTGATCCTCACAGCATAAAGAGACTGGTACTACAGGTATTATTAACCACATTTTAGATTTGAGGAAATTAAAGCCCAGAGAAATTAAAGGATTGACAGCCCTTATTGTGAACTAAATGGAAAACAGTCTTTGCTTTCAGGGAGTTTTCATTCTATTAGGACATTCTTTACACTATACCCCAGTTTGCCCTTATTCTATAACAAACTTCCTTCTCAGGGAAGAAAAAAAAGGAAAAAAAGAAACTTACATGGTAACTTTATTATACATTTAAAAAGAATAGAAAAGTGTACATAATAGATTTGCAGTTTCATGTGCAATCATCTTTTTATTATGCTATATTTCATAAATTTGAAATAAAATAATTTTTAAATTTTTTTAAAAAATCAAATGAGGCAATATTTGCAGGTTCTGTAGACCCCTGAAGCACTATGTGAATACTAGATACTATCATCATCATCATCATCATTATTAAATTTTCATCTGTCTTCCTTTTAGGGCCCGGCTCAGTCACAGATGTTCGAACAGCTCTGTACCTGCCCCAGCCTCAGCCCCAGCCTGCTCCATATGGTCACTGTGTCACTGACAGTGGTGTGGTCTACTCTCTGGGAATGCAGTGGCTTAAGACCCAAGGAAACAACCAAATGTTATGTACATGTCTGGGCAACGGTGTCAGCTGCCAAGAGACTGGTGAGTGTGACTCTGGCCACAGTTCTGTGCAATGGATTTGTAAAAGTAGAATTCAATGATTAGAGCTGGCTTCCCTTTATATAATATCTAATGATTGGTATATATGCAAATGTACATGTATATTGAAGTATATAGCTTGCATATTTCCTAATACCTAATTTTGGATATCTGATGATGCAACACAACTGTGGGTGCTAGAGTGTTTCTTATTAGTTCATCACAGAAGCCCCAACTATGAGAGGTTATGGACGAGAGAATCACAGGATGAGTAAGCAGAGATAAGTTCTGATGTGAATTATTGGAGAAACCTCTGAATGAATGATTTTATAGATCCCTGAGTATACATGTATGGCTTTTTTTCAGCCATCATATAGGAGCACATATCCCATCAAACTTGTCAAAAGTTATGTCTATGTGGACATGACATGTTTCTACCTTAAGGCTAAAAGTCAGTGGTTACTGAGGAGGAAGGCATGACCACCTCAGATATGTATTTTCCATCCTTGACATTGTTACACAATGTGTCTCTCTGGCCTTCCCCCATCACAACCCCTTTCATGCAGTAAGCAGAGATATATGATGTCATGGCCCTCTTTAAGAGCAAAGGACAAACCATAGTCAGCAATCAGTTTGAGTTTAGAGATGTGACAATCCACTGTGGATCAAACATTTGAAGTTTGGTTCAATGTAACGGTTTGCCCAGTATTGTATGATTAACATAGAAAGGATGTAAAGTAGCATCTTTTCTTGGCTCCTAAAGTAATTTAAAATAAATTATTTTAAAATTTTTAATCTACTAGTTTCTCTCTTTCTTATTAGCATATCTACAAATGTGTTTATGGTCTTATTTTGTTTTTTTAATGAAAAGAGTATATAAAAAGAACATTCCTCTACTAAAAATCTTTTTCAGGGTACTCTCTCAGACAAAAGGACATATCCTCCAAATGCCTTGTGAAGGACAGTCAGGAAGTGATTAGCATTCATTTAACAAAGGGCAGCATAGCAAAGCAGCAACATAATCTAAAGCAAAATCATTGTCTATTAAAATAATGGTATATGTGAAACTAAGCAGATCACTTAAGCTCAGTGTCTCAATTTTTTAAACTGAAGGATAGTAATTTGTCTCTTGTTACTTTTCTCTGCTAAGACGCAACTCTTTTTTGCTTTGTTTGTAGCTGTGACTCAGACCTATGGTGGCAATTCCAATGGAGAACCATGCGTTCTACCATTCACGTACAATGGCAGGACTTACTATTCCTGTACAACTGAAGGTCGTCAAGATGGACATCTCTGGTGTAGTACCACTTCAAATTATGAACAAGACCAGAAATATTCTTTCTGTACAGATCAGACTGGTAAGTGGCTCTGCCCAAAAATAGAGGGGGAAATAATTTTAAAAGCACATTTGAATTGCCCATTTCTCATATGGAATTGATACTGTTTTAAATTGAAATTACATAGACTCGTGGAGTCTCAGAGTTGGAAGACACTTCAGTGATCCTCTTGTTTTGATGAATAAATGTCTTCTCTACAACATCCCTGACAAGTGATCAACTAGTTTCTGATGGGAGATATTCTTGGGAATGGAGAACCAGATGGGGAATCCATTTCACTTTTAGGAAGAGCTTAATTGCTAGGAACAGCAAGGCTAAATCTGCCTCTTGACTGCTTCTATCCATTACTCCCAAATAGAACAAGTCCTTCTAAAGGGTAGACTTTCAAATACATGAAAATGATTCTCATGTCCTGCCTAAGTCTACTTTTATCCAGGCTAAAAAATCCCCCAGGTGCTTCAGCTAGTCTTTGGATGCCATGTTCCCATACCCCTATTCCATCCTGGTCAATCAATCAGTCATCGAGTACCTACTATGGGTCAGACAGGCACAGGGCGGGGACATACTCCAGCTGAAGGATGTCCTTTCACTAAAATGTGGTACCTAAAATCAAGCACAATGTTCACCTTTTTGCTTTCAATTTATGCGTTGATTTTAGGCCACTCTGGAAGTATCACTTTTATTCAGACGTCCGGCTCACTTAGCAACTCTAAACACCAAATTTTTAAAAGCTAGCAGTGAAGACCAAGCAGTACTTTAAGATCCCCCAGTTCCCTTGTGAAAATGGCATCTACAAGAAAAATCCTTTCTGATTCATTTAGTTTGGCACTTTATAATTGCAGTGCAGTTAAAGGTATTTGTAGTGTAATCCATAGAAAATCCCACAAAGTTGAGGAGTTCACCAGATAGAATGTCTGTGTATCTTGGCCCATTTTCTGCTTATAATGACAAATTTTCTTGAAAGTTAGGGCTTTGTTCAAAGATGTTATTTTAAATTTTTTTTGCTTGGTATATGTGAGTAATAATGAAATTTTAATTTAGTTTGAAGGTGAAGATGAATGTGTAGAGAAAATGAGCTCCATATCATCAAACATCTTTGAGACAGAGGCAGGGTCCTAGGGATAAGGAGTCTTTGTATAGCAATTCTTTGTGGTCTAAGATTACGATCTTTTTTTCTTTCTATTCTTATGTTGTTCTCTATAGTATTAGTTCAGACTCGAGGTGGCAACTCCAATGGTGCCTTGTGTCACTTCCCATTCCTGTACAATAACCGTAATTACACTGACTGTACGTCCGAGGGACGGCGAGACAACATGAAGTGGTGTGGAACCACCGTCAACTACGATGCTGATCAGAAGTTTGGATTCTGTCCTATGGCTGGTAAGATGAGCTCCTCACCTTAGAAACTGGTGATGGGTATGGCGCCCACCCTTAACATCTACATCATTGAGATGCTCAGAAGTTCACATGAGATACACCATGGAAACTTTGAAGCATTATATTAATGTCCTTTATTACTACACATGTATATAAATATATGTCTGGTCATTTTTATTTTATATAACTTTAAGATATGGTTAAAGATTTTTTTATAGAACTGGGTAAATAAGTAAGAATATTTAGAAATAAAAATCTAAAAGAAAAAGAAATTACAGAAGGAACAATGTTACTAGTAAGAAGGTCTATACATCTCCTTTATTCTTTTGTCTTCCCCTAGCCTAAACCCTCACTGGATTCTGGGACCTATACCAAGTATTTTGTATTTACAAAGCGGAGGTAGAACTCCCACTTAGCCTAACCTATGTCTATACTCAAAAAGGTATATGAGACTCTTATACTACTCATCTCATTCATATTATCCACAAGAGAATCAATGTCTTTTATTTCTTTTTTTTTTTTTTTTTGCTTTTTGGAGGTGGGGGGAGGTAGGACAATTGGGGTTAAGTGACTTGCCCAAGGTCACATGGCTAGTTTTTTTTGTGTTAAGTATCTGAGGCCAGATTTGAACTCAGGTCCTCCTGACTCCAGAGCCAGTGCTCTATTCACTGCGTCACCTAGCCACCCCATCCTCTTTTATTTCTAATATAAAAATGACTTGTTCTTAGATTATAGTCTTTCTCAGATTGTCCTTCATTTTTTTTTTACCAAATAGCCCATGAAGAGATCTGCACCACCAACGAAGGGGTCATGTACCGCATTGGAGATCAGTGGGACAAACAACACGACATGGGTCACATGATGAGGTGCACATGTGTAGGAAATGGTCGCGGGGAATGGACCTGTGTGGCATACTCGCAACTCAGAGGTATGCAGGCCAAGCAGCAGGGTCTTGGTCCCTCTGCTATATTGAAATGCCATTCATCTGGTCTATGGCACTGGGTGAACCAAATGGGGCAGACAGCCAATGACAAAGCTGGCTCAGTGATTCTGGGATACCCTGGTGTGTGAGCGCCTGGACAGAGCCAAAAAATTACTTCAAAGGGCAGAACACAGACATTTGATCATCCTCCTGCTAGTTTTTACCATTGGAGTCGTGTCTAGAAAGGGGGTAGAGTTACTATGAAGGCTAAAAGAGAAGGAAAAAACAAAAGGCTATGTGATTTCCATGAATGCACTGATTTCAAACAGATTTCAAACAATTTCAAACAGATCAATGAAAGGAATATAGATGAAGCATCTTTTGCTTAAAAAAACAGCCCTCATTTTTAGTGCTTTTAGACAGAGCACCAGTATTGTGCCACCTAGTGCATTGCCTCTTTAGTTTTTATCCATGTCCACCTAGCAAAAGGGACTTTGGCCTGAGTGCTGTCTTTCTTCTTTGTGTGAGTATGTTCCTGATGCCATTAACATCGAACCTTGGGATTTCCAGACCCAGGCCTAGATCTGGAGGGTTCTGACTCCTTCTACTACATCATGCTAGCTAAATATAATAGAGGCACTTGCATACTTTTTTTTTTAATCTGGTCTCTTTTACTATCACTTCATTATGGAAGAGAATTAAAGGAAACAATCAAATGGAAGAGATGCTTTTTTTTTCTTCAGAAAATAGGTAATGTATTTGTGAAAGAATAAGTTTTCCCAAGAAAACACACATTGTTTCATGCTTCTCAAATATGTATATTTGTTAACTCTAATTCCATTACATTTGCATGGTTCTAAAGAAAACAAAATAAGCATATTACACAGGGGTGTTTTTGTTTCTTTATTTTGTTTTTACCAAAAAGTGGTCACTTACTACCCTTTTCATGTTCATCACATACAAGTTTTAAAACTCCATGTAGGTTTGGGGACCTAAATAAGAGGGAAGAATTATTTACTCTAAGAAAGAGTAACTTTATTGTTCCCTTGTGAAAACTTTATTTTTAATAATATCCTTCCTGTTCCAGACCTATAATTTCATCAGTGTAGGGAACTCTTGGTATAAACTTTATTATTATTTTAATAATGGTCTTTCTATTCCATACCTATGATTTCATCAGTAGATAGAAGTTCCAGTGTGACATTGGAACAGTGAAAGTTCAGAAATCAGACATGGATTAACGAATATCCAAAAATTTCTTAGGGGTACCGAGGTTAAGTGACTTAACCAAGGTCCCACAACTAAGATGTATCAGTGGAAGGACTTAAACCCAGTCCTCCTGACTATGCTGACTATAGTGATGCCATACTGGCTCTGGACCAAATCCTTCCTGATATTTCCTCAACAGATCAATGCATTGTTGATGGTATCACCTATAATGTGAATGATACATTCCACAAGCGTCACGAAGAAGGTCACATGCTGAATTGCACGTGTTTTGGCCAGGGTCGTGGAAGATGGAAGTGTGATCCTATTGGTAAGCTAAATACTATCCAATTTCCTCATTTATGTTTCCCAACAGAAATTAAAATTATATGTAATAATCAAAAGTGTTTATGGTGATCGAATGCTTCCCATTTTCCAAAAAAGAGTTCGGAAAGATTATATGGATTGTTTGATGTAACATGATTCAAATTAATTGAAGCCATAGATGGCTGAGAACTCATAGTTTGAATTGGCCATTAGTAATTAGGAACAAAATACACTTTTATATATCAAGGCCCTCTTGTGTGAGTAGTAGAATTGCCTAATTGGGGCAATGGAAACCTGTGGCCCGAAATTGTGCTTTCTTCCCTTGAATGATTATTTTACAGTCTCCTGAATAAGAAAAAAAAAGAAATAAGAAATTTTTTAAAAGCAAAAATTGTGCCAACCAGCCTTTGCCTTCAAAAAAAAAAAAATCTGTTTTATTTGGCTGTCCATTGTAATAATTTACACAGCACTTTAAAAGGAGTTTTGAAAAATATTTTCTTGAAGTTTTTATTTTTATATATCATCCCCAAAATGTTTTGCAGAGAGAAGACTGAGACTTTAGAAGAATTGTATTCATTGGCTTCTTAGATCATAAGCCCACATATTTCCTTAGTGGAAGAGGCAGCTCTCAATGTTTCCTAGCTAACAAAACAAACCCTGATCTGGTGATAAGATCAGTTTGTTTGATCTGAGATTGCTAAACCCAAAAGAGGAGTTTATAAGGTATTCTGGGAAGCTGTTTGGCAAGCACTATGAAGTTAATTAAGTCATTCAGTTTACCTTATGTAGAGGCCAATGTTGGGGGTGAGGGGAGAGTGGAGAAAAGATATGGAATGGAATTGTTGCAAGCTTTTGCTTTTAATTTTCAAATTATAAGCATGAGGATAAAATTCATTTTCATTGGGGAAGACCCTGAACATATAAAGACAAAATAAAAAACAGTACCTGCCCCTAAGAGGTTGTTTAGTAATATATAACCACCAAAGAATACAAGCAACATTTTTTAGCATGACTAAGGACTTTTATATATTTTGAAGTAGGCAGTTTTTAATTTAAAGAAAAGTTATATTAAGATAGAAGTTGGGGCAGCTAGGTGGCGCAGTGAGTAGAGTGAAGGCCCTGGAGTCAGAAGGACCTGAGTTCCGATCCGGCCTCAGACACTTAACGCACACACAAACAAAAACCTAGCCGTGTGACCTTGGGCAAGTTACTTAACCCCAATTGCCCTCCAAAAAAAAAAAAAGATAGAAGTTACCAGTTTTAAATTCAAAATTTGAATGTATAATGCAGTATGTTCAAGGTTTAATATTGGTCTTTGGTCTTAGAAAACATTATGAGCAAATACATGTAGTGTTGATTCTATTACCTCTACATATTTTAGACCAATGCCAGGATTCAGAAACCCGTACATTCTACCAGATTGGGGATTCGTGGGAGAAATACGTTCATGCTGTTAGATATCAGTGCTACTGTTATGGCCGAGGCATTGGAGAGTGGCATTGCCAACCTTTGCAGACCTATCCAGGTAAGACTTATTAACAATAGTTACATTGTTACTAATGTCAGTACCTGCAATTAAAAAAATTACCTATCCTAAAATATATTTTTATAGATTGCAAGACTGAAACACCTCAGAGGTCATGTAATATAATCTACTCATTTTATGTGTGAGGAAACTGAGGGCCAGAGAAGTTATTATCTTTCCAAGAGTTATAGAGGTAGTAAATAGAAGATTTTAATCCAGAAACTCTTACTCAAGGCCAACTCTACTGCTACTATATTACTGTCACTCAAAGTTTAAGTGAATTTCTTAATTGTAAAATCATAAAATAAGGTTAGAGCTACAATGAAAATCAGAGGACATCTAGTCCAACCCTTTAATTTTAGAGATCAGGAAACTGGCCCACCCAAGAGGTTCAATGACCTACCCAAGGTTACAAAGTAATTGAAGTAGGCACCCCTAATTTTATATTCAATGCTTCTTCCACAAGACCATAGGGTTCCTTGTTACTTTACAAAATGAAATTATCAACCATCACAATTCCAGAGTGGTTTTCCCTATTATCTAAGGTTACTGAAAGGTACAGAAATGTGTCTGTATAATTTAGACTTTAGCCATGTAGAAAATTTCACTTGAATCAATCATTTCTATTGTATTTTAAAGCAGAATCTTTACTGCTCTAGACATATCCAGTCAGATTCCACAAGCTAACATTTCTCAGGAATTAAGTGTTCAGATGTCAGACTGAGTCACTAGGGACAGTTTTCTAAATAGGTTAATTACAATTAAATGTAAAGCAAGCAGTCTATGACAGCCTACATTTCTGATTTCAGTTCCTGCCCTAATTCTCCTCTGAGAGACAAATATTTCTCAGTTTGACCTGATGAAATCTGGGTCAAAGTGCCCATGATCCATCTGTTTGAGTAAACTGGGCAGTTCCAATTGCCCTCAAATGATTTACTAGAGATAATTTGGGTCTTTATTGGAGGAGAGATACAAAAGGTACAACCGACCTTCTTAGGCTGATTTCTCTGAGACTATATTTGAGCCTTCTTTTGCTCTTCAATGGTTAATACTGAATTATAATAAAACTTCATGAATTATGGTATCAAACCCAAAATTTCTCATTCCCATTTAAATTCATTGTGATGTTAATACAGTGGAATTTGAGTAAGAGTATTTTTGAGGACCTTATGCTGGGCAATAGGAAATTTTGGAAGAGATGAAACACATGAGGAAAGGAGATTAAATTAGTTAAAAACCCTCCATAGTGATGAATTGAGTGTGTTGTAAGATATGAAGTAGGCAGTATAGAATTGAGTCATAAGAGCCATATCCCACTCTCAGCTTTGGCTGTGTGACCTTTGAATAAATTGCTTCATGTTTCTGAGTCTTATTTTCCTCACGTGGAAAATGAGGAGTTAGAAGAAATAACTTCTAAAATCTCTTCAAGTTCTAAAATTCAATGACTTCATTTTTTTAAAAATTCAGCAACCATCCATTGAGTGCAACTTTATAGAAAGCATTGTGATTCTAAATAGTGACCACATGCCATTGTCTTCACAATACCATGTGAGGCAAGGAGACCCTCTCCTTTCCTGGGCTCCCAAGTACTTTATAGCATGGGATACAATGCCAGTCTTGAGTCTTAACTTACTTCTCTCCAGGGAACTGGCTTAATCATAATAACAGATAAGTAATTTGGATAATTGAGGGTCTATTCTCTCCTTAATGTGCTAAATGTAAAATTTGACAAACATAGATTTCCTATCACTTTCTACAGATTAATGATTTAGTTCATAATATTTCTTTGAATCTGAATATAAAGGTGATGTGGACTTGGAAAATATAGTTTTTCATGGTGAAAATAGTCAAATAAGCTTATACATATATACACATACATATGCATGTATGTATGTGTGTATAAAATCTTTGAAAGTATGTATGCCAGGAAAAGACTGCTGAATTTGGTAGGACCTTGCTTAAAATTTCAACTCTACTACTTACTATTGTCTTAGTAGAGTCATTTAACCTTTCTGAACCTTAATTTGCTTGTTTGTGAAATAAAAAGGGTAGGCTAGATGACCTCCTAGGTCCCTTTTCAGTCTCTGATCTTTTTTTGCAGAATGAGCTCTTAGACTGCTAGAATTATAAGGTACGTTATAGGTCATTGATTCATGGTAGTATAGATTGAAAGTTGAAGGAGACCTCTACAATCAGGTAGACCAGCCCCACCATTTTACAGATAGTGACCATAGAGGTTAAGTAACTTGCCAAAGACTGCTTCCAAACCCATCATTTTACAGAAGGGGAAACTGAGACTCAGGCATGTAAGGTGATTGACCTAAGGTCACACAGCAAGGTAGTGGGAGAGTCATGATTAGGACCCAGAATCCTCAAGTTCTAGCATACTCTTGCCTCTATTCCATGCTCCACCTCAAAAGAAAACCATCTTTGTTTATTATCACACAAAACATAAAAATATTGTTAATAGTGTAGTCCCACAGTCTACTGTAATGGTTTTCTAAACCCATCAGAGGTGCAGAAAATGGACCTTTCCTCATAGTTGCCTACAGGTTTCTATAGATTGAAGTAAAATGGTGAAGAATGGAACCACAACTGAGGAAGAAATTACTACACTGGAGACTCATTAAAATGACATTTCTCCCTTCTAGCACATAACAGCAAGCATCCTATAGACCATAAAAGACAGAGACGTGGGCAGCAAGTTGCCTTTTGCCCTTACCTGTGTTGTTGAGTACATGTGTACATAGCTAGTCAGTTTATCTCCCTGTTTGAAGGTAACCCAGTAAATCGAGCCAGATTTGGAGTCAACAGAAAAAAAAAAAGATGGATGGATGGATAGAGGGATAGAGGGATAGACAGACAGAGGGATGGAGGGATCAATGACACAGATTTTGACCTCAAGAAGCTTCCATTCTTTACAGAAAGTTCCTGTTAGGGTCGTGGAAGGAATAGAATAGCAAACAAAGCACAAATTCCTGTAACAAATTATCTCTGAGCTTGCTCTGTTTGAAGAATTCTGTTTGTCCCTCTGTGTGAACAAACTAAAGGAAGATAAGGGACATTTGGTGTGTAAATAAGCAAGTAGGAAAACAAGAGTTCGCAAATTTAAGGGGAAAATTTTGTAATGGGGAAAAAGAAAAAACCTGGGCAGAAGACTCATGAATGTTTAACTTCGGGGTTACCTCTGGGTTTTTATTTGAACAATTTGTAAAAAGGTACAAATTTCTCACATCTTAAAAGTTTTGCTGATCAGGATCAAGGTCAGGAGAGTCCATAAACGTTTTGGTTTCTTTAATATGTGGCTTATAATGGAGAGATTTCACCAATTAAAAACATCCAACCATCTAGCAGAATGCAGGTAACAGCAAAGGCAAGATGGTTAGGTCAATAGACTGGCATTCGTCCTTTAACCCTTTACAGCAAATAAGACATCTCAGGAAGCTAACCTATATGGTTCAGCTCTGCACACACCCCCAGGCATCCCACACCCTAGATCTTGTGTAATATAAAACACAGAGTAATATTAGAGCATTTCAAAGAGAATTTGGGGTTGGGGGAAAGCATTGACTTGAACTTCAGATAATCCATGATTTCACTAGTGTGGGTACTGCTTCCATTGAGATAGTTTGCAACTGTAGCCCACCTTAGTAAATGGTCTTCATGAATCGATGTGATCAAAAGAAACAAATCATGGTGGGGCGGCTAGGTGGTGCAGTGAATAGAGCGTTGGCTCAGGAGTTAGAAGGACCTGAGTTCGGTTCCGGCCTCAGACACTTAATGCACACACAAACAAAAACCTAGCCGTGTGACCTTGGGCAAGTTACTTAACCCCAATTGCCCTCCAAAAAGCAAAAAAAAAAAAAAAGAAACAAATCATGGCTTGGTGGCCAGCCTTCTGGTTATGAGCCTGTCTGAGTATTTCTGTGCTGGTCTTAATACAGTGTGACATTGGGTTTAGAGTAGGAGCCTTCCTAGATGCTCAGACTCACTAAAGCTTGTACTGCTGGCACAAGCTGGAAGAAATTCAGAGCCATCTCCCTGACATGATGAATGTCAGGGAAGGAGGTTAATAGAAGTAGTTGATAAGTAATTTGGATAACTCAGAGTCTATTCTCTCCTTAATGTGCTAGGTGTAAAATCTGACTTAAACATAGATTTTCTATGGCTTTCTACAGATTTTAAAGGTATAGCACCTTAACCAAAAGTGCATTTGCCCACATAATTGAAAATAAAATAAAATCTAGGCCACTGTATGACATAGGGAGAGTGCCAAAAATTTGGGGTCGCTGCACTCTGATCCCTCACTTTTGAGTGGGCATGAATTCTTCAAGGGTCCTCCTCCATCTTTTTCTAATTAAATCCAATACAACAAAGGCATACTGTGTGTAGGAAACAATGCTCTGTGCTAGAGACACAAAGATAAAACAAGCAAACAAAAAATAATCCCATCTTTCAAGGTGCTTACATTCTCCTGGTGACATGAAAAGTATAAACACATAGGTATCTACACGATTATTTGAAAAGGGAAAGATCAGTAAAAACTAGAGGTGATATATGAGATGATTCTTTTTTTTTCTTTTAAGGGGGGAAGGCAAGGCAATTGAGGTAAAGCGACTTGCACAAGGTCACACAGCTAGTAAGTTTCAAGTGTCTGAGTTCAGATTTGAACTCAGGTCCTCTTAACTACAGGGCTGGTGCTCTACTCACTGTGCCACCTAGCTACCCCCATGAGATGATTCTTGAAGGATGCCAAGGAATAGATTTGAGAAGGGTGAGTGTTCTAGGACAGCCTGTACAAAGGTACAGAGGTGAGAAGTGGAATACTCAGTTCAGGAAACCTGGAAAGGTGGCACTGTGTACGGGCCCTGGAATCAGGAGGACCTCTGTTCAAATGCAACTTCAGATATTTGTTGCGTGGCCCTGGGCAAGTCACTTAACCCTGATTGCCTAAAAAAAAAAAAGATTTTAAATGCTAAATTGTGGGGTTTGGTTTTTAAGTACTAGAGAAAATAAAGAGCCACTGAAAATTCTAGAGAAGGGGAATAGCATGGTCAGACTTGTGTTCTAAGAAAATTATTCCAGGGAATATTGAAAAGGAGAAAAGCTAGAAGCCAGGAGTCTAAAGTTTAGATTCTAAACCTAACTCTTAATCCTCTTTCTTTCAGTTGCCTTCCTTTCCTTCCTCACCAAAGCCTGAATTTGGTCAGAGTAGCTTGGTCAAGCTCTTGACTGTGAGCAAGGAAGCAGAAGGGGAAATATCACTGAGGGGAAACATTCTGGATACTTTTATTTTCCCTTTTTAAATCCCAAAGCAAATACACATGGGCAGGCATGCCAACCATTTGATTCATAGCTGGAAGAGAAAGTCATTTGTACTGAATTTCAGAGGCAAGAAGGGGACTAGAAATCCACTAATAGTAGTTCAGATTCTTAGCATTTAAACAACATGAGTGCCAAACACAAGTAATGTGTTGGCATGCTGTGTTTGATTCCCAGATATCAATGAAACTAATGTAATATAAAAATGTTCCTAGCCCTCTTAAGTGCTCATACCTGTACAGTCCTACATGAAGAGTCTGTTCTTCCCGGCATTTTTAGATACATTCCTTCATTCAACAAGCATGCATAAAGTTTTGACTTCCTTCCTTAAGTAATGGGCCATTTTTGCTTCATCGACAAGGAAGCAACACTGAATTCCTGCTTGATGACCCTTAGAGCCTCTGCTTGGCTCCACTGATCTCTTCCAAGTTTCTTTCTATGTTATGGTACTATGTACCTCTTACACTGGGAAACCAAGGATTTTGCTCCCCCACTTTTGGTAGCCAAATGGTTAGGAAGTATGTGAATATTATGAAACGACAGATGAAGGGACAGTAGCTTTTGGTCTTCAGCCAGCTCAGAATTCTTCCCAAACTGGGGGTGGATTTGTTTTTGTGGATTTCTGAGTTCATACAGGTATGCAAGCTGATAGGGAATTAAAAGAAATTTTGGGTATAAAAAGACCGTAACAACTAAAATAACAATTAAGGTTGAAAATGAAGAAGAGGTGTTTTCAGTGAACTTAGACCTGTCATTAAGCCAGTGAAATTCCTCATTGAACAGCCACACTTTTTTCTGTATTTGACTAAAGGGGAAAAAATGTACATTCTAGAAAAAGGATAAGGGATTAGGATTTTTCAGTTTTGTCTTAATGAGTTTTAGGTTCACTAAAGCTGGAACATGAAAAAAGATGGTATGCAGTATTCTGATTTGTAAATATATATAAATGTGTGTGTGTGTGTGTGTGTGTGTGTGTGTGTGTGTGTGTGTGTGTGTGTGTGTACACACACACATATATATGTTCCAGATTGCCCCTTTCTCCATTTAGGGATGTAAGCACTCTAAAAAGTTGACTTACCCTCCTTTAATTTCAGATTTCTTCAAATGGGATCCTTAGTGTTTTTCTCATTTATCAGCTATATCTAAGAAGACTTAGAAGCTATTCCATTTGCCATATATTTTACAGTTTCAATTGGAGAGTTACTAATTGCTTTCTGAATTGGGGGGGGGGGGTGAGGGAGAAGTCTCTGGTACTTTCATTATTTGAACAATGAACTGGTGCAATTTGAGGATGTGTTTTCTAGGAAGAAAAATGAGACCTGGCCTTCTTCCAACGTGAATTGTAGACTGCTTAGAAGGTTTAGAAGTAAGGCTGGGTCCTTAATTCTTGGCCTATTCTTCTTGTCTAAGATTCTATCACATTCAGAAATATGTTTATATGTAATTTATACATTTTTGGCATAGTTTGTGCTAGAATGTCTTAATTCTCTCACAAACTTTTTGCATGGTATATTGGGCTAAACAACTACATGTCTATAGAATAAAATATAGTAGTAATATTATAGGGAACAATAATGAGTAAATTTAGACTATTACTGTTGCCATATTTCTTGTGCTAAGAGTAATCCTTTGCTGGCTAAAGTGAGACTGACTTGATTTCATATATTTTTAGAAGTATTTACTGAACTACTGTAAAATAGAAAACCCTGAAAATTCAAACACACAGACACACACTCACATCACTTACTTAGAGGCAATAATTCACTTCATAAAAGCTCATTGTCTAGTCCTTATCTAGGATATATTCTAAGACATTTGTGATTTCATTAATGTGAAACTCCCTTCACTGAGACAAAGAACAGCTCCTTCCATATATGACCAGAAAATTTCATGAGTTACTATACTTTTAAAAACTGCCTGGTGGCCAGCCTCCTGCTAATGAACCTCTCCAGATTCAGGTAGGCTGGTACTCCGGTGAAATGATGCTCATGATCCATTATTTAGCCCATACTTGAAGTTTTATCTGGTTTCTAGAGCTTACACTCTACTGTTAAAATCTTTAAGAGCCCAGAACCACCTCTGTCTATTGATGAAGTATCAGAGTTGAATGTTAGTGGAGAGATCATGTCATACCTAATTGACTATTAAGTTTGAGGGCATGAATTCTGAATTCTGAGGATAGTAAAATGCCAAATCTTCACTTTTCAGGAAGCACTGGCCCAGTCCAAGTAATCATCACTGAAAGCCCCAATCAGCCCAACTCTCATCCTATCCAGTGGAATGCACCAGAGCCATCTCACATTACCAAGTACATTCTCAGATGGAAGCCTGTAAGTATCATACCCAGGAACTTGGGACTTTATTTACCTGGCACCAATGACTCATTTAAGAGTTTGCACTCTCATCAAAGTGTTTAGTAGATTGACCATGGAATACTCACTATATTCATTTTAATGTGTTTTTAGTTAATTATTGAGCTAACCAACTTGGATTGACCACTCATGATTTACTTGATTGCTTAGTGATCAACCTATCAATGGACAGACAATCAGACTAACATGAAAATTGAGAATGCTAGACTGGTAGCTTTCTCTCTTTTTTTTTTCTTTTTTGCTTTTTGGAGGGTAATTGGGGTTAAATGACTTGCTCGAGGTCACATGGCTAGTTTTTGTATTAAGTGTCTGAGGCTGTACTTGAACTCAGGTCCTCCTAACCCCAGGGCTGGTGTTCTATTCACTGCGCCACCTAGCTGCCCCAACTTTTTTCTCTTTTTATGGAATTTCATGAAACAGGGTAAGATTTTTTAAATGAACTTGGTAGTATTGATGCTGAGACAGAGAAAATCACCTATTCTTTAGTATAAACAGAATGGTAAGACTTTTCATAGACTCATAGAATTTAAAGTTACCAAGCTTCTAAGTCATTAAGCCAAACCCTTCATATTTAAAAAAAAAAATGAAACAGGCATATTGATAGTAACTGACTTGCCCCAAGTTTATACATCTTGCTTGTGGCAGAAGTGAACCTAACTGTCCTAATATCCACTGGACTTTCAACTATACTTTCTTCATCCTGAAATCTCATGTATCCGTAAATATAAAAATAAGGTATGTCAGAATCTCCATGCTTTGATAAAAGAAGAACATAATCCTTTATTTAGGTAATCAGATGTTCAGAATTTATTAAGTACTTACTATGTGCCAACTACTGTGCTAAGCACTGAAGGTGTAAAGAAAGATGTAGGATCCCTCATTCAAGGAGCTCACATATTAATGGGGGAACTTACAAGCAGAAAAAAAAATGTACGTTCCAAAAAATATACATTGTAAATGGGAGATACTCTAGGGAAGGTACTAGCAGAGTGGTGGAGTTGGGGATAGAAGGAGATCAAGAAAGGTCACATTTAAAAGTTCAAGACTCTTATCTGAGCTTTTGACTATCTCAACATGAAGATGTATGGAGTGGAGAAGGGAAACAATTGTGACTTGTTCTAATGATGGAGAAAAAGGTAACAGCAGCTGATTTTATAAAGAATGGGTATACAAAGTGGGGGAATAAAGACCACTAAAAAGAAGACATCAACTCTGGGATCCATATCTCTCTTAGTAGTGCCCTGATTACTATATCTTCCAAGGGTTGTGTTTCCCTTTCAAAACCATAGCTCTAAATCAGTAGGTAGGCAGTCATAAAAGCCAAAGATACTGACTTTCTTTTCAATTCCAACATCTTCAACCATTTAAATGATAACATTTGCCTTCTCCTCACATTATATTTAACCCTTTCAGGGAAATAAAATTATAAAGTAACATTTTAGGAAGTAGAAGGATTTGTTTAAGACATACCTTTTCTTCACTTATCCAAACATCTCAGTGTCAATAGCCTCTTGGAATTTGGAACTTGGAAGGACTTTGGAGATCATAGAATATTAGAGCTGGAAGGAATCTGAGCAATTACCTAGAAACCTATTCGTTATATTCATGAGGACACTGAAATTTGGCATCATATGACTTAAGTAATGAAAAAGCAGGTAGTAGAGTCCAGGTTTCCTATTCTACCACACTATGCTCTGGAACAATTTGTTGTGATGATTTTTTTTTTCAGAAATTGCTAAGTTTTTAAAGCTTACTTTAACCAGCTTTTTGTTTCATTTCTTTGTGGTGCCATTTCTGTATGTTTTAGTCTTATTTATTCCACATTTTGACTGTGACAGTTTCTCGGAGATTAAAATCAGGTTGAATTAAATAGGAATAAAAATTAGCAACTTCTAGAGCATTTTTTTACATTGGAAGGCTTTTCAAAGAGCTACAGTTTTAATAACTTTGAAACAGGCCTTGAATGAAAAAGAAAAGGTGAACATTTGTTCACTTGAACCGACCGATAGCTCATTTTTCAGTTTTTTCTTCTTATACTCACCAGCAAAGACACAACATTGATGGGCGAGGTGTTTGAATTTAAAGTGATGGAAGTTATACCACAAAAATGCCTGGTTTAAGCTATGTTTTTGTTTTGTTTTGTTTTGCTTTGCTTTGCTTTTGAAAATGTGAGCTACACTTTAAGATTGAAGAAGGCTGTGATTATTTCCATTTATTCAACTAATTTGGACATTTGAATATTTGAGGTATTTATATAACTGACTGATTTGGTCAGAGTTCTTCAGATATTAGGCATTTCAAACAAGTTTTTGGCCTGCCAAGGCTGGTCTAGTTGCACATATTCAAATGCCCTCCTGTTTTAAGTAAGATTGGTTCCACACACCACATCTATCTCCCAGCTCTGATTTGTGTGGTCAATACCACATGAATGAAGCTGAGCAGGATATGGATGTGTAAACAGCAGCAAAGGATTGAATAAACAAGAATCGCTTACTTTTTTCTATAGACATGTCCAAAGTCGGCTAACCACTTTTTGTTGGGATTATTCATTTCCTTTGAACTAGTTTAAATGAACCTGGTTTATGATGACCCCAGAAGCAGGTCTCATAAAGACAACTGCTCTTCTAAGCTAGGTAGACACTCTATTTCCCCAGCTCTTCTGCCTTCAAAGCAAAAGAGCTCTGTTGGGTCTTGACAACTTAAAAGAAAATAAATTGGAATATTTTGGTCACTTTAATCTCAAAATAAAAGATTTCTGTTTTAGAGGTGTTGATATCAAGCATGGGATAAAATTAGTCTAGTCAAAACAGATTATTCATATTAAGTTTCTGAATTAAAATAAATAGTCTAGCAAAAATGAAAGTACCCTCATTGCAGTTGCCCGCCCCTTCTTCCTCTCCTAAGGAATCTTTTTGGTAATAATCTTTGTAAAAATGGATGGGCCTGAGGCTTTTCATTAAAGATTTTGAATATATTTCATGACTGCATCCCTGTATATTTGCATGTATTCACTTGGTTAATCAGCAACCATTTATTAAGCTCTTATCATGTGCCGGGCACTATGCTAGGTACTCAAGATACAAAAACAAGAATAGAATTAATGGGAGGAAAGAAGGAAAGAAGGGAAGGATGAAGTGAGGGAGGGAAGGAAGGATACATATTTATTAAATGCTTGCTGTGTGTGAGGCACTAGAGATACAAAAAGTGTCCTAAACTAAGACAAACATATGAAGGGTATACACTGGCAGCATTGGATAATGATTGCTAGAAAGAGGCAAGGTGAGTCTGCGTCTGGCCTTGAACTCTCACCAATCAGAAGAAACCCAGGACCACAAGGCACTAGCTGGAGTGCTTCATTGAAAGGGGAGGCTAAAGCAAGGAAACATGAGATAAAGATAACCACAGAAAATGCAATTATTTTTGCCCTCAAGAAACTTACATTCCTTCAGAAGCAACACCATGTTCATGAATGCTTAGGCCAAATATAAATTCATTTTTAGGAGGAAGAGCACTAGGAACTGGGAGAGATCAGGAAAGGCAATGTAGAAGGTGTCACCTTAGCAGAATTTTGAGGGAAACAAGAGATTCTAAACACTACCTATATTTGCAAAATGTTTTTGTCTTAAAGAAAAATTCTCCAGGTCGTTGGAAAGAGGCTACTATTCCTGGTCATTTAAATTCTTACACAATCAAAGGTCTACGGCCTGGTGTGATTTATGAGGGACAGCTTATCAGTGTACAACAGTATGGACACAAGGAAGTGACTCGCTTTGACTTCACTACCACCAGCACTAGCCCTGCTGTGTCCAGTAAGTTACCCCAACCTGTGATTTATGCCAAAAACGTTGGGAAATGGGCTCTTCCTTTTCCTGCCCAAATTCCTTCCTTCCTTTCTTCTTTCCTTCCTTCTTCCTTTCTTCCTTCTTTTCTTCCTTCCATCTTCTCATTATTCTTTAGCATTGTTTTCACTGGGGATGGAGAAGGAGGAAAAATTCTGGGGGAACCAAGTTTAGGTACTCTTTTATGTATAGCCTGTTTCCTCTCTGTGCTATCTAGGCAACACAGTCACAGGAGAGACAACACCATTTTCTCCTGTTGTCGCAACTTCGGAATCTGTTACGGAAATTACAGCCAGCAGCTTTGTGGTCTCGTGGGTCTCAGCTTCTGACACCGTCTCTGGATTCCGGGTGGAGTATGAACTGAGTGAGGAGGGTGATGAGCCACAATACCTTGGTAAGTTTGCTTTTGACGCATTCTATAATTTGGGGGGTTGGTGCCTAGGAGAGGGGGCATCAGGTGAAGAGGACACAGGTGTGACTTTGAAATTGTAGATAACATGGTCTGTTTTGTGTACACAAATGAAGGTGTTGGCTTCTTCTCATGGTGACACTGAGTTAATTCTGATACATGCATCTATTTTTCTAGTCCTCCTTATGATCAGTGCAATTCATTTGCAGGAAGCCAAATAACTTCTTTTTTGTAATTTTAGGGGATGTGTTCCCACATGTTGAGCCATGGGGTACCCTGTTCTTCTAATCCAAGGCTTTGAAAGTTTTTTTGATCTGTGAACTATTTCAATATCTCCTTCTTTATCCCAAGTGCCATTTTGTCTCATGCTTTTCTGAGTTCAATATTTCATTGATGAATCCACTTAAGGCCAATGCTTACTCTTGTATGTCTCTGAAATGATAAAACAGGATCATAGCATCGTAGACATCCACACAGAGACTTAGCTGTCCTTCACAAACATGACAGTCACAATCAGACAGATGGACACACATACACACACAACACTTTCCCACTAAATTCCTGGAAAGCTTCATCTTTGGGCCCCTCTAGTTCACTGACCGATTTATTCTTTCAATAGAATTCGTTGAGGTAGTGCCACACAACATCTGGAGAATTCTCCTGGTTCCATGAACTAGTTTAAAAACTAGTATCTAAACCACTGTAGTGGCAACCACACTGTCATACCCAGGATGGCTGCTAGCACAGGTTCTTAGATCTGCTTTACTAGGAAAGATAGCTATTTAAGGGGTAAACAATCTTTTTTAATTACATTCACTAGTTCAGAGGAAAAGTCAACACCCTGAACTTCAGAGAAAATACAAACAGAGAAATAAAGACCAACAGATAGGGTTCTGACTCCCTGAATCAGCTATATACTTTATATACATCTCTGGATCAAGAGAGCCTTTACATCTGAGCAGTCGGGGAGCTCTGGACATATGGCCACTCAGAATCTTGACTAGGGAATCACAAGAGCCTTCTCATAAACAAACCCCCAAAAGAAAATACCAACTCAGAATATATATACATTTCTCAGAGCCAGAAAGCATCACATCCCTCTCAGTGCCTAATTAGAAATTAGCAAAAGTGTGAAAGCCTTCCTACAAGCAAGCCTTCCCTAAGCAAGCTTCCTTTAATGGGCTCCATGTGAGACCTATTAATGGGTGGCAGAAGATCTTAAATCCCATTAACATTTCAACCACTGAGCTAAAAAACTCAACTGGAGGGTTAGTCATGACTTGGAAGAGGACATCTAGGGAACATGGGATGTTTGTGGGATGAAATGAAATGGCAAAACATTCTAGAACAATGATTCCAAACCTGGGGTCCATGAACTTGGTGTTTTTTGTTTTGGTTTTTGGTTTTTTTAGTAACTTGATAGTTTCCTTCTAAAAGTTCCCTTTGTAAAACTATGCATTTTATTTTATGCACTCAAAAACATTATTCCTAGAGAAGGCTTCAGCAGATAGCCAAAGGAGTCTATTGTACACACACATACACACACACACACACACACACACACACACACACACACACACACACACTTTAGGAACTCCTTTTCTAGAGGGAAAACTATATCATTTCCTATGCTGGAGATTTCTGGTTCTATAGCTCTGGTATTGATTGCATTGTCTGGGCAATCTCTCCCTATGACTCAGTTTTGCGATTAAAAAATGATCCCAGTAATGGGTATAAGAGAAATTTTGCCACCTTACCTTCTACACACATGAAAATTGTCCAGTCTTATGGGAGGGCAGGCTGGCATTGGGACAGGATGCTATCTTTGCTCTTGAACAGAATCTGCTTAGCAAATTGGGTTTTTCTTTTCAAAGATCTTCCAAGCACAGCCACCTCCGTTAACATCCCTGACTTGCTTCCTGGACGCAAATACATTGTAAATGTCTATCAGATCTCTGAAGAAGGAGAACAAAATCTGATCCTGTCCACCTCACAGACAACAGGTATGTTTGCATTTCACAAACACCAAACCTTTTTCTATAAAATAGATTTTGAGAGGGGCGGCTAGGTGGCGCAGTGAGTAGGAGCGCCGGCCTCGGAGTTGGGATGACCCGAGATCAGATCCGGCCTCAGAAAATGAGCACCCACGCATAAACAATGACTAGCCGTGTAACCTTGAGCAAGTTACTTAACCCCAATTGCTTTAAAAAAAAAATAGATTTTGAGGACATTTCTCTTATTTCTTCCTTGTTCTTTTCACTTATCAGCACCCGATGCTCCTCCTGACCCTGCAGTGGACAGCGTAGATGATACCTCCATTGTCATTCGCTGGAGCAGACCACAGGCCCCCATCACAGGTTGGTTTCCTCTCCTCTACCTTTGGCTGGAAGGGTTTCTTCTGGGATTGAGGCTGGGGGGAGAGAGGACAGGGGTATTTTAACAATTTTACCAATTCAGACTTTTGCTTAAAATATGGTTATTTACAATAACAAAGGGATGGGAAGCGTAGGCTTTATAATCTGTCTGACATAGCTCATGTGTCTTGTAGTTCACACACACACATGCATACACATGCACATACACACACACGCCACACTACATGTAGACACATATTCCAAAAGTAAGATCTTGCATAGTAACTATATGCATAAAGGTGAAAAACCAGATAGTGACAAAACAAAATTGCTGTTTACTAAACTGGGCCTTCCAATAGGCTTTTTTTTAAATATTTCTGGTTTTTCTTCACTATAGCATTTTTTTCTAGACTGTTTTAAAGTAGTAATTTCCCTAAAGATCTAGTTCAATGGAAAGCTGTGGAAGAAAAATAAAGAAGGGAATTCTCTTTTCACTGTTCCAACCCACCATGATCAACAAGCATCTTTTAAGCTCCTAATATATGTAAGGGCTGGGAATATAATAATAATCCCTGAGGGTGGCTAGATGGTGCAGTGAATAGAGCACCGGCCCTGGAGTCAGGAGGACCTGAATTCAAATCCGGCCTCAGATACTTAACACACTTACTAGTCATGTGACATTGGGCAAGTCACTTAACCCCAATTGCCCTCCAAAAAAAAAAAACAATCCCTGGCTTTAAGGACCTTACAGTCACTTCTCCCTTTATATAACAAATTTCTCTGTGTATTTATGATTGTATGTGAACCTTATATGACATTTTTTGAGAGTTACTGTTATATAGAGAATAGAGAACTAATTTCAGATTCAGGAAGATTTGGGGTCTAGTCCTACCTTGACACATGTTGACCCTGGGCAAGAAATTTCACTTCTTGGTACCCCAATCTCCAATCTTCAGGCTATAAATTGCAGAGAAATTTCAGGTCTGCATTGATATAAGGAGTTTCTATGCCACTGAAATTGCATGTCTAAAAAATATTCATTTTAAAATTCTTTAGTGTCTCTATTAGAATTCTATCCTTTTTGGTTTCTGATTCATCCCTATGTTAAAATGTAGTAGTAGATAGTCATTTTTGTAAATGACATCATTCTATGGATTCAGTTCAACAAATACTTTTTCAGCCCCTGCTATATTCATAGCATTGTGTCAAGCTTCAAAAACACAGTCCCTGCCCACCAAGAACCTATAATACCAGAAGGGTTATGACCTCTTCAGTTATGAAAAATTTATCAAATAAGTGTTTTCTTAAGGAAAAGTTGCCTCACTTTTTTTTTGGCCTTACAGGTTATAGAATAGTGTATACCCCCTCAGTTGAAGGAAGCAGTACAGAGCTCAATCTCCCAGAAACTGCTAATTCTGTAACTCTTAGTGACTTGCAACCTGGGGTTCAATATAACATCACTATTTATGCTGTGGAGGAAAATCAAGAGAGTACCCCTGTCTTCATTCAACAAGAAACCACTGGAGTCCAGCGTCCAGGTAACATTCCAAATGCTGTCTGCGATAATCTTATCGAACGGGTTCTATTCAATCTGTAAGCTTTTGTGTTGGGCAAAAGAAAGAAAGAAAGCATCGTCCCTGGAAGAGAGTTTTAACTTTCTGCCAATACTTCATATGTGCAAGTCGTCTTGGTGACATTTTAGATAAAATGGCCGCTTTATGTACTGTTGGTTATCACTGATTAAAAATGAGCCATATGTCAATTTTATATAGCTTTTCCAAAGGGTTACAGGTAAGCCAGATGCCCACCAAGTGCTCTTAAGTGTTACCCCCATAGCTCATTAAAAGGAAAAAGCACAGTGTATGTCATCATAAATGATTTTTTTTTTCCCTGGGAATATAGTTCATGTTCTGAAAACTCATTCTGTTATCTAAATATTCCAATTAAAAGTATCAAAGGCCAAAAAGTAAGTCAGCAAACTGAGAAAGCATTTAGAAAAGCTTTTTAATGGAAAATGTCATTATCAATTCAATTCAACAAGTTTTACTCTAAGCACCAACCATGTACAAGGGCTGGGGATACAAAAATGCAATCCCTGTCTTTAAGAAATTTGTAGTCACTTCTCCCTTTCTCCCTTTCCTTAGATAATTTTTTATAATATAAATTTCACCAGTACTTTTAAATGACAGTTTGTCAGATCTCTTGTTTCATATTTTTAGACAAGGTTCCTCCCCCTACGGACCTGCAGTTTGTGGAAGTGACAGACGTCAAAGTCACCATCATGTGGAGCCCCCCTGAAAGTGCTGTGACTGGCTACAGGGTGGATGTAGTCCCTGTCAATCTCCCCGGGGAGCACGGACAGAGGCTGCCAGTCAGCAGGAGTACCTTTGCTGAGGTCACTGGGCTCTCCCCTGGAGTCACCTACTTCTTCAAGATCTTTGCAGTGAACCATGGAAAGGAGAGCAAGCCGTTGACAGGAGAACAGACCACCAGTAAGTTATTTTGTACCCAGATTTTTCTTTCTTGAAGTACAATATGAAACGATTGAGGTCAGTTGGTGCAATGGAAAGTGTGTTGGATTTGAAGTCAGAGTCAAGTTCAAATCAGATTCCTAACTCTGGCATCTGACTTGGTTGGTTGGTTGGTTGGCTGGCTGGTTGGTTGGTTGGTTGGCTGGTTGGTTGGTTGTTGACCTTCATTCTTGAAGAGGACCAAAATGACATCGCTATGTCGGTATCAAGGTACAATATGTCCAACTGTAGCTGATCAGACCAATATGAGTTCAGAAGGCTCTGCCACAGGTCAGGCACAAATAGTCCATATGAACATTTGGAATGGAGATATTTCTAAGTTTGCACATCTCACATTTCTTTAAGTTACTATAATTCTGCTTCACTTATAGAGTACAGAGCCTGCTTTGATGTGGGCACACCATGCTGGGTGGTCCTCTGCTAGTGTCTCACCTTGGACAAATCACTTGTAAGAGGACGGAACTAGAGATCCTCTGGCATCCCTTTTAATTATTAATCTATTTGTAAAGCACTTTGCAAACCTTAATATCATCAATACTATTGTTATCCTCTATTGCTGTCCGCAATCTGGTTTTCATCATGGTCAACAAATTTTGGAGCCCTTTCATGCATTAGATTTATAGTTGTCAACTGGACATAGTCTACTATGAGCTACAGTGGCTAGAAGGCTGGCTTGTAGTAAGAGAGACCTGAATTCACAACTTACCTCAAATATTTATGGGTCGTATGACCTTGGACAAATCATTTAACCCCTCTCAGCCTCCGTTTCCTCATCTGTAAAATATGGGAATAATAATAGCACCTACATCCTGGAGTTGTTGTGAGGACTAAATGAGGCACCATACGTAAAGCACTTTGCAACTTTAAAGTACTATACACATGCTATTTTGGTGATGATCATTACATTCACCTTATGATGAAGTGTGTAAGGGACACTGTACTTTGTTTTTTTGCTTTTTGGAGGTCATTTGGGGTTAAGTAACTTGCCCAAGGTCACACGGCTAGGTTTTTATTTGTGTGTGCGTTAAGTGTCTGAGGCCGGATCCGAACTCAGGTCCTTCTGACTCCAGGGCCGACGCTCTACTCACTGCACCACCTAGCCGCCCCGGGACACTGTACTTTAAGCTAAAAAAAAAAAAAATTCCGGGGTGGCTAGGTGGCATAGTGAATAGAGCACTGGCCCTGGAGTCAAGAGGACCTGAGTTCAAATCCGGCCTCAGACACTTAAAATAAAAACTAGTTGTGTGACCTTGGGCAAGTCACTTAACCCCAATTGCCTCCAAAAAGCAAAAAAAAAGAAATTCAAATTAATATTTGTATATCAGGTAGAACTTCATGGGGGATGTCCCCTATGCCTTGAATGTTCTCTCTCCTCTTCTCTATCTGTCAACCTCCCTGGCTTTCTTTAAGTCCTAACTAAAAGTCTATCTTTTACAGGAAGTCTTTCTCAAACCTTCTTAATATAAAATATACCAAGGATTGAATAAAGCTAGGACTTAGCATCAGCTCACTACTAAACAGGAGGACTGATTGTCATTTATCTTTTATTTTCATTGAAAGTTTTAATGGTTACTTGGAATCTCATAATGGCAACATAGGACAGAAAAGCATTTGACAAGGAAAGTCATAGAATGGATGGAAGAGCTGGTAGGGAGCTTAGAATTTGTAAAATCCAACCCACTCATTTTATAAATGAGAAAACAAGCCTAGAGAGGTTGATCTCAACCACTCCCATGGATTTAATTAGCATCTCTATGCTAATGATTCCGCCCCAATCTCTCAGGCTGACTTCCAGTCTTACATCTCCAGTGGCCTTTTGGACATCTGAACTGCATGTCCAGTAGATATTTTAAATTAAATATGTACAAAATAGGACACATTATCTTTCCCCTACCCATCCCCCCACACACACACACCTTCCTTATTATTGTAAAGGACAACTTCATCCTCCCAACCCTCAGACCCTAGGATAGGACCTAGGGTAGACCCCTAGGAATCATCCTGGACTCCTCACTATCCTTCATCCCCTATATCTAAGCTGATGCCAAGGCTATTGGTTTCACCTTTGTAGCATCTCTAGAATACGCCCTTCCCTCATCCCCTCCCACTTCTCTCCTCTGGCACTGCCACCACTCTGGTGCTATCTCCTTATCACCTCACACCCGGACTACTGCACTAGCCTGCTGAGGGGTCTGTCTGCCTCCAGTCTTTTCCCACTCCAGTCTATCCTCTTTTTAACCAGTAAAGTGACTTTCCTAATGCACAAGTCTGATCATGTCACCCCCTACTCGGTAAACTCCGGGGGCTTCCTATTGCCTCCAGGATCAAATGCAAAGTGCTCTGGTTCACAACCTGACCCCTCCAACCTTTCCTGTGGTCTCACACCTTACTCCCCAACATATCCTCATTGATCCAGTGACACTGGCCTCCTTGATGTTCCATGAACAAGACACACCATCTCTCATCTTCAGGCATTTTCTCTGGCTGTCCCCATGCCAGGAATGCACTCCCTCTTCAACTCTGCTTTGGCAGGAAATCTTTCTCAAACCCTCTTAATTCTAGTGCCTTTCCCCCTAATTATTTCCTATATAGCTTGCTTTGTAAATACTTGTTTGCATATTGTCTCTCCCATTAGATTTTAAGCTCCTTGAGGGCGGGAACTATCTTGCCACTGTTTATATTCCCAAGATGCTTAATATATGTCTATTTGATTGATTGAAGACATTTATTTAGCCAAGGTCATACAGATCAGCTGGTCTGGAATTCAATCCCACTTCTAATTCTTTTTAGTTTTCTTTTTTTGGTGGGGGAGGAGTGAGGAAGGCAGGGCAATTGGGATTAAGTGACTTGCCCAAGGTCACACAGTTAGTGTCAAGTATCTGAAGTCACATTTGAACTCAGGTCCTCCTGACTACAGGTGTGGTGCTCTATTCACTGCACCACCTAGCTACCCCCCTCCCCCTTCTAATTCTAAAGCCATGGCATTTTCTGGTAAACCAGATGTTTTTAACTTGGGCTTTGTGGATTTTTTTTAATATTTTGATAACTATTTAAATAAGATTGTGGTTTACCTTGTAATTCTATGTACTTAATTTTATGATTTGAAAACATTCTGAGGAGTCTATAGGTTTCACCAGATTGCCAGAGGTGTCTATAACTCACGCAAAAATATTTAAAACTCCTGGGCTAAATCATGGAGCAAAATAATCAATAAATATCGCCATGAATAGTTCTTAACCCTGAAGGCAGGTGCTGAGTTACTTTGCTACAAATGAAAAGTTACAATTTCTATAATTCCTTTTTATAGTACAAAATTGACTATGATACTGTAGGTTTAAGCATATGCTACAATTATAGATGATTTTGTTTTTAGAGCAGGAAGCATTAACTTTACCTGAGTCACATGAAGAAAATATTTAAGTTCTCCAAATAATATTTTTGTGAAAAGAAATATAAAAGAAATTTTCTAGCAAAGAAAGACTTTTATATTCTTGTATTTTGTGTATACAATGATGGGAAAATCATACATTGAAATTAATACAGCAGGAAGTATCATATTCAGAGATAGTCAGCAGTTCTATAAGACTCATGTAAAATTTAGCAAAGCTTCCATGTTAATCAACATATCAACAACTATTTATTAAGCTCTTACTATGTGCCAGATAACTGGACTAAACTCTGAGGATACAAAGAAAAAACAAAGATAGACCCTGCCTTCATGGAACTTATATTCTAACATGGGAGGTGGATGTTCATACAAGATAATATAATAATAATATATTATGACATAATATTATAATATAATATGTAATAACAATAATATAATAACATCATATAATTAATATACTATAAAAATAATATCTAATATTTATGAAGATTTTTAAGGTTTACAAAATATTTGACAAACATCTTATTTTATCTTCACAATGATACTGTTACCCCCATTTCAAAAATAAAGAAACTAAGGCTAAGGAAAGTTAAATGATTTGTCCAGGGTTACCCAGCTATTAAGTTCTTGAGGCTTTATTTGAACTCAAGCCTTTCTTCCTGACCCCATGCCCAGGTCCCTATCTTCTGAGCCCCTTGTCTGACTAGATAAACAAAGAGTTGGTATTTCTTTTCTGTTGTGGTTTACCCACAAAATTTCAACCCTCTTAGGACAGATAGGTATATGTAGCTATCTTTAATTAATTGATCACATAAATACTGCCTGAAAAAAAATGCCCTATTGCTTATTCTTCTTCCTTCTCCTTCTTTCTTAGAACTGGATGCTCCTACTAACTTAAGGTTTGTCAATGAGACTGACACCACAGTCTTGGTTACCTGGACTCCACCTCGTGCCAGGATAGCAGGATACCGACTGACTGTGAGCCCTACAAGAGGAAACCAACCAAAGCAGTATAATGTGGGGCCATCTGCCACCCAGTACCCACTGAGGAACCTGCAGCCAGGATCTGAGTATACTGCTTCCTTGGTAGCTGTCAAAGGAAATCAACAGAGCCCTAAGCAAACTGGAATCTTCACTACCTGTAAGCCAAACCTCTCCATTCAAGTGACATTGGATTGGTCAGATTCCAATACATAGATCTCCCATATGCAAAGTCATTTTTCAAAAGAAAGGATTGTTAGTGATGCATTTTGCATTGGGACATAATTCATAGCACAAATGATTACATGACTGGTTGAAAATTGAATTCAGTTCAAATAGATGACCACTGGTGGGGTATGTCATAGGGGGAATTTCTTTCATGTATACCCTGAAGGCTGCTGGGATCTCCCACCTCTCAAATTCTATGCTCCCTTTGTAACCAAACAAGTCCCCAAAGACTAATTAGATCAGGATATCGAGGGATAAAGAAAAAAATTAGAATCCATGTCTTTCCGCTAATATTTTAGAGGTATTGGATGCTAGCCAATGGATATAAGACAGCGGCTAACAGCTACATTGAGGAATAATAAAGATAACTTACATTTTTAAAGCTGTTAGAGTTTACAAAGCACTTTCCTTGTAAGAGTACAATAAGTAGTGCAAAGAACATCATTATCGTTAAAAGATGTGAAAATGTAGGCATAGAGAGGTTAAAAGACTGGTATGGGCTGGTACTCAAACCCTCCACTATTATGAAAAGAAAGGAAACATCAGAGGAGCCAAACCAAAAGCAATTGATTCTTTTATTTAGGGTGGCATTATCAGGAGCAGTTTAAAGTACTTCTATAGAGCACAGCAGATTTTTTTTTTAAAGGCTCTTAAATTCCATAGCAATAAAGACATGACTATAAATAGTGAGTATATGTATATCTGCTCTTCTCTCAAAATTGTTTTATAGAAAATGGTCTTAAATCTACCACCCTAAATACAGCGACATTATAATAAAGGGCCTTATTCACAAAGTTATTTCTATTAAGTGTCTTCCCATTGACATTGCAAAGGGGAGTGTGAGCCTTATTTCCAGCTGAACACTATGTGTTTCATTGAGATAAGTATCTTGAAATATGGCACCCACTTTTTTCCAGGGCAAATTGAAAACCACTGATCTGCATGAATGATGTACGTTATCTTCCAAATGCTTTCAGCAGATCATGCTCATTGAAGGGAATGAAATGGATGGGTGACAAGCAGCCTTCATTAAACATGTGCTGTTTTTAGTCAATAACATTCATTTTGGACATAATGAAAATAGACTTCCTAGGATAAGGGCCTTTGAGTTTCTCAGCTGCAGCCCATGTTACCCTGATTTCTATTGATCACATCTGGAACTGGAGATAGGTTTGTACATGAGTATAAACTGTACAAGTTCTGATGGGAATTTTCTTGAAATCATTCCAAGTGTGAACTGGTTCACACACACACACACACACACACACACACACACACACACACAGAAACACACCATTGAGAATTTCTGACATGATTCAAAATTTATTCCACATTTAAATTTGATGAATGAGGCTTGGTCAGGGAGCTCACCTCCACCCCTAATTATTGTACCATCACCCAATATAAATGACATTTCCATTTAATCATGTTAAATGATGCCTTATTACAAGAGAAAATCAATAATTCAGTGACCCTAGCCATGCTTTTATGTAATTTATCACCGAAGGATCAATTTCTTTCTTGTGATGACCTATAGGAACTATACCATTAAGACAGCAGAGATTCCTTTTAAGAAGGAACACTTATTACTGATTACTAAAAAGATTCTTTAGAAGTTAGTTTTTAAAATGCTCAGAAAACTATCATGGTTATTTATTTCTTAGATGATTAACAAATGTTTATTGATTGATTGTGAATCAATAGTGTCAGGACGATGCTTGGTACAAAGCAGCGTTTAGTGTTTCTACTTGCAACTAAAACAGTGGGAAGGGGAATTTCGTGTTTATCTGACAGCCTTTGTGATCAATTAATTAACTGAGAGTGTTCCTACTTTGAATCACTAATGGGATAAAGAAAAGATATAGATATACACAATCCTATATGTTGTTGAAACTGATACTAGGGAAGATTCGATAGTTTGATAACTTATTCCAGGTAATGGCTTATCAATAGATATTTTTGATATAATTTTAAAAGCGAAAATTATATAATGTAGGAGAATTGTATCAGGCTCTGTACTGATAAAGCTAGGTGGTTCAGTACTATACCTGGAGTCAGGAAGATTATCATGGTTGTTTCTGAGAGCTCTATTACACAATAGAAATTTCTGTGGTCTTCTTTGTTAGATATAGCCCCTATTAAAGGAAAAATATTTTCAATTACATCAAAGCAGACATATCAGTATAAGAAGCCTTTCAAATATCCTTTTAGCTATCCTGGCCTATCAGACTTGTGATTGAATGTTCACCTCAATTTTCAGAGTAAATTTTAGACCTCTCACAAATGTGAAATCGCAATGGCTTGTCCAGAAATTGAAGGCATAATCAAAACCAAAGGTGCTTTAAAGAAGTTTGGAGCATGTTTGAGAGGTACTAAGTGACCCAGTTTAGCTGAAGGGTAGGGGAGCTCTAGAAAAGGTAGAGTGGTACCAGGTTGTTAAGGGCCCTGAGGACTAAGAATTTTTAACTATGCTCAAAAGGCAATAGTAAGCCATTGAAGGGTTTTGAACAAAAGAATGGCACGACCAGATCTCTACCACAGTATGATAACTTTGTCATCTTTGTGAAGAATGGTTTAGGGTAGGGAGAGAGTAGAAGCAAGAAAACCCTTTCAGGAGGCTATTATAATAGCATTTTAATAGTGTCCAGATTGTAATGAGGGCTTCAAATGGGGTAGAGACAATGCGACTAGAAAGAAGATGGTAGATATAAGAGATATTTTTGTAAGTGGAATTTATTCCATCTGAGTTAGAGTTGTTGGTGGAATACACATATCCTTGTAGGTGAATCATAACTTTCTCTGACTTGGTAGATAAATTCTAGAGAGTAACATAAGGCACAAAGCAGTTATGTGACTTCTTCAGGACCATATACCTAGGATCAGAGGCAGGATTGGAACCCACATCTTTCTGATTCCAAGTTTGTACACCTAGGAGGATATTCGGGTGTATATGTCCTTTGGGCCATAATTAGCATTAATTACTAATTAATTAGGTATTAGCAAGCTGCTAGAACCTGTAATATGTAGTCCAAGTCAAAGTTTTTGTTTTATATTATGGTGTAAGTTTGGAGCTTGGGATTTTATTCTACCTGTATCATTTTTTTCACAGAAAATGCTCATTAAACCACAGTTTGAAAGTCTACAAGTAGGTAAAGTTCTATAAAGATACCCAAAGATACCCTTGTTCACCTGAGGAGTAAGTCACAATAGAGAATTATCACTCTTGCAAATGTTAGATGGTACTAGTATCTAAAAGAAATTCACCACTGCTGGCTGAGTTTCAGTGTCTCATTGAGTGTTCCTTATCAGACGATGTGACCACTTACTAAATTGTGATTTCAGGGGCAGAATCAATTCTATCATTAGAGGTGGGGTTTTTCACCATTAGCTGGTTACTTTAGTCCCTTTAAAAATACACAAATGCCTTTAAGAAGGGCAGTATTTAAAGCCTTTCACAGTCATTTTTGTTTGAGTGCAAATGGATTTACCACATTTTCATGAGAGCAGATTTTTATTTGGGAAACAGTAAGAGCTTAGGAAAAAAGATACCTGAGCCAATGTTAAGGGGGTTCCCTAAATGAAACTGGAGAGAAGGCTACAAAGTGCTGAAGACATGCTTTGTCTGCTTAACAATTTTCCTTCAGGTTTGCCCAGTTAACACACTGGACAGCCTTCAGATTGGCTACCACACCCACTGAGAACCTTCTTCACTAACTCCAAGAGTAGTTCTCTCCAGGTTAGAGATGAGCTGCCTTTCCTCTGCCCAAAATGGAAAGGATGAGTCACTGGCAAGCCTGCTCTCTTCATTAAAAACCTCCTTCTACCTTTCCATCCATCTTTTCGCAAGTTCTAAATGTAGGGTGATATTTTTAAGGCTGTTGGAAACATCTGCCTCAAGCCATACTTATACAAGGCCTTTTTCTGTTCTTCTTATTGTAAACATCAGGTCTCCACAAAGGGAAATAGCATGTGGTCAAGATTCTAGGAGACTCAAAATATCAAACTTTTGCTCTGTTCCCTGATTTTAGGGCCATCAAATTGATGCTTTTTTTTTTTTTTTAAAGCAATTGGGGTTAAGTAACTTGCTCAAGGTTACATGGCTAGTCATTTGATTTATGCGTGGGTGCTCATTTTCAGAGGCCAGATCTGATCTCAGGTCATCCAAACTCCGAGGCCAGCGCTCTTACTCACTGCGCCACCTAGCCGCCCCTTTAGGGCAATTGGGGTTAAGTAACTTGCCCAAGGTTACACGGCTAGGTTTTTGTTTGTGCGGATTAAGTGTCGGAGGCCGGCTCCGAACTCAGGACCTTCTGATTCCAGGGCCGGCGCTCTATTCACTGCGCCACCTAGCCGCCCCTAAATTGATGCTATTTTTAAGCAAGGGCACTATGGTGTCTCCAAGGGGAGAAGTGATGATAATAATAGGGATGTAAATACTTACATGGCTTGAGTAGAAATTGTCCTATAAAAATACAAAATGTGTGACTAGTCATCATCATCATCATCATGACTGACATTTATATAGCAGGGGAAATGGAATAAACATTTAGATAATGCTTCCTATGTTCCAGGCACCATGCTAAGTTGTTTTTATAAATATAATTTCACTTAATCTCACTTTACATATGTTACCAAATAAATGTTTGGTAATACAGGGTCACAGATTCTTTTGTGACCCTTCTCCAACCCAAGCCAACAACAGCAAAAAAGTGGTTAAAAAAAAAACAGTTAACCCATATGGAATCGTACTTCACCAAACTGCTTTTTAAAAATCTCAATCTAGTTGACTATAAATCAAGGTTGAATACCTCTATGTAGTATTTTCCCAAAATAGCAACAGCAAAAAGAGAGCTTTTAAAAAAATCACACAACCCACATGGAATAGTAGACCACCAAGCTACTTTTAGAAAATCTTAATCTAGGGATGGCTAGGTGGCACAGTGAATAGAGCACCGACCCTGGAGTCAGGAGGACCTGAATTCAAATCCGGTTTAATGCTTACTAGCTGTGTGACCTTGGGCAAGTCACTTAACCCCAATTGCCCTGCCCTCCCCCTCCAAAAAGACTTAAAAATAAAAATATAAAAAATCTTAGTCTAGAAAACAGCATGTTCATTATTGTTTAGTTCATTGAAAGTGTGGACTCTAAAATGATAGTCACCATTTGTTGTTGCAGACTTGACTTAGAAAAGTTTTTTTAATTAAGAGAAGTATGTAGAAGAAGATATACTATTGCCAGAACCATTGCCTTGGCCATTAAGAAATCAGGACAAATGGAATTTTAAAGTGAGGTTGTAAAATTCCAAGGAAGGTTTAAAATATTTATGTAGTTTGTGTCATGTGCTGGGGGATTTCAAAGTACAGAGTGACTAGGTTTGAACATGGCTCATTCATTGATTTCACTCCACAGTGCAACCTGCCAGTTCCATTCCTCATTACAACACAGAGGTGACTGAAACCACGATTATCATCACCTGGACCCCGGCTCCAAGAATCGGCTTTAAGGCAAGTTGAACTGGATTCTAACTTTAAAGAGCTCTGAGGCACCCTGATATTTCGTTTCTATTCTCATAAGAAAACGAAGCCTTTAAAAATATGGAGAAAAGTGCATCTTTAATGATTTAACATGAAAATCATCCATAAGTTCAAGAAAAATCCACTTACCAGACTCCTTTGACAATAACATTTCTATCCATTCTAACAGATTTTTGTTCAGTAGGTGACTCTCTTGTTAATGACATAAGAAACTGTGATCCTCTCTGTAAAGGGCTGATTTCACATTTTGGGCTTTTTTCTTTTTTAAATGAAAATGGAAAGGGGAAAGTTAAATGCCAGTGAGTGCTATCATCATTATCTTCAATAACATCATCATTGAATTCTTTTTTTGGAATTAAAAATGTAGTAAGGATGGTGAAAATAGTTGTGAGTTGACTATAAATCAAAGCTGAATGCATCTATGTAGTATTTGAAGACTTGAGGGGTGTTTTGTTTGTTAAAACATCAGGTGTCTGAGACAGTATATGGATAGTCATCCAAATGCTGTGCCTAGTCGGGTGTCAAGAGAAAGCTTTGCAGTAGATTTCCAGCATGCCATCTGGAAATGCCATCTTCTCTAGATAATATTCTGACTTTCAGAATATTTTTTATGTAAAAAAAACCCTGTGCATATAATTAATGACAAAAAAGGTAACATGCTAAAAATCAGTGTTTAAAAGAACTTTGTATTATTCCATAAAATTCCAAAACAATGTTGGATTCTTCACTTATAATACATCTTTCTGTAATGGAAGCCATGATCACAGATTCAGAGTGTTTGGGGCCAGGTATGATGCTGTACATATGTAATCCTTGCTACTCTGAAGGTTGAAGCTTGTAGATCTCAAATTCTGGAGTACTGAGCTGCAGAGGGCTAAGCCATCTGGGTTTCCACACTAAGTCTGGCACCAATATAGTAATCCCCCAGGAGCAGGGGGCCTGGCCCAATTTAGGAAAGCTCCTGTGCCAATCAGTAATGGGATTGGCCCATGATAAGCCTCTGTGCTTTCAGCCTGTGCAAGATAAAGAGGAGCCCTCCTCCAGTCTCTATACTACATACCCCTAAAAAATCCTTGGGCTTTGCTTTTTGTTTTCTCTACAAGGTATAACACCTGCTGTTGTCTCTAAACTGCAGCCAAAAAGTCTTCTGTTCATGTATGGGTCTCATTAAAACAGAGAATGCTAAAGGAATTTCTGGCACATTAAATAATAATGAAAATTAAATATTTTGCATTTCCATGGTATACTACCATTCACAAAGCCTTTTTCACACACATTATCTCATTTGATCCTCAACACTCTCCTGTGAATTAGGTATTATTATTCCCCATTTTCCAGATGCAGAAACAAATATTCAGAAAGAGGAAATGGAAAGGAAGGGAACAAGCCTTTATTAAGTACCTACTATATTCCAGACACCGTGCTAAGCCCTCTATAAATATTATTCCATGTGAGACTCTAGGCCCCATGGTTAGTAAGTAATAGAGCCAACACAAAAAACCAAGTGGACTCCCAACACAGCACAGCACTCTTTCCAAAAGAAATACGCACTGGGTTTTGCCCTGAGCCTACCCTACATCATACAGTGGACAAACAATGTCCATAGGGTTTGGGCATGTGTCTCTCCCAGTAGAGAGGGTTATAGTAACAATAACTGGCATTTTTATAAAACATTAAAGTTTTCAAAGTGATTTACACACATTATCTCATTGTCAAATGCCACAATATCCTATGAGGCAGACTATATTTTTATCATACCTGTTATACATATGAGAAAACTGAGGCTTAGAGGAATCTAGTAATTTTCCTATGCTTAAGCTGCTTCTAAATATTGATATTCAAAATGTCTTTTTCTGAAACAATGTTCAGTGCTTTTTCAGTTATACCAACTCTCTACTCTCGTTTTGATCTTTCTGCTTATCTTTCCAACAAACATGCTAAATTTCTAGCGATAATGAATACAAGATTCTTGTGTACCTTGCCTAATTATCTGTATCTTTCTGGGATTTCCCAATGGAAATCATATTACATGAAGCTATATGATTTTGGATCTTTAATCAGTAACTCATAGCAATAGAGGACTTTACTTGATTCTAGTCAATCAAAAACCAGAAATGCTAACAACTATATTCTTTTTAACTTGCCTGTCTCCTTTCAGTTGGGTGTACGACCAAGTCAAGGTGGAGAAGCTCCCCGTGAGGTGACCTCAGAGTCTGGAAGCATTGTTGTGTCTGGCCTAACTCCAGGGGTGGAATATGTATATACTGTATCAGTCCTACGAGATGGCCAAGAGAAAGATGCTCCAATTGTAAAGAAAGTGGTTACACGTAAGGAGATTTTATTTTTCAGTATTCTCTTTTCGAAAAAAGTAACATGTATCCCTTTTCATCTAGTTCATCAACATAAACAATTCTCTCCATGTTTCTATCCCATTTTCTGGATGGGACACTAACATTATGTGTTTTATCCTCAATGATGAGTTTCAGAATAAAGTCATGTTAACTATCTTATAGCTTCAAGAAATGGTCATCCCATGCCTAGACAGAATTTTAGTCAACACCACCAAGAGAACTGCTACTCCTAAGAAATACACCTGCAGAATATTAGGTTTTCTGTAACTTTCCCTAGTGTGCAAGCTCTAGAATTATTTGTTAATTCGCAACAATT